>CM063114.1:34246073-35446073 GCA_031841125.1 Acanthococcus lagerstroemiae | reverse complement strand
GTTAGTGGGGGTATTCGAATACCACTAGCTTTCCGGCGTTGGTGGGACTCGAACCCGAGACGCAAGGATTGCGAAACGGACACGTTACCACTTGGCCACACAGCAACTTGAATTTTTTTAGTGAATGGTAAATAAATTCCTTTCTGGAGAGAATGCACTTAGCGGGAATTCTTGAGTACTAAATGCCAACAAGGGCGCAACTAAGGAGGGGGCTAAGGGGCTGCAGCCCCTCCCCCCAAAAACTTCAAAATTCTTCCAAAATCAATTTTGAGAAAAAGGAATTGATGCCGATGGCCTGATGCGATTACATTGCGCCGTAGGTTCGTCCAAATTTACAGCTCATATAAATAGATAGGTACCAAATTGAACTTTCACCCCTGCTTAAGCCTTTTTCTAAATTCTAGCCCCCACCAAAAAAAAGTTCAGGTTGCGCTTCTGAATACCAGTGGTATTTGAATTTGAACTGAGGATACAAGGTTAGACAGTTTAAAGTGTCATTTGTACCCCGCCTTCCTCACCCGATATCAGTGACAATGACCTTTTTTTTTTCTTGGTGTGAAAATGTTGGGGATTATCATCAACAATTTTCCCCCTCCCGCCTCTTCCTTTCCCAGCGAGTAGTTTAAATCGCCACAACTGCAATTACACCTGAATTGTCGAGTTTTGTCGATTTACTGTTCAGAGCCCCTCATAATTCTGCTTGATTTTGAAGTTCACCAGCTGTCAGTTTGAGAAGTACAGAGAGGTACACGCGTAGTTTCGTGAACAGAACTTCGACCAAAATAAAATGAAAATTATTGCTGTTTTACGTACGTACGTGTATGCTGACGGGACTTATTTGGCAACAAAGAGGAGATACCGAGAGTGTTATTCTGACGGATGTCCGGTACTTATGACTATTTCATTATAGTCAACGTTACGTGTATTATACTCGTAGTCTCCACGTAATACACCAACACGGTGCTTGTTAGGAACATTTGTATAATAAATTTTATCGACCATTCGATCATTGTCCTTTTAATTACTTTTTTCAAATAAAATTCGTTGAGTAAGTGAGAATTCAGCTGTCCGCATGTCTGTTATACGACTTCTATATTATTCTTGTACATAATATAGACTTGCTGAAAGATCATCGGGTGATTTCCATTAGAAGCTAAGTAATTGAAATAATTGAAAAGCTCAACCTTTCCTGTGCTGATGACATGTGGGACATAACGAATACCTGGAATTTTCAACGGGAATGCTGTACTTCAATTTTGAGGCAAATAAAGGGGAACCTCTCGTAGAAAAAAGTAACAAATTAGAATCCCCTACCGAAATAAAATCAGTTTTATTACAAACCTCCAAATGAGCCAAATTTTTTATGGTTTTGTCTTTAAAGTACGTCCGTAGACTGTGGACTAAAACACTCACTTGTCTGATCTCTCAATTTAAGACAGCTATATAAAAATATGAGGTCGTGAAACATTTTTGACCAATGAGCAAGGCCTACTTTAAATTTAGAATTCTGGAAAAAAAAAACTAAAATTCGCGCAACTCTGTTTTCAACCATTCTAAGTTGATTAGGATAATTTGAAGAATATTTCCACATGAATTTTATTTTGGAAAATGCCCTCTTAATTTATCAAGAACAGCTTAGATTTTTTACCGGTAGGTAGTGTCATAAACAGACAAGATAGACCGGTGGTCCATATTGAGAACCGGTTCATATTAGGCTACCTTATATTATGAAACATGAAAGATAAAAAGAAATGGACCTTCCGTGTATTACAGTTGGGTTATTGAAGGGCAATTTTTCATTTTCGTCAGTCTTCGTATGTTTGCGGTTTTATAGTTTTGTTATGATTGACAATTAGAAAGAAAACTTGACATTTGTTGAATGTATGAGGATTTGAAAATTTGGTTTTATTTTCATTTTGTTTCCTCAGCAATGCAATTGACGTGGGGAATCGAGTTATCAAACTGTAAAATGAAGAAGATCTTAGGTGGATTCTTATGGGTTATTGAAAGGTCTTGATTATATTTTTATTTCGTGTTGTAATCATGAAATAATGGAATCTTCAGTCTTTTAGTTTTCATGTTTCGTTGAAGTTTACAAGGGTGGTCTGACAGATGGCGATTTTTGAAATGTTCTGCTCCAAATGGCTGAACATGCTCCTCTTGGTCCGGAAACCCACCAGCTAAAATATATTTTTAATTTAATAATTCTGAAGGGTCCTGCTACGGTGGGAGGAGGACAAGTTTTGACCATTAGATTCTCCACAAGGAAATCTGTGATTTTGCTTTGAAGATTCAAAACGTTTTATCCGTCTTCTGAAAACTTGGTGAAATGTAATTTAACCTGTTTTAAAAAAAAAATAAAAAAAAGCGATTCATTATTCTTTTTTTTTATGATTCACACTTCGTAGTCTTATTCAGTAAGTGAGGTGAAAGGATGAATTGGAGAGCAATGCTATCTCTGTCCCAGTCTTGGACGCGGCCAGTGTCTATACTATTTTGTTTCAGCTTTCAGAAATAATTTTGAAATACAATATGACAAGAGCGAAAAAGAGAAAGAAAGTGAATACGGAAAGAACCCTCCGAATACACAAGTAGAAGTATTATTTCCGTATACACCCCTCGCTTCAAGAGAAATTCAGGTTCCGTTTCTTTGTACAATGTGTTTGTACACCCGCCGGTCGCAACTCGGCTTCCTCTCCGTGAACATATTTTTGTACCCACGCTGAATTGAAAATGAATGCGACCGAGTGAATAATTCAAACATTCGTACTCATATTTTTCAAAAATTACGATCGAATCAACTTTCCAACTGGATTTCCAAGTATTCCCGGAATCAAATCCAGTTTTGCAGTTACAAGGGTACTAGATGCCACAACTACTCACAGGCGCTAGCAGTCGCAGAGCTAAGGAGGGGTCCCAGGAAGGTCACGGACCTCTCAAAAAAATTTTTGGCCTCCCAAAATTCAAATATTTGGCTAGAAAGTAAAAAATAGACCAACTTTTTCAGTACTCGAATCTCGATACGTGCATTATAAACAAAGACAATTGTTAAAGACAAAAGTAACGCCATTTTGTTTTCAAAATTTCTCAAATTGCAACGATATATTTTTAATTGAAGGTAAAGTGATTTCTTAGGTTTCAAGTTTGTAATTTTCAAAACAAAAAAAAAGTATCAGTTATTCAGTGGGTAACTCAAAATCTTTAAAGAATTTCGAAGTCGAAAGCTTCAAGATGTGCAATGTTTTCAATTTTTCATTATTTTTCAATATTTTGGAAGAAGCTTGAATGGACAGTTAGAAATGTAAATTTAATTACTTGGTAAGGAATTAACGAAAATCATGTTAATGCCAGATATTAAAAAATCAAGATCACAATCCTGAAAAACGTTTCGAGTGTAAGTATACAGTATGGGACCGGGCAGAAAAGGATTGACCCTTGAAAGTGGGGAGGGGGGAGGAAAGACTGGCCAAAAATGCAGACTGAGTGCAAAAAATTTTCGATTTTTGTGCAAGCAAAAAAGAAAAAGATAAATATTTTTACATTTAGCTAACAGACATTAAAAGTCAAGCCAATTAAGTATACAAGAATTTTTCATCTAAATAAGTCAAAAAAAAAAGTACATAAATAAAAAACTTAGCTTCTCCACTGAGGATGGCATAGCAACCGAAAGTGCTCTGAATTACAGAAAGAAGAAATTGTGAATTGGCACACCCTAAATATAGAATCTACCAAGTTCACTCACACTTCAACATGAACACTAAAGAAAGAAAAAGCAAAAAACAATTTTCAATGCCGACTCAATTCGAAATAGTCGAACTTGTCAAAAAATGCGAACTCTGAAAATTCATGAGGGTGTCACATCCTCTCTCCTCAGCTTACCAACGGGAACAGAGCTGTAGAAACAGAGGAAAGGAACATGTCACCTCTCTCTAATGTTATTCGAAAAGTTAGCACTCGGCAAAGTCTAATGGCCAATCTACGAAACAGAGAAAGCAAAGACCTTTTTTAACGTATTTGACATTTTTTATGTTTAGTTCAACATTTACGCTCGCTCCACTGCCCTTCCTCCGTTATTGAATTTGCGAAATACGGCACTGTATGGGAGGAGAGGCTAGAAAGATTCATTTTCAGGGATCCAAGCGACCAAGCATGAGCCAGCTCGACGCTGGGTTCTTCCCAAGGCCAAATTTACTTCGACATCAATGACAGTTGATTTTTGATAAGCCAGGGAATCGTGATTGGACTTCGTGAGTAAGAACCACGCAGGCTTCTACCTCGGATGAGTTCCTGATTCCTGATGCTGATTCTGTTGGAACGATATCAGCTGCCGTAAGCAGCGGCAGAAGTTCGCAACCCTTACACATAAACGCAGATAGCCGACTTATAGTGAGAGGGCTCATGAAGGGGGAGGGGGGAGGATGACTGTCAGAATGATACTGAAAAATCCTTCGTTCATGTAATTTCTTAGCTTTTCTGTGAGGCTTTCACAGGATGAAGAGGGGCCAACCCTCAAGCTTACTTCTATTTGCTCCTATACGCCTACTGCAAATTTTCTCAACTAAGTATGCAATCCATTACAGGTTATCATTAGGGATGCAAATTATATGTACCTACTTTTTTTTTTAATATGCATTTATTTTTCTGAAATATGTAAATATATGCATTTATTTTGGAAATATGCCGTAAAAATATGCATATATCATAATTCTGCCAGGTCACATAAAATAAAATTTAAAAAATGAATAACAATGTTTTCCTCATACATAAATAGTTCGGAAAAAATTTAATACCTAATTTTAATCACAATCAACTTTTATTGCACGTAACGAAGATGTATTTATATTAATTGTCAAATGAAAACCGTTTTTGATTGTCTCGGTGTACGGATTTGAACATGCTAAAAGAACGCTCCACGTCACAAGGTAGCTGCTTAAAAAGTACTAAAGAAGTAGAGAACTAGCGATAAAATTACGAAGTTTAAATTTTTTGTTGATGCTTGAGTATTTTATACTTGAAAATTCTACAAAAAAAGAGGAAAACATGTTCACAGCTGAATATGAAGGGAAATATGCATTTATGCATCAAATATGCATTCATTCTGAAATATGCAAAAATATGCATTTATAATTTTGGTATACAGGCTCAGTAGGACTTGAAACGTGAAGCAAATTGGTCAGATATCGGATATGCTGCTTCAAAAATTATATGCATTTTCATATAATTTGCATCCCTAGTTATCATAAATTATCGACCTAATGTCGAAGACGCTCGAATAGTCTTCACCCATAAGTTAGAATTTGTTTATTCCGAGTTGAAAAGTTATGAGGCGCTTGCTTCTTTCTTTTCGAAAAGTTTTTTTCCCACTCACTCCGGCCAAGGCTGTTTCGTGAAATTAAGGTACGAAGTTCATGGCCGTTGACTTGTATGGGTAAGCTTCGCACAATTTCGTTTCGAGATTGTTGTATCGGAAAATTTGTGAAAGGGAAGTCGAGTAACAAACCCGAACAACTCGCGGTTTTGTCATCGATGTGGGAAGAATTCGGGCGTAAAATCTTCACTTAAAATATGCATGAAATGCTATACGCGCCAATGGTAGAGTAGCCAAAGGTACTTGGCATAATGTTAATGGCGTAGGTGGGCAGATTCCCTCACTGGCTTTATTTTTCGTGCCTAATTTCAAAAATGTTCGTCTGTTATCCGATACCATCCTCACACTTCCAATTTTATATCTATAAATGCATCGAACTCGCCAATTTTCATAATTTTGAAAATAATTGCAGCTCCCCTACCCCTTTGGGTTATGTTTAAGCTGGCCATGAAGTTATTCATTCGTAGTGTGGTGACGATCAATATTTTTCCCAAGTGGAGAAGCATTGTTTGTCTATTTCTTGAAAATTTCACTTGGTTCTCTTGCGACTGTTCAAACACTAGCCTTCAACACTGATAAATTATGGATAGTTAACTAGTGGAAGAAATTTCACGGAGACACGACCTCTATTCGTGCAAAAAATGACATCGAGCACATCTATAAGTACTTCCAAGAAGCGGGAGGGAGTGAAATGAACAAGTCAATTACGATAATCGAGCATGGTGGTCCCTCCCTACTTATTTAAAAAATTCGAATGCAGGGGCGTAGTCACAGGAGGCATAGAGTGGCGGCTCGTCGGCAGATTGAGAATTCCAGGGGTTCAGTTGGCAAATGAGTACATCATACTTCATAAGAGCTTTTTTTTCTTCTTCTTTTTCAGCAGTTGAAAAATGTTTTATTTTTTCGTGTCAACAGTTGAAAAATGTTTGATTTTCACCCCCTTAATAAATTTGGTTCGCTGCGGCAGAAGGGCAAACAGGGCTCAGAACTTGGGGCCCCGTTATTATGAAGCAACATCACCCCGCGCATTATTTTCTTTGGTAATTTTTCAGTGTTTTTTTTTGGAGGTGGGGGGCTATTTAGAAATTGGGGGTAAAGCCCCCCCCCCATTTGAGCCTATTTTGACATTTTGTGATGCTCTGCGGCTTGTACGAATGACACTCTAAAAAGCAGAGGACCATGTAGTGATGCAATTGTTTAACTGAATGAGATTAAAGGAACACGCTTGTATTGAGAAATTGAGACAAGCAATTCCAAAATTGAGGTATCAGTTTACAGTACCAGCAGATAAGGTGAAAGCAAAAGTAATGACCCAGAGATTTCATTTCGGCTAAAATTTCTGAACAATGCTATAATGAGGCGTTCGATAGATGATGCGGGAACTCAGGTTGTCCACACCATCATGAAAAAATTTGATTATCGTTTACTCTTATGTTATTATGAAGATGAAAGCCCTTTTTTGACCTGGTCATAAATCAAAATTCAGAGCAACTAATGTTGAAATAAGACTTTTTTCATTTTAAACCAAGATTTCAGCCGTTTGAAGGGCTCTACAGCATATGTACCCAGAACAAATGAAAGTTCCGAATTCGGTACTGTCGTTACTGAATGATTTAGTCAGATGCGCGTATGCGAATGATCAGTTTTATACTCTAGAGACATTTCATCCCCTATGAAAGCCCTATCTCTCGTTATATCCTATTAAATTTGGTCCGAAATAAAAGCGATACTAAAA
Source organism: Acanthococcus lagerstroemiae (assembly GCA_031841125.1). Classification (NCBI taxonomy): domain Eukaryota; kingdom Metazoa; phylum Arthropoda; class Insecta; order Hemiptera; family Eriococcidae; genus Acanthococcus; species Acanthococcus lagerstroemiae. The sequence goes on along the minus strand of CM063114.1, from coordinate 35,438,970 downwards.
GATATCCGGTCCAGAGGACCAAGTTCGTGTACTAGTTTGTAAAAATATAAAACAATCGACAATAGCGTTTGTATACTGGGTTGACTTTCACGTGGCAGATTCTCGAGGTACATTACGTGATTTAAGAATTATTGTGGGGCTTAAGTGGGAACATTAATTCCGATTACAAAAATTGAGTATTGTATACCATTATTGAAAATATTGAGGGCGTGTTGAAATGACTTTTTGATCGAGAAGGCTTTGCGATTTGCAGCCTCCCCCGGATAAAATTTCCTCGGATCCGACGGAGAGGCGTCCTAGAAAATTAGTTATTGCACCAATCTCTTCAGAAGAAAATCTGACCGACTCGAAAAATCAAATTAGACCACACTGTCGCTCACTGAACATTCATTTCTGCGTCATTAGTTCCTTAGAAGCGACTGAATTCTTGGTCGTTAGGAATTCGGATTGAGAATTTGTAACATTCCTGCAGGATTAAGGATGAATGGGCAAAAGTTAGGCTGCTGACATTTTTGTCGAATAGTGTCACTCTCCCACGGAATGGTGCAGATAGAATTATAGAACAATCGAAACTAAAGGTGTGAGACCCGAACAAGTATAGGTCGGTTTTACCCTTTAGTAGTAACGGCTTCTCGAGGGATCAGGATTTTTGTAATTTTTTTCGTGGTTTAAATTTTCTGTATGGATTTGTTATACTCGTCCTTCATTTCTTAATTGTAATCGAGCTTAGTTTTGGTGAGAAGACTGCTTTTTAAACAACTGGCTTGTCAGTGTTGAATTTGTTCAAGAGCACAATGAGGAGCCGCACGAGACATTCGGAATTAAGGACAGGTAGATCGCCATGTTTGAATAATCACGTTAGCCTTTTAATCATACTTTAGAGGGAGCTTACATGACTTAATTTGGGAAATCGAATGACTATTGAAATAGATGCTATTTGGGTTACTGAGTTCAAATATCAACTTCCATCTTCCGGAGGAAACATTTCCTCGTCGTAGTAAATCTTTGTCATCCACTTCTTTTTCTTCTTCTTCTCCTCGAGCCAGAGAAATAAGTTACTAGAGCAAAGAACCAAGATTTTCGTTACAATGAAAACCCAAGGGTAACTCTGCAAAAAGAAATTCTGATGAGAATATCAGCCCTCGATATATCCTTTGTCCAAGCAGCAAGTCGTAGGGCCGACGCTTTGAGAAGTGTAGGGGGAGGTCACACCCTCCTATCATTTCTCGAATCGGCAAATTTAAAATTTTTCCTCAAAAGTTGCAAATCCGTTGACTTGGCAATGTGCCAAAAATAATGAATACAAAACCTTTCAAATACCTTTCTATAAAGCAAAATCACATGATCAGTACTTGGATGTGGCAGATTAGGGAACAATACTGGGAGAGGTAATTTTAAATATTATACTTCTTAGCCCTCTTTTCTTCAGTACTTTCAGTGGCGTAGCCAGGATTTTCAAGGGAGAAAAAGTCGAAAATTGTGGTATTTTTTAAAAATCACCGATATTAAAAAACTATTTTATGAAAATAAAGTTACTGTTCGAGCAAAAATTTTTTGAAAAAACGTGTTTTAAAGGCGAAAAATTGCTCACTTTTGCATATTTTACATTCAATTTCAGGTGCATGGGGGGCATTCGCAACGCCACTGAGTACTTTGATTAATTTTTCGCCTTCACGATGGTAATCGAGTGAGTACATACAAGAGAGATACTTGAAGCTGTGAACGATTTGTACCGCTAACTGGTTTCTTATTGATGTTGATAGTAAAAATGTCTTCCGCAGTTCGTGTGAGTCAAATTTTTTCAAATCACTGAAAATTGAATCCTCGATTAGACGAATTTCATCACACTCACCAAATTTTTTTCCTCTAGGAAGAAGGGGGAGTAATTCTTGAAACTAGCTCAGATTCTTTAATCTTCAATGCGTATGTAAGAATGTTTTAAATTCTGCTAGACTTGTTCTATACTCTTCAAGGCTTTTCGAAACTTACTCATTCAAGACTCGCTAAAACTGTTCGGAATGCTTTCGTGATCTTAATTCTCTCGAACTTCATTTTGGCTATTCAAAACAGTCCGAACTTTTTAGAACTTTTTTAACTTTCTTGACTTGTGCAAGACTGTTTAATTCCATTGTTTCAGACTCACTGACTGTATGACTCGTTTAAGACTATTTGCAACTCTTCCAGATAGAGCCGGGTACAGATCATTGATTTGATCTAGAAAATTCTAACAAGCCTTTATCTGATCTGCGATTCGATTTTCTTCAAATGATCTGATATTCTTTGACCCTAATCCGATCGGAGAATGATTTGACCTGTTTTTTCTTTCAAAGATTTAACTTTATGTGATCTGATTTTATTTGTATAAAATTACGTATAGAGAGCAGTTTTTTTTTAAATTAAATTTTTAATTTGATCTGCTATTTTTTCTCTGAATGATATGAACGGACAGCGATCTTGTCTGTTTTTTTTTGTAATGATCTGATTTGAAGACGATATGATTTTTTAAATGATCTGATCTGCGCAATCTATATCCGGCTCTGATCAGGACTAATGAGAATTCTTTCAAGATTTACAATAAATAGACGCTTCTTTAAAAGGTCTTTCCAAAATGTTTTTGTTAAAACTGTCCAGGACTTGTGTAGGATGGACTTACTGTTTCAACTTTCTTTTATGCGAATTTTTTGCTTTTTCGGATGTACTCTTGTATTTGAGGACGACGTATGTGAGCTTATGGTCAGGAAGTTGAATTTGTAGTTTCCTCAATTTTATTTTGTCTTTTTCTTTTTTCGGTACTATAATATAATCGATCAGTGACTTAAACTCATGATTCGGACTGATCCAAGTCCACCTTTTCTCAAGCCTTTTATTTAAGAAAAACATTTATTATTTTTTGATCGAATTCTAGGCAACAGTGGAGTAATATTGTCAACCTCTTTCGTTTCTTCTCCCAAAATTGAGAATTCTTGTAATATCCGTGTCTTCCCGACTGTATTAACCTATTTGACTGTTGAATCTCCCATGATGATTAATTAAGGTGTTTTTTTAATTTTTTCATTCGCTCAAGAGGTTTTGAAAGTTTTCCATGCAGGATGTCTAGCAGTCATTTAAGCCATTTAAAACCATTTATTTTCAATCATGGCCATTTGAAATTTAAAAATCAGCAAATTATACCTTGAATGAGAGAACAAAGAATTTAGAATTGGAAAATTCTATTATAATGACCAGGGTTGCAATTTCTTATGCGAATGCATATTCTCATCTACGGCGTATATTCCAGAAGTTTTAAAATATCTTCACGAATCACATAATTCTGTGTCTAATGAGCAACACTTCATTTTGCATATTTCGCATATTTTGACATTTACCATTTGGCGCATTCGTAGCATTCATAGCGAACTGAAAAAAAAAATTCATTTAAAGGTCATTCATTTTCAAAATTCGATTTTGTTAGACACTCTGCTCTATCTTTTTCATCTGATGAAGCAGTTGGGGTGTAGGCTTGAATCAGTGCAATATTTCATTTTCATTTGCTTTTGACCTTAAAATTGCTGTGTAATCTGATATTTGCCGAATTTTAGTCAATTTGGTTTAATTAAAATTCCCCCTTTGCCCAAGATCGTTCCCAATATTTAAGAAGGTATAGCTATTTTGGATATGGAAAATTTTTTAGGGGCGGAAATAGAGCGAAAACTTGGGGGGGATGAACGCCCCATCGCCTAAAATAACTATAAGAATCTAAAAATCATAGCCCCCGAAAAAAAAAACCTATAAAAATAGATTTTTATTTCTGTAATACTTCCTTGGTAAGAAAAAACAAAAAGATAAAGAAGTCTTACTGTATTAAGATTAATTTTAAAAAAATATAGGGGGCTAATTTTGAAATCGGAGGAGCTTAGCCCCCCCCTAGCCCCCTTCTATTTCCACTCCGGTTCTGCTGTGTCGAAAATATGAATTTTGGAAGAGTGACCTCTAGGAACTTACCTCAGTTCTCTCCTTTTAGAGTTCGTACATTTAGTGCCTCAGTTGTTAACGTTTGGTTCAGATGGTTATCTTGTTTATTTTTACTCTTTGGATTTGGTTTAATTTTAATTATTTTTTGACATTTTTATATCTTTACTTTGGCACACAAATTGGAAAAACGTTACTTTCACGCGCCACGTTAATAATAATAATAATAATAAAACGTGCATCTAAAAAGGTCCCACTTTATCGGTATGGAGTTATGCATAGTACGTTATACTAGACAAAATTTTTGACCGAATGAGACCCCGCGGGACCTCCCAAGATCAAAATTGGCCGAGATATTCGCTTCCAAAGTCAAAATTTCAAACAAAAAAAATAGTTTTGAGAAAAACACGTATAAAGTTTTGTTACAATTTTCAAATGAAAAATGGGTTTGCGTCATTCGAAAGAGCAGAATTCACTCTACCAGAAACGCTAAAAATCCCAAAATTCATATTTTTGACCTAACATCCGAAAAATCGCTGTATCTCCGTAAATAAAATCGACAAAGTGGGACCTTTTCAGATGCATGTACACTAATAATAAAACTACTGACTAACTGGACTGACTGACTGACTGGACTGTTTACTTTGTGTCTTATCAGCAATATACAGGTAAGTTTTATGTTTGTCTTTATGTCTTATCAGTAGGAAATGAGACTGCTGTAATATCAGTGGGGAAGGAGAAGGTGATTGTCAGATATATATTGGGTAGACTTTTCATGCCTATCGTATATCTTTCTCTGTCACTATGTCTTTTATCAGCCATAGACTGGCAGTCTCATGTCGGTCTTCAGGTCTTATCTCAGTAATGAAGTAGAAGGTGACTGATCTGTCCCTGCAATTCTTTGGATTTTTTCACTTTATGTCTTATCGACGAGTCTCGTATCTGTCATTAAGTCTTATCAGTAATGAAGGAGACGGTAGCTTGTCAATTTTTAAAATTTTTTCCTTTGTCTTCTCAAAAACATATATAGACAAGTCTCAAGTCTGTTTTTATGTTTAGGAAAGGAGATTGCCTTAATACCTTGTCAGTAGGGAAGGAGAAGGTAATGTTAGTGATATTTATATCAGATACATTGTAAGTCTCATGCCTATCTTATATCTTTCACTATGTCGTTATGTCTTATCAGCCATAGACTGACAGTGTCATGTCTGTCTTTAGGTCTTATCAGTAATGAAGGAGAAGGTAACTGATCTTTCTTGTAATTTTTTTAGTTTTTTGACATTTTTGTGTTTTTATTTTGACACGTGACGGAGAAACGGGTTATTTTGGAGCGTGACAAAAAGAGCGTTACGAAAAAATAATAACTGACTGACTTACTGACTGGATTCACTGACTTGGCTGACTAGACTGACTGGACTGACTGACTGACTGACCCGATGACATTCTCAGGTCGGCGCAGTCCGCGAAGCAAAAACATGAAAATGCTCTCCCGTGGTTGCAGACTCGTCTGCAAGATGTGCTCGTTTATCCGGTTCCGTGTCAAGCCCCAAATTTCAAAATATTCTCAAGTTGTGACGAATCCTTAGGCCAGCCGAAGCAGCCGAATGAATCCTAGTAGAGCTTGAAAAAGTTCATAGTATCTGATAGAGATTAAAAAGCATCTAATGTGTCTCAATGAGCTCTCAGTGCAGCCAAGTTAACGTTTTGGAGAGGCCCAGTAAATATAAGAGAGCCTTTTTCAAAAAAATTTTCGAAATTTGATTACGGAAGTCTTTCCTTGTCGTAGATGAATAACGTCTGAGTTTTTTCAAATTTTGAGAATAATACTGGTGCCAAGGGGTCTTGAAGTCGAACGTGGAATTTAGGTGAGGATGTTTGCGAAAAAACACTACATTACCCAAAAACAATGGCATTGAAAGGTATTTTTTTAGAGAGAGAGATAGAGAGAGAGTACAAAAATGTTACATTTCAGTCGACTAGTAAAAACGAAAAAAAAGTCTTCTTGTCTCTCAAAAGTATAGGTTTTTAAATCTACGAGTACAAAAATACTTTAAATAATGTTACGGGGATCTCTCAGGGCGTCTTTTTATCAACCTGCTGAATCGTTTTTCATTTTTGTTTCATCTTTTGACGAGGGGGTACAGAAGATTTTCATGAAGAAAAATCCAGTCTAAATGTAAAATTGGATATTTGGAAAATTTTTGAAATCGAGTTTTTAAAAATGCGTGTTTCTGATCATTGTTGAAGTCTTTTACATTGTATCTCTCGTACTGATTTCAAATCTGTAGTTCAAAGTTCCTCTCACTTACCGCTTCCTCATGAATGGCCAAATAAGTCACAAAAATTTATCAGATGAATATTTGGGGGGAGAGAGGCTTGTTTCAGATATTTACGTAGTCAGATTAAGAATTTGTATATTTACGTGGAGGATTGGGTGAGGTGATTTGCTCACTTACCCTCTCGCTGACCAGACTTAATGAGAGCGAAAGTTTCGAAGTGCTCGATCAGAAAGATACGTTTGGATAAACGAAGTACAACATGATGAATGCTGGAGCTTTCGAGGTGGGTGACCGGGGGGGGGGGGGCTTATTGTGCATTTACACTTGAATCAGGCTCAGCAGGTCATTGACGATACATCCCTATGAGTCAATTGATTGTGCATTCGTATTCGTATGTTCGGTTCTTCGTGACGCTGATCGCGTAAATGTTCCCAACAGTGTGAACAACATTGCCGCCGAAGGCGGCACGTGCTACACGTGATACGCCGGTGCATATTGGATACGCGCTAGTAAAAATCACCTTTTGGCGCTAAATGCAACTTCTTTCGCTCTTTTTTTCCGTCTCTTTTTTTCAACTTTTTTTTTTGTTATTTTATTTTTAATATACGTGTACACAAAACCAATGAAAATCGATACGAAGATTACAATATCAAATTACCGGAACATCTGGAGATGTTTTAAAAACCAATATAGAATAAACTACCTAATAGTTTACCCATATATCGACTTCACGTCGGGATCCCTAAATACTTCCCAACTGCGCGATGGATTTTCATTTTTCTGCAATCGACGCAGCTCGCGAGCTCTTATTAAGAGCTCTTCTATTTGTCAAGGTGCTTAACTTCTGGCGTGTGCTGGTGTGGTATAGGAAAAAAAGTGGTATTGAACCTCCCCCATCCGCTTAATAATTTGTTCCTTGTTCGAATTTAGAAATGTGCGGAGTTTCAGCATTTAAGTTTGCTTATCTCTGGAATTCGACTGCCTATGCAAGCTACCTTATAGTCTGGTCATTATTGCCCACCACCGGACATTTTCAATTCCGGACGCGGCGCAACATAAAAATTTTTCCCGTTTTTCTCGAAAACTATGAGCTCTATCTGAAGAATATTCCAGAGTAAAACTGTTTCTCATGAAATCCTGCATAAGAAGCACTCGATTTTCTGTCTGTTGGTAACACTATACTGCCATAAAATGGCGTGGTACTACCCCGCTTTCGTAGCTTCATTTCATGTAATTGTATTTTAGTGTAAAAAACATGTATTTTATCAATTATTAATCGCAAAAATGCATTAGGTGAATGAAAAATGTCGTGACAAAGGGTTTCAAGTATGCAGAATTCAATTTTGATGTTATTCTGACTGTAACCTTATTAACGTACTATAGGGGGATGCTGCATAGTCACAACTTTGTACATTGGTATACTTATTCAATTCAATTCATCAGTATCCTTTCTTGAGAACAATTATGACACACTTCTACGTATTCTATGTGGTTATAGGGCTCATGCTCCTCCGGGCCCTTAGAGAGTACAGAATTCCTGTAGGCGCTCCCATTATTGTCTATGGTAACCATCCTTTGAAAATTCTGACTTTTAGGGAAACTATTTATACCCGCTCCATCTTGTTTTTCGGTATCCCCGGTTTCGTTTGTGTTGAATGTTGCCAAAAGGTTATAGGGTATGTCCATCTCTCGTATTTTAATAGCCCAAGAGTGTAGCTCCGTGGCTCGATAATAATTTAAAAAATCTTTAAATGTGCCCTGTCCATCCCCACTTTAGCCTCCTTATTGTTATTACTCCATCTTGGTTATTTCTCAATTTCTTTTTGATCATTTCTTGCCTTACTTGATCTTTTCGTTTAATACCCAAAATTGATCGTTCCATTAAGTTTTGTGTAACTTTTATTTTTTATTCAGAAAGTTTTGTTTAATCAGGGACTGAACTATTGATGAGGGGGGTTGACCCCCCCCCCCTCAAATAATTTGTCAGTTGGCAAATTTTGAAACTGTTCATTTGAATTTGTCATTTTCTAAAAATATTTGTTTGTGTCTTTTTTTCTTATGAATGTTTGTTTATTTGCTTATGTTTTTTTCAATTAAGAAATATTTCGATTAAAAAATCGACAAATTTTTAATTTAAAAAAAATGTTGCCAATGAATTTTTAGTTTTGAAAACATTTGTCAGCCAATTTTTCTTCTCTACCTTCCCAAATTGAAAGTCAAATTTCGTTTCTGAAAATGGAGTACCCCGAACTCCTTTCAGAGACTGGTCAGTCAAAAGCCGAAGGTTTCAAGCTGAGTATCGAACATTAACTGAAAGGTTGAAATAAAGCTGAAATGTGGAAGACTTTTCAAAAATCTAAAAGTCGATAGAAAACGTTGAATTTCGAATTTCAATGACTATTCTGTTTCAACTAGATTCTCTGTTTGGCCTATAGAAACTGAAATTTGAGAAAGTTGACAATTTTATTAAAATCTAAAAGTTGAAAGCAAAGGACTTATTTTTCAATGTCACAAAGTGAATCCGATAGCAAATCTTCTATTGCTTAATTTACTGGCATTGGTCTTGGTGAATATAGGAGGAAAATTTAGTCTGGAACAAAAGTCAAAACTCCATGTGTTTTTCCCATAAGAATGAAAGGGTGCTTGTGGCCCGGATTCCCCTAATCCAATCGACCTAAAACTTTGCAGTTCTTTTTTTTTATTTTTATTTATTTATTTCTTTGATTGGAACCAATTTAGGAGAAGAATCAGAGGAAATTCAGAAAAAAAAAAACGCCAAGTGTAAAGAACGACCACCTTAGTGTGTTAAGGAAGTTGTGTGTTCCTCTCAAATATTCCCAACATCCTTCCAGCTGTCCCTCCCAGACTAGGGTAGGCTCCTGTGCGCAAATGTGAGTGCTTGGGGGATAATGTCCCAATCTGCATTTGCAGGGACGAAACTATGAGGGAGTGGGGGGGGGGGGGTGAAACATCCCCAATAATTTAGCAGCCGGCAAATTTTGAAACTGTTCATTTGAATATTTCATTTTCTAAGTACTTTTGTTTGTTCATCATTTTTTTATTTTTTTCAAATAAAAAATATTTTGATTAAAAAATCGGCAAATTTTCAAATGTTTAAAAAATTTTGTGGGCAAATTTTCCTTCTTCACACCCCCCCCCCCCCAACTGAAAATCAAGTTTCGCCTCTGGATTATGGCCATGTTTGGCAACCATATCATACAAGTTGGGAGCACGCATACATTAAAAATTTAATTTCTTTGCGAAAAGGCGAATGGTTCTAAAACTATTTTGAAGGGACCAATCCTTTGACCACGCCCTTGTAATTTTTGCATTTATTTCTTTTCCTGTGCGATTATCAAAAGATATTAATTGGCGAAGGTATGCTGCTTCTTTTACTAGTTATATTTTTAGATTGTCTTGCTACAATTTGTTTCAAGTTTTCTGAATTGATCAAAATTTTTGGTTTTTCGATATGAATTGTCAGTCCTGTTTCGTTTTCGATTTCTTTTTTCTTCATTTATCATTTTTATCTATTCTTGTTTTGTATTGGTAGAAAGGGCTACATAGGCCACGAATTTCAGGTTTGACATGTATTTTCCATTGATATTTATCCCCTTTCGTTCCCAATTTGTTTTCCTGAACATTTTTTCTTCGAATTAAATAAGATTGGAGATAAAGGGTCCCCTAGCTGAACTCTTTTGTGTATATCGAAGTATGTTCCTTCAGTGTCTGCTGTAATTTTTGCTTTTAGTCCATATGAAATTTTGGGGAATACCTTGGTTTTTCAATGCTGAAAACATGAAGTGGTGTTTTAGGGGATCGACGCCCTTTTTATAATCAATTAGCGCAACATAAAGGTCAGTTTTGTATAAGGCAGTGACACATGACATCACCAGAATGCTATTGGGAGAAAAAACCAAAATGAAATACATGTAGTCTATTGGGAAGTTAACGAATTTTTCCATTTATGTCGAAATTTCTCGAAAGTAAGTGGAATTACGTGAAAAATGATCAGAATGAAATTTGTAGAAAACTGTATTTACATTTTTTTAAAGCAACTTCCTTAAAATTTCGAACATTCTCTCGCGAATTCTCTCGCGAATTATTACAAAATTTGAAAATTGACTGTACTAGTAGGTAAGTAGCTCAACATTTTGAATTATTATGTATTTCGGATTTACGTTATTTCTAATTAAATTTAGTAATAATAGTCAACTTTTCACCCCCGGTTGCCAAAAACTCGGTTTAACTTGAAAAAAACGTAAAATTATTCAGTCATTTTTATCAGTTTTATCAAACTTGGAGGTAAAATATGTAGACAAAGCCAAAATGCCATTCCCCTATTATAAGCGTTTTTCTATAATGTGGTTCATAGCGTGTACATGGTCAAGGTGTTTTTCCATTTTCTAAATTTTTTGTTAAATAGTTTAGAATCAGTCAAATCAGGCGGGGGGGGGGGAGAAGATTTTCTCGACCAAAGAACGCAAAGCTAATCCAGTGGTCTGTTTTTTTCAGAGTTCTTTCTTTCTTTAAAAAATGAATATCTGAAGAATTCTGTATACGACCTGTTTCAAAACAAATATGAAAGGGTTTCATCTTTCACATTACTAAGGTAGCAAATTTCCCTTTCCATCACTTCGGGTTAGCTAACTATGATCAGAAATCAGAAAGACAGTTTTCTTCACTCAAATTCAGATCATTGTATTTTTTTCTAAAATACTTCATTTTCGAAATGATGTCCGCAAATTAATTTCCTTTTTTAAAAAATTACCCCAACTGGGGGGTTATCTATCGAACTGGCTGTCATTTGTAGGTGAAGGACTATGCCTCTGTATGAGTAATCAAAAAGCTTTCATAAGAGGTTTCAGACACATGAGACCCTTAAATTTCCTTTAATATCTGTTAATCTTATTGGCCTCCTTATCTTGAAACAAAGAACCTTCCCAGGGCAAAAGACGATTCCGAAACGATATCGTCTCTTCGAAAATTTATAGCTTCTGGCGGATGCCAGTTGTCGACTGTCCCCTTCGTTTTCTGAAGCACGGTTCGCTAATTGGTGTTAAACATAGGTTATAGAAATTTACCTGAAGTCATGCAACGTGTGCTACAAACGCCGGAGGGATGAAGAGAGAGACAGAGCAAGCGGTACAGAAACACGGAGCTCTCTGAGAGCACACATAAGGGCACACGTAAAGTCACACATAGACTATAAACACTACACCAAAAAGATTTGTCACTTGTACATCTAGACTTTTCTCTGCCTCTCATGGGAGGTCAGATACATGTTTTTTCGGTGGGGTCGCTTAATGGGTGTCAGCGTCAGCTGTAATCTATCCTCGGAATTAGATAGACATTAATGAGAAAGGTTAAAATTAACGTTTTAAAACAGATTTTCCGCAGCATCGTATGATCGTACCGCGTAAATATATAGAGTTTACAGTCATCTGCGAAGTTATAGCCTTTCTAGCTTCAATTTTAAATCACATTAACGTGGTACATTGTCGCTTGATGGTTACGAGATCACGAGTCTAAAGGAGGCGTGATGAGGAAGGAGAGACATTCCAGGAGGAGAAACTCGGCATCAAAAAGCAAGGGGGCCGAAAAGATACAAAACAGTGCTAAAAATTTGTGGAATCAGTTTTCATAGGGGGTGGGGGAGCTGGATTATGAGGGCTAGGCCTCCCAAGCCCATTCCCCATTTTATCTATGAATGGTTTTTACTTGAAGTTCTTGCTCTGCAAATTGAGCAAACTGAGACAATATTTCCAATTGGCTAGACATGGAGGGATCCTTCCCTTGTCTCTTTCGTTATGTCACTGGGTCAAGTACCCATCAAACCTGCAAATTTTGACTATGAGCCAACTCTTATGCTGACACTGATCTCATTCGTGCTGGCATTCTGCTCGGCGTGGGCACCTCTTTTTTCTAATTTGCTCTCTACCCGAGCTTTGGAATCCGCCCTTTCGAGTATTACTTCAGAGACGTCGGGGAAACTGTTAGGACTGTCTTAGCTCCTTCCCTTTTGGCCGAAAACCCGGTCTAGGTTGAAATCTGGTGAGTTGCTACGTGGGCTCGAACACAGAACCTCCGGATTCCGAGACCAAGTGCTATCCCCTCGGCCAACCAGACCCTCCCCCCCGGCGTGGGCGCCTAAATTTTGTCGAACTGCTTGTCTGTACATCTGTCCGTCCGCCAGGAGGTTAAAATTTGTTAGAGGGGTTTGAAATTTATTTGTAAATTTTAAAATTGGCAAAGACAAAATTGAAAGCCAAAAGAATATAAATTTTAAAAAAAAATTGAAAATTATAAAATTAAAATATGGAGAGAATTAAAAAGAATAGAAGAATAAAATAGAAGTGAAGTAAAAAAATTGAGAAGTGACATCCAAAAAGATAAAAACTTGAAACATTGAAGAACTCAAAAATTCAAAATACGAACATTGAAGAGCTGATTGATTAATAACTAGAGCTAGGATTTGCTGGCATTTGCCGAATGAGTTTTTTTAAGGGCAGATGGGATGTAGTCAAAGATGAACACGAATTAGGGTAATACAAGGGCAGAGAAAAAGTTTTATTTTGCCGAATAATGCCGAAATTAGGGTTAAATGTCGAATAACGCTGAAAACGATAATCTACGCACAACAATAAATTTGGTATTGCAAACAGACACAAACCTTGAAGTCACTGATTGCCACAAAGAGAAATTTAGTCTCAGATCTCGCGTTCGTCTCAGTCTACTTGTCTTTCCTATCTAGCACAATTTGAAAACTGGAAACGAGAGGCCTTTCCCTACACGAGCAATTGCTGGCTGTTCCCGATGTTTCATCAAAACTTTATCAAATCCCGAGTGCTCGTGGATATAGCCTACAGATGAAGGCTGAACAAGGTTTTACGAAAAATACAGATCTCGAAACCATAAAAAATTTGAATAATTCACTCGTTCATGGTAGTACATGTTTCATACAGGGTAACATAGAGAAACAATTAGTGGTGATGTCCAATAAAGAATTTTCATAATATTACTTGTAAACATACATTTTTCATTAAAATTTTGGCTTCCTTCTAATATTGTAAGCTTACTTTTCGTCATTGCCGAATAATGCCGAAAATTGTAATTTTAAATGCCGAATTTCCAATATTTATTGCCGAAATTCCTAGCTCTATTAATAACTAATCAAAATCGAAAAATGAAAATTTTGGGAGAATAAATAAAGAAAAAAATTAGAATGTTAGATGAAAAATAAGCATAAAAAATAGAAAATGACAGCTAAATATATTAAATATATAAAATCATGAGAAAGGAGGAGATTGCCATGATCCCTAGTAATGGTAACTGGAAAATAAAGAGAATATGCCAGTCAATTTAGGGAAAGGGGAATTAAGGTCACTTTCTCTCACGGCTAAGAAAGTAAAAAGTTCAGATAAATCATAAGCGCAAATAGCATACCTGGAGTGGGGACTCATCAGGGGCTGATAAGTATCAAAAGAACGCAGAAAAGTCTTAATCTTTGAGGTGAGGCTTTTTGTTGACTTGGGGGACTAAGCCCTCGAATCTCCCTTATGTGCTCATATGAGATAAATATTCCTGTCGTACCAATATAATAAAATTTAAATTTTAAGTACTCTATCTCCACCCCCTTCCCTTCTGTCTAGTCACCAAAACTGGTATCGAATTTTCACGATTATTATGGCCTACAATCAATTTGTAATGAAATTCCAAGTAGCTCATTCAACTCCGACGTACGTATTCATTCTTACCAGGTTATTCGTGTATTCAAATTAATTGATTTGCGTCAGCACTGATATCCACGACTACGGACAAAACAGCTTCAAGAATTTCCTTCCCCTGGGAATTTTTGAAAATTGTGCTATCGTATATGCACAAATGACTACGATCTAGCATCTGGATAGTGTTCAGGGATCAAACCTGTAGCAGTATTGTCATTTGTTGCACTGAAAAATCTATAAGGTACATATCTTTGCACTAGTTAAAGATTGACCACAACAGTGGACTGAAAACCCTGGTAATAGAACTTTACGTCATTCCTTCTGGAAATGTGAAGTCACTGACGGCAAATTGAACTGTTTAATGTGATGCTTCCAATCTTCCTGAATAATAATACCACTTTATTGGAGAATAACAACGTGAAACAAATATTTAAAAAAATACAGCTGGTATTGAGACAAGATGGTAACCTCCGCGACGATGGACACCTCCCTATGCTTTTTCTATTCAAAAGATGATAATTGTCCTGTCTGATGAATTGGGTTGGTGGAATTGGTTACGGATGTTATTGTGTAATCTAAAATACCCCCCTCTTCCAACAAAAAATTAAAAGTTAGGGTTCAAAATTTGCTGGTAACAAAATATTCTCAGTTTATGGAAAATGACCCGTCTGTAACCGATATCATCTCCCCACATCTGTGAAGCTGTGGAGATTCTTCTCGATAGCCCTGTAGAGTGACGGGGAAAGCGGGAGCTTAAGCGAAGATAACGATTGCAACGTCCAAATTTCAGTTAACGAGCGCGGAAAATGAAAAAATTGGCCGTTTCTTACGTCCCAATTTGGGAGATGAAATCTTCCAGTGGTAACTTGTCAGCTCAGGGGAAAGGTGCAGGGCTCCCATCGGCTCCCCGATGCTACTACAGGCCTGATCCTCGAATTTATTCAGCACCCTCTGGTCTTCATTATAACGTCAAACTGAACATTGCTGCTGCCTCATCGTGATGACTGCTTCCGCCATCATCCCCACTGTGCCATAGCTTTCAAGTTAACCCTTTTGAACTGTCAACAAAAGAGTTCATAACCGTGTGCGATGTTTGGTGTATCATGCAAGGTATCTGCTGGCGAATGTGAACGAAACGTTATTTGTCAGAATCATAAGTTACAGTACGTTCTGGATGATTACATTTACCTACGCGGACCTTCGTGGATTCATCACCTGTTTATTATTTTAATCGTAATTACCCTCATCTGTGTAAAGTTTATTCGTGCCACCGACTTCATCTTGTGACCGACTGACTAGACAGGTGGTTACCTGTCGTTAAAATACTATTGAACTCGGATAGACGCGGCTCGAAACGCATTCAGTTGTATCGTGAAAACTGTCCCACAAATTTCTAGAAGAGGTTTTACGACTGTGGCCGGTTTTATTATTCGATGAATATTGTACTTAGTAACGAGTGTTTCCCTTGATCTGCTTTTCTAATTTGTACAAAATTGAGCTCGGACCTTCAAGCAGATCAGATGTGTCTGGATTGAGGGAGCTGAAATCTGGACAAAGCTGTAACTGACCTCTGGTGTCGGGGGAAAATTTCACAGGGTGATGAAGTTCTTGACTGAGAAAGGGTACCAATGCATTTATTGGAGGGGGCGAGGTTCTATGTGGAAATCAGTTGATTTGTAATCATTATATTTGCGCCGAAAGTGACGAGTTTAAGGTTAAGATTTTTGTGACTTTTATTAATCAAAAACTTATTAATATTGATTTCATTAGAAAGAGATATGATATTTGGAGCATTAATATTCACACAATGAAAGCTACAACGTATAACAACTTCAATGTAAATTGACTTAACATTAATTTTATACTTCTAGTTAATGTTGTGGTACTTCTCACTCCTCTTAGGGGCCCGGCTTGGAGGCTTGAGAGGCTTGGGGACGTTCAGATTTCAGATGACTTTTAGTATATTGACCACTACTATCATCTGCCCATCTGTGTGAAATTTCAGCTCCCCATCAATTTTCTCATCTATTCACCGATTTTTTTTTTCTTTTGGCTAACTGTACTCGTCTTCTGTACCCTACAAAAATACATGAAATTTTTATTCAACTTCGTTCCCCGAATTTCTAATAATTAATATTGGTGTGGTCAAAATTGCTATCGGATTATTGTATCATCAGGGTGACTCCTAACTCACTTGTAAAGTCGACAAAGTGCAGCGTCAGAATGGACCCGAGGCCCGTGTAGTTAAAATACAATCCATTCCTTTCTTTTTCATCTACATATTACCATTGCAGAAACTTGAGGAACTTTTATATGAATTCTTCTTCGACTGATAAAAGAAACAAACAAGTAAATTGTCGAGGAAACATTGACTAATATCAAAGTAAGGGGAGTGGTCTCAGTTTTTTCAACTCAAAGTTTTGATTTTTCCTACTGGTGTTTCCGATTTTTCAATGTTACTCGGTTGAAAGCGAGTCTGCAAATTGTCGAAAGTGTCTATGATAAGTCTCCCGCGCTCTCCAATCACTGCTGCGATCAAAATAAATCGACTAGCGAACCGCGACCAAATCAAATAAAAACGACTTCAAACAATGTCAGAAGCTTATTTGTTGATACTACGATAGAAATCATCGATAACGAAATGACTTATGATTGAAATAATCAATAGTCAAAATGATCAAAATAATTGGCTGTCAAAATAATAATTAGGGTTAATACCTAATTAAAATTATCAACATAATCAATAATTATAATAACTAATTTTCAAAATAAAAATAATATTACCTTATAATTACTGATAAAAATAATCAATAATCAATATAATTAACAATCAAAATAATCACTAATAGAAATAATTGATACTTTTTGTAATAATTTGCAGCCAAAATAATTAATAATTAAAGTGACTGACGATAAAAATAACCAACAAACTAAGAAATTAATGATGGAAACCGTTTATAATTAAAAGATTCAACTACCTATTTATTACAATAACCGACAATTTAAATATTCGACAAATTAAAATAACCGATAATTTAAAATTTCAACAACTGAAATAATCAATAATTAAAACAGTGAGCAATTAAAGTAAGCAACAAATAATAAAAAACAAACATCAAAAAGATTAATAATTAAAATAATTATTGATACTTAAAATAATTAAAAATTAAAATAATTGACAGTTGAAATGATTGAACATTGATAGAATCAACAATCCAAATAATTAACAATTGAAGGAATCAATAAACAAAATAATAGGTTAGTACAACGGACAAATTGTTGATTTAAATAATCAGTATAATATTAACAACTAATCAATAATTGAAATAGTGATTAAAATTATTTGGATATATTTATAGTTGAAAGAATCAATATATCAATCATTGAGATAGTCAATGTATTGTTTAAATATACTCATTTCATAAGAAAAATTCAAGTATACTTACTGAATGTTGTATTTTTGTGAGAATTTGGGTAAAATTCCGTAGTTTTACAAAATGAGTGAATTTTGAAAATATCAAGTCCAGATTATTTATCTTGATATCGAAAATTTAAAAAATGTTGATGTTATCACATTTTATTAATAAATCATTGCAAGTGGGCAAAAAAATGGAAAAAAGTAGATAATTCTCAGAATTGCTTGTCGGATAAATCAAGTTCGGATTTCCAAGTGCATCTGAAACAGATTTTGAAAAAAATGTCGATCCCGACAGTTTGTTGATGGCCATATTAAGCGGCCCGGGTCTTGGGCCCCCTGCGACTCCTCTGAAAAAATGTGAGGGAAAATCTGAACACCATAGCTCGGGACGCACAGGGTTGGGGAGTTGAGTTTTTTCCTGTATTCAGGATACCCCAACAATTTCCAGCAATAAAATTTTATGCAGCAATTTTTTCCTTTTCAAAGCGTTTTTATTTGTCTGTAACCAGAATATTTGATTTTGAGATGAAAAGAATCAAAAAGAGAAAGTGTTCAGTCAGTACAACCTTCTGTTTTAGGCCTGTGTGAAGTGTGGGTGTCCTACTATAGATTAAAATAATTTTATTAGTGTGAGCCACCTGCTCACAGTTTTCAGAATCATCTTCATCACCCTTCAACACTTTTTTTTTTCAAACCGTTATGTTGGGTTTCTGGGTAAAAAATCTTTCTACATTTCCTTCAGTAATGGGAGTTGAAAATTTATGAGGCCAACACATGTTTGCACTATTGCAGTGGCTCGAGTGAACGAAAATTTTGGAATCATACCCAGAATACTAGTGATTGAGATATATACAAAATGAGTTATGTACAAATTTTGCCTATCTGCAATATTGAAGGCGCTATTATTAATAAAATTATAAATATTCTACTATAAATGAAAATGATCTAAATTCAATATTAAATCCAATACGAATTTTCGAAAATTAAAAATTATAAAATCAGCATTGGACTTTATGAAAATGTAATTTCATTTGTGCCCCAATATGGCGGCCCAGTATACCTAGGTACGCGGTATCTACAGTACTTTAGCTAGACTAGCTCATTCCTGATTTCCTACTTCTACCTACTATTTTGGTTTACGACGTCACAAAGTAATTTTTTTTTGCGGATGCTAAAATTTGAAATTCAATGCCAAAAGAAAATGGATTGGTTGCTAACAGCAGATGCCAGATTCCAGAATAAAATATTTTGAAGCTAGATGAAGAGAAGGATGCTAAATCTAGCATTTAAGATGCCAACTTGGCAAAACTACGGATTCCAGTACCTTCTCTAGTCGTCCATTCTCGGGATCGCTCGGTATTCTCCGTGTCTGCCGGTCGAAAAGTGATGAAACGAATGCCCGCGTAAAGAGGAGTACGCAACTACGTACATCACGATGGTAACGTTTTTCTGCGGAGCCTTTTTTGCAGAAAATTTCCTGCGGAACGTTTTCTGCAGTGCGTTATATTTGCTGAGCGTTTCCGGCGGAATTTTTCTCTTTCGCGTGGCGCGTCTATAAATATATCTATGTTAAAAGGTTCGGGGACATGGTATCATCCTGCTTCACTCCCCTTTGGACAGGAAATTCTGTATCTTTGATATTCGTTCACACATAAGCTTCCAAGAACGCTCATTCAGGCAGACAATAATTTTGATAATTTTGTAAAGTATCCCTTGCTCTGCCAGGGACTGCTACACCTTATTAAAATCTACGAACATTAGCCATACCTCTATATGTTTATACTCTTTGTATTTCTCTAGAATCAGGTTCAATGTTTGAATGTAGTCCATTGCGACAAATTTCTTCCTGAATTCCCCTTGTTCGATGGGCTGATGAAAGTCCAAGATATTGTGAATATGTTCTTCCAAAATTTTCATAAAGGGTTTTGCTATGTTCGAAGATAAACCACCTGAACGGTAATTATTGATTTGTCCCATTTTTGCGGAGAATGATAATTTCGGCGAAATTCCACCGATATGGGTTCCAGTATATAGTCTCTGAATAATCTGAACGTCTTGACTATCTAATCCTATTTTTTTTTTTGAGACTTTGGATAAGTGTTTAACAGTTCAAAAGCTTTCTCGTAGTCTGTGAAACAAATGAAGGTATCTTGCTGATGATCATCACAGTTTTAGTAACCTAAAATAGTAACTAACGGTTCTTAGCGAGTTCTGGGAAGCTGTGAACTTCATAGTCGAGTTAGGGTTTCGGAAAATTAATTTGGTGTTCGAATCACGGAGTCTTTCACCGTCGGCGGCTGAGGGGCAACTGCCCTCAGTCAATAACATTTTGACACCTTCGGGGAATCGCGTCCGCGATAATTTAATCAAAGCGGGAGATCTAATAAATTGATGGCGATTTGGCACCCGATTTTCATTATTCCGCACGCTTCGATTCCGCAGAAGTCTTCGCAGACGAATCGAAAATCGTGTTTGGTGTACGAATTATAAGATAAAATGTACTTATACGAGTTCTTAAATATAATAGTGTGTTGAGTATATGGCTGTATGAAAGCCGTAAATATTTTTTCTGGGAATATTTTCGGTTCGCTGTCAGTACATTGGTATTGTATTTTCAGTGGTAAACATCGGAGAACGTTGATTCACGGTGTGATTGGAATAACAATCGCGAGTTCGGGCGAAAAGATGATTAAAATTTTAAGAATGTTGAATTCGTATTTGATATTCGTGCAACTTGTAGCGTAAAGAGTTTTAAGAACTTGGAAATTTCATTCGAGTGTGACTATACTATATCTATGACTGGGTATATAACTGAGTGGTGCTATTGCGTACCCTTAATGTACACGATGTTGTGAAGAAAGTACTTATACATGACCATATGGTCCGTACATTCTACTCGCATGCGTAGAAACGGAAAGTATTCGAGCATTTTTGTATTCGAATTGCATTTACCTCGACACCGGTACCTGAAAATTTTTCAGACTCGGAGTTATCAATCTTCTTATAATGTCAAGTTGCAACAGGGAAGACACGGAAACCTCACCTACATATGACTCACTCGAGTTTACGTGTGCGTTATGTGCATGTGCTCATTTGACGGCACTCTTTATATTTATTTTTTTTTTAATTGTCAACGTAGTCATTGCGAATTTCACTTTACGCAGATAACTCCGGGTTGCGTAAAAGTTTCGATGATTCATTGACACCGAGGACAGATATGGAATTTTCGAGTTTGAAAGAAAAAGTTCTGACAACACGTCATATTGAAAGACTGTCTTTTACATAGTTCCGTTTATTTCTGGTTTTTTTCAAGTGCATCTTAGATGTTCGTCTACGTATATCGTAGACTAAATAAAATTTCCGGCGACGCCGTAAGAGCCAACTCGAAACTAAAGACGTTCGTGGAATACTTTACGACTTGTCGAATGGTCAGCTTTAAGAAATCGTGGCCACATTTGAAGATTGAAATTTTCTTACTCGAATATACTAATACGTATATTGATTTAATTTTATTTTACACCTTTGGACTCGGGTCCTCGACGCAGGTACGCTGCCGAGTCCGCCCAATGCTGGGCATCGGTTTCCGCCATCCGTTTCCATTTACTCCTATCAAGGGCAGCTTTGTGCCAAAGTAAACCAAATTTACTAACGAGCTCGTCCCTCTAGCGGGTGGGTGAACGCTCCTTCCCCATTTTAAACTCATATGAAGTTCATTCCTACGAAATTTTATTCCAGTTTGCCCCTCTAACCAAATGACCTGCATATCTTAGTTTTAACTTCGTGATTGGCCAGCCAATATCGATAGTTTTATTTTTTTGCCTAACGAGTATTATTTCCACCCTCCTCATAGAGGATTGATTCCTAAAATGGCCAACGATAAGGGTAATATGATTTATAGCAGAAAGGAGATGGTTAACATAGCTACGAAATTTTATAGCAGCCTTCACTCGGAAGGAGGATCCGATCGGGGGGGGGGATAAATAGGTTTGAATTAGAGAAAAGAACCAAGCCCACCTATCTTCAAAAGAGAATACAACGTGATCTTAAAACAACTGAAAAATGGGAAGGCTGCTGAACCCGATAAAATAAGTAACTTTAGCTTAAATACTTTCGCAGAGGAAATTATACCTACATTAACATTACTATTTAACAAAATATTGGAACAAGAAGTAATCCCAAAGCAGTGGAAAGAGGCAGAAATAATTCTACTATATTGAAAAGGAGGTCGTTATAATATAAATAACTATAGACTAATAAATCTAACTTCAACGTGTGTGCAAAATATTTTCTAAAATCTTAAAAAATAGAATGTGTAATAGCCTGAACCTAGCACAAAGTGCGGAGCAGGCGGGATTTCGTAAGAACCACTCTACAATTGACCATATATTTACAATAAACCAACTAATTGAAAAAACTAACGAATATAACCTAAACACACATATACTGTTTATTGACCTTGAAAAAAAGCCTTTGACTCTGTCAGTTTGAGATATCTCTGGAAGGCACTAAATCATCAGGATCCTAAACGAATTGTATGACGACTCCACGGCACACATCGGAACAAAAATTTGAAATCAGTAAAGGAGTGAAGCAAGGAGATCCATTGTCCACAAATTTATTTAACAGTGTAATAGAAGAAATTTTTCGGAAAGTGGGATGGGAAGAAACCAAAATCAAATCGATGGGGGAAATTTTTAAATAATCTGAGATTTCCGTATGACGTTGCACTGTTTTCCCAGGATCTAGAGACACTTTAAAAAGTGTCTTTAGAATTTGAGTCCAGCTAGTAAAAAAACTGGTTTAAAAATAAACACAAAAAGAAAACGGTTCTACTGTCGGAAAAAGCAAAAAATTTCAATTTCAAATTAAGGGAAGAAAAAGTCAAAACAGTGGAGGAAACTACATATTTAGGCCAAACAACAGCATTTCGAGATAGGCTGGACAGGGAGATGTCAATAAGAACCTCCAAGGCATGGAAAAGCTTTTGGTACATTAAGTCAATATACAAATCCAAAATTCCAACTAATCTAAAAGCAACTCTCCTGGAAACATGTACCTTCCCAGTACTAGCTTACGGGGCTCAGACTTGAGCTACAACCGTAAAACAACTTGATAAAATATACAGAACTCAACTGGCAATGGAACGAAGTATAACAGGAACGAGACTATAAGAGGCAAAATAAAAAATACGATAACTAGGGGGAAAACGGAAACTAAAGATATAAGATGGTGTGGTGGGACGTATGGCGACTGCACGCGTGCCAAAGTGGCCCCTATGACACCGCACCCCCGGCCCCGGAAAGTACCCTTTCGAGTATCGCATCAGTGACCGGAGGGACACACTGTAAAAAAATTGAAAATGAAATATGCTGGCCATATAAAACGTAGCTTAAAGGATAGGTAGGAGAGGAGACGACTTAAATGGACCCCATATAGGAACAAACGTAACAGAGGCCGCTCTAGAAGAAGGTTGGAGAACGAAATAAAACAATACGCAGGGATAGCTTGGTGGAGAGATTCTAGAGACCGCGGTCGGTGGGCGAGGGTTGGGGAGACTTATGCCAAAAGGTGGGCCCAGGATAATAAATAAACTGCGATGTACGATCATTTTCTATTTTTTATTCTAAGTATGGAAACTTCTAATAAAAGCTACCATTATTGGGGCTGCTTGAAGCGGTGGCGCGCTGTTGTCGTTTACCTTGAAACCCTGATCAAGGGGAATATTTCATTTACAAGCGTATGAAGAAATCTCAAAATATTATGAAAACGAAAGCGTTTATTGAAAAAATGAATAGAACAACATTTGTAGCACATAAAATTTCCTTTCCATTGAGACCATTTTTATTTCAATCTGATAACTTTTTCCAAAATGTGTAGGGTTTCAGTAATTCCTTTTTTTCACGAGCCTAAAATTGTAGAGGGCGACTCTTTCGCGCTTGCAGGCCTAATTGCTCGTATTATTATTTCTACTCGCACCTTATCCTTAAGTTTAATTCCTAGTATGCTCATTAACATCCGGTTTTAGGTGGTTCTTAATCCCTCAATCTGTGCCTGCGTTGGGACCCATGTTTGTGCACCATAAGTTAAGACTAGAGTGAAGCGTTGGTTTACGATTTTTATTTTCGATCCCAAATCAAACTTGCCCTTTAAAATGTTTCTGTTCGACCAAAAATGTTTCTAAGCGTTTGATTTTCTGAGTTATTTTTTTTATTCTCTCATCAAAAGACAAAATTTAGCCCAAATACTTGTACTCCGTAACACACTCAATTTAATTCCGATCTATTACGAGATCTAACGTATTACCATGTGTCATTATTTTTGTTTTTGAGTAATTAATTGTAAGGCTTACTCTTTTGGTTTCAATGAGAGCTGTTCTGTCGTATTTTTCAATTCATCTAGGCTGACGCTTACCAGGATACTGTCAACCACGAATCTGAGATTATTAAGCTATTGATAATTTAAACCCCTTTGCTGTCCCCGTCGAGTTTGCGAAAAATTCTCTCTAATACACTATTAAGTAAATAGGGGGAGAGAGAATCCCCTTGATTTCCTTCCTTACCTAGCATAAATCCATCCCTAATACGAATCCATTCCTAATTTCTCAGCTCCCATTCAAATTCAATGTAATGAAGGAAAATGCTCTTGGGCCATCGATGTATGCATGGTTTCAAAATGAATAGAAAATAGTAAAAGAATTTTCAGTTTCCCGAGTGTAGAGATTCTCAAATAACTTCAATTTGATCTATAGTGATTTGTTGTATGAGAGATCATTTCGTTTTTCTCTTAATTTAATTCTGGGTGCATTATTTGGTAAAACTGATAATAACATTGAATTCTGAATGAAATTTCCTATAAAAAACATTAATCTTCTTTTATTCCTTATAGTTTATCATTATTTTTTAGTAAATAAATTTTTGAAACTCGGGGCAATTAATTTTTTTACAATAATTGGTAAAACTGAACATGTATTATCATTCTGCACTCAATTCTACGCCAGAAAAACTTAAAAAAAGATTTTTTATTTTTTCACCCTTAGGTCCCTTCCCTTTGGACATTACATTTGTGTCCGGATTTTTCCGGATTTCTCTTTCCGGACTGTTCTTCCAGATTTTGGCTAAATAAATCTGGCAGCACTGACTCGTATTCACATATTTCTGGTCTCTCGTGGAACCAGACTTCAGTAAATTCTTTCATAGTGGTATCGGATTCCTTCCTCGCGGCTTTCATAATTCCTGTTGCCACGATGATGGAAATGGGAAAAATTTTCACAAAATTGATAAAAGGTCACTAGATCTCTTGATTTTCACTGTACATATTTTAAAAAGTGATGACACTATGAAGTGTGATCTGATGTGCTTACCCATATATTTAATTGCGATTATCAAAAATTTGAGTCGCTTACAGTACTCATCACAATGCACCACACTTAAGGAATTTCTGTAGGTAAAATCTCTTGCTTCCAGCCCTTCTCAATTAAGCGACAATCCATTCAGCATTCGCAAAAAATCATATGTATGTGCACACCACTTGACTGAGAAAAATACTTCAGGTTGGCTATTCCACGTTCAAGAATATTTGCTCTGTGTCTGTTTTCTGATTGGTTCAAAGGTGAGCACGGCGAAGGAAAAAAAAGCAAGAGACTCGTTTTCGAATATGGCTGCACTGATTCTGATCGAGTCTGAAACACGTACTGCATTGCCAACTTGTTCGCTGTACTCACAAAAACTATGCACGCTCATCAGTTTATCCAAACACGCAGCGATAATATTTTTAAAAAAAAATGTGTAGTCCAGTCCATAGTGAGGGACAGCCACGATGAAGGAATTTTTTAGCATAATGAAATTTCCACAATAGGGGTGGGGGCACGATACTTCAAATCAATAAAAGAGATACAATAAGTTATCCTCTGAGCCTATACTAATAGAGGACCCTATTGTTTATACATTGTCATATTTATATCTAGCTGGGACAAAAGTAACAAGGTTTCGGTAGAATGACCCATGTACCAGGGAAAAATTTTCAAATACGGACTTTTGAAAAATAAATCTGGTCACTGGTGTGCCGTTAGTTCTTCTTTAAGCCCCCTCACACTCCAAGGTAGCATACATAAAAGGGGTAATACTTATTAAAGGTTTCTTTTGACACTCTGTCGGCCAAACTTCGCCATTTGAAGCGTTTCCAATTTCAGTTTTTCTCTTTGAGGAAGGCCACTTCGCTTACTTCTTCGTGTATCGGCGCCTGATCTGTCGCTTGTTCGTCAGTATCGTCTCTATCGGTGCCAAAATTCAGTCCACTCGCTCACATTTCCCACCGTACTAATAACGATGCAAATATATGCGCCAGTGCTGACGAAAAAAAAATTCGAAATGACGAAGTACGTAGCCCACTCTAAGATGCGATAAAGCCAATTTACTACTATCGTGCATCATTATATCATCAAAGGTTCCGTTATAACTCGAATCGAGGATGATGACCAGTGGTGTTGTCCTCCGCACGCATTTTCCGATTACCTCTCTCGATCTCTGATCGCTTTATCTGATACAAAAGGTTTTGCACTCACATTTTCGGATACTTAGGATTCGTAACTGCCTCGGCCATTAATTAGTCAATATACAAAGTAACCGATATCGTGGAATTTTGGCGTTTGCCCATTAAACGCGAAGGGGAAAAAGAGGAAGAAGATACGCGGTAGACCATCTCGATCAAGCTTCACGGTGGACAGTCGGGTTGAATATTTTCTTAACGTGACCAAAGCATTCACATTCGTGGGCTGGTTTTTGTACATGACGCCCCGCTACGCTTGCTAATGCGGTTCGTCGGCGTTACCGATTGATAATCATATAATCGGTTGCCAAATGGTAAGGCTGGAAGCGTGTAGGATTTCATAATTGTCCTAGTGGAGCGAGAGAGCGAGAGAGAGAAACAGAGAGAGAAAAAATACCGGACTAGAGGATCGTCGTGCGCTGAATTCCAGATTATCGTGGAGCAGAGAGGACCGTCTTGAAAATGGTGTGCTGTACGCATAGGTACATAGTTACACCTAAATCCTTCGAAGTGAGTCATCGTAGATAACGTAGACGACCCTTTGATGTACTTATATCCTGTGACCGGATATCCTGTACGGTCGGTGCACGTAGAGCGTCTCTTTCGTATCAACGCAATTGTTAATTACTCGACGAAACGGCCGTATGTGAAAAGACGGCCGGCAGAAGTTACCTGGTTTCGACCTCCAGCCGTGACGTGATTTCTTTTTCAGTTGCTGGCATAGATTTCATAGATCTGATGTGAGATTTTGCCCTAGTAACCTCGTAAGCACCCTTAATCTTCTGTTTTCGTTCGCTTCTCATCTTGGTGAGCTTGCTATTCATGCGCATCAAGCAGCTGACGGTGGACGTGAACTCCATTCTTGATAGGTTAGGTTTGAAGTTTCGGACTTGATGTCGAAATCGAATCCGAGGACTTTAAAAACCTACGAATTGGTATCCATATTGTGTTTACTCAATTTTCGACTCCCTTCCCTACTGGAGCTAGGGTCAAACATGTATCGATACCTGGGTTAAGCCATCTTCTTCGAAAATGTGAGAGAAAGTGCAAAAAGATTAAAAAGTGGGTGGAACAATTCCTGAAGTTGAAAGACATTTTAAAAAGCAGAGTACCAATCGAAGTGAAGACTAAGGTCTGGCAAGGCTGTACTCAACCAGCAATGACATACGGGTCCTAAGAAAAGGGAATATTAACAGACTAAGAACTACTCAAAAGTTCGTGGGGAGAAAAATGCTGAATATAAATTTGAAAGATAAACTCAAACCGTACATATAAAGGCAAAGACCGAGCTAAAGGATACTGGAGCTAGTAAATGGAAGTATGCGGGACACATCACGAGACAAAGTAAATAGAGGGGAGGGAAAAAGATAGAGAGGTTGTTCAATCACTCGCTGGAGAGACGAGCAAGTGAAAGAAAAAGGTATTGCATGGGGAAGACTAATCAACGGAAAAACAAAATGGCAAAAAGATGGAGAGGCTCTCGCTGGGAAATACCTCGATTACGTTATCCACAGGGGCGTTGCAAGCCCTTTCAGAGGGAGGGGTGGAAGAAAGAAACAAAAAATCTCAGCGACTTTTATATTTTTTCCGCTGTTATCCAAAATGCAGTTAAATGGCCGAAATCTTGCTGAGGAATTGCGGCTACGCTCTCCTCTCCAATGTGCATACATTTTCGTACAGATCGTCCTGTCCGGCTACTTTCTGCATAGCATGATGCGAGCGTCTGACAAACGTCTTTTGTCTCCTGCATTCCTGTTCTTCTGGGTACGTGATCTTTTCAAGAACCATTCTTCTTTCAGTATTCTCATGACGTCATGACTCACTCTCCTTTTTCTCCTTCGATCGGCTAGGTAGGATATCAGTTTCATTTATGTCAGTTTGCGCTTAACTTTCACTGAGATCTGCTTTTCCTGTCGATCGTTCAATACCCTTTTTCTGCTCGCTCTTGGTTTGTGATCTCGTATGTCATCGCTCGGGTCGGGACCAAACACCTTTCGTACAGTTTCTCGAAAAAGCCGCAAAATAATGTCGACTCGATACAAAAGTTTTCCGTATAAGCAAATCACAATAAGAAAAGTCAACGATTTTCTTATTTCCGTTGACTGATGGCTCAAAATGCTTACTAAATAGTCAAATTTACCGAAAAATGCAAACTCCGAAGATTCATGGTAGGATGTCTCGCTCCACACCTCCCTCTCCTTCGCTACGCTCTGATCGTTCGCCCTGATGAAAGGTCCAAAAATTCTTTTCAAAAATCCTCTCTAATTAAACTCCAACATAAATTTGGCTGTGCTGTACGTAAAAAATGGGGATAAAGTGTAGGAAAACGCATCCCATAATAGGTACTAATATAGGGAATCGTGCCATGGGTAATTTAGATCCTTTCTATTCGAGCAAGTAGCAGAGACTGAAAAATATGGAAACTTCTACAATTTTTCCTATGAGGCGTGTGTTAATGTACGGTGCAAAGGGTTATTTTCAAACCCACCATTCACATACGATGATTTTGGAACAGTTATAGAAAAATTGTAGAGTAAATTTTGTTTGGAACTTTCTTTGATATAGGCGAAACCAGATTTTGGAGGTTTCTCCTCCTATGGTCCCAGAAGCCGTGATCGGAGGGGCAAGTCTTTTTTTTCTTTCATCTGGACGAAGGCCTGAACATCTATATCAAAAATCAACTTTTTATGAATAGTTTTTTTTTTTTTTTTTTTTTTTTTGGGGGGGGGGGGGTAAAATTGGTTGGACTATGATCAGAATTTTTGAAACCGATAGTAGTCCAATGGAATTGGCAGAAATGAATGCCAGAATTCATGGATAGCTAAGATTTATTATTGGGGTAGACTTTTCTCGACGTTTCAATATAATTTATATTATGTAGGTATATATTTACTGAAATTTGTCCAAAAAATAACTCGAGAAGGAATGAAGCTATGTAAACATTTGTTATGTCAATCGATAGAGTACAGCTAGGAATAGAACGCTATTGATTTGCAGCAAAATCTATCCAACAAGAAGTGAGATTTTCCGACAAGACTTTTCGTTTTTCCGTCGAGTCTCGAATTCACCGGCGATGTCGAGCAAGATGCGAAGTAGCGGCAGCGGGCCATTCGGACCCTGATGAGTCACGAACACGTTAGCGGGGGTGTCGCGATGTGAGATGATTGTCCCGGAAATTCACAGATATTTTTTAAGGGAACCTGACATGGGCTGGAGAACTTATAAAATTATTAAAAATGGAAAAACAAAAAACTCACTCGGGGTGCCCGCCAGGGGAAAGTTGATTTAAAAAAAAATGCTTTAAACTTCGTCTGTCGACTCTTGCGTCTTTTTCTCCCTAAAAATGGCAGTCACTGTAGGGACGTACCGAAGAGTTTCCCTGGGGGGGGGGGGGGACAAAAATTGTGAAAGTCTCAACAAACTCAATTCAGAATTCCCAAGTATTAAAGCAAAAAAAAAATTTTTTTCACCTGTTGGATCTTTCCAACTCACTTATTCAAAATTCCCAAATATACGTGTGTGTATAAAAAAAAAAGACTCAATTCCCAAGTATCAAATTAAGCAAAAAATAGAACCTCTTGACTTGTTGGATTTTTCCAACTCCGCCCGGCTGAAATGGTAAATTTTCCCAACTGCTGAGCGAAAAATTCGTACAGTGGGGGGGTAATTCCCCCACCTTGAAAAGCAAAATATCAGCTTCTGTAACACGCTGCAGCTGTATTACGGAATCTGATGTGAGTTTTGCATTTCTTATTCGTCGGTAATATGTTTATCTGCACAGCAATGCGTCATGATCAGTGGCGTAGCCAGGATTTTCCCAAAAGAGGGGGGAGGCGAAGTAAGATTTTCAAGGGACAAAAAGTCGAAAATTGAGGTATTTTTTAAAAATTTGCCGATATTAGAGGACTCTTTTATGAAAAATGGAGGTAAAATTACTCCTCGAGCAAAAATGTTTCAAAAAACGTGTTTTAAATGCGAAAATTTGCTCATTTTTGCGTATTTTACCTGTGCTTTGGGGAGGCATTCACCCCTTTCGCCCCCCCCCGGCTACGCCACTGATCATGATTGCCGCCGCTGTTACAAAGAAGGGACATCACAACCGACAGATGAAGTAGAAATCATTTCAAAAAATCAAATTTCCTTTTGTAAGCATCCTCGCGTGATAGTTTTTCATATCTTTACTTTTCCCATCAACGGGCAAACGCATCGCCGGTGACGACTGAGGCTGCCCCGCGACGAAGATCGAGGTTGCACGGTGAATGAAAAGATGAAAATGGCGGCATACCATACTCGGATCGGATTTTTAGTGCTCCGCTGAAGTGATACCCATACTGTCCTTATTGATTTTTCTAATTTTGTGCCGTCTCCCCTGCTCTCCCAAGATACCCCAATTTCCATATAAGAGTGAAATCATCATTGAAAATGAGTTCAGCAACCTTTCCAACCTCTGAACTGATACCAGCATTGATAATATCGGCGTTTTGCTCCCCCCCTCCTACTGTACTAAGATCTCCCAACGTTCACATCAGGGTAAACACATCATTAAGAATACCTTCAGCGACCTTTCACGCCACTGAAAAAATACCCATATTGTGCTTATTGATATTTTTCCTTTTTGAAACCCCCCTCTCATGGCATATACTGTATATTATGTTAATTTACCGGAAATTGTGTTAATTTACTGTAAATCATGTTATTTTACCGGTATGTTAATGCACTGTAAAATATGTTAATTTACCATGAAATATGTTAATTTACCATCATTTATGTTAGTGTTCTGTAATTCATTACGTAAATTATATTAATTTACTGCAAATTATGTTAATTTACCATTGTGTTAATTTACTGTAAAATATGCTTTGCTCTCTATGGGCCGGGAGGGGCGTGAGCCCTATAACCATAAATAACATGTTTATGTTACAACGATTCCCAGTAAAGGATATTGAATTGAATACGGCTTTCGGCTTTGGATTTTGTTTCTGACCATTCAACTACTGACTTTTAGCTTTTGGCTGAATGGGTTAAATCATTCGGTTTAGCGGCTATCGGCTATCAGTTTTTGGCTGACTTTCAATCCCTGGATTGTTTACAATTTTCTGCCCGTTCGACGTTTCGCGCAATCAACTTTACGTTCGTTACTCAAGGTAGAGCTTTGAAAAACCGAGTATACCGACCATGCCGGGCCCCCATGTTCATATTTTCATTCGCCGTGCAACCTCGATCTTCTTCGCGGGCAGCCTCGATCGTCGCCGGCGACGCCTTCGCTCGTCTACGGGAAAGAGTAAGGATAAAAATGGCAACTCGCGTACTCCCGTTTGCAGTGCTCTACTCAAGGCAGGCCTGTCACTTGATTGGTCAAAGATCACGGAAGTGCGGACAGTTTTATAGTGTGGACCTTCTTAGAAGCATACCAAGCGTACGCATCGCACTTTAGGGCATTAAATTTCCAAAACATTTCCTATAATGTGCGGTCGTGATCGCGACCCCAAAAGTGAACCAATTTATGAAAAGTAAATTGGACGAAATGGGGATGACAGGTGCTCGACGAATAATAACGCGCATCGCTGGTAATTTATTATTTCGATTTGGCGAAGCCGGCACACGGCCACGGCGCGGCGTCTACAAACTATTTATATTATTACCGTACGGTTTATAAAAAATATATTAAGCGCAAAATCGAAAGCGCGAACATGTTTCATCAGCCGCGAATCTGGTTTACAGTGGTTCCGGAGCACGCGTTCATTCAGATGGGCCCCCGGCCACCTGTCTTACACCGGAGACCTGGATAGGTACTCGGCTTGTCGAAGAGCTCGAAATGCAGAGCCGAAGTGAGGCGAAGGCCTTGCAAATTATCATCACCTGGTTTTTAGTTTTCCAGCTTCCAGACAGCAGCAGACGCAACATCTGCTGCGACTTGTTACGACGTGTACACGCGTTCGGGTTCTCGAACCGCCGGCGAAGAAGGAGCTCGGGGCTGCGATCTTCGCACCATCATTCCAAATTTGAACTGGATATTTTTGCTCTCGAGAAAGTTGCTCGCCTTTCGTGTTCTCGTCTGATTCGTTTTGGAAGTTTATCAGATTTCTTCCGTTCTGCGGTGGCGTACTCACTGACTGGATTTGTTCCACTGTATCCTGAATCCACTATGTCTCAAACATATTATTTCCCCCTAACAGGGAAAAGAGAGGAAAATATTCCGCTATATCTTGAACATTAACTTACCTGCGACATACCGTATTTCTCCGCATATAACTCGCACCTGTTTTCGGGTTTTTGAAGTTCTAAATGTCTACTGCGAGTTATACGCGAGAGCGTGTTATCTGCGGGCAAAAACGCAACTTTTTCTATAAACACAAAGTGCGAAAATCCTTTAAAAAATGCTGCCTTTCGAACGCAATGGACGGCTCTGAAGACGACGTTCTCTGGCAAGAGGAAGAAAATTCGTGCTCTTCTGACACCAGCGATTCAGAAGAGGACAGTAACGACGAAGAAGAGGATGATAACGAATCCGAATAGGCCGAATTATCTACTGTACTTACCTACCTACCTAATTAATAATTACATTTACCTACTTTTTTTGTGCGAGTTATATGCGCGTTAAAATAAATTTTTAAAACGAGACTCAAAAATCTTGGGTGCGAGTTATATGCGAGGGCGAGTTATATGCGGAGAAATACGGTATTTTTAGGACGAATAGTACCTATACTTATAGATGATACAATCACGGTCATTAAGGCCAGGCTGGGTAATATGGCCAGGCTTAAAAAAACTGCTCTCACGCGTTAAGTGTCGCTGTTTTTGAGATACTTAGAACTGGAACGTGAGGTGTGTTCTGTTTATATTTAGAATGCGTCATTGAGGAAATAAGAAATTCAACGTGTACGAGCAGTTTTGTAAAACCTGACCGTATTGGCTGCCTTTACTTTACATGAACTCCAATGAAAAGACATGCATTTATTCAGAAGATAAAAGCACTCCACTGTATCCTAAATATTTTACAGTAAGTAAAGAATGCCATTAATGAAGTATTCTTCCGGAAAATAATTTTAGGACAGGGTAAAAAAAATTTACTATATCCTAAGCGCTGTTATAATGGGTTAGGAATGCCATTAATTATGCATTTCTCTTAGAATTATTTTTAGTACACGATGGAATGAGTATGTAATGGAATCGAAATAAAGGCAGTAGCCTTAGAAGGTTTATTTTTAGGAGGTACAAATTTTGTGCAGAAGAAAAGATTCTCAGTTTTCATCTCTAAAAGCAGAGTTACAAACAGAAAATCTTGAAAATCTTGGTATCTAAAATCTCTCAAGGCGCTTTCTTGTCAGATTGATAGCTGTCAATTTTTAATTTTTTTTCTTTTTTTGGGAGGGGAGGTGTAGAAATGATCCATTGTATCCACCCAATATTTAGCGTTTTACATGCTTTTACTACTTGGGGTATACTTGAGCGAAAACCGTAGCGCTCCCCCCGTAACGCCCTCCCCTTTGTAAAACTCCTGTTACTATGACGTCATACTACTAGGTATACGTGAGCGAAAACCGTCACGCTCTCCTCGTAAGGGCCTCCCGTAACGCTCCTGTTACTATGACATTATACTACTGAGTATACTTGAGCGAAAACCGTAACGCTCCCCTTGTAACGGCCTCATGTAACGCTCCTGTTACTGTGACGTCATACTACTGAGTATATTTGAGCGAAAATCGTGTTTATACATTTCTATGGAAATTTATTTCTTCCAGCCAAGTGTATACTTGAGCGAAAACCATAACGCTCCCCCCGTAACAGCCCTCCCCATAACGGCTTTCCAAAACGCTTCTGTTACTGTGACATCATACTACTGGGTATACTTGAGCGAAAACCGTAATGCACCCCCCCGTAACGGCCACCCGTAACGCTCCTGTCACTATGACATCATACTAAAGAGTATACTTGAGCGAAAATTGTTTATACATTTTCATGGAAATTTATTCATTCCATCCAGGGATATACTTGAGCGAAATTGTAACACCCTCCTTAACACACTCCCCCCGACACGAAGTCAGCGCTCTTTCGAGCATTACCTCAGAGACGTTGAGGTTCTCTTCTCATTTCCAGCTCAGTTCAGCTCACAGTTCTTTAGCTCTTCTTGGGGACAATTCAATTCAGTAGTTGACATTTCCATTTTCTTCCAGCAATGGGTATACTTGAGCGATAACCGAAACGTCCCCTCCCCCCGACACGAATTCAGTGGTCTACACTTGCTGCGCCCTGCGCGACTAGTCTGCAACAATGTTGTTAATAGAAATTTCCATGGAAATTTTTTTTAATAAGGTACAGAAGCATATAAAATGTTACAGTACGTGTCTGTTGGAGACACGTTTTTTAAGTTCCCTTCTTCCCTCCTCCTTCAGACTTCACAGGTTTTGGAGAGGTGTCAAAATATACCTTTTAATGAGGCTTCACAGGGTTTCAATAGGCAGAGTCTTTCTTCCAGGCAGCATGGGTATACTTGAGCAAAAACCATTACGTTTCTTCTAACCATGTGCCCGTTGATCTTGATCTTTGCTGCGCCCTGCGTGACTGCAGTCTGCAGCCGTGTTGTTAATAGAAATTTCCATGGAATTTTTTTCTATATTTTGGAGAGTGGTACAAATGGTATTTTGTATCCCGCTAAATTTTTTGTGGGATACACTGTACCTCTGAACTCACCTTTCAACACCCCTGAGAGAAGGAGATACGTTAACTTGAATTGAAATAGTTTGCACTTATTCAGAGAATGAGAGTACCCCACTTCACTATATCCTAAATGATTTACAATAGGGGAGAAATGTGTCGTTAATTGAGTAACCACCCGGAGAAGTTTTTTAGAACACAATGGATAAAATAATCTGCTATGGCCTAAGTGTCAGAACTGGTTTTTTCAAATTTTAAGATCTTTTCAGAATAACTGATCATTTTTCCAAAGTGATCATAGTTTTCCATGAAGCAGGCTGACATGTATAAAATATGAATTATTTGAAGACTCCAGATGTCGAATTCGGTTCAATTTCTCAAGAATAATCGTCATCTTGGAAGAATAATCGAAGAGTTGTGACCAAAATTCTGGGGGGGGGGATAAAAATTCGAGAAAATAGACAAAGTTGATGACTTTGTTATCAAAAATATTATATCCACTCGAAAACGAAAATTCAGCTGGGTGTATAGATAATTTTAGCAACCGAGGAAGAATACGTAATCAGAGATTTACAACAAGCATTAAAAAAGAAGAAATTAAAATACAGAAATTTTGAAAAAATTGAAAATTGAATTGAATTTGGTATCAGAAGTTTTTAAAGAACTCGAATAAGAAAATTCAAACCGGATTCATGGAACATTACAGTAACAAAAATCTGAGAATTTGAAAAACTGTGTAAAATTTAAAATCTAACCTCTTTTTCGTCAAGCTGGCCAGATTCGTGGAACATTGTAGTCACTTTGAAAAATAATCTGAGTTATGACACGAATAAAAAAAAAATCTCAAAATTCAAACAATTTGAAAAAATTGAAATTAAACAGAATTTGATATCAGAAGTCTTCGACCCACTCGAATGCACCAATTCAGCCGGATTCAGGGAAGATTGCAGTCACACCGTAAAGTTACAAGATTTAAGAAAAATTTCAAAATCTGAAAAATTTGAAAAAATATAAAATGGAACTAAATTTGATACCAGAAGTTTTTAACCAAATCAAATACAAAGTTTCAGTCAGATTCGTGGAAAATGTAGTCACCTGGGAAAAAACAATCAAAAAGTTATTATAACAAGTACATATTTTGAAAAAAAATCTCAAAAAATTAAATTGAAGATTGAACAAAACACGATATGAGGAGTCTGCAACCAACTCGTATTCGAAAGTGTTGTCAGATTTTTATAAAATGTAATTACTTCGGAGAAATAATTATAGTTATGATAAAAATGTTTGGAAAACCAATCTCAGCATTCAAAAAATCGAAAATTGAACCTAATTTAATATCATGAATCTTCAACCAACTAATGTACGAAGGTTTGGCAAGATTCAAGGAAAATAAATTTTGATCTTCTGAGATAATTAATCGAAGTGCCATGGCAACAATTCTGAATAGAATCTGAACTGAAATCTTTTGTAGTATTTCAGATCAGTGAAACACTGACCTACGAATCTCCAATCTCAGTGCATAGGCTTCACATGGGCTAATCTCCAATATCGCTTATTTCCTAGTTCTTTACATCTATAGTACTGTTTTTGGGTCACTGAATCTATTTCAAGGGTCATTTTACTCCTTCCTTCCACCTTTCAGGCTCCACAAAGACTCAGAAAACCTTGCTAAGAACATAAAAAACTCAGCATAAAAAACCTTAAAATATGGGGAAATGTAAGTAATTTGGGAATAGCCCCCGTGGAGCCTCGAGGATAGGATGGGGAGGGGAGGAAAAAGGAACCCAGAAACTAATTCAGGAACTTGGAAAATCCTACTAACAATATAAAGAATCTGAAAGTTGAGGAAACTTGAGTAATTGATCATTAGACTATTGTGGAGCCTAAAGAGTGGACGAGAAGAGAAAACTGGCCCTTGACGTGGACTGTACTATCGACATAAATTGGAAATCAGGGACACTGGAGTATTTGGGTGTTTCATGCCACGATTAATACAGGCAGTATTTTGGGGAAAATTTTCGAGCTTATCAAAATTCCATTGGGGTATCGGTTGTGAATTATTCGAAGACCCTAAATTCAATTTGATATGTTTGCCCTTTAGTTAAGAATAGTGGCACCAGGCGTGAGGCCGATATAGGTATCGGAAATAAGGGTTGGTTTCGGCCGCTGAATTAATTTTTCATAGTATTTTAATTCTAGTTTCATGAATAAGAGATCTAGGGGGGGGGGGCAAAACTGAAAATAAGGTCCGATCGGAAGTCTGTTGGAATATTCGAAAATTTAGTGACTCGAAAATCCGCTGTTTTGATACTTGATTTAAATTTTCAAGCCAATTTATTTTGCTCATTTTGGACTCAAAATAAACATTCATCCCAAGACCATTCGATTTTTTTCTTTCAGGAGCCGGGCACAGTTTTTAGGACTAGGTGAGGTTCTTCGATACTCTTTTTAGAAGTTTTAAGACTAGACAAGACTCGTTCGCGACTCTTCTGAGCTCTTCAATACAGTTCAGATTGAAGGATTTCGTTGTGAAAATGCACTTGGCCCCATTGTCCTTCCCGTGTATCCACACTTGGGCTCAAAAATCATGTACCTATATTTTGGTATTTAAAGTACACTTTCAATATTCTAACATACTATGTTTTTATTTGTTTCAGGTGAGTGTCGATTTCTTGATGATATCCATGACTAAGGTTACAAAACTAACAATGTATTCGTAAGTATCTAGCAATAGAAGTACCTTCTTGGGGCCTTTTTAATAAAAATATTCCGCTGGAGGGGCTAGTAGCCCTCTTTTCCCTGCCCGAGTAATCGCGCCTACCGTCTGTTCACGGACTTCCAAATATCATAGCAGAAAAAAACCTTCTGACTTGTTAGATTTTTCCAACTTCTCAACTCAATTCCCAAGTGTAAACGCGCAAGCAAAAAAATTAAAAAAAGAGACTTTTGATCGACTTATTGGATTTTTCCAACTGATGACTCAACTCAAAATTTCCAAATATCAAAGCAAAAAAAACCTTTTGACTTGTTGGATTTTTCCAACTTCTCAACTCAATTCCCAAGTTTTAAAGCAAGCAGAAAACAAAAACAACAACTTTTGATTGACTTATTGGATTTTTACCACTGATGACTCAACTTATTATTTCCAAATATCAAAGCAAAAGAAGTAACCTCTTGACTTGTTGGATTTTCCCAACTTCTCAATTCAATTTCCAAGTGTCAAAGCTAGCAAAAAATAAAAAAAAAGAACTTCTGATTTATTAGATTTTTCCAAATCCGCCTGACTGAACTGGTATATTTTCCCAACTGCTGAGTGAAAAATTCCTACAAGGGGGTAAGTTAACCCCTACCCCCTATCGGTATGTCCCTGATTTCTTATCAGTTATCACTTGTCATTATAATATTATTTATTTTTCATTATAATAACATCTCCTTGGCTCTGTACATTGAAAATGACGCTCGCACAGTAATGAGATCAATGAGCACTACTGAAGAAGAAAAAAAAAACGAAGAGGAAAGAAAAGTAATTGCAAGAGGGCGGGCTCCTTGCCGACCCTGTTAAAATCATTATTATTTTTATTATTTTCAACTAATTAATTTCTCGGAAATAAAGCGCCACTGAACTGAACTGTGACTCAGATTCGCTCAGGTCGACACATGTGAAATGATGCACCACTAAACTGAACTGAACTGGGAATGAGAAGAGAAGAGAAAACAAGCTACCTCGCAGATAGCGAGGTAGTAAGAGGGTGTTTGCTTAAGCTGAAAAACTTTCAGCTTCCAATTTCTAGCTTCTAAAAATTATCCTAAAACTGCAAAAACTTCTGGCTTCTCCGCATTCTGGTGTTGTTGCTCTAACTTCCTACACTGGTATTGATAAAACAAAACAAAATCTGAAATGTTAAAGCTTTGAAGGTAATATTTAGACACAGTACCAACGTCTATGCGATAAAACAAATATATGCCAGGAACGCCAGAATGAGAATCTGTTGAGGTTAGCACCTCTCATGTTCCACACGCCTCCGCCTTAAGACCGATCTAACGATCTAAACGCAACTGAGCTAAAACTGAACTATGAGCTGTAAACAATTCAGTCGTATTTAAAGAAAAATGATGAGGATGATGAAAATTCGATTGTAATAGGGTGCTTGCAGCGCTGCGCGCGGGCAAACACCCTAAGAAATAGCGATTGCAATAAGATCGGTTACTTGGAGGTCTGGTTTTCCGAGTGGATAGCGCGTTGGTCTCGGAAACCGATGGTCCCGGCTTCGAACCCACGTAGCAACTTGCCAGATTTCGGCCTACGTCGGTTTTTCGGTCAGAAGGGAAGAAGGCTAAGACAGCCCTAACAGCCTCCCCGACGTCTCTGAAGTAGTGCTCGAAAGGGCGTATTCCAGGGCTCGGGTTGAGAGCAAATTAGAAATAGGAGGAGGAAGCTCGGCTACTTGTAGCCGACCCTAAAAATGACCATGACTGAAAATAAATGACTTAAATGATTGTTAGACACCCTGATACAACATACTACACCCCTTCCTCCAAAAAATCCACGAACGCCGATGAATGTAGGTCAACTAAAAAAAGTTACCCCCCCCCCCAAAAAAAAAAAAAAAAAAATTCCAACCGCGCCTCTGGTCACTATCCACATCCACTCCTGGGTATGTCTTACAATCCAAAGGATCAAAATAATGTAAATTTCAACCTTAAAAAAAACAAAAAAAAAAAAAACGAATATCGTTTCGTAAACTCTCGACAATCGGAAAAATCGAAGGGAAAATATTCGATAAATGGTAACACGGTATAGAACGATTGTCGGGTAATTAATAATTGAAGATGAAGAGGGCAGACCACCCTCCTGTAGACGAGGATCGCGCCGGCAGAACAAACCTGGTATTTTGTCAAATATAAATTCTCTCTCTCTCGCTCTTTCTCGTTAATACGTATTTTCTGTTATAATTCGGTACAATTACCTTTTTGGACGGACAGGTAATATGTTACCAAGGTAATTAGGTTACACCGTTGTGTGATCGTGTTTAATGCAATATTATGTTATATGTGTGTTGCCTTGTGCGCCTTTATCGGAGGGAGGAGTTGTTGATAGCCGAAGCCGCTAGTCCGCGCTAATGTGGGAACCCCCTAGCAACGAAGCAACGGTCTGTGTTTGATATATTTAACAGTTGATCCTCTCGTAGCTGTTAACTGGTGAAGTTTCTCCATTCAGTATGACTTCGATTCTGGTCGCGGGTGGTATTGTCGTTGTATTCTTGTTCGAACACGACCGAGCACGTGCTTGATAAAATATTTTCTATATGTAACTTTTTAATCGGAGAAAAAATTCGTTTCTTCGTGTCGCGTATTTAAAATTTTTTTTTCCATTTTTAATTAATTTCCGTTTGCGTAATAATTTATACTCGTTTTGTGAATTAATTGAAAAAATGATTTTTCTCGGCAGAAAACTGGTTTTTCCCAACAGCAATTTCATTTTCGTCGGTAAGTTCATTAACTTTTTTTTTATTTTTTATCGGGCATCAAAAATAAGAGAATATTGCTCGCGCTTCCTCGATTTAGCCGAAAAAAAAAATACCGTGAAATATGTTCAGACCCTGTTTGGCCGATCATTCGGTTTGGCAGTTTGATGAACCTCGCATCACTACAGTGTTTTCGCGAAGCTAAGTCAATTTCCGTATCAGCTGATGGCTTGGTCCATTCTGAACGTGAATTTCAAAATTAACGAGCAAAATGGACGTGTAATGTTTGTTGGTATCTGAAAGTTTTGTCCATTCCATTATCGAGATTATCAGCTGTTTGGATTTTGAGAACTGAATTCTGAAACCCGAGCAATTCCAAGTGTACGTGAGTGGTTCTGCGACCCTGCGGTAAAATAGCCCCAGTGTATTTTTGTAGTGATTTGAATTTACCGCCGGTGCTAAAGATTTGGTTGCTTATAGCGGCAAAAATTGAGACCGAAAAAATCAGTATAGCTAGTTAGTCGCAGCCAATGCTAGATTCTGAATTGAGGTACAGCTGGTTGGACATGTCCACCGAAACACCGGGAAATTTCCCGGTGGGCTGCAGTCCAAATTGGGCCGAACCGGCTAGTTTTTTTCAAAAGTAGAAGTAAGACTAGAAAGAATTATGTAACTGGTTTAGACGATGGGACGATGTACGTGAATACAAAATAGTGACCATTAATGTGCAGTGGCTGTAGAATAACCTCCCCCATCTTTTATTTCGAAGTCGGACCGACGTGAGATTCACTGGTGTCTTCAAGGGGCAAGTAGAGATGTAGAATGCAGGGATGCGTTTGTTCTCTTTTTTCCCCTTTTAAGAATGGAAATAAGCACATTCTTGTATGTTAATCATGCTTGAAGAAAGATTGAGAGAATGACATTTTCCCTTCATTTGGCACTTCTGATAGCAAGGTCTGTTTGGCTACTGAGTTGTTCCTTAACAGTAACCTGAGGAAAAGTGCAATGGGCATTCGGCGCCTGCAGCGCCACCTCACATACAAGAATAATAAAAACAATGAAGCTTAGTCGCATTTTTGGCACAGAAATTTCTGTCTCCCGAAAGTGGGACTAGAACCTTTTCCCCTTTACCTTTTAATTGGTTCTGTACCTGGGTCAAATCTTGTGTCTACGTTTAACTTGACTCATTTTAAATTGTTATTCATTAATTCCCCAATACTGGCCAGCATCGTGGTTATTATCTCCCCAGTAACTTTTGGTTCCCATTTGTTTTGTGAGCCCCATCTCTTGTTGAATGTTTTATTTTTGTTATTTTTAGACTCTGTGTTTTACAAGTTTTATTCCTTATTGCGTGGGGATGTTCTACTCGATGTCATTTCATTTTTCATTCTTTCGTTACGTTTTTCTACGCAGTTGTTATTATGGTTTTTATCTACATTGTATGCTTTATTGAATCCCTGAGTTTTATGCTGTATTCTGTTCGCCGTAAAGAGCGCCCGGTGCTACATATGAGGTCGTAATCACAGATCCCCATGCTGTTTTTAATGTGCCACTAACTTAGAATTTTTCGGGGATAGTTCGAATATTTTACTAGATTTAAATCTAAATTTGAATTCCAGAATCCAAATTTGGGTCTCGTAGTATTCAGATTTGAATCTTTTGAAAAATCGAGTGAAGTATCAAAATAGGAGTATTTAGTTATTACGGCATACCGAAGAACGACTTAAAGATCCTAAGGAATCCACACTGAAGCTTCATCCTCTAGGGGCTGAAAAAACGCCCCAT
This sequence comes from Acanthococcus lagerstroemiae, assembly GCA_031841125.1. Taxonomy (NCBI): domain Eukaryota; kingdom Metazoa; phylum Arthropoda; class Insecta; order Hemiptera; family Eriococcidae; genus Acanthococcus; species Acanthococcus lagerstroemiae. Next base: position 35,397,149 of record CM063114.1, on the reverse strand, counting down.
GAATTGTTTTTTATCAAAATATATTTCCAGCAGAATTGCTCTGAAGTGGGTGTGACATACAGATGTTCTCTTATAATTTCTCCATATCTGCCCCCAAAATGTCTTTAAGATGGCAATGATTCTGGTGGGTGCCCCTCTCCCCCAAAAAATTGCAACTATTTGGTAAATGCTTCCTCACTCAAAAAAGTATAGTTTCTTGCGTCGCTGCTGAATTCGAAAACATCAATTTACTTACCGAAGCAGCGATTTGAGTCTCGAAGGTCAGAACTGGCTCTTAAAATAATCAAAATTGACTTCTCTTGGGAAATCGAGTAAAGTATCATACAGGGGATTTTCTAGGTCCCTAAGCTCGAAAATTTCATCAAATTTCTCTTGGGTTTCCGATTTTGGCTTCAAAACGCAATACTGGGCTCTTGAAGTGATCATTACGAAACGGAATCAAACATCGAAATATGAGATTAAGGGTGGATTCCATCTCTAAATTAGCTCGTTGAATTCTTATCAACTGTGTAGGACCCCGAAACCCAAATGGGAGTCCAAAGTGGACAAATTTGGTCTAATCTTTCAACACTCTCTTAACCATCAAACAATCAAGAAACCAAAATAAGAACTGGAGGAAAAATTCAAAAAATATCCTGATGGGGGGGATGGTACATTTAAACAATTAAAAATCAAAAAATATCAATTTTAAAGATTTTTTTCTAATTAATGAAGAAATGAATGGACAAAATTAGGAATTACAGTAGCTCCGTGATTCTAATAGCTTGCTTGGTTTTTTAACGTCCTCCAATTTTTATCAATCTCTGGATTTCAAATGTTGGCTTGTGATTGATATCAACTCTTATGAGCTTCTCCTTTCAACATTACACACAAAAATTGCCATGCGATCCAAAGATGAAATCCAATCAAAGATACAAGAGCTAGTATTAAATTTTTGATTCCCCCCTCCAGGGGTGGCAAGTTGGGTGTAGCAGATGTGCAAGTGCTACACACGGGAACATTTTTGCTACACTTGGGAAAATTAGAAAAAAATTCTGCTACACTCTGAAAAATCAAAATTTTGCATGACTCGGGAAAATTCTCAAGAAAATTCAAATTTTGCACCATAGGCCTACTTTACAGAAGAAAATAGACAAAGCAATTTTACCTCAATAATATTTTTTATTACGATAAATAAAGTCGTAAGCGTAAGCCTTTCTGTAGAGGGTTGATCCTTAAAACGTTGAAAAGATTTTTTCGGCGGGGGGGGGGGGAGAAGGCAGGAGTTTCTTGGTCAATTTTTGAAAAACAAATTGTTTTGCATCATGCTACCCATGGGAAAATCAAAACTTGCCACCCCTGCCCCTCTTCAAAAAATGTAAAATGAAAATGAAACAACTTTCATCACGTTAGTTCATTCGGTTTCTATAAAATCATGAGCTGCCTCTGAAAATTCGTGATTTGACGATTTGAATGTTTCTCTACAGATTCGGATTTTGTGATGACGAAAAGGAATCAGTTAATTTTGAAATTTGGGTTTCTTGGCAATAGTCCGATTGTTTGAACTCAATCGTAAAAACATTTCAGTTCAGTAGTCTGCTTGATTTGTGAAAACTAATTAGTGCTTGGTTTATGATGTAAGCATTCCTTCTATATTTTCAAAGCCGTAGCAAGAAGCTTACAGTTTTTCAGTGTTAATTTGTTGCCCATTTGAAAACTGAATTTTTGGTTTTTGAGTCGAGTCAGGGCAGATTCAAAAATACAGCGAGGCTAGAGCCGCACAGTGCGTTCGCGGAGCGTAAGGCAAATTTTCTTCTTTTTCGTAACATTATTTGAGATTTGAAACTACCCCCCTCCCCCCAATATTCAGCATGAACGCAATACGCGATTCAAAAAACCTTGTTTTGTTTTATTAAGTTCCGAATTTTGTTGGACAGACGTAGCCGCATAACTCTTTATCATTGAAATGAAATTTCGTCTGAAATATAGTTTTTGATCAGATGAAGATGACACGTACTGGATCGAGGTCAAAATTTTATAAAAACGGTCATCCTTATCAATGAGAAACAAAAGCTGATTGATCTTCTTAATCTCGGAAGTTGTTCCAAATACGCGGAAAATGTCGCGTAAATGCTGACGGTCTATTGCATAAGGCCAACGATCATGAAGGTGGTAAAACATTTGGAGAATTTCATTTAAAACGAGAAAAAAGAAGATCTGAGAATTTATTGTAAGGCAGGAGGGTGAAATGCAACCACCCCTCGTCCCCCTGTTCTGCCATGTCTGATGCTTTTGTTTTCAGAATTGGAATTCCTCTTACTCCAAAAAGAAGGTCGCGTTTTAGTCGCCAGAGATTATCAAGATTGACAGAAAGATAGGGGGAAACTGTCCCAAGATTTCCATCACTGGCAAAATTACTTTTGGTTGGCGTTATTGGTTCCTTAGCAGAATAATGAAGTGAAAATGTTCATTCATTTTCTGGTCGATTCAAACATTTTTCCTGGTGGAATAGGTAGACCTGTCTCTCTCCCACCCCGTATCTCAGTGTAGATTACGGTGAGAAATTTCAGAGTATAAATTCGAAGAAGATTCATAGATCTGGATCTTGAGAAGGAAAAAGGAAGATTCTTCTCAAAAATTTACGAGTGATGGATGACCTTTATCACTGATTTAATTAGAGGGATCTTGACCCCTCTCCTTTGTGATTTCGTCAAATAGGATTTTTTAGCACCCCTTCCAACACTCTCTCCCCCTTTAGCCAAGATCATACGCCTCTCCCCCGAACATTAAGCAGGCAATGCCACTGACCTTCATCAGTTCATTGAAGTTGTATTCGTGAAAGAAGAGGGTTGGGCTAATTCCTCTCGACATTTAGGTCCATTTCGCCAGCCCCCCAAATTAGATTCCGAAGTCAAAAACTATCTCATAATTTTGTACCTATTTTGTACCAATTTGTACCATCAATCCCGAATTTTGTACCCGCATCATTACCCGCATTTAAAAAAAAAAAAATTGGGGGGCTAGCGAAACGTAGCCCCCCAAATGAGAATATCGCACCGGAAGTGATACGGAAATGTTGTACCTATTTTGTACCATTTTGTACCACCAACTTCCCAAAAATAAATCAAGCTCATAACTGAGAGGGAAAATGGAAAATTTTTCCCAACTGAGTGACGGTCTTCATTATAGGTAGTCCATTGGAATTGCAGTTGTGACTAGAGATGTTAGAGCCAGTTTTTTCGATGTTTTGTGGCAACCCTCCTCGAAACCTCGACCCTCGAATCTGTTGAAAGGGAGTTCGAAGAATAGCTCAGACTTGAATCAGAGAGAAAAAATTGAAGAATTTCTTGAAAACCGGACGATTTATTAGTCTATTGGCATTGCGCTCGGGACGGGTTGTTTTTATAGTTCATCAGAATTCAACTCCCCTCGGGATCTCTGCTCTCGAATTTGTTGAAAGATACTTTCAAGAATAGATCAAGGCTCTCAAGCTAATTTTTCGCCACATTTTTTGACTATCGGAATTCAACCCCCCTCGAAAAATCGCTTTCTATCGTTCTTTACTCTACTAGCTCGGAGACCATTTTCATCTACAAACAGCCACCGAGATCAACTTTTTCTACCCACTCAGGATCTAGCAAATCGGCAATGTTATATTTTTTCGGAAATTGTTCAAGAAGCGACTTGACCTCCGGAGTTCGGCTACTCCAGTATTAGCAACCTGCAAGGCGAATGAGGTTCACTGTGAAATTGATCACTGCTGTGCCAAGACTGGTAAATAATCAATATTCGGATTCGAAACACATTATTAGCTACATAATCGAAACAAATTGCTGCATTATAACCATTCGATAAGTATCTCTATCTTTCATATACACTTTCGTGCTGATATTTATCTGTGACATTGAAATAATAGAATTAACCAACTCGAGCATTAATACCTGCAGTTGCAGTTTTTCGCGAGATTTTTCTGCCACACGGAAGTGTAAAAGCTATTATCGCTTATCTGAGTCGAATATCGTTTCAGTTGATCTATGGCTGACCTTCAGTGCAGTTGCTGTGTGTTGGTGCGGTATACAAATTATTGAATTGACCTTTTCGATTTTCATTTTTCATCGTGACATCGAGTTCAGTATCGGGAAAACATTCCGTCCTGAATTCGTTCGAGCGCTCGGTTCAAACTTCAGCGATTGTCAGAAAAATGCTCGTTCAGCTTTTGACATCAGAGATCCATTCCGGACCAAAAAATGTAATTAACGCGGGAAATTTGATAAACTTTGCCATTTCAGTGACTCCTGTTGCAGAAGAAAACAGGATCATACATTATCTAAAAATGTTCATTATCGCGACGATAAGATATATTGAAACTATTTTTATCGATTTAATTAGAACAGTCAATTTTGCATCGAGAATTGTTAATTTAATGGTTCTGGACGCGATACATGTTTATTAGAAATTAGGTATTGCCAAAAGCTGCCGAAGTAATGTACATGATTTCGTCCATATCGACAATATCTACTTTCTTAATCGAGTATTAGGAAAGTGTCTGCTCACTATTCCTTTCTATGGACGATTGCTGAAGGCCCCGAGTGAGCACTGTAGGAAAAATGACAATTTGGACCTCTCAAGTTTAAGAAACAAGTAAAGAATAGCTCTTCACTTTGATTTTTACTACTCGAATTGAGAAAAAAAAATTCCGTTTTCTGGGCACAAAACATCAGATGAGGGCAGTCTATGCAATTTACGAAGTAAAACAGTTCCAGAACTTAATTAAAGAAGTGTAATTACAGGTTTAAATGTCAACACACTAGGTCAGAGTACTCACACTAGCGGTAGAGTGAATTCTCACTGGCGACTGGCCGTGCGTCGCTTTATATACCCGATATGACCTGCTCCTGCGCAATGGTGGGAGAACTGCTCTCTGGTTGGAGGGTGGGAATATAACAAAACAGGGTTGACTGAAGTATAACTCGAAAATTACCTGCTTCGCTGTACTCTGTATACTATGCTCGTCAAGCGAGCGATGTCCTCGGCACTATGGTCTTTATGAATTCTGTACAAACATTTACTTTTAGACGAAACAACTAGAAATCTGAACTGTCGGTTTTGGTGACTTTCTGGCCGGCCACCTTGTGTTGGTTCGAGGGGGCAGTGAGAATTTTATTTAAATTGTTTGGCGAATCTTGACTAATCATCGAAATCTCAACTATCTGTAGAGTTTCAGTAAGCCTGAACAAATCTCGACTGAGTCTTCATATCTTAAGTCTGAACTAGTAGTAGAATCACAGCGAACTTTTCAACAGTTCTGCTGGAGGAGTAACGAGTCTTAACATAGTCTCATGGGGACTTAGCGAGCCTCGACGATGTTTCCTGTCTTACCAGTCTCTCAACATAGTCTCAACTAGTTTTAATTGAATCCTAACAAATCTCAACTTATCATATTATAAAAGTTTTAGTGAGTTTTCGCTTCAAATTTACCTTATACCCCTCCTGTTTTTGATGACCTTGCGAAATTACTCCAACCATGGTTTTCATATTAGTCCAATGTTGTAAGTTGATATTTTTCTGCTGGAAAGTCTTGTGAGGAAATGAGACGAGGGAAGAAGAAATGTCCGTCAGCCTGATGTTAAAGTAAACGCTTTTCAAGCTCATAGTATAAATCTCCTCTGGGTAAGAAACTGGAAGGCAGTTGAATACTTGGTTTCAAGACGGTTCTGTCTTATAGGATCCTCACAGGCGATATGACCTTCTTGGAAACCAGTACTCAGTTACTAGCTACATTTTTAAAAAGTCTTGAGGTTGCAACATCTGTAAATTATTGATGTTTACTAATTAGTATGGATGGATCTCTTCTCTCCAGTAGCGTAGCCAAGGGGACGATGGGTCTAGACCTTCTTTGCGATTTCATGACCTCGTCAAATAGTGTTTTTATAATTTTAGCACTCCCTCTAACGACCAGACCCTCCTCCCCCGAACAGGCTTGCTACATCGCTGCCTTCCTCTTCTTCACGAATCCTAGTTCACACATCAGGCTTTACAGAGATTATAGAAAATTTACATTTACTAGAAGGGTGAAAAGGGTAAGTACCCAAGATGATTATATGCAAAGAGGCGTCAAAAACCGAAGTGAAGAAAAAATGAAGAAAGTGTAGAAAAAGTGAAAGAAATAGGCTCATTTCTCTGGCAGGAAGATATTTCAACAATTTGGGACCATGAATGGGAAAATGGAGCTTACGGTGAAATGAAAAATTAAAATGAAAATTGTTAATTTGGTTCCATTGATTGTGAAACCGATGACATCCTCTGATAGTCAGAAGGTAAGACTGTTTCGTGATATTTAGTTCGAATCAGTCAGTCTTCACAGTCAGTGGTACCCAGTTAATGAAAAAAATTTGTAATTTTTCAATTCACCCTAAGCTCTTTATCTCGTACGCGCAGTCACATTTTTCATATTAAAATCAGAATAAAAAAGAAGGAAACTCTCACGAAACGTTCATTGCAGGCAAATGTCTACTGCTTGAAACCAAAGGAGGTGTGTGGGCCCACCCCCTTCCCTCCCCACTGAATGAGGCCCCTCAATCAACGTGAGAATAAGAAAATAATCAGCTGAAATCGTTCTAAAAGCCCTTGACCAGGGATACAGCAATAAAGAGAGCGAGGAAAAGCTCCCCCCCCACCCAAATAAAAAAATTATGTGAATTGAATTTTTGATTTGCTTTTTTGTCTGAAATTTCAATATAGAGGTATAGTTGCAATTTAGACCAAGATTAGTTGACTGAAATGAGAAAATTATATTTTGTTTCTTCCCAATGGAAATTTTATTCCGAAGTTGACCGAATTCAGTTGACAAATGTACATTTCCCCATGATTTGTACTCCTCCCTCGAAAAATATTGCTTTGGCTTTGTCCCTATCATCGACATTTTTTCACTCGCTGTATACTACTTTTCTTCCCCGAGAAAAGAGAGATCTGGTTAACCCTTTGCGGTCGATGATTTTTCATTTAAGAAAACGACCTGCACAAATTGTTCACAGCTTCATATTTTTGCGCCGCTTCACTCATTAAATTACCATAATAAGGACATAAAAGGGAGACAAACACGCCACGAGACGGAAAAACTATTTCCTACTATGTTGAATGTCCCCTCCCAGGATTCCTGACCCCTGAGTATAATTTTATACCAAAATTCGATGAACTCGCCACAGAAAAAAGAAGTCTCCATTTGGAATTGTTGTTTAATTCCGGAACAAAGTAAAATATTCGCCAAAAATCAAAATTCATTCACAAATTAATAAATTTATGTACAAATAATTGAAGTTAACTTTGTTGTTTGACGAATATCTCGCTCCATAAGGGCTGTAGGAAGACGTACTGTACGTAAAACTGAAGCGAATGAAATTTTTCACAAGAAAAGCTTATTACAATTTTTTCATAACTCTGATGACGTTGTCGATAATCGTGACTGTGTGGAAGGTTCCATGCAGGAAGTTCTGAAGATTTTTTTTTTTGAAGTAACGGATTACGTTAACTAACATCTAGCGTGATTTTAGTTATCATTTTCTTACTTAAAAAAAAAAAATAAACCTGACGACTTCTTGCGCTACCATGTATATCCAATTCAAGCACTTCAATTAAAAGACTCTTTCCATTCAATTCTGTCCTTCAAAATATAAGATCACGGACACCCGAAGGAAAAAATTTGAACTGAAAATTCTTCAAAAATAGTCAGTCTGTCGAAGACTGGACATATTGGGTAGAATCAGGGTCGTAACCAGCCTGGGGTAAACCAATTTTTGAAGAAGCGAATTTCAGCAGGGTGTTCATGACTTTTTCAACCAGCGGAGAAACTACCATTTTTTTTTCTGAGGGAAGCAAACAGAGTAGAAGACTGTGCTTATATGAGCCCACCTTGGTAACGGTCGTGGAAAGAATTGAATCATCTTGTGTCACGGAGCGGTCCTTTGAGCGAAGAAATGGGTATGCAAGTGTTCTTCAAAATCTGAAACATGTAGATGACTCTACGTAAACACTTTGGATCTTTACCTTCGCCTGGAGTGAAGAAACTTGTGGAAGATGAGTATTAGGAAACAGCTAAATTGGTTTAGACTGGGTTATGGTCAAGTAATAGTTCAAAACGAAGATTTGATATTGGAGGAAAGTTGAACCACCGAAGTACATGTGGGTAAATGGTATACATGGTCGTACGTTATTGTCGATGATAAAAATAAAAGCTGATTCAATATTCTATGCATGTCGATGTTATCATTTTCACATCTTGCCAACGTTCGAACCACAGCTGAGAAAACGGGGAAAAACTGAAGATAGAAGGAAACTCGAGAATAACCTGTGTGTACACCAGCAGTTTCAGGTGCGATTAGCTGTATCGCTGGAACCCAACCAAGACATCATGGTAACCCTGATGGTAGGTAATGTATAAGTTGAGTACGAATTCATTATCAAAATATAATTCGCTCTACCTTCAGTTTAATCTGTTTAAATATTTAGCCATTGCACCTCGGTGTCATCCGTATTCTGACAGCAGAACATGGACAGTGTTGATGAGTTATAATTGACGTAAAATACCAGATATTTCTTAACTTGACTTTTGAGTCCGTTAGTAATGATTATTAGTAAATCCCATGACGTCACGAGTTGCAGCTTACGAGTATGCGGCGTGACGCCGATTAGTCAGTCATGAGTGAAAGTTGTCTTCGGCGGAAGTAAACAAACACAGTCTATGTTTGTATTTCCGAAAGAAAAATTACGTGTGCGAGCTGATTCCTTTCTTACGAAATGCAGCCCGATGATTTATTTCGGTGACCAAGCTTCAATGACATAGGTACCGATACATGTGCGGGGGCTTGTCCCTTTCTGTCCCTTACGCGGATCCCAAGCTTCTGCTGTACTGATTTAGTACATGTTCAAACTTGTTTGAGACTTACTAACCACTTCAAGACTTCTCCAGACTTTTTTGCGACTGCTTAAAGCTCTTGAGCCATTTCAGGACTTCACCAGCCTTACCTGCGACTCTTTAAAGCTCTTGAAAACTTCTTTCAAACTCGCTAAAGCTCTTTTAGGTTTGTTTTGAGCTCGCTCAACTAGTCAAGATTTTCCTGTACAGGTTGACGTTTTTCGAGGGTGCTTAAAATCTTTTTGAAACCTTTCAAACCGACGCGATGCTCGAAGGGTAGTTTGCAGGGCTAGGGGTGCGGTGTCTGGGGAGCCAGTTTGACATGCGTGCATCACCATACGCTCCACCAAGTGAGATAATACCCTTTCGAACATGTTTAAAGAATTCAAAGGCTGGGGAAGCCAGATTTTTAGTACGTACGTAGAGTGAGGGGTCTGTAAATCTTTGAAACTGAGTTGACCTTCTAATGTAGAGATAAGAGAGATAGATGAAAATCAGGTGTTTGAATCCCTAGTGGGTTGCCTCGAATCCTGACCGATCGTTGGCTGTCGAAGTAGACAAGACACTAACGACCAGCTGTCTGTCTGAAAAGTTGATTGTCCCAGATATTAGCTTCCTGTCTGGTATTTCGACTGATTTATTTACTGTCTGGCTGACTTAGTGACACTATCTGTCTGCCTATCGGTAAATCGCGGATTCTACAGTTTTCTGAGAACCTTAAGGGGGAGGGTTATTGTGGGATGTGGAAAGTCTCCTTGTCAGACATTTATCCAGAAACGCGGAATAAAGACAGGAAGAGGAGGAAAATGACTAAATGCTTGAATGTCTACTTTTGTGCTGTAGCCAGTCTGGAATAGCTGACTACCTTACCATAGATGATGGAAATAAGGGGGTAAGTAGCAACTTATTGCCCTCTTTAAGATGTCCGGGGCAGAGGGGACATTCCCTCTGCGAATTTCGGAAACGCGATTGTTAAAGAACACTGCTGAGCCTGGTTTTGAAAAACTTCAGACAATTTCGTCTAAAACTGTCACAAAACTCTTTTAACCTTAATTCCTTGGAAGAACAAAACAGTGTGTCTTTAAATTTGGCAATATTCTAGTTTTTTACTCCGAAATGGGTGAGCACATCCTCTCTTTTGTCATCTTAGTGCACTCCCCCCTGGAACTACAAGTGTGAGAAAGTTTTCTGTTTGTCGAAAATTTGGTACGGATTACAAATTTGAAATGAAAACTCACTTGTACTTTCCCAAATTCGAAACAAAATTTAAAGCGACTTCTGTTTTATTTGGTAGGGGGGGGGGGGTTAAGTTAAATACCTGTTTATTTTTGTTACAATTTCCAATCAAAATTTGGAACAAAATTAGGCTTCCAAGCCGAGACTCGACTGAGATTATGACTAAAAAAAAAATTCAACTAAGTGTGCATTAGTTTTAGGTCTTTTTCCCAACAATCGCCCATTAAGTCTCGAGCTGAGCAAACCTTTCTTTCCCTGGTGAGCTGTTCCGGAACAATAAAACCATAAAGGGGCACCTCCTACCTACAACCTGTATCGGTGACATATAGCTTGTGAATTTTCCGAAACTTCACTTTGCCAAGTATAATCCATTGTCTGTAAATGACTTTTCCTCTGGCCGAAGGCTATTCTGAGGTTAACATTTTCATATCACAGACTATTTTTTTTTTCTCTTTCTCTTCTCTTACAGTCAGTGGTCATCGTCAAAAGACCACCCGGGCCGAAAAGTACCCCGCCTCCGCTCATTTGCATAAAACATTTAAACGCAGCCGGTACGATTCCTTTTTAGGAATTATATTGAGAATGCCTACATGTTTTTTTTTCTTCTTTCTTTTTTATATCCCTTTATTAAAAGATTACATACGGCGTGTCTTTGAAGTAAATAAGACACGATTGCCGATTTATTTTAATACGTGATGTTTTCAAATATTTTAAAATGTCGAACGTAAACGCCTGCTCGAAATTGGACAAAGTTGATATTAAAATTTTACGATATCGTTCTAATCGTATTGACAACGATTACTTATGGTATTTAAGGTTAATTAAGCTAACGCCGTCGTGTTATCCGTTTTTATGGGTACTAAACGAAAAATTCACACGGATTGGAAATTTAAAAATAAACGTGAAATGTCCCTCTTTTCGATAAGAGGTGCTATACGAGCAAAAATAATTTACTTTCGTTAATGAAAATCGCATTACGAATATAAAAACGGCGAGAGAGTGAGCGAGAGAGCGAATACAAAAAGAGCGAGAGAGCGAGTGAGGATAATAAGGTTGAAGGAAATTTCATAATCGAGTACATACCTCACATTGAGGGGAATAAGGGTGCAACGAAGAACGTAATTATTTATCGATTTTGTCTACTATCATCAGTATGAATTAATATTTTAGAAATCATTAAAGCGTTACATCGAATTTTCATGCTCGAGGGAAGGGCTTATCTGTGGCGGATATATTGTTAGGCTTTATACCTACACTCAATACTTAGATAGGGCATATAGCAGATGAACAGTATAATTTTTCAGACCAGTGTTATTCTGCGCTCTCAAACTAATCCGTTTGCACGTAGTTAATTCGCTAGAACAAAATGGAACCAAAGTCGTGACTAAAGAAATTTACAAAACAAAGTCCTCTGAAAGGAATTTTAAGGCAGAAAACTCTCATGTTGTTGGTATCCATGGCGTCATAGTTCCTGGTTTGTTTCATCAGTCCATTTCGCACTGGTTGTACAGGTAACATGCTTGGCGAGCACAGTGTCTTGTTCTAGAGAAATGGTGGGGGACTTCAGAGCGCACTATCTGTCCACCTTGATTGGTACTGCGTTGTTAGAATGCAAGTGGGTCGATTCAAACTGGTTATTCCGCATCCCCGCCTCCGATCCTTATAGCCCTGTTCACAGAGGAAAAACTTAAGATGTAAGACATATGCTCCTCACCATTAATGTAATGTGCTACTGTTCACAGTTTTTACGCAAGATGTAAAAATTCCTGGACCGTATTAAAACCAACATACAACATGCGACATAAGAATTCCCGTAAAAATGGGAAAATTATGTAAACATAATAATGAACTAATGAAAGAGCAGCAGTTATCATGTTGTTTAATTGTTGTTTCAAAAGATTTTATTGCTGTCGCACGTGCTTGCAGTTCCCTGTTTCTGCTATTTTAATTAAGTTAGTATTCTTGTTTTCAACATTCAAGATGAGTTTTGCTCATTCAGACTATGTACAAAGCATTGAAGAGGAAATCCTTAGTGCATAATGTACTAGTACTCCGGCCATAGCAAGAAGTTCTTTATCAGTTAATTCGCCTAAACTCGAATCACTAGAACTTGCATCACTCAAATCACTTGAAGATTCCATTTCAGAAAATGCCATTATAATAATGAAATTATTTCATTCGCCACCAACACTTCAAACGATTATCCCGAACGGCAATAGGGCTTTTTAATATCAAGCAATGTGAACATTGTAATGCTGATAAGGAATCCTCCAATTAGATTCAATCTTTTTACGTTTTATATTCACTCACATAACAAACTTATGTCTTACATCTTAAGTCTTACATTTTTGTCTGTGAACAGGGCTTATAGTCTAGGTAGCCAGTGGAAGGGTTTCTACCGGTGTACTAATCAAGGTGGACAGATAGCGCGCTCTGAAATTCCCCACTATTTGTCTAGAACAATGTATAAATGTATTGTGCTCACCAAGCTCGCTATTGATGCATTAAGGATTGGCGGTGTGTTGTTTGTGTCTTGACAATAGCTTCATTGGCTCAGAGAAAGAAATACTCCAATGCAAGATGCAACAAACCATAAGAATGCAGGTGGATCTCTCAACTGCCTTACTTTGTACGCAATGCATGATATTCCATTGAGGGGAATAAGGTGCAACAAAGAATATAATTACTTATCGATTTTGTATACTGTCATCAGTATGAATTAATATTTTAGAAATCATTAACAGGGATGTACCAGTAGGGGAGTGGCGACTTACCCCCTCCCCCTTGTTGGAATTTTTCACTCAGCAATTTGGAATATTTACCATTTCAGTCAAGGATGAAAATAAAGGGGGCGTGAAAGCTTCCACTGAAATTGGAGAATTTTAGTAGATGCATCAAAAGTTGGAAAAATCCAACAAGTTGAAAGTTTTTTTTTTAGTAATACAAAAGTTTCAATACTTTGGAACTTTGAGTTGAGTCAGTTGGGATTTTCACAATTTTTGCTCCCTCCCTAAAACTCTTTGGTACTTCCCTGATCATTAAGGTGTTACATCAAATATTTCCATACTTGAGGGAAGGGTTTTCTGTGGCCGACTGTCGGGAGGGGGGGGGGGGAAGGTCCGAGCCCAATATTTTTAAAAGGTCTGAATTTCAATCATACTGTACATCAAGTCAGCTATCACTCCTTACACCATGAACGAATCTTTTTATCCTATAGCTTATAATTTTTCCCATCTAACAAAAGAACAAACTGAACTGGAAGGAAAGGGGACCCGTGGAAATTCCCACAGGCCCTCTTTTTCTCTTGGTGGGGCTGTCTCTGTGGCGGATATATTGTTATACTGTAACCTACACTCACTACCTATAGCAGATAAAAAGTGTAATTTCTGAGACCAGTGTTACTGTGTTCTCAAAGTCTGCTGGGACAAAATGGAACCGCAGTCGTGACTAGAGAAATTTGCAAAACAAAGTCCTTCAAAAGGAATTGTAAGGCAGAAAACTCATGTGTTGTTGGTACCTGTAGCATCATAGTACCCTGTTCGTTTCATCAGTCCATCTCGCGCTGGTTGTACAAGTAAAGTCGCGTACACATCTGAACGCGAATGCGAACAAGGCAAGCCAAACATATATCTATACATATTATGTATAGATATATGTTTGGCTTGCCTCGTTCGCGTTCAGATGTGTACGCGGCTTATCATGCTTGGCAAGCACAGTGTCTTGTTCTAGAGAAATGGTGGGGGACTTCAGAGCGCACTATCTGTCCACCTTGATTAGTACTACGTTGTTAGAATGCTAGTTGGAAGATTCAAACTGGTTATTCTGCATCCCGGCCTACCACTCTTATGGTCTAGGTAGCCAGTGAAAAGGTTTCTGCTGGTGTACCAATCAAGGCGGACATCATAGCACGCTCTGAAGTCCCCCACTATTTGTCTAGAATAATGCATTGTGCTCGCCAAACTCGTCACTAATGCGGTAAGGTTTGGTGGTGTGTTGTTTGTGCTTTGTCAATAGCATCTTTAGCACAGAGAAAGAAATACTCCAATGCAAAATGCAACAAACAATAGGAATGCAGATGGATTCTCTCGAGTCTCGACTATCTTGGAACGCAGTGCAGATTATGCTAGACTTGCCGACAGGGATGTACTGATGGGTGGGGGAGGGGCCGAGCTTCCCCTCGTAGCTGTAGAATTTTTTACTGAGCAGTTGGGAAAATTTACTATTTCAGTCAGGTGGAGTTGAGAAAATACTACAAGTTGAAAGCTTTTTAGTTTTTTTTTCTGTTTTGATACTTGGGAATTTTGAGTTGAATCAATTAGGACTTTCACTCCCCCCCCCCCGGGAAACTCTTCGGTACGTCTCTGCTTGCTGAAGGTACTCTTTGAGACGCGTGTAAGACTAACAAAGACTGAACAGCTGGTTCTGAACTCGCTGATTACTAGTTCGCAACTCACTGCAGTTTTTCAAAACTCGTTTAAAACTCTTTAGGATGTTTCTAAACTTGTTTGAATCTGTGAAACTCTTCCAAGAATCTCACAAGTCTTGACAAAGGGTGCATGAATTCTACCACAGTCACAACCCAGTGTAAATGGAATCTAAAAAGTCCTAGTGATTTACGATTTGTCATGAAGTCAATTAAAAAAATTTAAATGAGTTCTAGCTAAGTTTAAATAATAAGTCTGTTTTTTTTGTTTTTTTTTTTAAACAGAATCTGAATGAAAGCTTTTTGAATTGCAGATTAGCTCACAACAGAACTGAACCAACTTGATTAAAGTGCGACGGAGTCAGTACCATCCCATTGGCTTTCCAATGTCCTTTCCATCTCTGCTCGTGTCCTTTTTATAACCTTTCTACATTGATCAAATCGGTTTTCTTGTTTTCATTGTATGCTGAGCACAATCCCCACCAAAAACTCGAGGTAATCCGCAAGGGGAAGCAGTGGAGTTTTTACTATTACAGAAATACTATAAAGAAACGTAGCTTCTTACTATGCTACCCACGAAGCATCGATTTATTAGCGATATTTCGAAATTTTGACAACTCAAATGAATTAACCTCTACTTCCCAGAAAAATGTGTTTCGCTTTTTCGTCCTCTGATCATAAGATCACCAATATTAAATTACAACATTTACAGTGATACATCAATTACATTAAATGGCATCGTGAAAACGTGATTTTCATTTTGATCTTTAATTTTCCTTTATAACATCGAGAAGTATGACCTGGTCAAAAAATGAGAAGATACATTGATCGGAGAAACGTGCTTATTCGAACTTGCATGCTTAAGTGGGCGCTTGTAGTGGAAAATGAAGTTGAAACATGACATTGATTCGAATTTCTTTTCGTCTATCGAACTAAACTGAAACCATAATTCGCATACCCTTACATTTATTCGCGTAAGATAGTCCCAAGTAAAACGATTTATTATCTTGTTATTAATTTCGGCTGTAATTAATATTTTCATCGGTGCTACTATGGATCTGATCTCAAAGGTGATAAATTATGCATCTAACGAATTAATGAAACGATTTTAACGATGCATACTGATTCGGATGTATCAAAAATCTATTCGTGTATCTGTGGCTGAAAAATATTCGCCTCCATTTGCAGTTGGACACGCAACTGTTGAGAGCGGTCGTGTACTCGAATACCGTTGCTTACTAGAGTGCAACTAATTTATGCATTTGTATAAAGTTCACTTTCATTTTTAGCGATCCCGAGACTCGAGTCTGCTAAATTCATATTCATTTGTGGGAGAGCTACATTGCAGTTGAGGAGTGGTTGGGTACAAATGGAATGAAATGGATAGTGTGGTTGACAACTTGTCACAAACCACCGCGTTTGTACAAATTTTTCTCTGATTTCGAGGGAGAGGACGCTTCCGTGCTGCGAGCTCGTGCATACTTGAGAAGGGCGGAAAATCTTTTTCGTGGTGATAACTAAAGTAGTAAAATGTTGAATAAATCTATGAACCTTATGGTAGATTTACATTCGAGTCGGCAACACAACTACACAATGTCGGTGACATCCTCATCAAACCGGCGCTTGTCAGTTCGGGGAACAGTTGTCCGCGACATGTCTGTGATAGGTCTGCGACAAAGTTGGAAAGAAATGTAAATTCGTAGTTGTCACCGACATTTAAAAGTTTGCTCGTCACATGTCGGCGACTCGAATCTAAATCCACCATTACAGTTTTTCTTCTTCCAAAGAAAGCAGTTTTTACCATTTGATTTTATCTTTGAGGGCAAGGGAACAATCTTATTTCAACTAGCAAAATGTTAAATGAACCTGACTGAAGATGTCGAGTAAACTGACCATTGAAGGGTAAAGAATCAAAACTCACATTTTGCCATTTTACTTCAAGGGCGCAAATAGGCAAAATACGGTACACGGGTGCAGGAATATCTTTGCTGCGCCTGTGAATGTGCGATATGTATAACATACTCCACGTTCAGAGGCGCAGCAAAGATATTCCCGCACCCGTGCACAGTATTTTGCCTATTTGCGCCCTTGAAGTAAAATGGCAAATGTGAGTTTTGATTCTTTACCCTTCAATTCTTCTTCCATCAAAAACAGTTTTACTATTCGATTTTCTCTCAGTCGGGAAAGGGGCAGTCCTTGCTTTAGCAGTGGCGTAACCAGCCCAGTGTTTGAGGGGGAGGGTCTGGTCTTGACCAAATGGAGAGGGGTGTTAAAATTAGAAAAACCACTATTTGACAACATCACAATGAGGGGTCCAGTCCCCCTCCTCTCTTGGCTACGACACTGGTCTGTAGTGCTCTGACTAAATTGGATAGGACTTACTGAGACAGTTTAAAATTCGCTCAAGTTTCTTCAGGACTAGCGTAAGTTTTAAAGACTTTTTTAGACTTGATCAAGATTTCTTAGACTGTTAACTCTCCTTACGTTTAAAACTCTGAAGACTTGTTTTCCTTAGGCCTTCGTAAGCATCAGCAGCCAAACATGTTCAAGTCTTGCGATGACTCCTCGGTAATCGGTTAAAACGTTCAGGCCTCTTCCATGTACGTATTTAAAATTCTTTGGGACTCTTCAAGATCAAATCTCTAGTTTGAAACTGTAAAAATTATCCACTGGCGTAGGCCCAAATTTAGGGGGGGAGAGGGTTGGAGACTCTCCTAATTTTCTTAAAGTTACCACAAAAAACCGAAAAATTATAGAAGCGGAAAAATCTTTAACATTATTTTGATACTTGTCAGTCCCTCGTGTGCCCCCTTCCAAGATCGGCTGTTTGCGTTTGTGTCCACTGGTCAATTATTTTGAAGTATCTTGTTCTTCAAGAGGGGTAGCTGCCTTCATTGTCTCTCCAGAAAAGAAAATTGAGATTGAAAACGCTTCACACATGTCAAAAGTCTTACCTAGTTTTAATAAAACCCTGTAGCAGGGACGTACCGATATCGGGGCAGGAGGGCAACTTACTCCCCTGTAAGAATTTTTCACTCAGCAGTTGGGAAAATTTACCATTTCAGTCAGGAGAGTTCCGAAAATCCAACAAGTTAGGAGGTTTTTTTTGCTTCGATACTTGGGAATTGAGTTGAGAAGTTGGAAAAATCCAACAGGTCAAAAGATTTTTTTTACTTTGATACTTGAGAATTCTGAGTTGAGTCAGTTGAGACTTTCACTCATCTCTGTCCTCCAGGGACGGAAATAAAGCGAAAACTTTGGCAAAAGATTGATGAAGCCCCAGTGCCTAAAATAACTTTATAAAAATCCGAAAATCAGAGCTCCCCCCCCCCCAAAAAAAAAAATCTATAAGAAATAGATTTTTTTGTCTGTAATACTTTCTTTGTAAGAAAAAAAGAAAAGAAAAAAGTCTTACTGCATTGAGACTAATTATTAAAAAAATTAAATTGGGGGCGGCTAATTTTGAAACCGGGGGAGGGGCCTAGCCCCCCTAGCTCCTCCTATTTCCGGCCCTGCTATCCTCGACGAAAAGAATTTCGTGGTACTGCAATCGTAAATTTTAATTTTCCTTTTTCTATACTTGTCATGGGAAATTATTTTAAATTTCTCTCGCGATTTGATTATTTACCGGAAAAAAATCAGGGAAGTTCGGAAAATTCTGGTACTCAGGCGGAAAATCGAGATGGATGAGAAATCTTGTTTTTACTTTTGCTTGTTAGTTGAAATTTTTGAAATTTTGTCAGGATTTTTCGATTTTTCCCGTCGACACCCACTCTATTATTCCTCCCATCAAAGAACATGTTTTTCACGTCAGAATCGGTTTTAAGGCGGTGGGTTTCGAGGCGTAATCCCCCTTTGTCCGTCTAAACTAAAAAAATGTTTTAAATATTCTCCGGAAAATTGAAAGAATTTACTCAAAGAAAGATCGAGAAAGTCGGAAAATTCTGGAACTCTGTCGGGAAGTTGAGTTGAATGATGAGGAGCTTCTTTTTCTTATTTCTCATTATCGACTGAAATTCGTGAAATTCCTCTGGAGATATATCGATTTTTCGTATCTGCCACCCCTTCTCTCCTTCTCAATAAACATGTCTCTCACGTCGATTCTGCCCATTTTTATCCTGAAGAAAAAAATATAATAGACGGTGATCTTATAATGAACGTTAAAGATCATCCGATAATTGTCGCTGTCGAGAATCCAATGAACTGAAAAAATTTGACAGCATACTTTGTAAGACATTTTTGTGTTCAGTGTTGATAAGAAAGAATAGTGAGCAGAATAAATCGTACAAAACAGGGACGTATTGTGAGGGGGTTGACCCCTATGAATTTTTATAATCGGCATTTTCGGCTAATTCGATTACTTAATTGGCATAATTGACCATCAGTCGACAAAACAAGAAAATCCCCCCCCCCGCCCCTCAATAAAACTTGCGACGCTCCTGGTTCAGAACTGTTAGTATTTCTCTCTGGTGTACAATTACCCTTCCAGTGGCGTAGCCAGACTTGGTATCACTTTTACAACATTACAAGTGTAATACCTTACTATTGCCAGAATAAATTTTAACGGGGGGAGGTTCAGGACCTCCCCCCGTGGCTTCACTCCTGTACCCTTCTGAGGGTAAAAAATCTTCCAAGTACTCAAAAAGATGGTGAGAAGTATTGAATTCTTACACATTCGGAATTGCCCCGCACACGATTGCTTTTGGATCCACCGTTGATTTGTGCTATTCTTCTGCAGTGTGTATTTTCACAGTCGCTGATCATAGAACAGGGTTGGACAACATCGTGAATATAGTGTTCAAGATCATGATCTGCAGATCATTGCAAAAATTGAAGAAGATCACGGCTTCAGATCGAAAAAGACCAATTGGGAAAATTATATCATGGATCACTATGAAAGAATCATGATCTTGTGTTATCTTTGATCTTTAAATCACCATTTTGCGTTACCCCATTTTTATAATCCATTTACGGGCCATGAAGTAGAGGGGGTAAATGGCGTTGTTTCTTGAGAATATTTTTGACACCCTTAGCAAAACAAGTCTCTTGTCACCCACTCTATCCTCCTTAGAAAAATTTCATGAATGTTCTTGGCCTCCTCCCTCGGCACAAGAGGCTGATGATAGATTTGCCCTTTTATAGCCCAGTAAAATTTGATCAAAAATGGGAGGGGGGACTTCGGAAAGAAAAATTGGTATCGAAGTGTTTTTTTTTGCAGAATATTGTTGTGACAGTAGTGCCCGTAATAATAATACAAAACGAGTTCAACCCGAATGTAAAATATGCAAAAAGAGCGATTTACGGGGCTGGGGCACAATATTTTCGTATAATGCTGCATGAGTATCATTTCATTGGTTTTAGGCGTTGCCGAATTCATTTCTGGTGACGATTTACTCCAATTTGAAAATCGATTATTCTAGTGGGTGATGTGAGGATGTGAAGGATGCAATCGATGATCGAGCCTCTAATTAAAGCCACTCAAAATTGTGGTACTTGAGATAGGGCTGGGGCACAACTTTTTCACATAATGCAATACCGGTATCGTTTCGTAGGTTTCAAGGGGGTGCCGAATTTGTTTCCGTTGACGATTTACGCCTAAATTGAAAATTGATTGTTCTGATGCGTGTATGACGATGTGAAGCATGCAATCGATAATCGAGCCACCAACTGAAGCGATTAAAAATTATGGTACCTGGGAGGGGCTGGGGCACAAAATTTTCATATAATGCAATATGGGTATCGTTTCATAGGTTTAAAGGATTGTCGAATTCATTTCTGGTAACGATTTACCCCCATTAGAAAATTTGTTATGATGTGTAATATAACTATGTGAAGGATGCAATCGATGATCGAGCCACCACTTGAAGTGACTCAAAATTGTGGTACCTGGGAAAGGGCTGGGGCAATTTTCGTATAATGCGATGTAAGTATCGTTTCATAGGTTTTAAGGGGTGCCGAATTGATTTCTGGTAACAATTTACCCCTAATTTGAAAATTGATTATTGTAGTGGGTGATACACATGACAATGTGAAGGATGTAATTGGTGATCGAGCCACCAACTGAAGTTCGAAATTGTGGTACTTAGGAAAGGACTGGATCACAAAACTTTCATTGAATGCAATATGGGTATCGTTAAGTAGGTTTTAAGGGTTGCCGAATCCATATCTGGTGACAGTTTATATCTAATTCGAGAATCAGTTATTCTAGTGGGTGATATGACGATGTGAAGGAGGCAATCGATGATCGAGCCACCGAAGTGATTCATCGACGACGTCCGCCTCGTTCATCTCGTTGCTTTGGCAAAAAAAGAGAGAGAGGGAGGGAGTAAACAGTACTGCTGTTCACCAACAGCCTAGTCATGTTGAAACGCGATCGTAAATTCAGTTCAGTCGGCACAATCGTAATCCCACGACAAAAGTTGGGTATACCCTTTGAAATGCCACATGCATAGAGACACAGACAACGTGTATATAGGTATGATGGCACGATGGGAGCGAATTAAAAACAATAGAGAAAGGCTGTATATGTAAAATATTCGGTTCAACGAGGAAAACGTTAACCATCCGCGATCCACGTTTGGTCAGACTCGCTGCTAATCATGCGGAATAAATCTGCTTGGTCGTTCTTAATTTGTACATCGCCGATCGCTGATATTATAGGAGGATGGACATCGATGGCGCCACTCCTACCCGCGAAAGACCAGTTCAAACCGATTACGATGACCGAGAATGCGCGCCCACATATCACAACGTGCCTGTCTGCACTCGCTAACCGGTTTCATTGGTACAGAGTTTTCACCCAATCGTCGGTCGCATGTAATAAAGATCACATAATCGTTGAAAATGATTTTATTATGCTTTTTTCCTTTTCTTTTTTTTTTCTTTCTTTCTTCTGCTTCTTTTTCTTTCTTATTTATTAAAAGTACGTTAAACCGAATCGCGAGTATCTCTGCGCTGTACGCGGATTTTACGCGCACCCGGTCTTCTTTTTTTTTTGTAACCCGGAACACGTTATCGTTGGTGTTCGTTGACCTTGCGATATATGGAATTCGTATGTATTTTAATCGCCGGCGCTTTCGTTTTCGTTTCGACCTCTCGGTTACAAAATTGCAACGAGCCTCGAAATTGAAGTCGAATTTTCGTTGTCCCGGGAATTGCGCAGCGAAGTTGAAGTTTTGAAAACAGTCGATTTTCGCACATGAGTGGAACTCACAATGTTTGCGAATAGCTCGAGGAAACCGAAGCGTAAAATTTTGATCGACTGGTTGAAAACAAGCAGCATGCGTGGCTGTGTGTATATTTTGTTGAGTGGCGCTGATTTCACTGGTTCGCGATTTTTACGCCTGAAAAGGTACAAAAAATGTTTCCAACTTTGGGAGTAGTTGGCATGTTCAACTGAGTGTAACTCATTGCAAATGGAGAGGAGAGAGTTAGCTCCCTAAATCTGAAAGTCACCTATCAGATTTGGAAATTGCGTGTGAAGGGTAGAAGAAGTGAAGCCAGGAAGCACGTATTCGCGAGCAAAGCGAACGAAAAAATGCATTCCCCTCCCTGGAAAGATTTGGTACCCTTATGGTATAATTCAGAGTTTATACAGAGTTGAAAGCTTGTAAAGGAATGTGCCGGTATTCCCTTTGCTCTCCTTGGCAAATTCTATAGTTATCTTCGCTAAAAATATAATAATAAAGAAAAGAACTGAAAAACTTTTGACGCTGGATGATTAATTGCTGGAACATCTCGATTTTCCTTTCTTCATGTACACTTTCTCCGGCAAAAAAGAGTTGACATGTGGGAAGAAGTACTTAAGAGTACTTGGAGTTGGAAAGAGAGAGTACTTTGAAGTCGCACGCTGAAAACAGTACGTCTGGTAACCCCGTATACAGGTAACCTGGTTACCTATCTTGTTTCCTCTAAATTTCCTTATTTGCCTAGACAATTTCATGTACACACCAATACACGTACACCTACTCGGTCTAAATTATTAAGCTTTCGCGTTGAAAGGAGAAATAAATCACCGTGTCGGCGTGTATTGGTGTATTTATCCAGAAAAACGCACCCTCTAGTCGTGGTCGCCTATTCGTAGACGAGGCTCGCATCTCCCATCGATTTTTTCCGTCCCATAGCTCCCATAACATTCGTCATAATCGACGATGACGCTAATAGAAGCAATCACTGCGACGTCATCGCTGGAAATTGTGTGAAAACGAATAAGCCTTTTAGGCTCCAAACAAGGAAATAATTGAAGAAATTAATTATTCATGATGATGGTCCTCTTTCGGACACCACAGCTGTCAAGCCGAAGTAAATTACGATTGACATCGCACATTTTTTAATCCTTGTAACACGAAGATGTAAAGAGGTCAGCCATTTTTTGCGAAAATATCACTTATGAATAGAAATACATCCTGAGAGAAAAGCGATTTTGACAAGTATTTAAGGTGGGTCGACTTTAAAATAAAAGACGTGAGCCCCATTTCAGTTACGGACTCCTAGAAATATTTAGAGCCTTCAAGGACCTCTGTAGCTTTGATAAGAACATAACCAGGTGCAGGGACGTACCGAAGAATTTTTCCTGGGGGGGGGGGGGGTGAAAGTCCCAACTGATTCAACTCAAAATTCCCAAGTATCAAAGCAAAAAAAAAAAGTTTGACTTGTTGGATAGATTCTAAAATCGATGGGTAAATGATATATCAATTTCCGAAATTCTCCCAAAATCGCCGAATGAAAAATGACTGGGGTGGACCCCCCTCCCACTCCCCTCGCATCGGCTCTGACCAGGTGGGTTTGAATGAATCAGTTGTTCAAGTCGGTCTCATTGGCAGATGGAATTCTTTTTATGTCTGGTGACATTTCCGTGTTATTGGATTGAACGTAGAAAATCTTCGTATAAGGATTCTAAGGATATGCAAATTCTGTTTTAATTTGCTTTAATTATAATTTTATGATTGGAATGAATGAAAACTTTTCTTCGAACTAGCTATCCTAAAACACCAGGTGGTCTCCTGCGCTAATTTCATTTGAAATTGCTGGAAGAACATTGAAATTTACACTGGCTTGACGAACTTAGTATATTGTTTTTTAGGTGACAATTTCTGATGCAGCATTTCTCTTTGATCGTTCGTAATTCCTGATGAGAAGCATATAAAGTCACCAAAAATAATAGGACATGACAGAGGTTAAAATTAAAATAGAAAATATTCAGGAGTATCACTGGGCAAAATTTTATGAACCTTCCTCATTAGGGCACGGATGTAATTTTTAGCGTAAACTGATTCTGGTCCCATATGAATATAATTATTATGAGAATTTCAACCCCCTTGGCTCTTTTGGTTCAGCACCAGTCTCAAACACATTTGACATAAAAGCATACGAACAAAAGATTTTATTAGGAAAGAGATCATTGTGCAAGGGCCCGCAGTTGAAGCAACTTTTCTTGGAACCATCTATTGCAATGGAATCCTTGATGGTCCTCAACACCAATTTGTGGAAATTGCTCGAACATCCCTAAAATGTACATACTACACAAGTAGCCTTAACGACAATTTCTCACACAGCATTTCCCTTTAATCCTTCGTAATGCCTGAAGGGGGAGATCTAAGATCACTAAATGATGGGCCTATAAAAGAGGCGAAGATAAAGTGTTTCCAAAAAATTAATGTGACAAAAATGAGGGTGTCACAGGGAGGCACATTTAGTAGACCTTCTTAACTGAGGTCCTGACATAATTGATATTTGTCGATATTATTGATATTCCCGACGTATCCGAAAATATCGATATGAATTTCCAAACATCGATAAATATCGAAGGTCGTTTCATCTTATCAATTTTCAAGAATAAAAGGTTGCACGGCTGCAGGCTGCAGTGCATGTCTTGCGCGAATCCTCTTAAAATCCTATGTACAATCGTGAATCGTCGAATCGTGTCAGTCATGCAATGTGGTAGCCGGTATGTTAGGTACAGAAGTATCAGCTATCAGGAGTTCAGAGAAGCAGAGATCCAGAGAACGGAGAAGTGATTCAAGTTTCAAGAGACTAAGACTCTTAAACTGGTAAATGTTGAGCACTTTCCCGTATCACTCTTCAGCGGAGAATTTGATAGCAAAATGAGTTTTCTTGTAAATGCCTTTGTACTTTGTATGTTCTTTAGATATTCGGACTTGAAAGACTAGTGGCTGACATCTGTTGGAATTTTCTTGCAACTTGCATGTAGGTAAAAGGGAGCGCTATTATACAATCACACTACTACTAATATACATAGCCTGCAGAGATCCATTTTACCTCCACAGAACAGCTGCGACGCTAGCGCGCCACCGACCCTTCAAGTTCGAATTGCCACAACCTTTGCCAATAAAGGAATGAGGGCTATCTCCACTAGCTACGCTTGTGGTTGTGAGTAAACAGAGTGTCATCATCATCAGTTTCACGCACTCTTATTTGTTGCCCGGAACGATATCATTCTTCAGATGGCAGAATCTTTACACTACTTTAGCGCTCCTGCGGTTTTTTTGAACCAACGAAGGAAATATCGGTATTGGCAATGAAACTATCGATAATATCGATGTGAAAAAGTTCTTCGATATTACATCTTTATTGACTCGTTTATCTCAATACTATATGGACGCTGTTAAGCAAAAACAGAACCAAGCGACATTTGTTGACAAATTGAGTTATTAGTATCGTTGGAAAGAGCGTAAGAAGTACCTGGAATTTTTCAAAATTGGGCGTGTACCCACGTTGAAAAGAGCTTATCAGTAAACGCTGTGTTGTCATAAGGTTTCTAACTTCGAATCGCGTGTTCTGAAAAAATAGATTTTGTCGCTTAGTTCTGTTTTGCTGAACAGTGTCCATAATATAACGATCACAATTTCTCGTTTGCGGGCTTATTGGGACTTTGAATCAAAGTGGCTGACATCCAGCGGATGTTTTGTGAACCCTCATTGGTGATCATGGAGAAAAACACTTAATTTTTAAGTGCCCTGAAATAGAAGAACTCACTTAAAATTTCACGTAAATAACCTCCGGAAGTTACTTAAGTGAAATTTTAAGTGATGTTTTCCATTTAAGGACACTTAAAAAATTAAGTGTATTTTGAAAATACGGCTGTCATTTCTTACCTCACCGCACTTCTATTAATTTTGTTACCTGACGTATTAAATTTTTAATCGCAAGTTCGAATATGTATAGCTCCCTACAGTTCAAATTTGAAGCATGTCGGTCATTTCTTTATTTTATAATGATTTTTAAAGAAACCCCTATTTCCCTCCGAGGTGCACCTTAGCGCTCCTACATTCCGTCCCACTTCCCTAATATCACTGAAGAACCAGTGTAGCCACCTCTGGACTCTCAACTTCCTAGCGCAAACAGTTCACGCATGGCAGAGTTTTTTTCCTCGATTTCCTAACATTTTGGTTTTTTTGGACTAAGTGCCGTTTGCAATGGGGCTTTCTAAGTATTATAATCAAGTTTCCTTATCAAGCATCGGAATCTAATAGATTTTCATAATTTTGCGGACATTTTTGATAAACACGATGATAATTGTAGAATATAGTTATATTGTAGTTGGCGTTAAGTGTTTTGAAAATTATGAATGCAACTCAAAAATAATTTCCACTGTCGGCTCTTTATCATATTATTGGATAGTATCTATTCAAATACTGGAAAAGCCCCCCCTCCACAGGGACCTGAAATTCGAAAGACGTGAGAATAAAGTCCACCTAAAGATTGTTGTGGCCCGCTTTGGTTCTCCTAGGAAATAATTTCTGGCTGCTTGTTCGGACTCTATATGAACATATTATGAAAATTTCAACCCCCCAAGCTCTTGTGATTCAGGCGCCAACTCCTTTAACACACTTACAAACATACAAACGAAAGATTTTATAAAGCAAGAGATCATTATGCAGAGACAACCAGTACCAAAGTAACTTTCCTTGGAGCCATCAATCGCAAAAGAACCGCCGATGATCCACTACACCAGTTTCGTTAAAACTGCTGCAGTAGTTTTAAACTGTACACAGGTAGACTTGACGAACATAGTATATTGTTTTTCAGATGACAATTTCTCATGCAGCATCTATCCCTCTCCTACAAACTGTGCCTACGTATTCGCCCCTGTATCTTCTATTATTTCCGCACACAGTCTTGTCGCAGCTCTTCCTCCATCTCCCTCTCGTGGATCCTTCAAACTGGTACCACACTGATACCCTTGATCTTTATTACCGTCTGCGAAAGGAGCAATCGGATCGGCTTTGCGTAATAAATCACATCATTGTCTAGTCCACACCACCGCAAACAACGTGTGCGAAGAGTGAACAAAAAGAGACACGGGCACTGCACTGTCCTGGACCCCGACCTAACATCCTTTACACGTATCGGCAAATTGTATCTGTCACAATCTATTTTACCGATGATGTCCTCTTCACCAACGAATTTTACTCATTCGCCGCGTAATCTCTCCATATCTGCTCGATTCGATTGTATTTAGTAAATTAAACATAAAATGCTTTGGTTCGTCCGCCAGCACAGCCGGTATCCTCCTTTTCGGTTTCTTCGCGCAGATTTGAAAAATTCTCAGTTTTCGTTACTCGTTTCTTTTTTTTTTCCACGTTTATTCCCCCGGCGACGTATTTTTTTTCTCATTCGACGAACGATTCACGTGCGAGCACGAAAACCAAAAATTCTTCCAGAAAATGTTCGGACCGTTTTCCCGCTTCCTCTCTCGTCTCCTCTCTCGCTTTTTGTCCTTCTGGCCTCACTCTGGCTCGCCCGTTTTCATGAATGATCGTGCCGGCGATGGTGGTATTTCATTAATGACGCATCGTCTAAAACACAATTAAAACCGATAGTGATTTCCTTTCGCGTCGATTTTTGGCGGCTTCCCAAAATTCTGAAATAATAGCGTTGCAGACAGACAGACAGGCCGACAGACAAGACGCACAGCTCCGGCGGTGCGAATGCCGAGACGCCGGACGTCGTTGAACCTGATACCGCGCGATGCCCGATACCGAGAGACGCGGACGACCCTGCACCGGCTTCTTTCATCGTTCGGCGCCCCCTCATCCCTGCATCGGCACACCTCTCATCGCGCACGCAGCGCCGACGCTCCCAAAATTTGCTCCCAATTCTTTTCTGTGTATACTTTTTCGAGCTGCGCGTTTTCGGAAGAACCCGTCGACGTCGTCGAATTTCCGGCTTTTGATCGTCGGAAAGCGAACGTGTCAACGTGTACGCGGCTTCTTGCAAGTTCACACACGCGATGCGGTCACAAAAAATGCAGACAGAAAAACAGAACTGTAAGTCAGATAAATACGAGGTCCGTTTCCTCACATCACACGTGCTGATCATGAAGATTGATGATTAAAAATTAAAAATAAAAAAATGGAAAAAGTAGGATGACAAGTAAAAAGTCCTTCAAATAACGATCAATGGTCCGTTTTCTCAGACGTCATCATGTACACAAAACATCAGTTGGGGTTGGGGTCGAAAAAACGAGCCTACAAACTGCGAAGGATCAACTGCGGTAACAACCACAGTTGTTAGATTGAAAACCGTAGTGTAAAATCAAATGCACTAGACTAGTAATATCGGAGACTCTGTTTTTAGGGTGTGCCAATTCACTTTTTCGTTTCTGTTGTCCATAGCGCTTTCGGGTATTACGCTATTTTCAGTGAATAACAGAAACAAAAAAGTTAATTGGCACACCCTAAAAACAGAATATTACCAGGTTCACTCACCCTCCGACATGGACACTAATCGGAAACTCCATTTAAAATACACTGAGCGCTTTTGGACTCGGCATCTAGCGTTCTAGCGGCAGGGTTTGTTACAATGATAATATTTAGCATTGGGCTCACCAACACTAGATGCTCGAAAACACACCCAATGAATGAAATACATGTAGTACCAAATTCTGCCACCAGGATTTTCATAACATCGGAGTTTCCAGTATTAGTAGTTTAGTGTCTTTGGTAAAGTAACCGAAAAATCAGTCGATTAACCATATAGAACAAAAACTATAATACAACTGATAATGTTTTCTATGACTAAACCGATGACCAAAAACGGTATGAAAAAAGTTCGGTAATTAGTGATTGCTATTTTGGTCAGTTTTGTTTTTAGGGTTCTTACTTTTATTTATTTTTTTCTCTCGTGATTTGTGACTCTGCAATTCTGCAAAGAATTGATTCAATATGACGTTGGAAATTTTATAGACAAAAGACTAAAATAACCTCTAGTTATAGGTCCGTTTTCGAGCCATTCTGAGATTTGACTGCATTCAACCATTCAGTCTTCAAGTCTCAAATCTATTTCATGTTCGTTTTCTTTTTCTGGTTTTGTATCTTGGCAAGTTTTGCTTTTACTTTTGCGTTTCGATTGGTCTATGCGCTTGTAATCAGAACTTGTTTTTCTCGTTTCAATCTTCCTAAACTATGTTATCCTGCCTGATAGGAACGTGAAATTTCTTCAATAACTGTGCAGTCTATAAGCCAACAGTTGTAAGATAACATAAGATAACTGTAAAATAACCGCAAGAAAACAATAATTACAAGATAACTGCCAAATTATCACAAGACAACTGTAAAATAATCACAAGACAACAGTAAAATAACCGCAAGATAACCATGATTGCAAGATAAATATAACAAAACTGCAAGATAACCATAAAATACTCAACTGCAAGATAATCATAATCACGAGATAACTGCAAAATAACCACAAGAAAACTGTAAAATAACTGCAAGAGAACAGTAATAACATCAAGACAGTGGTAACATAACTGCAAGACAACTACAAAATGACCGCAAGATAACAGTAAAATAACTGCAAGAATAAATACCTTTTGCATACATATATGAACAGCGTGAAACAAAAGTCCTTTTATGTTTTCATCAATAAATTTACTATAGACAGTCACAATCATGATTCATATTGTGAAATTTAGAATCACAACCATGATTCATATTATAAAATTTGGAATCGTACAATTCTAAAATACTGTTCAATAATTGGCTGTTTTTAAAATTAAATTCTACAGAATCGAGCATTAAAAGTGATGGGCGATAGTCAAGAATTTTTTTACTTTAGATAGTATCAATAGTTGTTAGTCGAAAAATATTTTATTCGATAGTACTATACGATAGTTTGTGAAAAACTATCAATAGTATCGAATGTTTTGACTGTTTCTTCAAATTTAATTATCGCCATTATAGTGGCGGATTTACACCCCCCCCCCCTATCCAAAAAAAGAAACGTAAAGAAAAAGGGAAAGAAGAAGAAGAAAGAAAGAACGAAATGTTTTGTAATGCTACACTTCTCTCTTCACTTTTATTACATTAAGGAAGTCAGTGAAACGTTTCAAATCTCATTTTCAATTTAACAGATAATGGTTAACAATAGAGTGTACATAGATGACTAAATTGTAAATCAAAAGAAACTTGTGAAAATATTTGATAGTTTGGAAAAATCATATAATAGTACCGATAGTTTTACTTTGTAAAAATTATCAATAGTTTTGATAGTTGTACAGTAAAACTATTAAGGGCCAGTATTATAAAACTTGGTTAAAAATAATCGACAGTTATCTGGTGGTTATTTTAAAACAAGTTTTATAATATAGTGGCCCTAATACTTTCGGTAGTACTATCAACAGTGCCCAATTCTAACGCCGATACAGATTAATTTTCAATAAGTGGTTATTATTATTATTATTATTATTTTTATTATAACAGCTTTATTTTTATAATATGATGTGTCTATACAAATTACACAACAGAGATCAGCACCTTCCTTTTCGATTTTCAATGTGGTTCTGTCTTGGAGTTTCATGCATAAATTAAATAATTATTCTACGCGCGTGCTTTGCATCATCTAGAATCAGGTATCACAGCCAGGGGTGTACCGGTAGGGGAGGGGGCAGCTTACACCTTCCGTTGGAATTTTTCACTCGGCAGTTGCAAAATTGACCATTTTAGTTATAATTTGGGAAAACTGGACAGTTGTACTTCTATGTTTTCAACAGGGACGAAAATAGAGGAGTGGGCACGGGGGCATCTTGCCCTCTCCCTCAAGCCTCTTCATAGAAGTTGGAAAGTGAAATTACCATTCCCACTTAAAAATTGCGTTATGACATAGTGTTGAAGTGCTTCATCCTCACTCAATCTTCTACCTTTGGAAAGAAAACATAATATGTGACTTGGAATCATGAAATGTGCCTCTTGTGCAAAAACAGGTTTTCAAGATAAACAAGTGTAAAGATGGGATGGTGGTAGTTGTACGGATATATGTACATAGCATGTACAATTGTACATCTGTGGTGCTGCATTTACGCGTTACTATGACAATTGCGTTTCAAATTCTTGTTCTCTGTCATTCCCAAGGACCCGTTTTACGGATTTTTTTAAACTTTTGAAGTAATTTTTAAATGCAATTTGTAGAAAAACTAATAAAGATACGAAGCTGCGATTTGTTTAATTCGAAAGAGCGTGATTTTTTTCTGTAAGAATTGTCAAGAAAATGAAAAATGATTTTTTGACACCAAAGGCACATTTTATGATTCCAGGTCACATATGTTGTTCTACCTGTGTTTGCATTGTTATGAAGATCTTGCCAATATCAGTGGTCGCTGTTTTTGCTATGATAATGTTTTCTTTAATTTTTGAAGAACAGTTTCTCCGTTTTTTTTTTTTAAATTTCTGAGTTCTTTCATTTTTACTCATTTTTTAATCGTCAAATGACTAAACTGTAAGTAATATCATTCACCTCGAAAAAAAAAAGAGAAAAAAAAACTATTGAAAATATTCGATAGTTTGAAAAAAATCATTCGATAGTAGCGATAGCTTATTATATAAAAACTATCGATAATTTCAATAATTTTTCAGCAAAACTATCAACACCATCGATTGTACTATTGATAATGCCCAACACTAGCGAACACACAGAAGAGATTAATTTTTTAGGCGTTTCTACGAGATCTTGTTGGCTTTTTGCTGACACGAGCGCGATAAATGTTATCAATTTTGAAATGCCCAAAACATGTGGGAAAAATTTTCCTTTTTTCGAGGCGTGTAGCGTCGATTTGCCCGAGGGGGGCCTTACAGGTAACAGAATAGGTGGACAAAGTGCCGTGAATGCGGCGAACTCACAAACCTGGGCTGGCAGCTGGGGGCTCGTAGAGGGCTCTCTGGTATCAAAATGCAGGAAATTCTTTCGCCCATGTAATTCATCAGTTTTTTAGGGGGCATCCAGTTGATATAGGGAAAAGTGACTGAGCCTTTCACGCATCCTCTGTTTGCGCCTATGGCTCATGGGTACGATCCTGTCCATCAACGTCTTTGGTTTTGAGTGATTCCATTGATTCGCACAGATCGAGTGCTGATCAATGAATCATAAAGAGCATTCCATAACATATATAAACACTGAACATGGTTCTGGTATAAGTTGATTGTGAAGATTATTCGAGCCTACTGCACGAAAATGAAATTCCGGTTTCTCATTCATCCGTTCGAACGTACCACGTGCATCACGTGCCGATTCTTATCGCATAGTCGATTTCGTAACGCCTTATGGACAATGATATAAACAACCTAAATCCGGCTATAATCGTCGACTCGGAAATAACCAATTAAAACTCCGTTAATTCTTCTGAAAAAAATGGCATTACTCAGAAATATCTTAATTTACGATGTATACAAAGCGAAAAAAAAAAGAAGAAGAAGAAACAACAACAACTAATATACCTACGTATTCTGGCGAGTTAGTTTCTAAAATAAGTAAAACGTTAATATTAATCGTATCCTGTCTGGCCGTGTTATTAGAAGTGTCATCTACCCTTTCTCAATGGTACGTTAATAAAAAAAAATTCTTCATTCATCATTTTTCAAGTTTGGTTTAAACGACGCTCATTATACGAGTGAGTGTACTCTGACTGTACGATGTATTTGTGTGTGTGTATATATTATAATTATGGGGACTACCCTGTAACTGAAAGTTAATAATAACATTGTCATCGAGATTTCGTTACACGACGTTTCCTGGTTCCTGATCGTCTCCGTCATTTGTCCTAGCACCGCCCCCCGTTGAATGATTAATTTCTTAATCGCAATTTTGGCTTTCATTGCGTAGATTTTTCGGCCACGACTTGTACTTGTCGTTTACGACGGCCTGGAGCACCTCTGACATTATCCGGGTTTCCTCTACAATCTTGAGTTACCTACAGATACGACAGATATTTGTAATCAAAATTATTCCTTGGCGAATTTTAGCTAGGTTATTCTATGTATCTTTATTCCACTGTGTCCTGGTTATATTTCTCCTCCGAACAGGGAAATGGTCCCACTGGAGTCCCAACTAGGAATGAGCATAAACCGGGAATTTATTTCTATTTCCAAATAGATTTCCTCCCCGGAAATTTTGGGTGGGGAAATTGGGAACATTCGGGAATTTTCGTAAATTTTTTATTTGGACGCTGTTGAACAAAAAGTTCCCAAGAGACATTTGTTGACAAAATGAGCTATTAGTATCGTTGAAAAGAGCGTAAGAAGTAGAATATTTTTAAATTGGGCCCGCTGTCCCGGATACAAAAATTTATATCCACGTTGAAAAAAGCGTATCAGTAAATGCTATGTCCCTAAACTGGCATTATTCATTGGCTTTTAATGTTACGTTTTCTCAAAAAACAGATTTTGTCGCTTGGGAGCTTTTTGTTTAACAGCCTCCATTTTTCATTGCTTCCTGCACGTGTATAGGAAGAAGGCTCCCTCGAAGACCTATAACGACCAGACATCGTCTAGTCTTCGACCCGTATTTTCGATTGCAAAATGACTAAATGAAATTAAAACGAAGGTAACAAAACCAAGAAGCAGGGACGAAACTACCGGGGGGTGACCTCCCTCCCCCCCAATAATTTGACAGTCAGCAAATTTTGAAGATGTTCATTATTTGAATTTTTCATTTTTTAAGAACGTTTGTTTGTTTGTTTATTATTTTTTAAATTAGAAAATATTTTGAATGAAAAATCGGCAGATTTTTTTATAAATTTTGTTGGCGAATATTCAGTTTAAAAAAATATTTTTTCCTGCAAATTTTTCTCCCCCCCCCCCCGCCAACTGAAAGTCAAGTTTCGTCTCTGCCAAGAACTGATAATTTTATATAGCTAAGTCTCGGAAATCAAAATACTCAACTCATGACAAGCTGAGTCACAGCTACTCCGTGATTTCGATGTTACTAAAGGCCCTTTTCTTGTGACAGGTCACAATTGATAAAATCCAAGACAGTTTATGAGACTGGTGCTTGCAAGCTGGTCTACCATAAATTCCCAACCGTAAAAGTAACTCCCCATCCAAAATTTCTTTCCTTCGCAGCCCCCCCCCTGGAATATTTCCACCGCCAAATCACTAGTCCAAGCCGCAAACCTCTCACACAGCCGTAATCACAAGGCCACAATACTTTCTGTATAATATAGTCACTACTTGCTGTGCATCAACCAGCAAGCCTGATCATAGGGAGGAAAGGGGATTCCATTCGGACTCGAACTTTCATAGGGGTACGGATTTTTCATCATCCGATTTCTTTTTATTTTACCTGATTTTTTTATTTGGTTTATTTGAGGTATTGTGAACGAATCAGGAAATTATGAAACCTCTGAGGTAACTTTGATACGGTCTTTTTTAGACTATTTTTTTTCTTAAAAATGACATTTTCGTCTAAACTTGATGTTCTTAGAGAGTTGAAAAATCGTAACAACCTTATTATTTGTTGCAGAAAAGTATTTTGTTTCAAAGTTGTTACGTTGTACATAGTATGGGAGGAATAGAAATATAAAAATTGGGTTCAGTTTTCCGAGACCTTTAATTTAAAACCCATGAAGCCATAGTTTTGCAAGGACTTTTTGGGACTATTTTACTTTTTTTTCGAAACTATTTCATTTTTATAGGGACTTTTTATGGACTATTTAGGTCTTGTTCTAGACTTTAGTACGGTCTTTTTTGAGCTCTGAGCGTCTAAAACGCGTCCCTGATAATACGAGTATGTAAACGGGGGAAAATAATCTTTAATAGATATTTACCACTCGAGTTAGTTTACATCCATCAGCCAATCTGTACAAATAATTTTCGTATTCTACAAACGCAGGGATAATCTCGACGAAATTTAGCTTTCGTGAAGGCTTAGGAATGTAGGCCTCTACACATCACGAAAAAAATTCGCCCAGTTTGTAACCGAAGTTATCTGCTTATACAGTTCACAAAAATAAAGAGAAAAGGAAATCCGCGAAAAGGAAAACTGTCGTATAAGTAATATTTTATACTGACTCATCGAGGGAGGAATGTTCCGAAATTTTCGTTCGAAATTTCCGAGATGGTACTATTTTACACAGAAGCCAAAACCATTTCTAAATAAATACTGCAGCCATAAACGTCGAATAGGCGCCCGAACAGAAAACGCAAAACCGTTTTGAAGACATCCGAACGGTTAATATCGTATAAGTTATGAATTAAAATCGATATTTCGAATATAAAAACAGTTCGAGTACAACAGACTACGTAAAAATTGCAGAATGATTTCGAAATAAACAATTACGGGCGTAATATATCTTTCGTTTATAAATAGTTGTACATAAATCTAGAAAAAGAAAAGCGAAATTATCCTTTCATTTACAAAACTGAAAATACATAAGAGAATCTCGAAGAAAAACAAACCGAGTGAAATGAAGTCTGGAAAAGTTTATGGCGTACGATTGTATTTATAGTTTTTTATGGCTTCGCGATGATCTGAAAATTGCAGTTATGATGCTAAAAAGGTTATTTAATATTGTTTTAATTATTGTGGAACGTTTATCGTAGCACTAAATCTTCTTCGTGTATCTATGCGAGGCAGGCCAAATAGGAGCCTTCTGGCCTTCATGCTTTTTTGAAAATTGAAAAAAAAGGCATTAGATTGATATAATCTAGTGAAATTTCAAAATTTACAAAAATACTCAGCTCTTCACTCGGTTGTCTCGAAATCAAAAGTGCACGTGTGCTAGGGTGCACTTAAAAGTCGTGAGTTTGAATCTAAGAATTCAGTGAGGTGAGACAACGATGAGTATTGACATATAAACCTGCACTAGAGAGCGCTGCAAAATCACCTGTGCGGGTGAAAATAAATGAATGATCTTGTGTTCTTTCAAATAGAAAAACTGCTGTCTGCAGGAAGGTAAAAAAACGAGTAGAAATTATTCTACCAGCAGAACTGATTATAATTCAAATTTTTGGCGATGATGCAGTTAAATTTAGGACAAATTTTCTTTGAAAATGAAGTTCTAATCGACTTAATGATAGTTGAAGTTTGCTGTACGCTTGTGGTAAATCATACCTGATCACTCAAATTTTATACAAGGCTGCCAACACTTGAAACATTAAGTTTACATCCCGATAGTACACTCACATATTATTTTATTTTGTGTCCTCCACCGGACCTTCAGTATTTCTAAGAATTAAACCATAATTTTTAATAATTTTAAGTTCGAATTTTTAAAAACGCAGTAGGTAGGGAATTTTAAATCAGGTATATATTAAAGTCTAACTCCTATAGTTCATTTTATTTCCTGTATCAAATGAATGCTCAACCAGACCCTCAATTTTTTTAATGCGATATTTTTTGGGAAATATTGGATCCGGTTGGGGGCTAAGGCTTCATGTCAAAAATGGGAGTAATAACTCGACAAAATTTCTGTCTATTCGCTCACTGTGTTTTCGAATTTGAACTTGAGCTTTTTCAGGTTGTGCCCTACAGTAACATTTCATTGCGTAGTATGGGAAGGAAGCAAAACTCAGAAATTTCGTAAAATTCAAAATAAATTGTCATTTCATAGGTTTAAAGGGTTTCTAAACTCATTGCTCGTAACATGTTCCCCCAAATTTGCAAACTGTGACATTTGGGGTAAGGGCAGAAAAGTGAAAATGATAGTAAGTATAATATATCAGTACTGTGGTTTCTCACCTGAAAATGGAAATTCAGATCTTTATATCGCTTTTCGCGACTTTTTTATTTTTTAGCCCCTCTCTTCTAGTCCACTGATTTTCAACTGAATCAAAATTGCCCGTTGACGCTGTTGGTAGTTGAAGGCAACGTGGCTGACATCTGGTGGCAGAACAAGCTATTAAAAAGTTATGAAATGAAAAATTAATCACTTTCATGAGAAATGTACGAGCGAT
Source organism: Acanthococcus lagerstroemiae (assembly GCA_031841125.1). Classification (NCBI taxonomy): domain Eukaryota; kingdom Metazoa; phylum Arthropoda; class Insecta; order Hemiptera; family Eriococcidae; genus Acanthococcus; species Acanthococcus lagerstroemiae. Next base: position 35,360,413 of record CM063114.1, on the reverse strand, counting down.
GATTCGGCATTCCAAAAATCTTGAAGATTATAGTTTATTGAACATGGATATTAATTGATTTTATTCTGTGCATCATGAGCTGCAATTAAATATGGTCTCCCCCAAAAAAATCAATGTTCTCAAAAGCTCATGTTCATAAAACAAGCATGATCGTGGCTCACTACGTAAAAGAACAGAAGAAATCGATATTATTCACGTCTTAAGGCCAGTATTATAAAACTTGGTTAAAAATAACCACCGTTGATTATTGATAACCAAGTTTTCTAATACTGCCCCCCTTAATGAATTTTTGTGTTTAGTATATATGTTACGGTCGACTATAGCGTTCCTGGTGAACGAGTCACCTCCCAATACAGTTACATTGCTTCTCTATGAAATTAAGTACTAGTTGTACAATAGAGAATTATCGTCTGAGACAAAATTTCTCTTTCAGTTGGGGAAAAGAAAAATCCACCGACAAATATTTTTTGAAAACTAAAAATTCGCCGACAATTTTTTTCAATTTTAAAATTTGTCAATTTTTTAATCAAAATATTTTTTAACTGAAAAAAAAAAGAATAAACAAACAAACGTTCTTAGAAAATGAAAAATTCTGCTGAACGATTTCAAAATTTTCCGACTGTCAAATTATTGGGTGTTTCACTCCCCCCCCCCCCATAATTTCGTCCCTGCAAATGCAGATTAGAATCTTATCCCCAAGCACTCACATTTGCGCACATGAGCACTCCGGCCACTGATGGGATACTCGAAACGGTGATTTCCGGGGCCGGGGGTGCGGTGTCATAGTGGCCACTTTGGCATGCGTGCATCGCAGGTCCCACCACACCATACCCTAGTCTGGGAGGGTAAGCTGGAAGGATGTTAGGAATACTTGAGAGGAATACCAACTTCCTGTACACATTAAGGTGGTCGTTATTTACTCCTGGTGATGTTTTTTCTGAATTTCCTCTGATTCGTCCCTTAAATTGGTTTCAAAAAAAAAAAAAAAAAGGTTGTATTAGGGGAAATCCTTGCCACACAGGGACGTACCGAAGAATTTTTCCTTGGAAGTAAGGGAGGGGGGTGAAAGTCTCAACTGATTCAACCCAAAATTCCCAAGTGTCAACGCAAGCATAAAAAAACTTTTACTTGTTGGATTTTCCCAACTTCTCAACTCGAAATTCCCAAGCATCAAAGCAAAAAAATAAATAAATAAAGCTTTTGACTTGTTGGATTTTTTCAACTCCAATCAGAAATTTCCCGACTTCGGCTGACTAAAATGGTAAATTTTCCCAATTGCTGCGTAAAATAGTTCCGACAGGAGGGACCCCCTCCGTGTCGGTACGTCGCGGGTGCCACAAGCTCCTTTTTGTTCTTATAAACAAAACACATGGAGTTTTGACTTTTGTTCTAGACTGAATTTTCCTCGTATGTTCACTGGGACCAAAGACGACTTTTACATTTTAATGAAAAATTTCAACTTTCTCAGATTTCAGGCTCTAGGTCAAGTAGAGAATCTGGTAAAAACAGAATAGTCATTGAAATTCGAAATCCAACGTTTGCTACCGACTTTCAGATTTTCGAAATGTCTTCCACATTTCAGCTTTGTTTCAACCTTTCAGATAACGTTCGATACTCAGCTTGAAACCTTCGGCTTTTGACTGACTAGTCTCTGACAGGAGTCTAGGGTACTCTATTTTCAGAAACGAAATCTGAAGTTCAGTTCGGTGAGGTGGAAAAGAAAAATTTGCCGATTTTTTTAATTGAAAAAAAAAACAAAAAACAAACAAACAAACATTCATAAAAAATGAAAAATTCAAATGAACAGTTTCAAAATTTGCCAACTGCCAAATTTGGGAGGGGGGAGTGTGTTAACCCCCTCCCCCTCTATAATATTTCGTCCCTGGTTATCGTTAATTCGGGGTCAACTCGCCGAACTGTTCGGAACAGCGAGTCGACGATCATGTCATAGTTAACTCTCTATTGTACAAATAGCCCCAGAACTGAATTTGTAGACCCAAAAATCCTATTATTTCGAGTCTGTATTACGATGTACGCCATTTTCACCCTCGTCTCTGAAGGGGAGGAAACTTAATTTTTTTAATTTTGCTTATTGGGACCCAGTCATTCAGCATTGACTTTACAGTTAATCGAGACTAGGGAAAAAAGTATTTTATGTTTTGGCCACCTGATTTTCGAAATCAAAACAAATCCAAAAAATGTATCTCAGTTTTTGATTCCTGGTTGAATGTCAGAGGGAAACTCCCCTCTGCTTTGATGTACCCTTGTCTCTTTCTAGCTCTCCTTGAATTCTCTCTTATTCTGTGTAGGCCCAACAGAAGGAAAACAAGATATTTGTGGACGTCAAAGGATGATCATGTCGGAGATTATGGGGCTCGAAGAAGCCCCACTTCGCCCACTTCTGTGAGGGTGTGATATCGCTTTGAGAAAGTTGAAAGAATCAAATGTGCCAATGGCCAAAATTAAAAGTGTAAGGATCTACTTTCTGACCTGAGGCAGGGGCGGAAATAGGAGGGGGCTGGAGGGCTAAGCCTCCCGGGTTTCAAAATTAGCTCCTCTAAATTTTATTTTTTAAATTAATCCTAATACAGTACGATCTTTTGTTCTTACGAAGGAAGTATTACAGAGAAAAGAATCTACTTTTATTCTTTTCTTTTTGGTGTGGGGGGGCTATGATTTTGAAACTTTTATAAAGTTATTTTAGGCACTAAGGCTTCAGCCCCCCCCCCAAAGTTTGTGCTCTATTTCCGCCCCTACTTGAGATACTTTTTTATGAGATGTATCACATATGTATACTCGTATTTCAGTATGAGTGTAGACGGGCAGGTCTGTATTGATGGACTGCGACAAGATGAACACTGAGGGTAGTGATGTTCAAACTCTATTTCTGAAGTTCAGGTGGTTCTGTGGATGCCCCTTGTAGTTTTGCTACCACTAATATTGAGAACGTTTTCAATTACTTCATTCTGGGTTTGAAAGAGATGAACGAACTTCATCTTTGCTCGCCGTACCATACATGGAAAAGGGGGGAAACGGGTTCATCGAACTGTAAAGTCGAAGCATACGAGCGTGAACTGGGTGCAGAAGGGGTGAACAATATTCATCATTCGGCGCGACAAAAACTGTATTTACTCAAATGGCAAAGGAAAACACCGACAGAAAACTATATACCTGTAACGTACAGTAGGTACTTTAATTCTTGACAGTCCCCTTCCCCACCGCTGCTTTATGAAGGTCCGGCTGTCAGGTGGTACTGCGAGAACTAAATGAGAACAGCGTCACACACACGCACACACGTTACCGTGTTCTCGATGCAGCAAATGCCTTCGTTTTTATGCAGGACTTTTTGCCTGAGGAAGGGGACATTTCCTCGTAGTTGAATGATTCATGGTCAAAACATCGAAACTCGGAATATTTTGAGTATTAAAATTGAAACGCTAAAAATCGGAAATAGGAGGGAGGATCTCGAAATCTTAAACTAAAAATAATGTTACTTGGGTGCTGAAATCCAAAATTCCCGTCAGATTTTCGGGTCACCTCCGATTTGGAAAACTCAAATTTCTCATTAGCAATAAGCAACGCTGACTTGACTTCGGAAATCGAGCGAACTGTCGAAGTAGACGCGGTGATTTATTTGAAAGAATAATTTTACCTAACTAACAAAATTTACCTCGCTTCGCTTGCTCACTATGTTACTATGCACCCCCTCTGATACAAAAGGCTGACTATAGCCCTACATAGAATTGAAATCTGTGAAAAAATGGCATTCTTTTTTCTACTTCCCCAAACAAAGTAGTGCAAATGACGAATTAACGACGAGTATCAAAATAGTTGAGAAAATGAACTTGCTGCTACAGCCATAATATGAAGATGGTGGAAGGAATCGCCCCCTTCCCATATCAACTACTAATGGCAGTCACTTGGTGGAGCGTATAAGGCTTTTCCCTTTAAGACGGTTGCCTATCATTTGCCGTAATTTGCCTACAAAGTTGATAAAATTTAACACACAACCTTATGGGAGAAAAAAAAAATTCAACCAGAAGATATGAAATAGGTATCAGCTGAAAGGAAATTACACGAGCTTCAACTTTGTTCCTCTTCATTTCCTGTGAAACTCGATATTTTTTGAGAAAATATTGTTTCTTGTGTTTTCTCTATAACAGCCAATGTTAAACTGCCTACAAAGTTGATAAGAACGTCAGGCGGGCAGATAGGCAACCGCCGTAGAGGGAAAAGCCTTATGGCGATGCACGCATCCCAAATTGGCTCCCCAGATACAGCACCTCTGGCTTCGGGAACTACCCTTTCGAGTATTGTATCGGTGACCAGAGAGACATCTTGAGGCAGGCTCGGGTTCTCATTTCGCTTCTCCTTGCTTCAGATTCGCACTGTCCTCTCAGGGTCACTATGGGACACCCTACTGACCGAAGCAACACTCATTCAGCGTTAACCTGAAATTCGGGTGGGCCACAGCCGGACTGCGTTTCCTTCTTTCACCCCTCACCCCTCGTGTTGGTACAGGAAGCTGGTGATGAATGGCAGGGGGGGGGGAATCCTGTCGAAGGGCTTGCAGTAGCTGTAGCAGTTCTAGGATGGTACAGAACCGAACGCTCATTCAGCGTTAACCTGGAATTTGGGTGGGCCACAGCCGGACTGCGCTTCCTTCCTTCACTCCTTACTTCATTGTCTTGGTACGTGTAGCGACGCAGGAAGGTGGTGATGGCGGGGTGAACCCTGACGGGGGGTCTGCAGTAGCTGTAGCAGCTCTAGGATGGTGCAGAGCCGTTATGTCGAGTGTGGGCCGGGTTTTGTTCGTCGGTCCTCGGCCTCGACTATTCCGTCTCCATCTTCTTTCTCATGATGGTCGAGACAACGACTGATACCTGGTTCCATCCGTTTCTATTCCTATGCAGTGTTGCCAAGGGCACTGATGCGATGCCCGAAAGGGTAGTTTCCGGTGCTGGGGGTGCGGTGTCTCAAGGACCACTTTGGCATAGGTGCATCGCCATACGTCCCACCACACCAAGTGGGTGGAAAAATTCACCCTGGGTGGATTTCTTGAAATGGGTGGATTGTTAACCCTCCTGGTGGATTTTAACTCAATTTATACCACCGCACCTAAAGAATTAACATCACTAAAGCATTCCTGCCATGATACGGGATTTTGACGTATTTCCATCCAAAAATGTCCTGGAAAAAGGACCTAAAGCTCACGTGTATAAGGATCTTTTCCGAGGAGATTCTAAAGTGTACATACGTCAAAATCACGTATTACGTCAGATTTGTTTACATTGAAAACGGAGAACTGTGTGGTTTGCCTCTATAATCTCGATTGTATTAGGTCCTTTTTAAAAATGCTGTTAAATGAATGATAATACGGTATCAATTCGGCGCGATGTTTTCCATCTGTGGCGCAGTGTTTATTTTACTTTATAGATTTAAAGATGAATTTTGTAGGCTAAAATAAAGTGATGTAGCCTAATAATGATAATGATGAAGTTTCCATTTTTGCCCTTTATTAGATTACACACAGTATTGAAAGAAAAGTTTATGAAAAAATACTGATAAAAGAGAAAAATGAACAAATTACTAAATTATCAATGCGAATTCAGTTGCAACATTAATTAAAGGTGCTAAATACTTTGTATTTTGATAATGTAGAAGAAAATAGCATAATTTCCTCAATGGTGGATTTCTTTGCTCCGGGTGGATTTTTTTTAACAGGCTGGTGGCGGATTTTTGAGATTTTCACCTGGCAACACTGCTCCTCAGCATTTCTGGAACCAAGTTGTCCGGCGCGAGACGGTTGTTCACACCGTCGTCAATATCGCTGTCGTTGCCGTGATTGATCATTCCTGCCATCCTGCGCCTCTCCTGCTCCCAGGGCTCACACTCGAGCAAGGTGTGCCAAGGGTTGTCCTCTGTCCCCGATGCGCAAAATACCGCCAGTTACCCGGGTAACTAAAGGGGAAAAAGGGGGAACTGACGGGTTTCTGGGTAATCTCAGGGTAATCGAGGGTTGCAAATGAGTAACTTTTCTGCGGGTAACTAGAGGGTGACTGATTGCGCATCGGGATGCGCAAAATCCCGCCAGTTACCTGGGTAACTAAAGAGGAATCAAGGGTAACTGACGGGTTTCTGGATAATCTGAGGGTAACCGAAGGTTGCGAATGGGTAACTGTTCCGCGGGGAACCAGAAGGTAACTGATTGCGCATCGGGCACTCGATCACAGTGCATGCAGACGGGGCTCGGTGCTATCGCCATCCGATGTAAATAAGTGCCGAAGCACCTGTGACCGCTGAGGACTTGGTCAGGTAGAAGCTCAATTCCCCATGGGACCTACCTTCCACCGATTCAGGTCACTAATGACAATACGCTCATAAGTCAAGGTAGTATACGAAAATATGTCAACTTAAGGAGCACATTAGAGCACTTACCATGGTAGAATGCTGCGAAAGCCCGATGACAAAATTTTGAATTGGGGAGTGGTGTCAGCTTTGACGCCATATTATTTTGTTTGTATTGCAAATAGGCGTAGAAATTCCGCAATTTTTTGTCCCCGATTGGGCTATGTCTCTGAGGATTCACTGTGAGTTTCAGGGTAACAATTAGGAGCACCTGTTGTTCTTGTGTTTTCTTTTCATGTAGACTAATTTGAGGTCTTTATTGACAAGACTAAACACTGCAAAGTTTACATTCTTCAAGTATGGATCTTCTTCTTCAAGTGCTGTATCCGATCGCCACTGTCCTGGGCAGGGTTAGTCGGGGTTGTTTCCCATTGCTTTCCCTACGGTTTGTTGCTTTAGAGGTTTCCTTTTTTGTGCCGAAGCATGTGCAGTTGCAGTTCTCTTACTAGTCACGTGTTTCACGACGTGCACACGCACAGTACCACCTTCCGATCTGGTGGTAACACGCCCTGCGATTGTAATGCCTAGTTCGTTTGAACTGGCGATGGCGGGAGTACAGGATGCGTTCGTTATCTTTCCACCTCGATTGATACTGCAGTCGCTATGTTCGCTTGGATGTTTGCGGGGTCGAATATCACTAGCTCTCTGGCATTGGTGGAACTCGAACCCGGGACGCAAGGATTGCGAAGTGGACACGTTACCACTCGACCACACAGCGATGGATACAAAGCCGTACTAAAGCTCCAAGGGTTCCTAAATCCCCTGCATACAGATTTCGCGACAGCGTTGAAATTTCTTCGAAATTCTCGAGTGTATCTTGTAAGCACACCTCTGATCTGGTATGAGCGGGTTAGGATGGATACACCATCGAGCCACTATGGCCGTGACTCTGTTCACAAAATGGTAACCCATAATACGAATTCGTGAGTATCTGAGTACACTCGGCAAGGTCCAGGTTCCAGTTATCTGCGGACGGTAAATCACGTGCCACCTTTCTGTTCTACGCCGTGTGCCGTACCGATATATGCCTTTTCATTCCTGCATTTCAAAACTCTTTATTGTAACGAAAAAATATACTGTGATCGGAATATTTTAAAGCGAGCCTGCGCCCGGTGTGTCGGTGTGTCGGCCCCGTTGAAAAGGGCCATTCTTCGAGGAGGTATTTTGAAAGCGAACGATATCCACGTTCGTGCTTTCGCCTCTTTCGGACAGCGATTGTGGATCGACAATACGAACGACGGTTGTTGGTATATTCGGTGCGGCGCGTACACTCGGAGTCACCTCTCTGTGAGTGAAAACCGTCCTCCGAAAACTTTCATAATTCACGTACGAAAATCAAAACGACGCGGCATCAATTAAGATATCGAGTTTCGTATCCTCTTCTCAGAAATCGAATCTCGGACACACATGTAGAAGAAAAAAGTGGAGTCATCGTCGAAGTATATTTATTAATGTTCGATAGCTTGTTCTGAAATTTCGGTAATGAAAAATAGATAAAGAGTTTAAAGACACCGTTTCTCGAACAATCGAACGATAAACCGAGCTGGGTACTTCGTATTTTGTACACGCACATGCACGCATCGATACAACCACACCTTTTAACCAGCACTCGGTTACTTTTTTCCTTCTTTGATTTTACTGCGAACATCGACACATAATATTCGATGATCTGCACCGTATCGACGACTTATTCGTAGAATACAGAAATTATGAGATTTTGGCGGTATTTTGAGCGATGGCTGAAGACGGGACGGCGAGAACGCGGCGACGACCACCATCAGCAGTTCGTGAGATTCGAAGTGGGTCGTAAACTGACGACGGCTAAGTAGACCGGAGAAGTCGTTAACCGTAAATAATTTGTCTGTTTTTGTACCCACTAAGCGCGCAGAAACCAGATGGTAATTTTTTGGGGGGAAATTAATTACACGCGGGCTTTAAAAATATCATATATACGAGGCACTTAACATAGTCGAATGATCGAAGAAAACATAGGTATATACGTGTCGATGGAACTGCTACCAAACTACTGTATCAAGTGACCAGGTAATTACGGCCGGCGTCGTTTGCCCATTTCGCTCGTATGCATTATTGCCAAATTATACCAGGGAAATGCTGTGCTGTCCAAATACCAAAGAGGGACGAGGACCAGAAGAAATTGCGTGCTTCAAAGGGGTAGTCACCGTGGCGAGGAATGATGATATGCAACCGTGAATCTAGAGACAGTATACGATCATCATCATCGGTCGACGATAACACATAAGGTGTCATGTCACCCACCGGTGTGTGACACTCGATGTTTGGTGCATTTGAGTCAACTCGCCAAGAAAGCGTGATAAGAAAATTGTGATACAAGTTGTTCTTCTTCACCGATAGAATACGATACCGCATTATAAACTTGTCCAGCCGTAGGCAGGGTACCTGTCTCTCGCCAAAAAAGGCTGAGCATATGTCTAGGATCTCGCGTACCAAATTTCAGCCATCCCCGTTTACCACAAACCCCGCCGTAGGTCTTTTGCGGAATTTCAGTGTCAACCTCCGGTGAGTGACATGTCACTGGAATGCCACACTAAAAATAGCTCGGAACCTAACATCCTGATGCGCTAAATCCCGCCAGTTACCCAGGTAACTAAAGGAGAACCAAGGGTAACTGACGGGTTTCTGGGTAATCTGAGGGTAACTGAGGGTTGCAAATGGGTAACTTTTCCGCGGGTAACTAGAGGATAACTAATCCCGCCAGTTACCCAGGTATAACTAAAGGAGAACCAAGGGAAACTGAGGGCTGCAAATGGGTAACTAAAGAGGAATCAAGGGTAATTGACGGGTTTCTGGGTAATCTGAAGGTAATTGAGGGTTGCAAATTGGTAACATTTCCGCAGGTAACTGAGGCGCATCGGGGTGTTAACCGGAAATGCTGATTAAAAAAATTCGATCGGGAGCTTGTATAGAAGTGATAATATTTAAGCTTGGTCAAGGACGTAGATAAGGGGGTTCTGGATCCCTATCTTTTAGCCAATAATGATCGATTATGATCGAATAAGCCCCCAGTGATGTGCCTTATTACATTTATCAACTTCAACAGTAATATCATTCTTTTTTTAAATTTTTTTCCAGCGAGGTATAGTTAGGTAACGACTGCTGGTACGCAGGGCTACAGAAATAGCCTAAATAAAATCAATTCTGAACGCTCCATTGAGAGAGCAGAATCCAAAAATTACAGATAATATCGTCAACTATAAAGGATGAGTGTTTTTGATGTCGAATTTGTTTACAAAGTTACTTGGACTGTATTGTAGCAAGATTTCCCGAAAAGCCAAATGTCCCGCCCAAATTTCAGAATAAGAGCTCTGGAAAAGTAAGTTTCTCCCAGGGATCTCACCTGTGGGAAATCGCCGATGGTAGATCGCCGACTAAAGGGGATAGTAACTCGTAATAACGAACGTTCAGCCTACTATCACCATACGTATAGGTGTTGAACCACAGACTACCACTAAGCCCCACGGGAATCTGGTCGAGTCCACAATGACCCACGCCCCCAGCGTATATCACTAGCGAAGTAAGGCTGAAGACCTGAGCCATCCGGATGAACGTAAATACTTGAGAATCCACTCTTCATGTCCCTGAGAACGTAAATACTTGGGAATCCACTCTTCATGTCCCTGAATGAAAAGAGGTCCACCAAAGGAAAATCGAATTTTGAAAAAAGTCCAGGGATGCCACGTACCATAAATCAAATACTAGCATGGTGGTACGTCCATGCGCTTTCGATAAATAAACAGAAAGATAAAGTTCTTTCAAATTCACCTCACTGAAACTGTGAGAATCATGTCGAACAGTACAAAAATACGTGTATTTTAATTAATAGAATAATAAATGAGAAATAAATCAGAAATAGAAATAATAAAAATAAAACTAGCAGCGCACCACATATCTTTATTCTATATATTAAAAAAAAAATGAAAATTACAAAAATTGATAAAGTTATCATATTACAGGACCTCCTTCCACACCACATTTGCAGTTTTATAGCTTCCAGGTTGTACTTGGATTTTTAAATTATTAAACGAAGTTGTCCGCGACAGAGCTACATAAAATTGTCCATGACTGAAGACATACTCGGGTAGATATATCCCAACCTTCTCCAGCGTCTGTCCCTGGGCCTTGTTGATCGTCATACAAAAGGCTAACTTTATCGGAAATTGTCTCCTTTTGAATGAAAAAAGCAAGGTGGAATCCGCTGGCGACAGATCCACTCTTGGGAGTGATATCCTTCGACCACGCTCCACCCCAGTTATTATTTCCAGATCCAGTGCATTCGTGTACATGTTTCTCATAATTAGTCGTGTCCCATTCAACAGTCTAAGTGCCACATTCATATTACGTAGCAACATAACAATCGCACCAACTTTTAAGTGTAATTTATTCGGTAGTAAACCTGTCAACTCCAGACTATCCGGAAATTCAACGAGGAATTGCAGGATTTCACTGTCATTTTCACTGATCAGTTTATTCACGCGTGTGTAGGTTTTGGCTTCTCCAGGAATCAAGTCCAAAATCTTGTCGTTGATCTTCTAACAATGATCATTCTTTGGTGCCAGAATTGTAACATTAGAAAATTTCAGGACATCCTCTGGAGTGTCTAACTTTTCACCATAGACATCTCTTATAATGTCCTGAGAAATTATGCTTGCAAGTTATTCTATAATGCCCCCATTTTCGGAGCCAGAATGAGGGAAAGTACCATTCCCAATCTGCAGCAAGAATTCTGAGAACTCTTTTCCTCCGGATTCCGCTCGCATGTTCTGGGTCAGTCTCAGCGTCAATGCATATGAAATAGGTTGCTTCACTAAGTGTTCTTAGACTAAGATGAACTTTGTAGGTCTAGTAGTTCGTGAGTAATGGACAGATGAGTCGAAGAAATGTGGGTGAGTAGTGAGGTTGAGTTGGTTGTTACCTCATAACTCTCCTCAGACTAAATGGATTTGAGTGACCAAAAAAGCATATGAAGGAGGTTGCTTCATTGAGTGTTTTTAGACTAAGATGAACTTTGTAGGTCAAGTAGTTCGTGAGTAATGGACAAATGAGTGGAAGAAATGCGTGTGAGTAGTGAGGTTGAGTTGGTTGTTACCTCATAACTCTCCTCAGATTGAACGGATTTGAGTGATCAAAAAAGATTCATGAAGAGCTTGATTCACCTTAACCAGCATTGTGCGATAATTAGAGCCTGAGATATAGGTGTTGAACTTCATAGAACCCAGTTTTTGGAACATATTTTAAATATATAGATTCGGCGCAATGGAGTTGCTCGATGGTTTCGTAAAATAAACAAGGAGCCAGTGGCTCTTACTTCGCGATACGTTTCCTACTCTTATGCGATAAAAAAATAAAATAATAACCTCAATTATGGGTTGGAATTCAATAATTAAGTTTATAAATGACTGCAATAAGTGATACCAGTATAAAAATAACATCATAGTATGAAGTAGTAACCTCTCTCCCCTAAAATTTAGAAAATTCAACAAGGATCAATGGCTGGAATTGAAAATGCCCAAAAGGTATTCGACAAGCCAAATGGGAACTCGAAATACAATTCCCAAGGGAGTCCCCCTCTTCCAAGGAGAAATTCAATTTAAAGATTCTGGGCTAAATTAATCTCGAATTAAGAGTACTAGAAGTTTCGAAGCATTTTCGGAACGACCGCTTTTGATTATCACCGACTCGGTGACGGTCAGTGCCGGATTTCCCATTAGGCAAACAATGTGAAATGGTTGCACCACATTTTGAAGAATTTACCAAAAATTCGCGCCTTGAAAAAATCGATAACAAAATTCGTTCCGTGAAAAACTGATCCAGAATTCACAGTCTCAAAAAAATCGATGTAGTATTATTTTTGACTTTTTGTAAAATGCAAATGTAGAATAAACTTTCTTCTGTGATTACTACTGAAAACATTTTTTTCGAAAAAAAAAAAAATAGGTAGTTGCGGACACAAAAAATAATTTCGGAGGGAGGGGGGTCGGAATGAAAAATGTCAGAAAAACGTTATAGGAAAAAGATAATAAAGAAGTTGAGTTGGTAGATACATTAGATATTTTAGGGGTGGGGGATCCGTACCCCTCCCTGTATCCGCCCTTGAACCAAGGTATTGGCACGACGCGAAAAAACAAGCCGCTATCAGCGCAAAATACCCTAATCCGGTTCTGGTGACGGTTGCCTGCGTCCCCAACTGATCCACAATGGTCTCCCAGGACCTTAAATTTTGAATCACCCTCCGAAACGTAGAGTAACACGGGTACTGCGCCTCTGCATGACTTACACGTGTAGGCTATTCACTAAATTTTGATTTAAAAGATGGGGGAATAAAATAAACATAAATAAATACAATAAAAAGGATTGCTTTCAGATCTGAAGTTTTGAATAACCTAAGATCAAAAATAAAGGGTATTTCTACTCTGCGCCCTTTTTAGATCACGCACGCGGGTGGAAAGGGACGTCGGCCCCCTGGTAAGTATGAATCTTGAGGCTAGCACTCGCGAAAACGCACTCTACGATGGGTCGATAGTAAAAAACCAAAAATAAGATACAATGTGTGGGATTTCAGCTAAAAATATCAAAAGGACTCAAATTGGAGTTACATGTATCGATACTGGACAAACTGGAACGTTACAGTGCGTATGGTCTGCATCTCGAGGCGTGGATCCAGATATTTTCGTAGTGGCCTCTGCGAGAAATCCGACGACGACTCGGCGACAGCTTATTAAGTGCAGGATCGAACTAAAAAATAACATAGCACAGTAACTTGTCCCAGAATTCCAATTTGAAGCGAAGCTGATTAGGTGAATCGCCTACAGCACGTTTCCATCACGTGGAAAACTCATTACCCAAGTTTTATTACACCGCTCACCCTACTAACACGAAAATTTCAGTAAATTTTGAGTTTGATTCCTCCTGCGAAAGATCCCGATTGACAATGAGGCCAGTTGTGAGTGCATTTGTGAACATCACTCAGTAATCACACTAATGCTGAGCGATCAGTTCACACACACTTTCTTAAAGTGATGAGATGTTGAACACTCACAAAAAAATGTGATTGGCCAGAAGTCTCAAAACGGTAGTGGTTTGTGATATGTTGTGTGAGTGCTCTCCAAATTGTCAATCGGGATGTTGCTAGGGGAAACTCAATTTTGCCCACTTGATTCGAAAAAGGTGACGAAATACTAAACGAAAATGAGGGGAGCTAGGCTTACAAGAGCAAACTAATAACAATCGAAAATTCTCGGACTAAGGTACGAAATCTTGACATTATAAAAATGAACAAGTAGAACGTAATGCTTAGCCGATACTGAGTAGGTCCTGGAGCCATTAGCAGCGAATCCGATGATGGCACCTTTGAGCACCGCGCATAGACCTGCCTCGTGATGACATGGTCTCGATCGAATATCGGGCAGAGGATAGGTCTAGACTCGGACTCCTGGAACTAGAAACGGTTTCTCGACACGGTGTGGAGACCCAGCTCTTTTTTGATTGATCGAAACTCGAACTTGACTTCGCTGGACAAGGCTTAATAGCGTGTCTTTTTATCTCACTATGCGGTTGGGTCAGCAAACGGATCCACGAAATAAAACCGTGGCCTTTCAGTTTTGTCACATACGGCAATGAAGTACAATGCCGTCGAATTTCGAATTTTGAGAACGAAATAACCGAACATAACTTCGAAAATGAGTGACTTGTTCTCAAACTAAAAGGTATACACGATATACGAAATGGGGGTTGGGTCTGACACCCTCTGGGTGCAGCCGTGCGCTTTAAAAATTTAGGAATGCGGATCTCAGAAACATTAGAAAATAAATTTAGTTTAAAATACCCCATATGTTAGGTTAATCCCCCCCACCCCACCATATTCCTGGATACGGCACTGGCCTTAAGGGTCAAGTTTCCATACTTGACGAGATGGATAGGACTAATTCTTCTCGTGTTACCATTGATATCATGTATCACAAGTATTTCATTGAGTTCTTCTTATCAGCCACTCACAATTACGTACACAGATTTCCTCCGGCAACTTTTTTTACATGCCGATTTCCTTTTTAATTCAGCAAATGTAAGTTACATTTTAATCTCGTGCGTCTGTTTTTATACGGTGATTGGTGCCAGTTCTCGCGCCATTCACAAAGAGCATAACTGAAATACGAATAAATAACAACAAAAAACGACTAAAAAACGTGACGGTATTTTTCACCAGCTTCTATGAATTCGAATCATTTTTTTCTTCTTTCTTTTCGGGAGTATTATTTCATGACTACGAATTAAAATTCTCCCGTTACTCGAAAAAAAAAGAAGAAAATGGAATTGAAAAAAATGACACGAAGTTACGAATAATATTGTAATCGAAACTCGCTGTCTAGAGTTGACAATCTACCTTCCCATCTTTTTAGTAACTGGCCCGAAAATATTTACACAAATTAAGAGTAAATATTTTGAAACCAAATGAAATGAAAAAGCAACTCAAGTATCGCAACTTGCACCGTCGCGAATGGGGGGGGGTAGAGTTTAATATCCACACCTGTTCGTTTTCGCCCCAAATGGGGACCATATGACAGGTACCTGATTTATGATTTTTAAAATTCGAAAACCCCTCTAGAGATATAGTTTCTATATCGTTGGTGCAATGTAGCGTACATGGTTCAAACAAAAAGCCTCGATTTTTTACATTTCCTCTTTTAGATAAGTTTACTTATTAGCAGCAAAATTAGTTAGGGAGCAGTGATAAATAAAATCACTTGAAACCCATCTGCGGTCACAATCAAGGTCGTTTGCTGAAAATGGTTGATGGTTCAATAAAAATCATTAGCGATGCGAATCAATCAAAATTCCGAATACCTATTCCTTATCTTTTATTTACTTGCCCATCACCGCTGTGAGGGCATAGACGTCATCCAAGTGCTGAGGAAAGGGAAGTGGCAAGATGTATTAAATTCCTAGATGCCGAATTGCTCTTTTCTGAATTACTCTCGGAATCTACCACTGCTAAGTAAAAGCTCAGCATGTAATTCTTAGTGTACTCTGGTAAAAAGACAAATCAACATTATTTTTTGTAAAATGGTCCAAACCTGGAAGTACTCGAAAGTTCTGAGCAGGAGCGGATAGGGCTCTTGTAGTGGCCTGAGAAAGAAACGTGAAAACGGCTCACATGTATAAATTTTTGTGTTAATTATTACTGAATGCCACTAGCTGACCGGCCCTTTTTACCCTTTTGGACGACGGCCCACCGGCCCACCATTCCTGTCCGCCCCTGGTTCTGAGATGTGCAAAAAAGTTCTTGCAGTATTATCTGAAACCAAAAATTACAAGTACTCATATTAGAGATGAAGCGGTGGGAGGCAAGGGGCGACTTACTTTTGGGAAACGGAATCTCAAAAACCCAAACGTTTCTACATTTATTCAATAATTATAGACTATCAATTTATTTTGTATAATGATCATTGGCGATGTTCATTTTGACGCTGCAATCGAAGGCAACATTCACTATATTTTTGAAATTCGTTTTCTGTTAGTTTTAATTATTCTCTCTACTCCCTCCCCGTCCCTCCCGTGGTCAGAGTTTGCAGTTTGACCAGAATCAGTTAGCAAAATTAAAAAGTTGCAGCAACCCTCTCCTGTCAAATATAGTTTCCGTGTAACATGATGCGAGCGTCTAACGTTGTTTGTCTCCTGCATTCCTGTACTTCCAGTTCCCACGTTCTTCTTCTTGTTCTCATGACTGACACTCCTTTTTCTTCCTCGATCGGCCAGGTAGGACATCAGTTTAGATCTGCTTTCACTGTCGATCATTCAATACCCGTGCTTTTTCTACTCGCTTTCGTTTTTTGATCTCGTATGCCATCGATCGGATGAAGACTAAACACTTCTCGCGGAAAACTCCAAAAAATCCGCGAAGTAAAGACTTCTTGCTTGTCGGTTGAAATTTCAGTACAAACATACGAAGTTGACAAATTCAGTTGATTAGTTTGCATTTTCACATTTTGATCCCCTTCCCTCCAAAAAAAAAGTTACTTCACGAAATTCGTAGATTTTGATTATTTTATCGTACCTTTTTTTTTTTTTTTTTTTTTTGCTAGAACAATACTTGGTGAGCTGAGCCACCAGAACCTAATTGTAATGACTCGAGATTTCAAGAAAGAATTCAAATCAGACCTCTAAATTGGGCTACGACCATTTTTGGCCTACTCTTGGTTCGTATTTGGATTCTGTACTCCAAGAATATTCAAGATCAGTGTCTAACCACTCAATTATATTTTGCTCATATCTCGTGAACCAAATATTTCTACCAAACGCGACTAGTAAATTCGAACTCAGCGCACAAAAATTTTCCAGAATCAATAATTGAGGAGCTCGCTTCCAGAACGGTGTGAACTGCAAAAACGGTATTTTCCAGAAAATGGGGAAAATGTGGCACCTTTTGGGAGTGGTATCATTACTTCCCACTGAACTGAGATAAGATAGCTTTATAGACTTGGGCTGATGTTTTCAATGTTATCATTTTGTAAGGTGGTAGGGACCACCTTCGGCCGTCAGATGACGTTACTAAGTCAATTTGTCCAAAAATACAGCCAGCACGTTTCGGAAGTAGGATCCTCTATTATTTACTCAGTTTTTTGATTTTTCATGTTTGTTCGATTATCAGTACTTACTATACATTTTTCATTGGGGGGGGGGGGTGTATCAGCCGATTACTTACCAGGGCACCGAGAGACTTAATTTGGCCCCGATGCTTCAAATTGAACGATCGAAGATGGAAGCATTCACATTTTAGGATATTTTAACATTTAGGGGAAGGCAGGAGAAGTGAACATTTAGGGGAGAGGAGGAGAAGCAGAACGGCTAGATTTGACGTGGACAGTTCCAACTGCTTATCCAGTGCTCTGATGTTCGACGGATGGTTGATGACTGCAAGTTTGATTCTGTCTGTGAGTTTCCGTATTCAATGATCAACTCAGCTGATAGAGTCGGGCCAAAGAATTCGAACCGCTTTGTGACTATGTCTCGAGCCCACATCGTTCGCATGTCAATCGTTCCACAAAACGGAGCTTCGTGTGTGCATACATGTGAAAAACTAATTTGTTAACGAATAAATTCGTCGTACGACGGTGCTTTTGCGGCGACTTACGCCCGCCGGCGTCGATTATATAGGAATTACGTTCTCACTAATTCGCGTCTTTATTAATTTGAAACGGCGCACGCGTTAATTATCATTAATTTTGCTAGTTTACAGCGGAGACTACGCCGAATGTGCATACATAAGAAAATGTAATTAAGCAAAGAATATACCGTTACGGTATTTATTGTCTGCAGTAATATGGCAGTCTTAACAGCGTTGTTACCTTTTGTTTTAAATGACTTTTTATTATATTCCTGTTATCAGTGTATATTATAGTTCACGAATTTCTCTCTGGCTCGTCTCTGGTGTCATCGATGTCGTCTTCTCGCGAAGAACTCGGCGCAGATTTGTGTCGGGAATCTTTTCGATTTGGTTAAGGTCATTAGGTTAAACGTTGAAATAGGTATGATTTGGAAGACTTTTTGGACAGCTCAGTTTGCGAACCAAGGGCGAGGAGGACCGTCTGTTGTACAGCCTGATTCTTTTCTCAGTCTTCTTACATACATAGTTTGCTAATGTTGTTTTAATAGACTTCGGGTTTCTAATTTAAACGGGACAAGTTTCTGAAAACTGAAAAAATATTTTCAGTTTTCCCACGTGCGAATTTGAATGGGGACGAGTTTCTGAGAAATTATTTTCAATTCTCCCACATATGTTTTCGTTCACCGACCTTTAATTCTCGCCGTTGAGCCTTGGTACCTATTTTGCTAATGTCTATAGAAAAGTATGTAGATGCCTAATATTTTGTATGTATTGCGTGTTGCAGATGAGCGGAAAAAGAAGACGCAGCTTTAAATGCGCTGTTCATCAGAGAGACAGAGAAGTGAGCAGCGAAAACGATTTTCATATTATCGTGAAGGAGCCGCGGTTATTTGGCAGGTAAGTTTAGATAAACATGGTTGTCATAGTGTAACTGAGTAACGTTTGCATAACGGTTACATATCCGTTACTGGGCTCCGAAACGTGATAAAACGTTATAATAATGTTAAGAGAAACATTCCCAGTAGTATTGAATATATTCCCATACTTATCTGTATGTTAGCACTTCCAGCGGTTACTTGTGTTTTCTGCAGTGAAAAAGAATCTGGCAGCACTGCAAAGCTCAAAGCAAACTAGTAGTAAAAAGTGTGACAAGCCATTGAGGAGGTGAATGACAAAACGCAATATCTGATTTTTTGTCATTTTGAGAAAAATGGAAAAACTGTTCTGCAAAGTTGGGGTGGTCAATTTGGTTCAAGTGGTCTCACTGGCAAGAGTAGGGTCCTGCTAGATAAATTTGGTCATTTGCCACAATTTTCCATTTGTATTGGGAAGGGGGCAGCGAATTTTGATTTCAGTTATTGCGTTTTGTCCCTAAACGATGATAAAAAATTAATGTTGTAGAAATGACGTTTTAGTTGATATGTTACACTTTTGGCAGATGTATACAGGTCTAACCCATAAAAAACGCGAAAAATGCTGTAGTTATTGCGTTTGACGCAAATCGGCGGAGAGATGTTGCGGTTTGATGCAAGAGACAACTTTTCAACCCGGTTTACGAGTACTAGATGCGAAGAATACGCTTCACCAGTGTTATCAATCGATTCCCCATTGAATTTCCTATAAGACAGTGAGTCAGAAATTGCGTTTTGTCATTCACCTCCTCAAATATTGTAGAAAGATCAGGGGTCAGGCAGGCATCAGTTTTCATTTCAACTGTGTTATTGCAAAACTCAGTTATTAACAGCAGCAGTAATGGTAACGTAATGGAAAATACCGTTACAGTTGGATAACAGAATGTATATCGTACCACCTGTTTTTTTTTTTGTAGTAATAAATTTGAATCAATTTTTGGCTGAGTAAATAGAATTAATCAATCTAATGTCGCTAGCATAGGCTATCAATTGATGTTGCTTAGCATGGTCCAGCATTATTACCATGTTGCTTAGCATAGTCTATCATTGATAAGTATATCTTGTAGCATAGTCTAACATTGATTATTGTGTCACTTAGCATAATCTGTTATTGATGAATATCACTTAGCATAGTTTGCCATTGATCATTATGTCGCTTAGTATAGTATGTCATTGGCTAACAGTTGGTTGCAGGGCTACCCTTTAAGTCAAAATTTGATCTTATGTTTACAGTGGACCTCGGATATGCTAAGTGACATAATAATCAATGCACGACTGTGCTGAGCTATATGTGTGTCAATGATAGATTGTGCTAAGCGACATATTAATGAATTTTAAACCATACTGAACTACATCAATTGATGGACCATGCTGAGCGACATCAAGTTGATAGACCATGCTAAACGATATGAGATTGATGAAGGTAATTCTATAAAAATGTTGATGTTTCAAGATCTTTTTTTTTTTTCAATTTAAATTTTGATTCTGGGGGCTTAATGCATCATATGCGACCTGGAATCAAGGAACGTGCCTCTCGTGCGAAAACATGTTTTTGAGATGAATGAGTGTAAAGATGGGACGATAGTAGTGGTGCGCGCAGATGTACATAGCTTGTACATCTGTGGTGGTACATTTACGCGTTGCTACGACAACCGCGTTTCGAATTTTTGTTCTCTGTTATTCCTGTAGGTCCGTTTCACACGACGCCATGTAAACAGATGTTTTCCCATTGGCCCGTTTCAAACGACGCCATATAAACGGATGTTTTTAAATTTTTGACGTTATTTTTAAACACAATTTGTGGAAAAGCTAATGAAGATAGGAATCTGTGATTTGTTGTTTCATTCGAAATAGCGTGATTTTTTCTATAAGAATTGTCAAGAAACTGAAAAATGATTTTTTGACACCAGAGGTACATTTTATGATTCCAGGTCACATATAGCTTTTTATAAAATTCCATAGCTATTTCAATGACCTTATTTTTTCCGCTTCTGATCGCCCCGTTGTTATCTTTTAGCTTGTGTATTATTCTACTTCCGCTCATTAATTCCTTCCTGACTTTCCGCGTCGACCATGAGCTGTGAATTATTCTCCTGCGTTCTTGCTTCCTCGAACTCACAAGTGTCCCTTTTTATTTTCCTCTTAATACGTTTTTGTAACTCGCGCAGCTCGACTTTTTGACTTACTGATAGTTTTGTTTGACCACTTAGATTTTCTCTTCTGTCTATTAACATTTTTGTTTCTAGAGATATTTTGTTATTTGTACCCTCTTTGTACTTTTCCTTCCCGTATATTCTCCCTATTTTCCTAATTATTTTTATCCTGATTACTTTTTGGATCTATCAGTGTCTAAATCACGGACACGAATTGACAATACATTCTCGCTCCTCTTTGCAGTGGTGCTTCGGACAGATTTGTACATACGCGGTTCCACTACAGCAGCCGAGCTTTTTCGACTACTCAGACTCGCGCGCGACTTTTCGCGGACGCGATATTGAAAAAAAAAAACCGCTAATCGGGTTGCAGTACACCGGGGGAGGGGGGGGGGAAGGGAGCATTCCAACGACGTCGCACAGACGTCGACTGCCATGAAAATTTAAATAACGGCTCGGCGCCACCGTCGTCGACCACGCGACTCATTCTTTCCCGATGTGCCAAGGCCTGTGGCACCGGTGAATCGAATAATTCCAGGCATACGCCAGTCACGAGGAAAAGAGAATAGTTCGCGATACGTTAATAGCACTTAATGACGCCGGTAAAAGTGAAATTCAAAGGAATGCGAATTACGCTGCTCGGTAATAAATGGGCGGGAAAAGTGCGAACGGGGACCTAAAGTCGTCTATGTATCCGCTCTGCGAATACATATTATGGCTGTACCGTCGCAAGCCCCATCGAATGTTGCTAGTTCTCCGCAAAAATGTCCGAACTTGCGCGCCCAGACGGTACATATATGTATGTGTTTACTGTTCTTGCTGATACGATTTATGGCCTTCGTCGAGAATTCGCAACCGAGTTCGTCGTCCCCGCGGTAAATCCGCGCTTTCTAGTGGCCACGTGAAACAGACGGTGGTGTTTCTTCCACATTCAACCTCCTAGTCGAGATAAGTTAAAAGAGAAAATTGCGTGAAAACATTACAAATAACGCAGTTTGAAAATTCTGATGAAACTGTTACCACAGATGAGTTCAGCAACCATTAAAAGCTACAAATTGACACCTACATTGTACTTGATTACATCGTCACTCTTAAGCCTTCTCCCTCCGCCTAAATACCTCAGTTAACTACTTCAAATTAAATCCCTGTCCAAAATCAATTCAGAGACATTTTGAACCTGCCAAACAACATCCATATTGTTCCCACTTATTTATTCGCTACCGTCCTCCAGCTCATGTGGATGCCACAATAGCGATGGCAGAACCCATTTTTTTTAAATTAATCCTAATTAATTTTTGACGGTGATAATGATGATAATGAGGTTATCAGTCTGACGACCGGGTTTGACGAAAGCGGAGGGGCTGCCATTCATAAACAAATTTCACGCCTGTAAATGATTACTTATTCAAACATAAAGAATATTTTTGAGCAAAGCGAAAACAGGACGATCTAACCGACTGACCGAAATGTGTAGAGGCGATTGACAGAAACGTGTGGCGGTGATTGACAAGAGTCTGCAGAAATGAAGCAAACGTAGAATGGTGTAGCGAATTGACAGAAAGATGCAGAAACTAGGGAGTTTCCACTCATAGGCGAATTCCTGCATGTAAATGATCACTCGGTTCAGACATGAAGAACATTTTCAATAAAAGTGAAAGCAGGACAATCTAACCAACTGACAGAAATGTGCACAGGTGATTGACAGAAACGTGTAGCGGTGACAGTGATTAACAGAAGTGTGCAGGAACCAAGCAAATGTAGAAAGATGTAGCAAATTGATAGAAAGATGCTGCAGCAAGAAGGTTTCCACTCATAGGCAAAT
Source organism: Acanthococcus lagerstroemiae (assembly GCA_031841125.1). Classification (NCBI taxonomy): domain Eukaryota; kingdom Metazoa; phylum Arthropoda; class Insecta; order Hemiptera; family Eriococcidae; genus Acanthococcus; species Acanthococcus lagerstroemiae. The sequence continues at coordinate 35,337,982 of CM063114.1, read as the reverse complement.
TCCAACATGTAACTGAATACTCAGTTCAAACACAAAGAACATTTTCGATCAAAGCGAAAGCAGGATGATCTAACCAATTTACAGAAATGTGCAGAGACAATTGACAGAATCTTGTAACAGTGATTGACAGAAGTGTGCAGGAATGAAGCGAATGTAGAAAGAGATAGCCGATTGACAGAAAGATGCAGAAGCGACGGGGCTGCCCCGCATAAGCGAATTCCACGCACATAAATGATTACGTGGTTCAAAGACAAAGAACATTTTTGATCAAAGCGAAAGCAGGACGATCTGACAACTGACAGAAATGTTCAGATGCGATTGACAGAAACGTGTAGCAGTGATTGACAGAAAGATGCAGAACCGAGGGGGCTTCCATTCATAGGCAAACTCCAACATGTAAATGATTACTCAGTTCAAACACAAAGAACATTTTTGATCAAAGCAAAAGCAGGAAGATCCAACCAACTGACAAAAATGTGCAGAGGCGATTGACAGAAACATGTAGCAATGATTGACAGAAAGATGCAGAAACAAGAGGGCTTCCACTCATAGGCGAATTCATAAATCTGTAAAGGTGCGTCCACATTAGGATGATCAGCCTATTCATTCTGGATGATCATCGTCTTTTGATCAGACCGCCAATAAGTCGATCGGGGATAAAGGATGATCATCCAGGCTGATCAGTCCTTCAGCTTCATCTTGGCTGGTCATCCGCACGTTCACACTACATTCATCTTGGGCTGATCATCCTAATGTGGACGCACCTTAAACTTGTCAGTTTAACAAATAATCAATGCAGTAAAATATTGAATCGACTCAAAAAAATCGAAAGTCCCCTAGGTATGCGGTGCAGCTGTCTGCTCTTGGAATGATAATTGCCATTATACACTCCGGCTTATATCAGTTGGAGCGCGCTCAACTATCTGCGAGTATCTCTGCAACATCAACGACCAGGATATTCGGTAGAACAAATATATTATATCTCCCCTCCTCAAGCGAGGCTATGGGGGATGAATCGCTTTCCAAATTACGGTCTATGTGAATTTTCCGGCCTATGGGTCTAAGCATATCAGCCCTTCCAATTTACAGTCTTTCGCCTTCCAGTTTACAGTCTATGCGTCTGCTACAGGACCACTTAGTTATTTTGAGTTGATTTGTAAACTCGTAAATTTTACAAGTTATAATCGGTGCAGTAAAATACCGAATCGACTCAAAAAGTTGAAAATCTCGTAGGTATGCAGTGTTCTCCAAATGATAATTGTCATTATACATTCTGGCTTATACCAGTTGGAGTGCGCTCAGCTATCTGCAAGTATCTCTGCAACACGAACGACCAAGATATTTGGCAGAACGAATATCTTACACCAGGAGCGGATAGAGCTTTTGTAGTGGCCTGGGAAAAAACGTGAAAACGGCTCACATGCTTGAATTTTTGTGTTAATTATTACTGAATGCCACTGGCGGACCGGCCCTTTTTACCCCTTTGGACGACGGCCCAAAAGGCCTTGGCCCACCGGCTCACCATTCCTATTCACCCCTGTCTACACATGTAAATGATTACTCGGTTCAAACACAAAGAACACTTTCGATCAAAGTAGAAGCAGTATGATCTAACCAACTGACAGAAATGTGCCGAGACAATTGACAGAAGTGTGCAGGAACGAAGCGAATGTAGAAAGATGTAGCCAATTGACAGAAAGATGCAGAAGCAAGGTGCTTCCACTCTTAGGCAAATTCCAACATGCAAATGATTACTCAGTTTAAACACAAAGAACATTTTCGATCAAAGCAAAAGAAGGACAATTTAACTAAGTGACAGAAATGTACAGGGACAGTTGACAGGAACTTGTAACGGTGATTGACAGAAGTGTGCAGGAACCAAGCAAATGTAGAAATATGTAGCCAATTAACAGAAAGATGCAGAAGCGAGGGGGCTTCCACTCATAGGCAAATTCCAACATATAAGTGATTACTCAGTTCAAACACTAAGAACATCTTTGATCAAAGCAAAAGCAGGACGATCCAACTAAGTGACAGAAATGTGCAGAGACAATTGACAGAAACTTGTAAGCTTGTAACGGTGATTGACAGAAGTGTGCAGGAATGAAGCGAATGTAGAAAGATGTAGCCGATTGACAGAAAGATGCAGAAGCGAAGGGGCTGCCACTCATTAGCGAATTCCACGCACATAAATGATTATACAAAGAACATTTTTGAGCGAAGTGAAAGTAAGACGACCTAGCAAAAGTGTAGTGGTAATTGACAGAAACGTATAGCGTGGGTTGATAGAAGTATGCAGGAGTGAAGCGAATGTTGGATAAGAGTGCAGAAGTGAGGGAGCTTCCATAGGTACGTCTGTGCACGTAAATGATCATCAGCTAAATTATGGAGGACATTTTCAAATGACGCGAACGAGTCTCCTGAGTGTCCTCATCGTCCCCCTTTCAACTTCGCGAATGAACAGTTTTCACAGCTTACTTCTTCTCGTCATCATTCTTCACAGCGAGTCTTTGTTAATTACCTCGTATCAGATTACACTTTGTTTGCTTCTTGTACAGGCTACGGAGTGTATTTGTCTTCTTTTTTTCCCGTTTTAATTCATCGCCCAGCTCGAGCGTGAAATAAAGCCGTGTGCGGCTAATAGGATGTGGTTGACAAGGTTGCCAAAACGTGTACACCGAGCAGATAATACAGTATGTAGATACACGTACGTACCCACGGCCTACCGTACGTGCAGGTTTCGCCTCTCTGTAATCGGATGCGTTAATTAATCGCGGCCAATCCGGACGCGTAAGACCCGAACTCGCACACCGGCACTGCATTCTTATAAGCGCCGGCGACTTGTACGGCGTCGCGGCAATCAATACCTGAGTTCTGGTAACAGGTACTCGCTCTATGTACTCGTATGTACTCGCACTATGGTCGCGGCTCTAGGGGCTGCCGTCTCGGGCAGGTTGGTGACTGGGGGGTCGGGACTCGAAACTGGACACAGCCACCGAGGGAAACCTAAAGAATCGGGTATCATCCGGACGTTCTAGGTCTTCGAATAAAACGTTCTAATTATTTATTGCTTTCTCGGACGCCCCGTCCTGCGAGTAGTTCGTTTATAACTATATGCCCGAAGACGTGTGTGCATTTACATCGTGTACGTGTTTTCGTGTAGGTATTTAAAAAAGAAAAATCAGCTGATCGGCGTACATGTGTTGTGGCCGCGCTGCAATGAAGGTCAGTAGAATTTGAATACGAAGAACCGATCAAGCCAACCAACTGTCTGGCATACGAGGCAGACGACAGAGAGTGGATGTTCCGACCTCCTTTTGGCAACCCATCTCGTCTGATGAAATCGAGGCGCGCACGATGGTCAGACTATTTTAAGAGAGTGTTTGTACGAGAGTCATGTCTTGCATCTGATCTCATCTCAATTGCCTATTTCAAGAGCCAAATCATTTCCGTCATTTCGTGGGTTTCTTCTTTTTTCTCTTTTTTTTTTTATTTTTATTTATTATTATTTTAATTCATATTTTTTCGTATTTTTCGCGAACGAAACACTAATGACATCAAGTACGTGTACGTACAATGACTTAATGGCGTGTTTCACCCACTCGTCAGAAGGCAGAACGTTTTCAGGGTCGCGTGAAAACGAAAGGTCAAAGTGCAGGTGGCGGCGTAACGTTTTCTAGGTGAACTTGGAGAGCGAATGTGTCGCTGCGTACCGCACATGTGCGTCGTCGGTCGTCGGCGTCCGTTTTCGCGGTCGTTAGTCATCTCGTAGAGTCGCCGATTCGCACGACTATTCAGTACCCGGTGTCTACCTGTTTCCGACATGATTTCGGCTCCGACTTGAAGTTCGGCGCTCATTTAACACTCCGTCTGTCGCATTCTACAGTGGTAGACAAATCGCAAGGCTAGAACATAGCAGACAAGGCGAAATTTGATCGCATGCCTACGACAGACCTATAATTTTTTTCATACAAGGAGGCTGCCCAGACATACTCCGTATGCAAACATCGTCGGTGATCTGCCGAATACCTCTTTATGTGACAAAATTGTGAAAATGACGTTTTTGGGCTCGTTGGTTCGTCTCTCGAAGGCGCTCACAACTCTAGTTCATTTTTTCGCCGCCAGAGAGCGCTTTTGATACCTCCTATGTGCATTATGCCTAAAATTCCGGTTACAAAATAAAGAGCTTACTTGCAAAGTGCCCTTAGTCCAAAATTACCGAAATTGAGATTTTAGCACCATCTTGCAGAGAAGAAGAAAATACACATTCCAACGTTCACCGCGAATTTCTATCTCCATTAGGAGGCGAGTTATACGTGTTCGAAGCACTGACACGTGTCTCTTTTACACTGCTGAAGTCGTAATCTGTAGTTCGAATACGAAACATTTTTCTTTCCAACTGTATGTAATTTGTACCCAGGGGCGAAACTATAGGGGTGTGGGGGTTGAAACACCACCCTCCCAATAATTTAGCAGTCGACAAATTTTAAGACTGTTCATTTGACCCCCAATTATTTGAAGTCGGCAAATTTTGAAACTGTTCGTTTGAATTTTTATTTTTTACGCATGTTTGTTTGTTTGTTTATTCATTTTCTTTTTCAATTAAAAAATAGGCAAATTTTTAATTTTTTAAACATTTTGTTGGCGAGTTTTTAGTTTTCAAAACATATTTGTGGGCAAATTTTTCTTCTCCACCTTTCCAAACTGAAAGTCAAATTTCGTTTCTGAAAATGGAATACCCTGGACCCCTGTTAGAGACTAGTCAGTCAAAAGCAGAAGGTTTCAAGCTGAGCATCAAACGTTATTTGAAAGGTTGAAACAAAGCTGAAATGTGGAAGACATTTCGAAAATCTGAAAGTCGATAGCAAACGTTGAATTTCAAATTTCAATGACTATTCGGACTGCCAGCGCGAAAGAGTCGCCCTCTATAATTTTAGGCATGTGAAAAAAAAAAGGAACTATTAAAATCCTACATATTTTAGAAAAATTCATCAGATTGAAATGAAAATGGTCTCAATAGAAGGAAAGTTTGATGTATTATAAACTTTGTCCTAAGTCATGTTTTCGATAAACGCTTTCGTTTTCATTTACTTTTGAGATGTCTTCGTATGCCTGTAAATGAAATATTCCCCTCGATCAGGGTTACAAGGTAAACGACTACAGCGCGCCACCGCTTTGAGCAGCCCGAAATCTGTTCACTCCGTCATCTCACTAAGCCAAGCCAGTGATTCACTCACTCACCCAGTCATTCGCTCACTTACGAGTATTTAGTAATTCACTCAGTCACTCGCTTACTTATTCAGTTATTCACACAGTTACTCAATCACTTACTCCGTGACTCAGTGATTCACTCACTCACTCAGTCATTCGTTTACTCATTGAGTTATTCACTCAGTTACTCAGTCACTCACTCATTCATTTATTCTCCAATTCAGTTATTCACTTTCTCACTTTGTCACTCACTCAATAATTCAGTGATTCACTCACTCACGCAGTCATTTGCTTACTTATTTAGTTATTCACTTAGTTACTCAATCACTTACTCAGTGACTCACTTACGTCACTCGCTTACTCATTTAGTGATTCACCAAGTTACTCATTTACTCAGTGACTCAGTGATTCACTCACTCACTCAGTCATTCACTCATTCTGTAATTTAGTTATTCACTCAGTTCCTCGCTCCTTCACTCACCCAACGAGTCAATGATTCACACAAAGTTGTACAGTTTTTTCACTCTCCTGTGAAATTACGTTTTCTGCACATAGGAGGTATTTAGCAGAACATCAACGACATGTTCTTATGTTGAAATTCTAGGAAGCATGTACAAATAACGTAAACGGGTTTAAAATTGGTTCGTAATTTATGGACAGCCCCTTCCCTATAATTAGAAATACACCCCCCCCCGCACCTGTCAGTTAACTACATGGACCGATTTTTTTTTCTTTGAAAAAAATTTTAAGCTGGTACGAGAGGAGGTTGGAGTTCAACAAAGGATTCGATCAAAATATTCAGGATGTCCACCGGTCATACAAATCGTACAAACGTCGTACAATTGTGGCAGTGGTCGTACAATTGCCTCTAATTACTTACAAATTTGGTAATTCTTCCTGAACAATTGCAATATTTCTTATCAAAATATGGCCAAATTGAAATTGAATTGAAAAATTGTGCTCTGTGCAATAATTCGTTCGTTATCATTAATTATTAAGTTTCTTCAAAGTTTTTGCTTGCAATTAGCATGTTTTTGAATTTTCCTTTCCTTGTGGAAATTTTGTTCAGACGTTAAAATTTTCTGAAAAAAGGTCGTACAAAAGTCACACGAAATTCATATTTTTGGAAAATTCGTATTTGGTCGACACCCTCATATTAAATTCTCCTTTGAAATATCTTACAAGTAAAATCAGTGGCGCCGGAATGGGAGGGTATAGGCGTACATTATATCCTCTCCTAGGAAAGAAAATTGAGGGTACAGAGTTAAACGCGATAGTTTTTCACGTACGAATTTGCGGAACTTTTTTTTTTCGATTTTTTCGGTTTTTGGAATACTTATATGAACCTTTTAATAGTTTTTTTTATGCGGTTTTTCGTTTTAGCTCTACGGGTTATGTTGAATAAAATGTGTAAAATAATGTCCTGCTAATTCGTTTGTATGGGGAGGGTGGAGAGAGCCAGAGCTGATACACTAAGCTGAGATGGATACGTAAGTGAGTGTTTCTCTCTCGCTTTTGTGTTTTCTCGCGTCGAATTGATCTACACACCAAGTATGAATACCAATCTTGTAAGCTGGCTGCTTAAAGCTGAACGTTTGATCTCTAGCAATTTCAGATGATCTCACGAGCAAGGGAAGGCCGCTAAACAAACCAGATCTCCACCGACTTGAGCTAGGCCGGGTGTAGTCTGTAAGTGATGCTGGCTACAAATGGACATCACGAGTAAAAGAGGATTATTTAAAATTCTTGTGGTCAGTCGAGTCAGTGTACGGAGGCCGGAGTTAAGGCTAAGCACATCATTCATTTCGTGGTGTGCTTCACTTAAATTTCTGGTTTCTGGTACAAAGGCGAAATTTACCACAGGCTTTTTTTTTAACCTTCTTTTTCTTGTCGTTTCTTCCATTTTTTTAGCCCCCTCCAAAAAAAAAAAATGATAATGATTCAGTAATTTTATAAAAAGGTATTTTGAGAGGTTCCGAAATTGTTGAAAAATGAACTCGGCAACTCAAGAAACCCTATAATCGATATATTGGAAGGTAACGACCTCAGTTTGTATGTGTTAATTCCCTGTGAATTTTTTGGGGAGGGAGTTCGTTTGAAAAATCTTGAAAACGGATTTAGTGAATTGGAAAACCTTAGAAACAGGTTTTCACGTGACATGTGTTTGATTAATAAATGAGGGACATCTCTTCATCCATAGGCCCTAACAGTTCTATTTTAGAGTCCCGTGCAACCCCTACCGGAATGTTTTCTATAAATCTTCTATTTGTTGTGATGTTAAGAATCGATTGGACTACTTTTGTCTGAAATATTTCGTTGAGTAAAAGACATAATTTCATCAGTACGCTCCTAGCAGCCCATTCTGGAGCCCCGATGCTCCCCTTATCGGAATGTTTTTCAACAAAGATTCTGTCACACTTCTACCCCTAGCGCATCGATTTGAAATTTTTGTTTTTCGCGAAAATTTTGATCAATAGGTTTTTACACCAAAATGTACCAGTTTTTCTTGTGTTACAAAAATCGAAAAAAAAAAACCCAAAGAAATGCCACTTGCCCACGCCGTCAACTTTTAATGTTTTAGGTTATAGCCCTCTATGAGATCTGTTGGATAGAAGTTACAGCCAGGGATGGTAACCGAAACCAAAACCAATACCAAAATAGTTTTATATTGGTTTCTAACAAAACCAGAACCAATCTATACTTGAGAATTGTTCTCTGAACAAATCCAAAACCAATATTTAAATGATGATCCAAAAACCAATATCAATACCAACTGGAAAATATATTGTTCATTTCCAAAACCAAATTAATTTTTGAAATCGGTTTTGGTTTTTTCCCCCCTGGTCTCTTGTCTGGTTATCTGTACCGGTCTTTTGCATTCTGCAATCTGCAGCATTCAAAGCTGGCAGCAACGCTTGACGCCAAAGCGATTCTGAGATTGATCCACAATTCCACAGGCAAAAAACCTTTAAAATAGATTCATGTAAGGGTATTTTTATACGAGATATCGAGAATTAATAAATCAATCAGTGCAAAACTGCATTGCAACGCCGTTTTGCCATTAACCATTATCAATTTTCGTTCCGAGGTCCAACATTTGGTATAGTCAATGACTTTTTTGAGAACGAAACAAAAAACCAAAACCGTAAAATTATATTGTTTTTTTTTTTGCGAACAATAACGTAAACCAATATGCACTTCCAAATTATTCTTTAAACAAAACCAAAAACCATATTACTTTTTTAAACTGGGAGCAATATCTGTATAAAATTATATTGCTCAAAACCAAAACCGAAACCAAAATTTCAAAGTTATTCGGTTACCATCCCTGGTTACTTACTTACAGCTGAAATAGTTTCAGAATTCAACTCAGAAACTCAAAAAACTCTATATAGTGACCGTGCCCGAAGAAAGGGACCTTATGGGTACAAAATTGATTTTGAGAATAATCGATCTTAGATTATCGATATTGTTTCAACCATTTCGACCCATTTCGATCTTACATTGCTTACGTAGTCGATGAATGTTGGCAGTCGAATTGAGTCATGAATGACCGCCAGAGTCGCGGAAATCGGTTTTGGTAAACTTTAAACGTTGATTTCTCGAAAACAGCTGTTTACCCATAAGGTCCCTTTCTTCGGGCACGGATTAATCGTTACATTGAGAGCTACTAGCTCTAATTTTTCTGTGTTGCCCCGTCTGAATTCTGCGGTTGAGGGGTTTTATCTAAAAAAACTCAAAAATGGGTTCAGTGAATCTGAAGCGATACTTTGTTTGATATCTGTCTGTTTGAAATTCCTCGCTTTCATTCTGCTGTTTGGGGTTTCAAATGGTACAAATCATTTAATCATTAAATTAATACTCTTTCTATGATTCTGTTCTCTCAAAATCGAAACACGTGTCCAATGTTGAAGCGTCAAAATTTTTGGTTGATCATCACGAAATCGAAAGTGTCTCAGAATATAAATAACTAGGTCAAATCTTATCATTTAAAAACAGACAAGATAAAGAACTAAAAGCTCGTATATCCAATGCATGGTGTGGCGGGATATATGGCGATGTACACATGTCAGAGTGGCCCCTATGACACCGCACCCCCGGCCCCGGAAACTACCGTGTATCGCATTAGTGGCCTGAGGAATATCCAATGCATGGAGGAACTTCTAGTTTCTTGAACACATTTTCAAGAGCAAATTGAATATTGCCTCCAAAGCCAGGGTGTTCAGACAATCTGTTTTTAAGAAGCCCAAACCTGGGCCCTTACCAAAACCCTAGTTAATAAGCTGAGAGCTACCTACAATAGGATGGTGAGGTCGCTTCTAGGTTTAAGATTGATCAATAAAGTTAGTACGCAGTTTATTAGAGGATAGTCTAATACTTCTGATGTAGGATGGACAGTGAAGGAGCTTAAACTTGGATATGCAGGGCATCTGGCCAGAAGTCACGGAAATAAATTGAATAAAATTGTGAAGTCTTGGTATCCTAGAGATTATGGTAGGGGGAGGGGAAGACCACCCACAAGGTGGAGGGACGAAATTGTTCGGAGATTCGAGATTTCATGGCAGAGGAACTGCTAAGAACAGAGAGACTTGGAGACAGGTGGTATTGGCTTATGCCCGTAACTGACTGGACCAAACGGCGTGACGACCCTCCATCAGGGCCGTCCATTATTGGTAAAGTTTATTAAATACATGTATATGTTCTTTTCTACCGGGTCAAGGTATCAAATAAATAAAAATGATTCTGTTCAGCAAACCTGTATGCAACATCCACTAGAGTATAAAAGCATAAGTTTTTCGAACCTGTATGCAGCATCAACCAGTGTCATATTTTCAACCGCAAAGTCGCACCGAGTCGTAAATGAAAATTAATTTCGCGTCAACGTTCGAATTTCTTCTCAATTTCTTTCTTTTGTTATAACGCCTAGTTATATGCCGTAATCTGCATGAAAAACAATGGATGATATTTTGAAAACTAATAAAACAAGCCGACAACTGCTTATTACAGCCACAAAATAGCTTTCTGACATATTTAACCTGAAATGTATACATAATTTCAACTACACATTATTTTTCAAAATGTCACGTAAATTATAGAACCTGGGTTGGAGTTGGGATATCGAGAATATTAGGTACGTATTTAATTATACACCGCTTAAGCATTATGTAGCAGACATTATAACTGATGTACCTACGTACTTGCATATACATACCGAGTTACCGACCTTTGTACAACTGAAAATGATTCCCAAGGGTCAGCTCTACAGCAGTGATGGAAACTTGAAATTAAATCCTTATAATATACATACCTATAGTTCTGTATATTATATAGATAACAAATTTATGTGAAAGTGTTGGAGGCCGAGAAAGAAGCTCTTGTGAGTACAGCAGGGCATATAACCCTCACTCGAGAGACTGAGGAAGTATGCATGCGCCCCTTGCGGAAAAGCACGCTTGAACTATATTGAAATCTGAATGCCAAGACCTGTCAATATCAACAAAAGACGCTGCCTGTTGAGGAGAGCGTGTTTAGTTAAAAAGGGAGTTTTAACACTCAGTCGATATCACTAGATGCTACCCTTACTATTGTTTATGGTATACCTGTGTATCCATCCCACATTGGTATGCGATAAGCTGCCCAGCTAATGTGCATTTATGTTGGTGATAGCGACTAACAGTGATAGTATACTCCCTCCTCAGCGCAGTCTGGTCCTGTTGATGTATCTGCTCTGTGTGTCGGTATTGATAGAAGATCGGCTACAGTGGAGGAGGGAGTATTTAGTTGGGGAGTTTTCAACACTGTCATCCTTAGTTGCTATTATTGAAACAAACATCACGCTGTCTTTATCACTATTGATGGTATATTTGTGTGTCAACCCTGCATGAATACGCGACAACCTGCCGCTAGGCCTTTCATTCTCTGTGCATTTGTGTTAATGATAGCGACTAACAATGGCAGTACACTCCCTCCTCAGCGCAGCCGTTACGCTTTTGATGATGTATCTGCGCGTCATATCAATACAAGACCAGGCTGAGGTTCAGTAGGGAGTGTTTAGTTGGGAAAGGAGTTTTCAAGACCGTTCTTGTACACTGTCACTAACACGAACGAACATGCACACGCTGTCCTTCTCATTGTTGATGGTGTACCTGTGCCACGCGACTAATTCCCAGCATTTCACTCTCTCTGGCTGTCTGACACTAAGTCAGTGTGTTTCTAGACCTTGATAAGTTGGAAGTGCGGTCCATTCATTGGCAGTCAAAACCTCATGTACTAAATGATCAAAGAGTTCTCTCTCATCAAAATCTCGTGCATACTTCCTTAATCTCTCGACCCGTTGCTGATTTTAAATACGGTTAGCATACTGATGTTAAACATTGCGTGCTTCCAAATTCATGGTTGACCAGAACTAGACTAGGTAGTGTTCCGTTACAGGCCTTTCTTTTTCATTGAGATACATACCAAACAAATTCTATACCCACAGGAATGTGTTTTCACTACGTATTGTAGCTGGAAGTGAATATTGTTGTGAAAGAAACTTTCGAGTTCGTTGAAACTCATCGTGTATACCAAGAGCGATAAAAACGTATATATGTTCAAAACATGACCACGTCGAGTCGAAATTAAAGATTTTTCAGATGAGGCTATAGCTAGCTTAAATCCTACAATGACTTTCAGAATTCATTTTTTCCCGTTTTATACTGTCAGTGAAAGTTTTCTCAAAACTGGTTAAATTTATTCCCTCTAGCAATATGAAAAATATATAGTTTTAGAAAAAAGTTTTCGACAAATAAAAACCGACGAGAGCTGTAACTTCTTTTATTCGAATGCGACTAAAAGAGTCATGACCTTCCTTAAAGTTTTGGCTACAACAGATTTCAAAATAATAAATGTTGGCAGCAAGTTCTGCAAAAGAAGTTCATTAACATTCCGAATTAAGTTTGCTTCGAATCTCTGTAAAACTGAATAGCGCCAGCATATTGGGTTATAATGGGTGTTTTTCATTGTAGTTTTGAAAAAAAAAATTGGCACAGTGTGTGCAATTGTGAGTACATGAAGGAAAGTACGATGCCCAGTAATTAGAAGCATTCTCAAATTTGAGGTTGTGTATTCGGATTCGCACTTCCTCTCAATAGTTCTCAATAATGGTTGAACTGTTATTTGCTGTGCTAGTTTTTTCTTGGATAAGCTCTGTCTGCGACCTTTCCAGCTGAATAACTCGATTACCTTTCCAAAATGGGGGCCTAATGCCCTTCTGACCGCGTGACTTCTTCCGAAAATTCTGAGGAGGCTAGTTACTTCCCATCTTCACCCGAATGCAGGTGTGGTAATGCTGGCGTTTTCGAAATTGCGGACCCGTGGGCGGCACGTCCTGAGTGAAGTCCTGATTGAAGTTATATTACCGCCCCTGTCGAATCATTTTTTCACTGCAGCCTTGTGGTTTATGTTTCAGGATGGTTCACTTGATAGCAGCCGAATTCTTGACTGACGAACGAGATCGAAAGTACTATGCAGATCACTACACTTGTTGTCCTCCACCATTATTTATAATTTTAATAACGTTTATCGAGGTAAGCTTTCGACTTATTCTGTTTTAGTTTGTAGAATTTTTAATGTTTGTTCCCGCGTCTGCTTGCACCAGAAGGTGGGAGAGATCGAATGACGAAAACTGAAAAACCAAATCTGACCATAGGTATAGCGGAAAATGTTTATAGAAGATGAATAATGGACTAAGGGGTCTGTCCATTCATTGCATAATCTTAAAGTCCATTTTAGACCCTCAGAAGCCCCTTTTCCTCGTATTACGTGTGAACAGGTATGCCTGTTCCCGAGATGGGAGAAATTTATTGGCGCACTGGAGGGATGCTGAGGGAACTTAGCCCGCTCCCAATACATTGGAATACCCCCTCTTCCCTAAAAAACAAGAAAATTATTATATTGAAAGAATTTTCAGCATATTGGTGACATGTTTGCCCCCCCCCCTCTCGCCGTGAGTTCTCCCTCCTATTTCAGGTCGACTACTTTGGCTCAGTCGCTGTGTGGCCAAATGGTAACATGTCCACATCGCAATCCTTCTCAGTAGAGTTGGACTTTTGGGACCCCAGAACCCATGTTGTGCGATCCCCCAAAAATCATTACTTTTGGCCGACGTGTGGGAGGGGTTTATGTATGTACTTTTGGGTGACATTTGCTGCATATGATTGTTCAAATGAACTTGAAAAATTCTGTGCCTGACTTACACTTAGCCTCGGATTAAAATCAAGGCCGCTTACAAGCACTCGGCTCCCCAGCCACCAACGCCGGAAAGTTACCTAATGGTAATGAAATACCCCCCTAACACCCTAGCGTACCTAACGACTACCGTATCAATTGAGGTGGAAACACAGCGCACCCTGTAACGCCCGCCAGTTCATACGAACAATGCATTACAATCGCAGAGCGTGTTACCACCAGATCAGAAAGATTGATACTGTGCGTGTGCACATCGTGGACAGCTTACTCAGCGTCGTGAAACATGTGGCTACTAAGCGAACTGCGGTTCCTCTTGGGGGTGAGGAAATCCGAGGGAGGCTGAAGTCACCCTAACCAAATTCTACCCCAGCCACTGATTTCGCCTGATCAGGAGAATGTGTTTGTTGCTCCACTGAGGTGTGTACGCGAAGATAATTCAAAACGAATTCGTGTACCGAGAGTAATTTTCGGGCAGGTGAAGCGTTGAGCATGATTCTTCGTATTTCAGAACTTTTTACCACTTGGTAGATGGTTTGCGATTTGAACGCTAGTTACTCCTGCTCGTCCCCTCCCTCCCTCCAAATATTTCGGAGCTTACCTACAGAAAATATTCTGTACGGTAAGCTAGAGTGTAAATTAACAATGCACGATGAAAATGACATTGAAAACCTTCCTGTTTGGGGATCGCAATCATCGTACATAATTAGCTATGCCGCAGTCGTCATCCTTATTCGTTTCTCAGTTTCGGTGGCTCACATTTATGATGATGGCGATTATTTCACCTCCTCTTTTATCTCGTCAATTACCCGGCACCTTATCGTGTTTTCATCGTATTACCGAAAAAATGAGACCGCGGTGACGATTGGCGAAGCCAACGTACTTTTCGGTAAACGACCTCTCCACTCCGTCGTGTATCTACGGCCCACTATGTCATTTCAGTCTCCTTTCCTCTCCGGCAAGCCGTGTAACGGAAACCCACACGAGAGCCAAGAAGTACCCAGATTGAAATATTTACACGTTAAGGTTACCAACGTTCGCTTTTTTTTCGATTACTCGAAAGAATGGAGGTGCTCGTGGTCCTGCTCGATAATCATCTGATCTTCATTTCGGCTTCCCCTGGGGTCGCGGACACGTACCAGTTTTAGAATCGATGTGATCTGAAATGATGCAATGACTCGAATGCCAAAGCCAACAACGATTTCCCACTCCACTTCGTCAAATTTTGCTCTTTGCTAGCCCCAGTAGAGTTGGAATTTTGAGACCGCAGGATCCATGTCACCCGAGGCTCCAAAAATCATTATTTTTGATGACTTGTGGGAGGGTTTCATATTTGCGCTCGTGGGTGACATTTACTAAACGTGAATATTTGAATGAATTTGGAAAATTCTGTGCCTAACTTACTCTTAGACAGCTCAGGATTAAGGTCAAGGCCGATTACTAGCACTTGGGCCCGGAGCCGCCTATCCGGAAAAATTTTTATCGTATCAGTTCAGTAGCTTTTTATTCACATTGCCGTGTCTGGCTAGTGGCATACGCTAACGTGCTGACGGCAAAAATGCTCAAAATCGGCCGCTCCAAGCCGATGCTTGTTGTGCCTGTAAGTAAACCCGGGGCTGAGCTTAGATGTCATTCTTTGCTTGCAAAGTTTCTTGAATACTCCCTTCCCCCTAGATATTTCTTTCGTTTGCCTCAGTTGGCGTTTTTTCTTATTTATTATAATTTTGGTTTTCTGGACGTCATGCTAGAGCACCTGGAAACAACCGAGTATGGACATCCGCCATCTTGTGTCCGACCGCGCCCGTCGATGCCGAATCCGGCTTTGCGGAGCTAGCAGAGCGTACCGGGTAGTCAACTCACTCAAGATGGCGGATGTTCATACTCGGATGTTTCCAGGTGCTCCAGCCATGCCAGAGGCCTTGAACCACCCAACGAGTTGGGATTTTGAGTGGTTTCATTAGAAAACTCCTTCCCTTCCTCTCGGAACATTTTTTCGTGGTACCATGCTATTCTTTCTAGGAATACTGATTTTCAGGTCGTACTGTTAGAAGATATCACGGAAGGGGGATATAAGGTACAAATATTCAGTGCTTAGTTGTCAATCAGGGTCTGTATGTGAGAAAAACGTGAGAAATTTTGAAGTAAAAAAAGAGAGAGGTTGGAAGCAGACGCTAGATTGAATACAGGATATCTCGAGTACGTGACCTTTGTTCAACCAGGACCAGTATGCAAAAACACGTTCTGACGTTTAGATATGTTTTCCTGCTCCTACATTTGAAGGAGCAATGGTATAGAAGTAGATATTTGAAGAAATTGTGTACAGCATTAATGGAATATCGTTTTCCCAGCACTGCTAGTAACTACGACACCAACAGTAACTGATATCTCATTGAGGGCCTATACAAACTTTTGTACAGCTTAGATAAAGTGCATTTTGGTCAAAAGTTTGTTACATACATATAAACGATAGGGTGTTCACAAAATTGATTTTACTTTTATACTACGTACGACAATATTCATATTTTTTCAATTTTCTTTAAAAATTGTCTTCTGGATTCAGCGATTTTTGGCAGTAAACGATTTTCTCCTTGGATCCTCACTCTTATCTATTTGCGTTTTCTGGGTTGAAAAGTCACATGAACTAAATGCTTTACATATTGTTGTCAAAAATTTATGGTTTGTAACATTCCACTTTATAGAAGGTACTTGGTCAATAACCAAGTGGATAAGGAGCTATATTTTCTGACCCTTCAGTTTACTCCGAATAAAATTTTCTAGTAATACCGAAAAAATTGCGATGGGAAAGGAACTTTTCCATTGTTTTTTTAATACAACTTTTTTAGGCGTCAATTTCAATTTCATTCATCATAATTTTATACGTCGAAAACTAAAATGGATGGGAGTGAGGCCAAGGAGTATTTTGGAAGGGTATGAAGGAGAGAATCGTTTACCGTGGACCATTGCTAAGCCCAAAGGGCAATTCGTACAAAAAATTGAAAAAATATGAAAATTGTCTTCATATTTTTTTTCAAACAAAGATCGGTTTATGTCTATATCTGTGCCTTTTCAAATGTGAGAGCAGGCAAACATATCTACATGTTGTAAGAATGAGTTGCTTAATTACCCGACGGGGTGGGGGTCGCATACTTGAGACACCCGACATGAAGCTGAATCGCCTACCAAATTTCTACGTTCTTAGGCGAACAAAGTGTAGCCTTGTGCAATGTTCACGATATTTACTTATTAATTTTTTTTCTTTTGTATTTGATTGATTTGCCGCGGTATATCCAACAACAGTAAGAGCTGTAATTGAGGTAGGAAAACTAAAATGGATAGGAGTGTGGCCAGTGAGTATTTTCAAAGGGTATGAAGGAGAGAATCGTTTATTGTGAACCATCGCTAGGCCCAGAGGACAACTTTTACAGAGAACTGAAAAAATATTAAAATTTTCTACAGTAATTTTTAACCAAAATTGGTTCAGTGGATGCGTTGTTGATGTCTATATCTTTGCCTTTTCAAATGTGAGAACAGGCAAATATATCTACACATTGTCAGAATGAGTTGCCTACTTGATTGATGGAGAGGGGGGTCGCATACTTGAGACATCTGACATGAAGCTGAATTGCTCATCAAATTTCTACGTTTTTAGGCAAATAAAGTGTAGCCTTATATAATAGTCACGATATTTACTGATTATTATTTTCTTCTTTTGTACTTGATTGATTCGTCGAGATATGTCCAACAACAGTAAGAGCTGTAATTGAGGTAGGAAATCTAAAATGGACAGGAGGGAGGCCAAAGAGTATTTTTGCAGGGTATGAAAGAGACGATCGTTTACCATAAATTGCTAGGCCTAGAGAACAATTTTTACAAAAAAAAAAAAAAAAATTGTAGTTTTTAACTAAAATCGGTTCTATGATCACGCTGTTGATCTCCATATCTTTGCCTTTTCAAATGTGAGAGCAGACGAACATTTCTACGCGTTGTCAGGATGAGTTGCCTACTTACCCAATGAAGGGGAGATCGCATGCTGAGACACCCAACATAAAGCTGAATCGCTTATCAAATTACTACGTTTCTAGGTTAACAAGTGTGCTTCAAATGAGGTAGCCCGCTGCGTGGATGGTCGGCGTTTCAAATTCTGGTCAGGGCCCCTTTTCGTTTAATTTTATTTATTTTTACTGTAACTATGAAGCTGAAATTGTCATGTGTTCTGTACGACTGATTAATGTACGTATGAGCGGCGTGAATTACATCACAAATGCAGTGTATTGTGTTGTAATGGCCGCTGAATTTTGAACCGAAATAAATCTGATTAACGAGGGGGAAGGGAGTAAGGAACTCATTTTCTATAATCTATACCAATTACCAGTTTTTTATTTTATTTATAAATAATTTCTTCATTCATTTTACATCTTCTTTTCTCATTATTTTACACTTTCCAATCGCTGTGTTTTCCTGTCCTCATATTTTCTAAAGAATATTAAAGGTCATTCTCCGGAAACTGAGAATTTTTTATCACCAGCAACTTTTGAACCCTGACTTTCGATTTTTTGTGGATAGGGATGGGGTTATTTTGGGTTACGTTATGACATCCGGAACAAATTTCACCAATCCAATTCATCAGATAGGGTAATAAGTGGCGTAGGTAGGTCTCGGGGGGGGGGGGTCATTTTTGTGGAATTTTGGCACTGCTGATGAAAGTTGTTAGTAGTTAGAAATTTTAGGAAGATGGAGATAATATAAATAAATATCATCACTGTCGATGAATCCTGGGTGTCGTAAATCATTCTTTTTTGAAAACTGCAATTCTTCAGAAGTCTTTTTTTATCCTGGGGGGGGGGGAGAGTTTTAACCCCAAAAATCCTTATGCTCCTACGCCACTGAGGGCAATTACCATATTTTGAATGGGAAAAGCATATGGAGGTGTCCATCGTCGTGGATGTTACCATCTTGTCTTAGCACATGTTATACTTTTTAAAACTTTTGTTTCAAGTGGTTTTTCTCTTTTTTTTATAAAGTCGTATTATTATTCAGTTATTAATTAAAATTATTTTTAATTGCGTATTGGAACAAATATTCAGGGGATAGGAATGGGAAAGCAAAGGTATACAAATTACGGGTAAAAATTAAAACAACCTTAGGTTTGCTGATGACATTGCACTGATAGCGAAAAATGTTAACGAAATAGTGGAAATAGTAGGAGAAGTGAAAAGAGTAAGCGAGGAACACGGCCTGGTCATGAATTTATCGAAATCGAAATTTATGTCTAACAGGGAGGGACCTAATGAAATTTGGCTAGAGGGGACAAAAATGTCTCGGGTACAAGAGTCCAAATATCTGGGTCAATCAACGAAATTCGATAACAATATGGAAGGAATTATTGGAGAAAGGATTGCTAATGCATGGAAGGCATTTTGGGCGCACAAATTTATATTTAAAATTAGAATAAAACCAAGTCTAAAAATGTAGGTACTCGAGAGCTGTGTGGTCCCAGCTCTCACCTATGGGTCTCAAACATGGGAACTAACCTAGAGGCAAATTCTGCGTCTAAAAAACACATACAATTCAATGCTGAGGAACATTTTGGAAATTCGTTTAAAAGATAAGATTGATGTAAAAACGATCAAGGCAAAAACAGGGGTAAAAGTACAGGGTACAAAATTAAAAAATTGGAACTGAAATACGCTTGTCATTTGATAAGGAGTGACCCAGAGAAATGGAGTTATCGCTGCACCATGTGGGACCCGAAATCTTAGAAAAGAGGCCGCCCAGCGACACGGTGGATGGACGAGAGTGTAGGATACTACAGACAGCGAGGGAGCGCGAAAGATGGAGGAAGGTGACAGAAACCTATGTCCAGCGGTGGGCAGATTAGGTGGCGACTTACACCGCAAACTTGGTGTACACTTAATCAAGGTTGTAAATAAATAAAAATAAAAATAATAATTATTCAGTAAGAATGAAAGTGTATGTTAAGAAGTCAGTTTTCTTTCAGTGATTTCACATTCATGGTGTAAATTTCTATTACCAGGGTCTTCAGTCCATTGTTGTGGTCAATTTTTAACTATTGCAAAGATGTGCCTTATATATTTTTGAATAGCACAAATGGCAATAGTGGTACAGTTTTGATCCCAGAACACAAGTGTACTGTATGATATCTGACAGGAAACTGTTAACGGAGGTGTGGTGGGAAAGCAGTCCGGTTTCACGTACGCGGTCCCTCTCTTGCACTCTTTATCACGCTAAATGTGGGTGGAGCGTTTGCGTTTGTTCCACTTTTCTTCAACTACCCTTTGTGAACTTGCGTAAAGAAGCCTCGCT
This sequence comes from Acanthococcus lagerstroemiae, assembly GCA_031841125.1. Taxonomy (NCBI): domain Eukaryota; kingdom Metazoa; phylum Arthropoda; class Insecta; order Hemiptera; family Eriococcidae; genus Acanthococcus; species Acanthococcus lagerstroemiae. The sequence goes on along the minus strand of CM063114.1, from coordinate 35,318,221 downwards.
TGAAAATACGAGTACACACGGGGACGAGTCCCGTGGCCTCCTGACGCTACACTTATATCCATCACTCGCTTCGCTCGTGGAGTTTCTGAGTAACCCTATGCGGCATGCCCTCGTCTGCCTTCAAAAATTTGGTAGGGAAGCCGCACGTATGATATTTGGTGTTTCTAGGTGATGTTGGTGGAGGAGTTGGGGTATCAGTGTACCCCTGCACCTTCGAAAAATACGATTGTAATCGGGTGAAGAAAGGCGCGTACACGACCTAAGTGACCCCCGTGTCTCGTGTACATACAAGGTGGTGCACCGCTTGTCACCGTAAATTACCGTCGCTCGATCACTCCCGGAGATCTCAATATTGTTCTTATCGAAGTCTAGAATAACACACACCTATACACATATTACACGTATACTTCACTTCGGCGTGCCTAAAAGACTTTTTATTCCTCGAATAGCCCGATAATTGATATCGTCCAAGAGCGAAACCCTAAAATGGTTGGCGGTAAAATAGTACACTTTTTTTTAACACCGCCTAAAAGGTCCGTTTTTACGACAAAGGTGGCCTTTAAAAAGGAACTGCTGCGATCATTTTCGATAAAAGGAAGAGAAAAGAAATATGGAACGTGCTCCGGCCGATCGAATTTCGGCATCGAATTACGGCCTAAGCGATATATGTACCCTCTTTTTTCATCAAAACAGACCACACTAACTGGTTACGTAGGTACTTCGAATGCAGAAGCTTCTAGAGATTTCACTGTGCCATCGGACCCCCGTAATTACTCTATTAACGGTACGGTTCCTGTCTGCGTTATCTTTTTGCACGTATACATGCTCCGGAGCGATTTGCGATCATTACGATAGAACTTGTATTTCCTGTACACTCTTATACTCTTTTTATTTTTTTCATCTTTCTTCTTCAAATACATCTTTCGAAGGGGAGTTGACCTACCGCGTGGTGGAAATGAAACCAGTTGTAACGCGAGGGAGAAATATAGAGGATTTAGAGAGAACGAGAGAGGAAAGCGCGTGAATCGTTTATCGCTACCGCGAGCGGGTTATGCGAAAATACCGCGGCCGTCAGACTGCGCGATATTTGCGAAAATTTTTTAACGCCTACGAGGAAAGTCGAAAGGGCGAATTTCGAGACGGATGTAAGTACGGGGCATATCAGAGGCGCCGCGTTAGATATTCTTCCCCGATAACTTTTTTTCGTTTGAAGTTTTTGGGGAGGAAAAAGAAGCAAATTCGTACATCAATTTTGAGTCGAGCCTATATCGAACCGCGAAATGAAATTTAATTCGGGTTTTCGATGTCCTCTAAATGTCCCTTAGAGCTATGAACCCAGCGCGCGGTTTTCTTTCCAATGTCATCGTCGAGAAAGTTGTATGTTATTCGGCGAACCGCCGTATAGAAATTGAGAGATCTGAAACGAATGATTTATTTTGCGACTTCGAAAGCGTAGTATGCGAATGTATACAGGGTGTCTTGGTCAAAGATTGTAATAAAATTGAAGGTACGTGAGCTACTTGCATTTTTGATATTGATATGTCTATTGGCTGGCCTTCCCATCCTATTTCCAATCTGACATCAATTCCGACTGACACGGAACTTGATTCCAGTTCAGTTCAGTTGTGCGGTATTGCGTGAAGCCAATCACCATGATTTTGCCCTTCATAGTCGCAATTCAGTTCAGTGGTCCACATTTTCACGAAAGTTATTCCTTCTTCTTGCCATGTGCTAGTAGTACCTATATGGTGTCTTTTGAGGACACATTCTAAGGGGCACGCGTACCTGTAGTGACTGTTACTAAAAAAAATCAACTTATAATTTATAATTTTTTTCCTCTAAAAATAACCAAATATTATTATTATTTTTTTTCTAAAACTAAGCAAATAATATTACTTGACCAAACAGTGAATCTCCAGTTGTATACCCACCTAAATTTTTTTTCTTCTAAAAATAAGCAAATAATATTTTTTCCTCAATACTAACCAAATAATATTACTTGACTAAACAAATCTTCAGTTGTGGACCCACCTCAATTTTTTCTCCCCCTCCCCAAAAAAAAAGAAGAAAAAATAATTAAATATTACTCGATAGTGAGAAGAATTGTTTTATTGTTTGCTCCATGATAAGGGATTTTAAGACTTTCTTTCAAACTCCAATTCATAAGTTTTTTAGTAGTATTATAAGTAGTTGGAATCTGTTAAGTAGATGAACACGTACTCTTTAGTAATGATCACAATTGAGTTACCAAACTTTAACATATTATATGATTTGAAAAATGAGATAAGGAAAGTGGTACCAGGTTTGAAATTGGTGAATTTTTTGAAAGGTTTGTTGATAGTATTATTAGTTGCATTGAACAAGGTTGTTAAGATACAAGGTTCACAATAAGTACTTTTTGATACTCCTAAAAAACTCGTGAATTGGAATTTGAAAGAAAATCCTAAAATCATATAAAACAATCCTTCTCACTATCAACTAATGTTTAGTTTTTTTTTTTGGGGGGGGGGCATTGAGGTGGATGCACAACTGGAGATTTCTTTATTCAAGCGATATATTATTGAAAAATTGAGGCGGTGCACAACTGGAGATTTGATTAAACTATGCCCTCAAATAATATTATTTGGTTAGTATCAGAAGAAAAATATTATTTGCTTATTTTTAGAAGAAAAAAAAATTGAAGTGGCTGCACAACTGGAGATTCAAGGTTTGGTCAAGCTTAGTTTTAGAAGAAGAAATAGTAGATTATTATAAAAGCCAAAGGTAAGTAGAGCAATGGCACGAGTATGTTAATGGAAATGTACCCTTTTATAAGTTATTTTTCTAAATATTTGTACCTTGCATTACATAAAGACTGAAATAAAGCCAGTAAATTGAATTTCTAAGTATATATCAAAAATGTGTTTCTATAGTACTGTTTTTGTAGCAAAAGTGGCATTTTTATTGGCGTAGCCAGACTTGGTATGAAGGGAGGGGGGTTCGTTCCACTTTTACAACATTACAGGTGTAATACTTACTATTACCAGAATAAATTTTAATTTTTCACATTGTCGGCCGATGCCAGGGGGGATACCCCCCCCCCCCCGTAGCTACGCCCCTGTATATACTAATAAAAGCACTTGATTGATTTGGTTACAAATACAGTCTACGCTCGATAATTCAAAACTCGATAGTTCAAAGCTCGATAATTTGAAAATCTTAATAATTTGTACTAAACCTCCAGTCCCTTGAGAAAATCTCAATAATTCCTACAAAATCAATGCATTTTAGTCCCCTCGATAATTCGTATTAATTATTTTTCTCAAAAAACGCTTGGTAATTAGTTCAAACAACCTCTCATCAGCTCTATAATTCATACATCAGTGGCCAATCTACCCTCTTGCCGGCAGTCAAGTGTGCATGAGAGTTTGTTTGTTTGTGCAGTGAGCATGAATTGGTATACTGTGGGTGGGTTTTCATACTAATATGTATACATTTTCTCCTTCAGTAGGTTTTTTTTTTTTTTTTTCCTAACTGCATATCATACTATTCCATATTAAAAATCTCAAAACATGTGTAAAAATTTTTTCCTTGTTGCCCTGTGAACTTTTAATAATTTGAAAATTGCGATAATCTGTATAGTCCCTTGAGTTTCGAATTATCGAGCATCGACTGTATTTCAAAATTATTAATGAAAAAATAATATACTGCAATATTTAGAAATTTGCTGCCCATTGGATAAGAATTCTCAGTTTTGATCAGGCAACCGCCTTACATGTGTTTGTGTGTGTATTGTCGTGATATCATGAGCAATTTCTACATTTCATTTATTTGGGCCATCTAGCGCTAGTATCGCAGATGAGAAGAGAAATGTTTTTGGTACTAGTATAATAGGGTTTGATAAAAAGGTTCACCTTTTCATAACCTATAACAATGGCAGATTGCAACGCTCTCTATAGGATGGATGACCCGAATCAGCTCTTATATTTGGAGGGGGAAAAAAGGACCTTAAACATGATGACAGGTAGGTTATTTTTCCTGACATTATTTCCAACAACTATGGATAAGAAAAAGCTGCTTGACTCTGTGTCATCTTTCTACATATATGCTGTAAAACATATGCTATTAAAATGCAACTTTGCCAACAGTGTAACACTTTAACAGGAGGATTTTTAGAGGATAAAATAGGAAAAAATTATATAAGTTGACATTTTTAAAAATAATAGTCACTTGAGGTGGGCGCGCATCTGGGGGAGCCCCCTGGAATGTGTCCTCAAGTGACCCATAGGCTACTTGTGCTCATTGATCTTGATCTGCAGCCGATTAATTTGCAATTGCTTAAAAGTTTGACATCTTACAGACACGGGTATACTTGAGCGAAAACTGTAACCCCCCGACACACTCGACGCTCCACTCGTCATTCTTCCAGCCATGTGCTCAGTGATCTTAATTTTAGCTGCGCGACCGCAGTCTGCAGCCGTGTTGTTAACAGGGCAGGAAAGCTGAAACATAAAGCTTAGCTTTTTAGCTTATTGTTTCTAGATTAAAAGTATAAAGTTTAGCTTTTGACTTCTTAACTTTTTTCGCATAGGTTTGGCTTTCAGCTTTTGCAAAATAAAGATTTCAGCTTTTGGTTTTCTTTCAGTTCGTCAGCAGTTTTACTTATAGGAGAAGACATCACACATTAAAATGACAAGCTTTCTCAAATTTCAACATATACATTGGTACCGCAATGGCAGCCGAAAATTGAAAAAGTGATATTATAGAGATATGGGATAAGAAAGGGACCCATTTATCGGCCCACAATGGTAATGTTGAATTCACGAAAGAAATATGCTGTTTGCACGAAATATATAAATGACAAGCGCAGTAACAAGTACGAAACAGAAAAAGAAAGAGTTTGAAGAAAAAATTAAACTTCAGAACGCAATATAATTCATTTACACGATAGAAAAAAATACGCCCGGAATTTTAATACCTTCTACACACAATGAAAAAAAGAGACACGATATTACTGCGCCCGAAATAAAAAGTTTAAATTCTCGGCCTCCATCATACTTGCCACAAATTTACAATTGCGCACAAATTAATGTCAAAATCAAATTTTGGAGCAATAAAATCTATGAATCGATTCTCCCCCTCCTCAGGAGCCACAAATTTAGATTAAGAGCCAAACCGATATCAAAAACGAATTCGTTGAGTTCGAAACCCCTCGATGATCTCGATGAGGTCATTCGCATAAATAATAGGTCTAAAAATTCCTAATGTACTGTAATAAAGGGTAATTTTTACATGCCCACTCTTTTTTTGTTCTCTCAACCCGAGCCCTGAAATCCGCCCTTTCGAGCATTACCTCAGAGCTCCCCTCTATGGCGTTTCTACAGTACTTCAGAAAAAATTTTTAATGACCGTTTTTATAGAAAATTGGATCCCTCTTAACTCATGGATCTCCTATCTCCACGAGTATGTACGTTATCCGCGATGACGTATAATTTTTGTGTTTAAACAACATAATATACCGTATGCAAGTCATTTCGTGATATCGATTTTAAAACTCGTCATTCAAACTTTTTTTTTCGTGGCTTCACATTTCGTTCAATCACACTTTTTATTTCGTGCTATTTAATACTTCCCGATAAGAAATGAAGTAACACAAGAAAAGGGCTTTAGTGTCCACGTCAGAATATCAGATAAAATGTTTGAAGTTAGAACGTTAGAAGAAGTCATATTCAATGAGGATCACGAAATAATACAACAAAAAGTGGATAGTGGGAGAAGCCAAAAACGAAGCTATAAAAATAAAGCTTAGCTTCAACTTTTATCTTCTTTAAAACTATACTTCTGGCTTTTAGCTTTCAACTTTTGAAGCTGAAAAACGTACAGCTTCGGCTTTTTAGCTTTTAGCTTTCGGCTTTCTTCCTGCCCTGGTTGTTAATGGAAATTTCCATTAAGGTATGATACACTTCTGTTACTATGACGTCATATTACTGACCTGAGTATTCTTGAGCGAAAAACGTGTTTGTATCAAATCCCCCCCCCCCGACATTCTTCCAGTCATTTGCTCATTGATCTTGTTTGATGACAATTCTCTCTCACTGATGTTATGTTGACAACATTTTTTTGTAAATATTTCGAAAGATGGCCAAATTTACATCCTTTTATAAGAAATTAGCTGACCCGCTTCGTGGCTTATTTAGATTATAGGCTAAAGTGAGTTGGCTGAAGTGAGTTAGATGAAGTGAGATAGAGGAAGAATACTAGAATCTAGCTCAATAACGTAGTACACGTAAATTAAGGTGAGCTGGCTAAAGTGAGTTGGGTTAAGTGAGTTAGATGGGAGGTGCTGAAATTGGGGGAAAAACTATTTGACGAAGTTGCAATGGGGGTCCAGACCTCCTGGACACCTGCTCTTCAAGTCCAAAGATGTTAGGGTTGCTAAAAATTCACTTGCATAATCAGAATAGATATGAATGCTGAATATGGTTTCCAAAAACTGAAATCTTTGGGATAGTAATTAATATCAGCCTTTTATTTATGTAGTTCTGCAGTTTGATAAATACATACAACGGACGATATACACTTTGTACACTGAACTACTCAGACCCTTTGGGTATAGGCCTCCGCAGCTGTTTTCCATCTTTTTGGTCTTGGGCTACTCTTCCCCACATTATTTTCGTAATTTTTGTTGTATCATCACGCCATTTTGTACCTGGGCTTTCTCTCCTTTTCTTGTCATAAGATTCTCGCTTACTGTTAATTTTGTTCTGTCGTGTCCCTTCCTGACGTGCGATATGTCCCGCGTAATCCTATTCTAATTTCTTGATCTCCAACTTACCTCTTTCACACCTGTTTCCTCTTTTATTTTTTTGTTTTTCACTCTGTCTTTTATTCTTCACCCTGGTACTTCGTTCCATCCTTCTCAATCAAAGACGTAGCGAAGAGTTTTTCCTAAGGGGGCAAAAATTGTTAAATTCCCAATTGACTCAACTCAAAATTCCCAAGTATCAATTTTTTTTGTATTGCCTAAGAAGGAGGGGGGGGACCAAATTTTTTTGACTGGTTGAATTTTCCAAACTCCGTCGGAGGCTCGGGGGAACGGCCTCCCGTGCCCCTCCCCTCGGTTCCGTCCCTGTTCTCACTTTGGTAGTTAACCTTTTTATTCGCTTACCCACATTCCATTATGGCTTCGTCCAGGCTTCGCCCATCGGGTCGAAAAATCGCATTTTCAGTAGTATTGCCTGAAAATGCTAGCATGCGAAGAGTAAAACAAAAATGATTTCCGACTCCCGAAATTGTATCTATGTGTCTGTTTTGCGCGCGCCGGTGTAAACATTCGGCAATTTGGGTAAACAGGTGTCATCGAGAAGACGTTATCTCCGCGGCAAGTACGGTCGTTTACCTTTTCGTATACAACGTGTTCGGGTCCTGCGGTCGCATGTTGAAAAAAAAAATCCTGTGTAGATCGATTAAACTGATAACAAAGTTTATATATCACATTATCGGGAAAGATATAGCTATTCCGGGACACCCACCGCATCGAACAATAACATTATTTTTCGAACGATAAAAACAATGCCTCTAACTATTAATTTGCATAAATTAAATGCCACAGAAATTACACGGTACCTTTCTGGAATGGAGCGCGCGAACACTCATAGTATGTATATTTGTATGGATGATGCTTCGGTATGGATAGATCTTTATTGTGTGTGTGTGTGTGTTTGGTATGTTGTGAGTACTTTAATCCGCTCTAGCCCTGCGAAGTGTGGACCTGAAACATAGTGAGGTCTTGGTCCAGCACCTCACTTTACTTCGCCAGTAGATTCGAACTCTTGAACCACTAATTAGTAGGGCTGCCAGAAATATGCTCTTAAGATCAAAGATCTTTTTTTTTCGCGATCTTTGATTTGATCAAGATCATTTTAAATATCCGGCGGTCTTTTATTTTTGTATCATAATTTTTACTTGAAAAAGATCAGATCATTTTCCCTCTCTCTACATTAACATAACTCTTTTCTACAGTCTACTTCTATATTTTTTGTTCTGTGATTATGAGAATCTGTGACGTATTACAAGAAAAGGGCCTTAAAGTCTGATCCATTTCAGTTACATAATTTGCAACCCGCAATACACATTGATAGCATGGGTATTGTAAAGTTGGAAGGGAAGGACGCAATGTTCCTTATCAGAGTTGCGCCGTAAAAAAAATTATGTTTCTTAAATGGACCAGACTTAAGTGTCAGGGACTGAAAGCTAGCCAAAAGCTTAAGGTTAAGAGCCAAAAGTCAATAATGATTTTCATGAAAACTGAAAGCCAAAAGCCAAATGTCAGAATAAATTGAAAAGTTGAAAGTCAAAAGCAAAAGCTTTATTTTTTAGTGTTTTTTAAAACTTTTTCCGCAAAAATAAGTACCTATCCTATTTCTAGAGATGGGCACAGTGTTGGAAGAACATAAAAATCATCGTTCCCGTTCATTCTTCTCTAACTGCATGGTTCTCATTCATGTTCTTTGTTCTCCTTACTTTAAAATTACCAACATTCCAGTTCTCGTTCTTGTTCCTATTTCCCGTTCTCGTTCTCAATTCCATCATGTTCTCGTTCTCATTCTTGTTCTGAGAATGAGAACAAGAACATGCCGTTTTTCTTTTCGTTCTCATTTGTTCTTTCAACACTGGATGGGCATGATCTGATCTTAATATGATCTTAAGATCAACGATCATTTTAAAAAGATCTAAGATATTTTTTGGCTTATAATTTTTGATCTTGATCAACATCATTTCAAACGTGATCTTGCCCGTCTCTGATTATGAATAGTCACGGGCACCAAGCGACTCAAAATGGTGGATGTGTGTTTCCAGGTGCTCTAGCACCAGTGGACTGATATCATGATAAAAATAAGTGGACAGTGATGCCACATCATGAAGGAACAACTCTGTTGTACATTGTAAAGCAGTCTGAAGCATAGCAGCCAAGATCGGTACCTACATTCGGCCTTTGGGCCGTTTCCAGTGGTGGAAGAACGCAAAAATTATTGTTCCTGTTCGTTCTTCTCTAACTGCATAGGCACTAAAACTAGGAGTTCCCAAAGTTGGTAGCCCTGCGTACGGAAAAGGTGATCGTGTACAATTTTCCATAAGATTACAGCAAACGTTAAACGTCTTTAAATCAATTAGAAATTGATTTAAAAAAAATCTCGTCCTACATTTTACTGTAGGTATTGTTATTAAACAATAGAATAAATTACAGTCAACGCAAGTGGGTGGAATAATTTTGGGCAGTTTTTGACCTTCCTAAGGATAGCAGTATTTCCATTTAAAATTAACCATGATCACCCTTTCAGTTTCACCCGCGCAGGTGATTTTGTAGCGCTCTCTAGTGCAGGTTTTATCGCCTATGGTTCTCATTCATGTTCTTTGTTCTCCTTACCTTAAAATTACCAACGCTCCCGTTCTCGTTTTCGTTCCCATTTCCATATTGTTCTTGTTCCCATTCCCGTTCTTGTTCCCAACCTGGTCCTGTTCCCGTTCCCGTTTCTCGTTCTGGTTCTCAATCCCATCATGTTCTCGTTTTCGTGCTGAGAACAACAACGAGAACATGCCGCTTTCCTTCTCGTTTGTTCTTCCAACACTGGGCCGTGTTGCCGGAACGGCAGCCGTGAAGGCTGTCAAATATCACATGTAGAGTGTGGGAGCTTCACACGAGGAGCTCATGGTCGGCAGTCGGTGAAGGTGCCGTGAGCGCGCCCGATTGAAAATGAACCGGCCCAGTTCCCATTCCCTATAGTCTGTTCCAAATAAGAATGCCGAAAACAGTTCAAGCGTTTCACACTTCGCTGCGTATCTATGCAAGCCCAAAAAACATTTTTACGTTATCAGTTGTGAAAATTTCAGATTTTTAGAACATAATGCCTTCAATAACTAAATTTTGATAATTTTGTCAGAGATGTCCTGCAACTTTGGAGAATATCTATGTTCAGGTTTGTAGTGTTGTGTGAATAACTACCTTTTCCTTTCCTCACATGCCACCGTACTCACAACAGGTTTCGGCATTCTTATTTGGACAGACTATGCGGCGATAGTGTGAAACGGGTCTTATTGGGTTTACCTTCCGTACAGATTTTACTTCTATTTCCTTTTTACAAGTTTCTCTTTATTCCTGCTGTTTCTGAAATACCAATTATATCCCAGTTGACGTTCCTGATGGCATTTTCAAACTCATTTCATGTTTTTGTGACAAAATGCATGATTTTCTCCCGATGAGCCTTGTAATACGTTCAGAGCATTTGACTCGAAGAATAGAAAACCGAAATGAAAGAGTACATTACATGTCGCAGGATAACCGAATTCCGAATGCGCATACCCGTTCGCAGGGGGGTCAGGACCGCCACAATCCACATTCGAAGTCAGTTGTATGTGCGGACTCAAGCCAGCAAACTTCGCCGGTGTAGCACCAGTTGACTCGATTCGGGATGGGCTTCCGCCAGATCAGTACGCCGAAAGTAACCTTAGGGCGGCTGTAACTGTTCTCGCGATTCGTAGAACCGGCTGGGGCACTGGAATGCTCAATCATCTGGCCGCTGGAAAGGCTGTTCTCGATTTTTGGTGGACTTGAAACTGTCTCCTTCTACGTACCGGTGCTCGAGGCCCAACGACGGGCCGATTACAATGCAAAGCAGTTAGCCAAGAAGAGTTTTTAATCCCCGTCGATAAAATTATGCCCGAAGTCGTAGAAATGCATCGCGTGCGTACTCCGATCGCAGATCTGCGCCTCCACGGCTTCTCTGCTATTTTCCCTTTTCCGGTGCTTTATATATTTTGAACTAAATAATGAATTTAAAAAAAAAAGATTGAGAAGAATATATAGGCACATTTTGGACGACGAGCTTGGCAGTTGCTCTTGATTTCGGTTCCCTTGCACATGGTTTCTGGTGTACTGCGCTGGCCGCTCTGATTCGACGGCAGAGGATCCGATGTACGATACGAGTTCGTGATTGAATACGGGAACCAGTTCGAGTGTACGAAGATCATTTTCGTTTCTCGAAGCTATTCCGTTTTACGGCAGCAAGGTACGCGATGAAAAGGCTATGGAAAGGGAATTCGAGGATTCGCCGGTATAGGAATGTCTTCAGTCGGGGAGGAACCTATCTCTCGCATACATTGGTGAAGAAATTACTCCTAGCGCCACGTTCGTGTTTATTTCCTTTATAATAGGATAGAAAACTACACTTGTAAATATGCACAGCCTGTAGAGTGCACAAGCCTATCGTGTGTTACTCTCCGGTATCAACGAACTCTGTCAAGTACCAATAAGGCGTAAGAGGGAATTCCGATAAGTTACAATAATTGGACGTATTTATCGCCGTACTCTATCCCCATTGAGCTGCCGTGCACTTGCACGTGCTTCTGCTTAGTAGCCTGCCCCCTACCTGGCATCCTCAATTCGCAGACCTTTCAAGGAAGTCGCGAAATCTGCATTACTGACTCATCGGTTGTGAATGTCGAACGAGCGCGTACACTCATTTCTGTCTGCTGACTGCAACCACTTCCGAGGTTGAACTAAGGCTGTATATACTTCGTACTGGTGAAGACAACCACCATTTTCTTTCCAGTTCGGCCCGTCAAAAGAAAATCGGCTGAGCCAAGGGGTTCTTATAACTAGACAAGGTTGACTCATTCGCGTAGACAACCCGCAATAGTTCTTCCCGTCTCACCCACACCGAAATTCACTTCATAAGAAAGTAATAGGAAAACTGAATTTTTGCAGTAGACGGTTTTTTTTTTTTAACGGTATACAGCCAATTGAATGTTGCACGTGGAAAAAATGATGGGAAAATATGTTGCTGGCATCAATCATGAGTAGAGATTGAAACAAGCAGCTCCGCTTCTCAAAAAGGGTCGGATCTCAGCTGGAAAATAAAGATAAATCCTTCGTTCTTGAAGTAATTTGGACTGAGCGCGAAAGAGTCGCGCTCTACAATTTCAGTAGCTTTAGAAAACTGCTCTGATTGAACTGAAAATGGACTCGTCTGAAAGGAAGTTTCAACCTCTATCAGTTTGGTTATCTTCATTTTTTTTTATTTTAAACTCTTTCATTTTTGAGATATTTTCTGAAAATTAAGTATGTTGTATGTTAATGGGATATTCTCACATGATCACTACTACAAGTTTCCGATGACAGCCGACAGCGCGCCACCACCTCGACTAGCCTGAATTCAGTTGAACGATTTTATTTGAATGAATGAAGAATCAGATTCATTGAATAAATTGAATTATTTTAATAATAAAATACCTTCAAACTGCGAAGCTGCAGACTGCAGTCGCGCAATAAATATCAACATTCAAGATCAAAGCAAAACTTTCTCTGAAGGAACTGCGTAGAAATAATTGACTCTCAAACTTGAGCAAAACCGCCTCGCGGAGCTAGAAAACGTTCTTCTAATCTTCTACAGTTTTACATCTACATATAAATTTAATTCCACCAATTCAGCTGGCATTGTAGGAAATCGTAATTCTTCATCCGCTAAATACAAAATAAGAAATTCATTTCGATTCAAATGAAAAATTTTATTTTGATTCTAATAAAGTTTACAATTTAAACAGGCATACCTAACCAAGATTATTACCAATACTATCAAAACTTGTTAGTGAAACGGGTATACAGTTTTGAGAACATTGAAAGTACATTATCCTTATAACTCCGGAACTCAGCACTGATATAGAATGATCGGAAAATGTACCTGTAAAAGTTGGTAATCATAATCGTATGCAATGGGCATTGTAAGAAAGCGTAAGTGGCATCGTACATATTGTACAAATATTACGTTACATACGTCGAAGATACAAAATGATAAAGTAGAGAATGCATCATTCTGTGAGTTATCTAGATTGCACTAAATAATCCTGTAAGGCAATAAAAAATGAATGACAATGCTACAATGCCGATGTATCGCCACATCGTTCTTCTACTATTATCTGATTACAGTTACATATCCTGACACCGTTACTGTTACCGCATTGCGTACCTATTCCCACAATCACCACAGAGAGGAATGCCGTTGTTTTGTTCTCAGGTACAACGCTAAGACTTCATCCCTTAAAACCTAAAACGGAATACAAAAACTAGGCATTCCGTTTATCATATTTGTGAGACACCATTATTCCTATTATTCCTTGAAACATTTGCTGATAAAGAGTACCACAGAAATAGACATCTAGGAACATGTTTGACTTAATTCAGATTTGATCAGAATTAATGAACAATTCACACACATCATTGGTTACAGAATTCACTGAGAAAGCAAGAAAATCCTATATCATATACACTCACGCTAAAAATATGCTACATCACTACTGCGAAAAGAATGTACTGCAGATAAGACGAATTTCTTACTGGACATGTTCTATTTATATTTAGCTCAATTCAAATGAACTGTGCACTTATCAAACTGAGAATTCATTCTATACATTAGCAAGCAGCTTAACTTACCTCTTCTAAATTCAGTGAAGGGTTTCCCTCAATTTTAAAAATCTTTTCCAAGGAAAACAAACAGTACTTCAGTTTTCAATAATTCCTAACAGTGCAATAACTGGAGAAAAATAAAACCTTATAAAATGGAAATAATTTAACTTAGATTGATATGATAACGCATTATGCAGAACATAGAAGTAGAACCAAGCGACCGCAGTAAGATCAAGATCAATGAGTACTACTGAAGAAGAAAACAAGCCAGGACTGGTATTCCACTAACAAAGTGCGCGAGGTACAATCCCTCTTGTACATCGTTCTTATGGAAGTGCGCGCTTACCTTGTCGCATTTTGTCAATGGAATACCAGCCCAGGTCGCTTTGCGACCTAGTAATAGGGTCGGCCTTTCAGCTGAAGTCTGGGCGGCTATTCCACTAACCAACTTTGAACAAAAAAAAGGATCGCACTTGGACGCTGTTAAACATAAGGAAACCAACCGGCATAATCTGTTTTCTGAAAACACGGGATTCTAAGTTTAAGAGCCGTGTAGAAACTGTATGACATAGCGTTTACTGATAAGCTTTGGTCAACGTCAGTACACATTTTGAATTGGGGGCCGAATTCTAAAAAATTCTACTTTTTACACTCTTTCCAACGATACTAATAAGCAGGGCTTTTTTTTGTGGGGGCACGTGGGAAAGGAAATTTCGAAAATATCGGAAAATTGCCATAAAAACAGAAAAAATGAAAGAGTGGCAAGGAGTGGGGAGGGAGTACAAAAAACTATGGACCTACAGCTCTCGAGAATTAGCGTGCCCCCAAAAAAGAAGTGACAAAAAAGGCCTGCTAATAAGTAATAACTCATTTTTAGTGCTGTCAATTCAACTCGATTAATCGATTAATCAATTTTTTTTAATCGGCAACGTTGTTGAATCGATTAATTAATCGATTTTAATCGATTCAACTCGACGCGATTAATCGACCGATTTTAATCAATTCAAATTGACACAATTAATCGACCGATTTCCATCGAGTCAATTGGCGTGATTCAACTGGATTTGACTTGAATAGTTTGAATACTTATTAGTTATTAGTTATCAGACACGAATCGATTCGGCCCATTTAAATCGGCTCGATTTGATTCAATCAAAAGTATAAAACACAAAGCATGAGTTAGAGGAATCAAAAACTTATTTCGGTATGTTATTTATTTAAAAACCAAAAAGCAAAAAATCATAACACAAAAGTTACTTACACACAAAACAGTCTGTTCATTCAGTTCCTCGAAAGAATAAAGAAAAATGAAGCATCGAATTCGTTTCATTTCTCCAACTTCGTCTGGGTTTGTCACCGTTCGTCTGCAGTAATAAAGAGAAGTGGGGCGAAGGAGTGAATAAAACTGGATTCAACTTGATTGATCAATCAAGTTAAATCCATTTCTAAATACATGCCGGAACTATAAAATCCGGTACATTTTTTTAATCGACGATTTAAAAAATTGAAAGTTTTTAACCAACTAAATTTTTTTAATCGACTCGATTTTTTTAATCGATTTAACTTTTGTAATCGATTTAAAATAATCGCGGTTATAAGATTTGCCGATTTTCGATTTTTTTTAATCGACTCAATTTTTAAAAATCGATTAATCGTTTTTTTTTTCTTCAAAATCGACAGCACTACTCATTTTGTTTACAAATGTCAGTTGGTTCACGCCGACCCTACTTTTACTAAGAATCATACACAATAATATTACAAACCTCACAAAATGAACTTCTTTCATCGATTCCTTATGTTGAATACCTCGAATCACTTTTGCAGAGACTGTAAGCACAATGTAAAACCATCTTCCTATCTGTTTCTTTTACATACAATTATTACGTTCACTTTTACATTTAAAACCACAAGTGCCACTGTTGAAAGCAGACGCGATGCATTCTCGTGCATCTCGTTTGTTTGTCCACATACGTATACTTACATTAAAAACTGCAAGGGCCACTTTTGCGTTGGTTAGAATACTTTATTTTTATTATTATTTTCGTTGTATAAGGCTCGGCTGCGCCGACCATAAAAACCAAGAGAAAAAAATAAAGTAATTGCAAGAGGCTCGTTTCCGACCCTAATGAATTTGAAATAATTACTTATTATTGCTTTTATTATTTTCAATTAATTGATTTCTCGAAAATAAAGCGCCACTGAACTGAACTGTGACTCCGACCCGCTCAGATCAACACATCCAAAATGACACACCACTGAACTGAACTGTGACTGAATTGGAAAGAGAAGAAGAGAAAATAATTTCGATTGCAATAAGCTCGGCTAGTTGTAGCCGACCCTAAAAAGCTGTACTCCTGTGAGCGTCTTGTCTCCTGTGTGATTGGCATCTCTGTGACATCATTGGCGTCCTTGCGCCTGCTAAATGAGCTACCCTCTTGTTATAAGAATCTTGGGCTGAACGCTAAATACCGCTAGGGTACTATAATTTTCACACAGGTATACTGGGCTGCTATTTTGATTCCCAAGTTAGACCGAGTATTCTCGGACGCGCTCGCACCCGTTCAACGGGTGATCGAGAATGTTCGGGCTAGTTGGGAACTAAAATAGCGGTCCATTATACCCGTGTGAACTATAGAACCTTAATACCGCGTAACCAGTTCACATTTCACGGGACAAACTGGAAAGGGAATGGCAGCTGTCCTTACCTGTCTTCGTATAGAGTCCGAGTTGAGCCACAAAAGCGGAAGATGGTCTTCAATACTGCCAAATGATGATTTTCAAGAAACGCCTTCCAGCCGCTCTCAGTCGTTAGAGCATCCCTACCCATACGTCATGGGGTATCGAGAATTGGATAAGTTGGCCCAGGAAAATTAGAATCCGCGCTGGACAACCCGACAACCATTTTTCTCCTACTGCCTTCTTCGGAATCCAACCAACATTAAAAGTCTTCAGTGATAAGTAATACCCGCGGTTATGCCAGCCTCCAAAAAATCAATTTTTCCAAGAGACATATGGGGCTTTGTGGTTATCAAAACTGAAATCTGAGGCACTCTGTGAAAAGGTACCACATGTCGGAAAAGTGAATTCTGCCCTACAGCACAAAATGCGTTTTCAAGTTGGAAATTTAGTTTTTCAGGTTTTAACAGAAACTGCTTTTAGACACACATGGCCACAGTATACGGTAGAAAGTAGTCTATGTCGAGATATTTCAAGTTTACAAATGAATTACGATCTATCCGCTGGTGTTTGGAAAAGGTACCATAAGTCGCATGCGCGTTATAATAACAGCTGCGCATAATAATTACCGCGTTACCGGCGATGAGTCCATTGTTTTCAAATACATATATGACCTGTAGAACTTCGTTTTCGGACTTAATACTTTTTCAAAACCAACACGACTGTGATCTTAAAAATTGTATATTCCTCCATGTACATGCATCAACTGCCTGTGAATCTTGCAAGATGTTTTGGAACATGTTCACAGAATATCACAGCAAAATTTGAGACGGATGGGCGCAATAGAAGCCGAAACATCGATTTTTTCGTGTATTTTTGTGTCACAACTTTGAACGCATTTTTCTTAAAATTAAACTTGTTACTTGATGAGAGCCTTGTGAGTACACCTCTAAATCTGGCCTTGCCCAAAGTCCCCAATTACATTTTTTTACTTTGGTAGACACTCTGATTCTAACATTGTATTTTTTTCAATTATTCCAAAAAAAAAAATCATATTGGAAGTATTTCAACCCTGTCAAAGCTAGGAATAGGCAAATCAATCTACATGTTGTTAGGGTTGCCTACTCGGCCAACTGAAAGAGGATTATTTGAATGACACCATGTATATAGAAAGGCGGTATATAAGTATCCAATATGTTTCCTCATGCCTCGTTTACAACGTCGACCTTATTTTGCCAGATAACAAATTGTCGGCTTACGTGCGCAACGTACGTGAATTACGCGTTGCATGTTGTGTCTTTAACAGGCGCAATTTCAATTTCGTTATAAAATATTTCAACGTAGAGTTAGACTCCTTACAATTTATTATTCATTTCGAAATGCCGGGCATTCTTTTGAAGAAAATTTTCGTTACACGAGTCACGGAGCCGCACGCGGTCGATCGTTCTGGCGTATTCGATAGTTTTGCAACAATTTTCATGTCCTAGAAACCTATTATGTAAGTGGTTCGGGACTCGCGTTCACATTCCGGCAAATTTATAGGACCGTTGAAGGAAATTCAAGCTGAAGTATGCGGTTGCAGGTTTAGTGCTTTTCATCCAAAAACTAAATGTGTGCCTAATCGAGAGCTAATATAAGCTCTCCAGCCGAATGTAGTTTTCGATTTGGGTGCACAACTCGGCGAGAAGAAGAGTTCTCGATTGTTTGAACCGAACATCGCAGCTGAAAAGCCGGAGCGTATAATGTAAGGAAGTGTCATCTCCACGCGTGCTCCTTACCCTGACCCTTCCGACTTGCGACTTACGCCGTCTGGAGGAAGGCGTCTGGAAAATGCTCGCGCGGAAATTTCTTCGTACGAGATTCAATTAAGATCTCTAAGGATAAGATCATAATTCAATTCGACAATCCAGTTTGCGGTATTACGTGCCGGAGAAGACGCCACGCAGACGGTTTGCGGCATGCGGCACCCTTATATTTTGAGAAAACGAGAAACCGTACCGTTTCGCTCCCTCGAGTGGGCCATATGGCGCTCCGGGGCACGTGGGCCGGAAATAGCTTCCCTTAAATTCCGTATTTGGGGAAACGTTAATTACTGTACCACTGTGTATTAAAGTTCTTGCACCAGGTGGCATGTGCAAATCACTCACATATGAAGGCAAAATACAGTTAAAAAAAAGAAAGAGAGAAACAGAAAAAGAAAGATACGTTCTTCCGAATTTAATTTGTTTACTAACGAGGATATCACGTGCTGCCACCTTTTCAGTCGTGCGGTACATAAAAAAAAAATGAAGAAGAACTCTGTCATTTTTTTTTTGAAAATCCTTTTTAGTCAAAATTTGTTACATACGATTTCGTCTCCTCTTTCTTTACTTATTTTTACTTTTGCTGATCGGGTCTTCTTTTTAACATCGTTTTATTTTACAAAAATAGTACTTTCGGAATTGGGGGGGGGGGACAGCCCGTAGAAACAATAAATGTGGTTTCGAAAGGTTCTACTCGTAATACACATGAGTATCAATAATTGCGGCGAATAATTGCGATGAAACTGATGTGGTTTGGTTACAGTAATTAAATACTAGTGCTGTCAATTCAACTCGATTAATCGATTATTTTTTTTTAATCGGAAACGTTGTTGAATCGATTAATTGATCGATTTTAATCAATTCAACTTGACGCAATTAATTGACCGATTTTAATTGATTCAATTTGACACAATTAATCGACCGATTTCCATCGAGTCAACTTGACGCGATTCAACTGGATTCGACTTGAATAGTTTGAATACTTATTAGTTATTAGTTATCAGATACGAATCGATTCGGCCCATTTAAATCGGCTCGATTTGATTCAATCAAAAGTATAAAACACAAAGCATGAGTTAGAGGAATCAAAAACTTATTTCGGTATGTTATTTATTTAAAAACCAAAACGCAAAAAATCATAACACAAAAGTTACTTACACATAAAACAGTCTGTTCATTCAGTTACTCGAAAGAATAAAGAAAAATGAAGCATCGAATTCGTTTGATTTCTCCAACTTCGTCTGGGTTCGTCACCGTTCGTCTGTAGTAATAAAGGGAAGTGGGGCGAAGGAGTGAATAAAACTGGATTTAACTTGTTTGATCGATCAAGTTAAATCCATTTTCTAAATACATGCCGGACCTATAAAATCCGTACATTTTTTTAATCAACGATTCAAAAAATTGGAAGTTTTTAATCAATTCAATTTTTTTAATCGACTCGACTTTTAATCGATTTAACTTTTGTAATAGATTTAAAATAATCGCGATTATAAGATTTGCCGATTTTCGATTTTTTTTAAATCGATTCAATTTCTAAAAATCGATTAATCGATTTTTTTCCCTTCAAAATCGACAGCACTATTAAATACACGTGCAATGGCGCCTACCTGTTTTGACAATATTACTAGGTGAAAATCTTCCGAAAAGACTCTCACACTACTACCACTACCACCATCACCATCATCACCCACACTACCCCCCTCCCCGTGTTGTTAATAGAAATTTCCATGGAAATATGAAAGACAAACAGACAGACGTACATTCATTTTTTATACAATATATTATATGTATAGATTCTTCATTAGGGGGGGGGGGGTTATTATATACTACTGTAAAAAAATGTATTTTTATTATTTATGCAGGACCCCTCAATTCTCTTCATTTTTATTAAAAAATTGAAGCAAAAAAAATTTGAGGTCGAAAAAAAATTAATTCGTGCCGCAACGCAATTGAAATTGTTGTGCTATATTTAGCGGCTGTCTGTCGATTTTTCTGTTTATCAGCGCATCAAGCTGACTGTCTTCTTTTCTAATTTACTCTCAACCCGAGACATGGAATCCGTCCTTTCAAGCATTACCTGTTAGGGCTGTCTTAGCCCCCTTCCCTTTTGGCCGAAAAACCGGCCTAGGTCGAAATCTGGCGAGCTGCAACATGCGCTCGAACTCGGGACCTCCGGATTCCGAAATCAACGCGCTATCCATTCGGTCAACCAAACCCCTACATCAGGCTGACTGTCTGTCTACCAGCCTAACTGGCTAGAATTCTCAGAATCCGAAGGTTCC
This sequence comes from Acanthococcus lagerstroemiae, assembly GCA_031841125.1. Taxonomy (NCBI): domain Eukaryota; kingdom Metazoa; phylum Arthropoda; class Insecta; order Hemiptera; family Eriococcidae; genus Acanthococcus; species Acanthococcus lagerstroemiae. The sequence continues at coordinate 35,298,023 of CM063114.1, read as the reverse complement.
CTAAAAGAAAAGGGAGGCTAGATTTTTAAGACATTGAGATTTTTTTAAATTACAGATTTGAGTTGGGAGGTAAGTCGCCTCCTATTGGGCCCACCGTTGGGCATTAGCCTCCGTCGCCCCCTCCATCTTGTCCTGTTTAAAGCGATGCTGGTCCAGTGTGGACCGACTGAGGGAATAATTTCGTCGACCCATGGAGTCGTTGGGCGACCCTTCCTCTCTTGTGGTCCCTCGGTATCCAAACCGATGTCTGGTAGCACCACCTATTTAGGTTCCCTCTCGCTATGTGTCCCGCATACTTCAACTCCCTATGGTAGCATTCGATGGGTTGGATACAAAAATCAGTCTCATAACCAAGTCCAGTAAAGTTAAATTTCTATAAATGAGTTATTATGCATCTCGAAAAATAACTAGTATTTGGTGTCAACCCCTGTTTTAACAGGGGTAGCTCGAGGAGAGTGTCGGATATAAAAAGTACTTTCAATATCATTCAAAATCATACTCAGTGACATTAAAAACCACAAAAATCACTCATGTCTCAAATTTCATTTTTTCATTCCTTATGTTCCCTGAACCACTGACCCAAATCGCAAAACTAAGCTATAAATAACATCAAATCACCTGTTGAAATAGAAGAGTACAAATTACTAACGCTGTAATAAGTCTTTTGCTTTCAACTTTTAGACAGTCCCGTAGCCATGGGGGGCAAGCTGAGGATAAGCCCCCTCTTAAGGTATCTTGAGCCCCCCCAGGCGGAGATACCACCATTAAAAAAATGATGGGTACCATTTTTCAGGGAGTGGAGGAGCGTTGAAAATGTTGAAATTCCTGAAAAGAGATTGACTTGAAAACGTACAGCAACTTTATTTCACTGGAACAGTTTTTTTGGGGGGGGGGTGCAGGCAGGGATTGGGTCACGAGGCATCCGAATGTTCGAAAAGAAAAGCTGATACAATTAATGGAAGATAGAGGAAGTTTTTTAATGACTGAATCGAAAACGCATTTCGGACTATATCCGACATACTTACTGCTCACTGAAGAGAGGGTTGAAGTTTCCAATATACTAAACACGAAACTCTCCTACCCACGCTCTCTCATTCTCTCTTCCTACTCTTACAATATTTATGTTGTTGCCAGGCCAGATACTACCTTTCCAATGAATTTTAACTGTTTGGAATTATTGAAGAAAAAAAAAAGAGCGATCCAGTCCTTAACTATTACCTGCAGATAGGAGATAAGAGAAGCAAAATTTTTAAATGTAAAAGATGACGCCATCTTGTTTTCACATTTTCTTAAAATTTGATGGCGTATTTCTGATTGAAGTAAAATTGAGTTAGTTGGTTTCATGTTCGTAATCCCCCCTCCCCCACTAAAAAAAGTACCAGTCATTCATCTAACGTTTATACACATCGTGAATGGATGACCCAAAATTTAAAAGTCGATAACTTCGAGAATGGACATAACATAAAATTTCGAATAAATATGGTCAATTTTGACAGAGAGATCTTGTAAATATTATCTGATACAAATAGTGAAAATTCTGGTAATTCTTACTCCCGCTTGTACCCTTCCGCCTATGTATGAAGTTTCTTTTCTTTTTAAAGTAGAATATGGTCTGAGCGTTGACGCAAGCCAATTACTATTGAAAAAAATGTTACGATTTGAAATAAAATTATTGTGTACCATCGACGAAGTCGCTGGCAATTCAACCAGTAAATAGATAAATAAAAGAATAAATAAATAGATTCGTAGGGTAAGGTAGCCTAAATCGTACGCCTCTGAAATCGTACCACCAGTTTAATAACTAAAAGGAAAATCAACTAGCGCGCTCTATTGGTAAAACGCGTCACTAGAAATCATTTTAACAGTCTTAATCCAAAAAACTGGCTGGTAAAATGAAATGTGTACATTTTTTAGGAATAATTGATATAAAACACTAGATTGCAATACAATATTTTTTACATTCTTTATGTGAAGACTAACAGCCCCCCACCCGAACTCACTATAGGCAGAAGACCCCTGAGAGCACAGACCCACCCCCAGGAAGACCAGTGAGCGCCAAGCCAGACGCCTCCCATCAGCATCCTCAGCATCACCACAGAAGAGGAAGAAAGAGGGACCCTGGGCACTTATGCGTATTGAAATAATAAAATTAGCGAGTAATGCCTTTTCCAGTTTGTATGTTATTTTGTACGAATATATTTATTCGCGTACATTCTGTACGGACTACTGAACCTACTATGGACTAAGGAGCGCTCAAAAACGATGTTTCACACTAAATCGTGTAAAAAATAATATTTAATGCTTAATTAATACATTAATCGCGAAAATTGTAATTGAAAAATGTTTTTCATGGAGGGTAAATCTCAGTAAACTTTGACAGGGTGTCTACCAGTCACGAAAATCCGGAAAAAGTCACAAATTTTTAATATAGGTCATAAAAAACACGAAAAACATGAAAAGTCAGAATTTTTCCAAAATACTCGCAAAATAATAAGAAAGTTACTATTTCAAATTTCGGTGAAATCCTTCTATTAAAGAAAGTGATGAAGTATTTAAAATACACTTTATTTACCGCTTGTTGAGAACACTCCAGTATAACAATTTCGTCCCACTTTAGGAAGCATTCGAACGTCTGTTGGAAATACAGTACAATGAGGAATTCAGTATGTGATGGAGGGGAGGCTCTAGAATCTTCATGTTTGCACTGTTAGTGGAAGACCATACTCTTTCTTTATTCTTTTAATATTGGCATCTAACTGTGCTAATTTACTGTTAGTTTTACATAGTTTTTCAAGTTGTTATTAGGTTTCTGTCTAAGTATTTCAACCCTGTCAAAGCTAGGAATAAGGCAATCAATCTACATGTTGTTAGGGTTGCCTACTCGGCCAACTGAAAGAGGATTATTTGAATGACACCATGTATATAGAAAGGCGGTATATAAGTATCCAATATGTTTCCTCATGCCTCGTTTACAAAGTCGACCTTATTTTGCCAGATAACAAATTGTCGGCTTACGTGCGCAACGTACGTGAATTACGCGTTGCATGTTGTGTCTTTAACAGGCGCAATTTCAATTTCGTTATAAAATATTTCAACGTAGAGTTAGACTCCTTACAATTTATTATTCATTTCGAAATGCCGGGCATTCTTTTGAAGAAAATTTTCGTTACACGAGTCACGGAGCCGCACGCGGTCGATCGTTCTGGCGTATTCGATAGTTTTGCAACAATTTTCATGTCCTAGAAACCTATTATGTAAGTGGTTCGGGACTCGCGTTCACATTCCGGCAAATTTATAGGACCGTTGAAGGAAATTCAAGCTGAAGTATGCGGTTGCAGGTTTAGTGCTTTTCATCCAAAACTAAATGTGTGCCTAATCGAGAGCTAAATAAGCTCTCCAACCGAATGTAGTTTTCGATTTGGGTGCACAACTCGGCGAGAAGAAGAGTTCTCGATTGTTTGAACCGAACATCGCAGCTGAAAAGCCGGAGCGTATAATGTAAGGAAGTGTCATCTCCACGCGTGCTCCTTACCCTGACCCTTCGACTTGCGACTTACGCCGTCTGGAGGAAGGCGTCTGGAAAATGCTCGCGCGGAAATTTCTTCGTACGAGATTCAATTAAGATCTCTAAGGATAAGATCATAATTCAATTCGACAATCCAGTTTGCGGTATTACGTGCCGGAGAAGACGCCACGCAGACGGTTTGCGGCATGCGGCACCCTTATATTTTGAGAAAACGAGAACCGTACCGTTTCGCTCCCTCGAGTGGGCCATATGGCGCTCCGGGGCACGTGGGCCGGAAATAGCTTCCTAAATCCGTATTGGGGAACGTTATTACTGTACCCATGTGTATTAAAGTTCTTGCCCAGGTGGCATGTGCAAATCACTACATATGAAGGCAAAATACAGTTAAAAAAAAAGAAAGAGAGAAACAGAAAAGAAATACGCCCTTTAATTTTACTCGAGATACACCCATTCAGTGTGCGGTATAAATGAAGAAGAATCTGTCATTGAAAACTTTACGCAACTAGCCGCTCTGGCCGTCACTAGAAATCATTTTAACATTATAGGCGGTAAATGAAATGTGTACATTTTTTAGAATAATTGATATAAAAACTAGATTGCAATACAATATTTTTTACATTCTTTATGTGAAGACTAACAGCCCCCACCCGAACTCACTATAGGCAGAAGACCCCTGAGAGCACAGACCCACCCCAGGAAGACCAGTGAGCGCCAAGCCAGACGCCTCCCATCAGCATCCTCAGCATCACCACAGAAGAGGAAGAAAGAGGGACCCTGGGCACTTATGCGTATTGAAATAATAAAATTAGCGAGTAATGCCTTTTCCAGTTTGTATGTTATTTTGTACGAATATATTTATTCGCGTACATTCTGTACGGACTACTGAACCTACTATGGACTAAGGAGCGCTCAAAAACGATGTTTCACACTAAATCGTGTAAAAAATAATATTTAATGCTTAATTAATACATTAATCGCGAAAATTGTAATTGAAAAATGTTTTTCATGGAGGGTAAATCTCAGTAAACTTTGACAGGGTGTCTACCAGTCACGAAAATCCGGAAAAAGTCACAAATTTTTAATATAGGTCATAAAAAACACGAAAAACATGAAAAGTCAGAATTTTTCCAAAATACTCGCAAAATAATAAGAAAGTTACTATTTCAAATTTCGGTGAAATCCTTCTATTAAAGAAAGTGATGAAGTATTTAAAATACACTTTATTTACCGCTTGTTGAGAACACTCCAGTATAACAATTTCGTCCCACTTTAGGAAGCATTCGAACGTCTGTTGGAAATACAGTACAATGAGGAATTCAGTATGTGATGGAGGGGAGGCTCTAGAATCTTCATGTTTGCACTGTTAGTGGGCAAACGAAAGACATCTCCTACTTTCTTTATTCTTTTAATATTGGCATCTAACTGTGCTAATTTACTGTTAGTTTTACATAGTTTTTCAAGTTTGTTACTTTCAGGTTTTCTGTCTAATTCATGGGGGGGGGGGGGTACGAAATTATATTTCAAATGTCACAAAAAAATGAAATAAAGGTCACGAAAAAACACGTGATAGCCACGAATTTTCAGTTTTTGATTCTGGTAGACACCCTGGTGGGGTGGAGGGTAGGCAGTGTCGTGCGGTGAGTTTTCCTATGAGGTAAGCAATAAGCGTGGAGGTGAAGTAAAAATAAGGATAAAAGTATGAAACATGCTACTACAAAATGGCATTGATGAAATTATTCGAATTGTCGTATCCCCGTTTGGGTCATTCCATATGCATTTATTCTTTTCTGTGACGAATAATAGACATGGCGACGTACCACCAAAGAGTTTTCTTGGGGGGATGGGGGTAAAAATTGTGAAAGTGCCAACTGACTCAATTCAAAATTAAGTATTAAAGCAAAGAAAACCTTTTGACTTATTGGATTTTTCCAACTGACTCAACTCAATATTCCCCAACATCAAAGCAAAAAAAAACAACAAAAAACCAATGACTAGTTGGATTTTTTCAACTTCTTAACTCAATTCCCAATTATCAAAGCAAAAAAATAAACCTTCTGACTTGTTGGATTTTCTCAACTCCGTCTGATTGGAATTGTAAATTTTCCCAACTGCTGAGTGAAAAGTTCCTATTGGGGGGGGGGGGAGCTGCCCCCTATCGGTACGTCCCTGAACAGACATGGCCAACAAAAGTTTTCCACCATCTTCACAACCGGTTAACCGCAAAATGTTTTCATATTGCGGTACGTGGAAATGTTCTGTAAAAATTGAACCACCTTTCTTTTGCTTGATTTTCAAAAACGGTAATTTTGGTATCGGCTTACCACCATTAATAAATTCTAACTGTTCATCAAAAGTAAATGGCGAAAAAGGTTTTTCAATAAGATCTCAAATACGAATTTTTGGGGCCAAAAAAAAAATTGGAGCATTTAGACACGGGCGCGTTGATTTGCACGTACATAGAACATTGATCACGTTTCACTGCCAACTTCAACGTTTGACTAACCATAAGCGATATTAAAATCGCTTAAGAAACGCACAGTTTTCGTCGCGTTAAACATGCTAGTGTGTTTTTGTGTTGGTCCTCAACAGGGAGGCGGAGTGTAAGTCGTGTATAACTTCACGTGTAGTATGAAAAATAAGCGATTTTCGGATCACTGCCCTGATACGAATAGATACGAATACGTAGGAGCTGATTGCCAAACAGTGAACGCTTCTGTTTCAACTGTCTTCTCAACCACCAACAGACGGCGCCATTTATAAGCGGAAATACGATCGCTTCTTTCTCTGTCCAATGTTTCATATTTTTTATTTGTTACAAGTTGATATATTATATTATGAAACTAGTCCAGGGGAATTAGCATTGTTGATGGAATTAATTGCAGCACAGCGGAAACTTGGTACGATTGTTTAGTACCCTCTTCGGAAAAGCACCGTAATTTTACCTCCTCCCCCGGTGTGAGCATCCCCCCGAGTCCAAAAAGTGCCCTCGGAAACAGTCTTTGGCTTGTATCTAGCTTAAAATTGAGTTATAGGTAAAAATATTCCTTACCAAAATTATAGAGGGTAAAATTCTCTACAAAAATGGTATCAATGTTTTTTTTTTTGTGAATCCCATACCAACCAAGATAACTGGCATTCAAGATCACACGAGCATGTAAATATGAAGTAACCTACAACGTACGCGGTATATGATAGTGCTGTCGATTCAACTCGATTAATCGATTTATCAATTATTAAAAAAGTCGGCACCATTGTTGAATCGATTAATCGATAAATTTTAATCGATTCAACTCAAAGCGATTAATCGACCGATTTTAATTGATTCAGTTTGACACAAATAATTGACCGATTTCCATCGAGTCAACTTGACGCGATTCAACTGGATTCGACTTGAATAGTTAGAATACTTATTAGTTATTAGTTATCAGACACGAATCGATTCGGCCCATTTAAATCGGCTCGATTTGATTCAATCAAAAGTTTAAAACACAAGATAAACAAAGGAAGTCGAAGTGGCATCATTGCATTGCTATTGTTAACATGCAAGATGTAACATTAAAAGAAAAGTCGTCAAGTCACATTTAAGGGAGGAAGGGGGCGTATTCAGAAATGGATTTAACTTGATAGATCAATCAAGTTCGCGATTTTTTCCCCCTGTTTTTGCTTAAATAATGCTTTAAAACAGAAAAAAAAAATCACGAACTTGATTGATCGATCAAATTAAATCCATTTCTAAATACGTGCCGAAACTATAAAATCCGATACATTTTTTTAATCAACTATTTAAAAAATTCTATGTTTTTAATCGACTCAATTTTTTTAATCGACTTGATTTTTTTAATCGATTCAACGTTTGTAATCGATTTAAAATAATCGCGATTATAAGATTTGCCGATTTTCGATTTTTTTAAATCGATTTAATTTTTAAAAATTGATTAATCGATTTTTTTTTTAAAATCGACAGCACTAGTATATATGAACGCCGAACTCGCCACTCTAACATGCGAGAAGTGTTGAACGCTGTAATTCTAAATCCCTATACTAGATGGACCAGCTTGTTTGAGAAACCGGATTGAAGACAGACAATAGAAATGGCGCGACATGACTATTGGTGTTTGAACACTCCTGTAGGTGCGCTAGTGTAGTGGACGAAAAAATGATGAGGGTATTTTTACCACAAAAACATGTACAGGTGAAATGAGCTCTAGCATTTTCAGTATTGAAGAGAACTAAAGTGTCAGCCCTTATCATTTCCTTTCAGATGAGCCCAGCTTGAGTTTTTTTTTGCAGAACATTTTTCATATTTTCATCCAAATACACCAATAAAGGCGCCGCATTTCATTAGGCCGCTAGAGAGCGACTCTTTAGCATCTAAACGCGAAACGAACAAACATGCTAATTATGAAGAGTGCAGGCGGACTGACTCATAGACGCGGTGTCACCTCTAGCGTTTTGCAGCAGTGGATTCTTAGCGCCCCTGTCATATGCTTCATCTTTGCCAAGGCTTAGAAAAGTTCACAAACTGTCATCAGAAACGAGTGCTCAGCATAAAGAACTGAGAGAATCACGAGTGCAGCATGATATAAGGGATGTTCAAACTTTTCTAAACTGGCTGCGAGTCCATCATCCCTTCCCAAATGTATCTGAATTACAAGAGGGGATCTACCCGGGTGTACGGAAGGGATCCATGCAAAGGGTATACAGAGGGGCTATACAACAGTTTACAAAGGGGATACTTAGAGGCATACTGAGGGGCTATACGACGGGTCTACAAAGGGCATACATAAAGGGTATAATAGCACGGGTGTTTCAACGCCGGTGTATAGCTCGGGTAGTGAGAAGGCTACACGTAAATGAAGCGCTGTGATTGGCTAACCTGATGGCTCTCCTCGAAGGGAGCGCTCTGATTGGCTGCTGGAGAGGAAACATACCGGGTTGAGACAGGGCTAACGAGGGTCGATTTTCCAAGGATCTCGAGCGGGTTTACACGAACTTAAGTTTGCCGCATCGGGATCACGAGCTTGTGGTTGCCCTAAAGTGAGTATCTCTTGTAGCCACGCGTTTGTAGAGGGAGTTGTTTAAACACAGAAAATTGTATACATGTAAATTCGGATGAAGATGAATTCTTGTAATAACAAAGATGATAAATTGAAATTATATCATGTAATATTCTATGCACCCAGTCATGTGTTTTCGCGATTATTTCAGCGTTCTTATACCGCGTACTTTGTAGGTTACTCCATATTTAAATGCTCGTGTGATCTTGAACGCCGATTATCTTGGCTGGCATGGGATTCACGAAAAAAAAACATAGATATCATTTTCGTAGAGAATTTTATGCTCTTTAATTTTGATACGGGATATTTTTACGTATAACTCGATTTTAAGCTAGATACAAGCCAAAAACTGTTTCCGGGGGCACTTTTTGAACTCTGAGGAGTGATGCTCACACCGGGGGAGGGAGGAAATCACAGGGCTTTTCCGAAGATGGTACTAAACAATCCTACCAAGTTTCAGCTGTGCTGCAATTAATTCCATCAAACACCTCTTTTTAGCTAATTTTCCTGGACTAAAACTTATTTTTTCGGGATTTTTCAGGGTAAGCAGCGCTTATCTCGCTTACCTGGAATGCGTGGTACTGGGGGTAGAGGCAGCTGACCCCCTTCCCCGTTAGAATTTCTTACTCAGCACTCGGGAAAATTTACCATTTTAGTCATGCGGAGTTGGAAAATTCCAACAAGTCGAAAGGTTTTTTTTTTAGCTTTTTGCTTGATACTTGGGAGTTGAATTGAGAAGTTGGAAAACCAACAAGTCGAAAGGTTTTTTTGCTTCGATTCGTTTTGTGAATTTTGAGTCGAGTCAGTTGGGACGTTCACAATTCTCCCCCCCCCCCCCCCGAAAAAACTCTTCGGCACGTCCCGGCATACCATTCTTGATTGTAAACGCACGAGATGGTGGAATTTTGTGACAACAAAAACCTCTATAGCAGCCGGGGATGCGGATGACTCTATCACGTGTCAACAGAATCGGTTATTCGCCTCGCTCGCAGCCATTTTTGCAATCACGTGGTTGCAGTTCCCACTTGAATTTGTCTTCCTCGTTCTGATTTTTCTGGCTAGCCTACGACAGTGTGTTTTTCCAACAGACCGCCTTCGCCGCTTTCTGAAAAAGTAAAATAATAAATAATAAATAAATAGTTCAGCTTACAGATTTCACTATTTATTCTGAAAAAAAAAAAAAAAAAAAAATGAGAGCGAAGAATCGCGTGACATTAACATTCAATACAAGGATTGAACTGGGTTAAGTCGCACTGTAATCTGCTCGAATGAAAAAGCAATCTAAACGCACGATTTCATCGGGATATTCCTTTTTTTATCGTCCTCGAATAAATATAATTTCATAAAGTCTAGAAGTCCAGTATTATAATCCATTCGTGTCGTGTATATATATATTTTAAAACTAATTCACTTTGTTTCGAATATGTGTTTATGATGTATTGTGTTTTTGACTGTTTCAGTTAGGTGTGTTCACTTATTACACAGTAACTACGGGAGAAATGAATGCCTCTGGTCCAGTTCCTGACAGTATATTTGTATATAGACCTGATAAAAGACTACAAATTTGGAGGTTTATATTCTACACCGTGTTACACGCTGGGTGAGTACGACGTTTCATTTCGGCCAAAACCCTCTCGGAATATGGCGACGGTTGAAGCCGTTTTGAGCTCTGTATGTTTACCCGCCATTTTGTATAATTGTTTCAATTTTTTCTCGTTTTCAGATGGTTGCATTTATTATTTAATTTATTAGTACAGCTGTTAGTGGGTCTTCCATTGGAAATGGTTCATGGCTCATTAAGGATCGGCGTTGTATATATGGCTGGCGTTTTAGCAGGTACGCACAACATAATATCGTTCAGTCTTTCGCTACTGTAGAATCTCTTCGTACAATTTGTCAGCCTTACCGGCGAAAAAGGCGGAAATTGTTAGTCGAATGTTTGCTCCAGCAGAACGAAGATGAGTTCTTCGATTTCGGAGTTTTACCGACTTTTTGTTTTCTCCTTAAAAGTACTCTTCCACTTAAGTAATCTACGGATCTATGGTACTGTTATTTTTAGCGTACTACGTTATATATTGTAGGAAAAAAAAACTTTTTTTAATTTTAAATGTATATAATGTGCTAATTAATTGTGCAAATAACTGTGTAGGTTCATTAGGAACTTCTGTATTTGACTCAGACGTATCATTAGTGGGAGCCTCAGGAGGCGTTTACGCCTTATTGGCAGCGCATCTCGCCAATGTATTGCTGGTGAGTTTTTATGTATATATTTGTTTTTTTATTTTTCTCTTCTATGTGCATCTTGGCTTCAACTGTAATTGATTACGCGCGAAAAGTTGCATTCGTTGTGGAAACGGGAAAGTCACTTATGAATGATCTCCGAGACCGGAGGTGGTGAAAGAGAGCTACTCGTTCGTGCTGCGTTCATCATATTTTTCGTTCGTTCATTGGGCGTTCATTGAACTTCCGAATTCATTGCTGCGAACCAGAAACTTCAATCCCGAAATGAACGAATGACACATGGGATGAATAAGCAGTTCGTGCACCACCTCTGCTCGAGGTGGGCACTTCAAGTACGAGTGTACTTCTGACTGCTAAGGGTGAAAGGGTGGAGACGACATGGATGAAAATCGGTGGAGAGGGGCGTGGTGGTGGAGATGGTAGGATGGGTGTTTTTCGTAGGAGAGGGTATCTAAAGACATGTGAAAACGAAGAGTGGAGTTGCAGGTGTATAAGATTGACGGAGGAGAGAAATCATGAATCTAGAGAGGATGTGTAGAAAGATGAGTGCGTGAAGGCTGCAGATACTGGACGTATGCATTGTGACAGGAGATGGTAGTGGTAGTGGAAGCTACAACCTCCACAAATAAGTCAAGAGGTGGTGGGTACAACATTCAGAATTGACGGCACCGAGTGGGTGCAAATTAAGTACAGAATTTCTGCACCTTCAGCACATGAAATGACTCCATATGGGATGTAGTGGATGCTGCATCTATAACTAAGCAGACACGAGGGCGAGAGGATACAATTCAAGAAAGGAGGTTCAATAGGATACTACATACGCGTAGGTAAAAAATTTCCGGACCATTCCGGATGCCAAATGTCTCAAATAATAGTGGGGGTTGGTATGGCAGAGGCTACTCCATTCGCCTATATTTTGAAGAGGTGATAGTCGAAAATTCGTGATTTAGGGTATTAGAAAAATAGGTCCAAAATTTTCTGTATCAGTATTAATGCAAAATTCCTGTCTGAGGAGGGGGGTGTGCTTAGGTTCCCTGTCCTGCCTCGAAACTGGTTTCTTTTTTTAATTACAGTAAAGGAAGCGAATACAATACTCGAGAAAGGTGGTGCAAAATTGCAACAGTGGCTCGATCAAGTGTGGCTCATTCTTCTTGAAATTCTATGAATCACAAAAATAAAATGGATATTCCCTATCTACTTCAACAGAAAGAAACATGCAAAAGCATATTTTCGGAATCTCTATCACAAAGGTAGAAGTCACTTTCAGCTCCTGCACATTCGTTGTTTTGGGAATACCGTACTTTTTTGAGGCACTTAAAAATCCGTTTTCCTTCTCAGCGCTTCACATACCATTTCTGAATCCCACTGTCTATGAATGTATAGAATAGCTATTCGAAAATTAAAGAATAGATATTTAAAAAATACTATCCAACGATAGAAGATATCATTGGTCGAGGATGATTTCGAGTAAGATATCTTCTGTTCGATGAGAGATATCTACATTTCAGATTTCGAATTATTCTTTATATCACTGCTAACAGTTTGTGCTATGTATAATTGTAGATTAATAATCTTGTAAAAATTGATTAAAACCGATGGCATTTGATATGTTCACAGAATTTTCATCACATGCAGTTTGGCATTGTTCGATTGATCGGCATCTTTTTTGTTGGTATGTACAGAATTTCGTTTTTAATTTTTACATTTTTATAATTAATGGTTTTTTTTTTGTTTTGTGAAACTCGCGGTTGAAAATCAATTCCTAAGCCTTTGGTACCGTACACATTTGAACTTTTAATTCATCTGTGACATTTGAATTGTTTTCATCTTTATTCCCCATTTTGACTTGGGTAAAGTTCCTTGTTAGTTCATGAAACTTTCCGCTCGCACATGTGTTGATTAAATTGCCTACCAAGTCCCGTGAATTGGCTAACTGGTTGAGTTGGGGGTTCTTGAAAATGCGTCTGTCGTGAGAAATATTGACGTGTATAGTCCGTTCCAGATAAGAATATCAACAAGCGACCTCGCGGATCGCGAGGTAGTAATAGGGTGTTTGCCATTGGGACTATGCAAACTGTAGAAGCGCTAGTGTAGAATAGGTATTTTTTGATAAGCGAATGATGCTCTAAAGAATGCTTCTTTTCGCCCCCCCCCCCGACACGAGAACATAAAAGCTCAGGACGCTACACGCACATCATGGAAGTTCAAGGCTTCGAACTGTGAAGCTGCAAACTGCAATCACCCGGCAGACTTTGATCAACACAGAACATACTAGAAAACTAGAATACATTTCCATTTTCCGTTTAATTCATTCCAAGTGGCAAGCAGAAATCAAACACTCTACCTTTACAAGACAAAAAATAAATTCAAAGGACATAAATCCAAGGAATTTAAAGTCAGGAGTTTCAACGAATATGAACTGTCAACTACTGATAACAATTCAGAGGGACAGGAATTTTGTTTCGATTCAAATAAACGAGGAATTTTACTTCCATTCAAATAAAGTTGTGTTCTCACTTCAGAAAACGCACATTAATATTATTTATTCACGTTTTTCATCAATTCCGCTACACGATTATAATAGAAGTTCAAATTCGTGGTTGAAGGCATGTTGATGGTTTTGGATGATTCCTCGATCCTGACTGATAATGAAAGAGGAAAGTAAATAGTCAAACGAGAAACGAAATATTCGTGAAAGACCTCTGAAACAGAATACCAAAATTACCAATTACTTAATACTGCTAACATATTTATGAGACATAACTCACATCTCATTAAAATTTCCAGATAAGAGTACCACAGAATGTTGCTTGTACTTGGTTCGATTCAAATACATTATACACGCTAATTCAACTGAGAACCCATTTCATACAAACAAACAATACACTTACCTCTTCTAAATCTAGTTAATGTCTTCACTTTCTTTGAGGAAATAGTTCCTTTTGTAGAACAGAGTCGCACAATTATACTGTTATGAGTAAAATGTAAAATACGAATCGAACCACACGCCTCCGCCTTAAGACCGATCTAACGATCTAAACGCAACTGAGCTAAAACTGAACTATGAGCTGTAAACAATTCACTCGTATTTAAAGAAAAATTATGATGATGAAAAAGCAATTGCAATAGGGTGCTTGCAGCGCTACGCGCGGCAAACACCCTAAAAACCCATAGATGTGGCGGCATCGCAGGGGAAAAGGGAAGTAAGAAATTCACACTGAACGTGGTAAAGACGCAGCGCACGTTCTCAGGAAGTGATACGTGATTGGTTGCAAAATTGAACTCGTGAACGTATTAGTCTGTGGTCTGTCTCAGAGTTTTTGATACTCTTATCTGGAACGGAAGCAGAACTGGTGTTTCTTGTTTAGGGACGTAATGATTGGGGGAGGGGAGAAGCAACTTACCCCCATAGGAATTTTTCACCCAGCAGGTGGGAAAATTTACCATTTCAGTTCGGGACAAAAATAAGGGAAGCACGGAAGCCTTCACCGGAATTGTGAAATTTTAGTAGATGGATTACAAGTAGGGAAAATACAACAAGTTAGAATTGTTTTTTCTTGCCAATGCAAAAAATCTTGATACTTGGGAATTTTGAGTTGAGTCAGTTGGGACTTTCATAATTTCTGCCCTCACCCTTCCCCTCCGAAGAAACTCTTCGCTACGTCCCTGTTCTTTAAAGGGGTTTTGCGAAGAAAATAACATTATTACTTATTTGTAACCCCCCGATAAGAAACAGGTCCTTATCTTCAAAAAAAAAATTACTTCAGGGGTTTTGTTTGTCATGGTCAGTATTTAGACGCACGTATTCGCGTAATAACAATGTGAAACTCGAAAAATCGTTTTTTGGACTGGACAGCGGCCCCGAATTGGGCTCCATGCCGGCCGAGAACGAGCTGTGCGAAGTTTCTTTCCTCTGTATCTGAGAGACTCATTTTTGACGCTAAGGAGCTTTTTCTTATCCATGAACCCATTTGTTTTTTGAAGTCTGTGTTTACCCCTTTTCTTTGTCTGCTTTAGACTTAGACTTATATGCAGGATTTTGCCGTCGATTTTTTATTCTACACGTAGAATACACCATGTAGAATGAATGACCATTCTACCTATTTTACTGTAGAATGTGTAGAATGCGTAGACTGACTAACAGAAAAGTGAAAATTTAAAAATTCAAACTAAAATTAAACAATTTTATTCCTTATTTGTAAATAACTAAGCTTTAAAAAGCTTTACAAAAACATTAATTAAAACTTAAAATTCAGAACTTTGACAGTTATCTTTAATTTTAAGAGAGAAATATATAAAATTCTTCAAACGTTCAAGTTTGAGACGAATACGCGTGCTGTCATGCACATAACTCCACTATAGGAAAAAACACGCTCAAATTGTGCCAATGAAGCCGGAATCAAATTTAGTTTCAATGCTAATTCTGCCAGTTCGTTGTGGAAGGGCAGCACGTGCTTCCAAAAATGTATAGGATTATTATTTAATCCATTTGTGTATAATTTTTTGAAAATGGGTTCTTTTTCCGCAAAAGTGATGACATCTCCATGGGCGTGTTTCAATGAATCAATAAGAAATACTTAATTCTTTGACCTGAGCTAAAGACGACTGCGGAAACCTGCCATCCGCATTGTCGGATTCGGCATCCACAGGCACAGTTGGATACAAAATGACAGGTTTCCGCACTTGTATGGTTATTGGCACTGTTGTGCAGAGACTGAAAGCCGAATGATAAAACTTTAGCTTTCAGCTATTGGCTTCCAATTACAAAAATAAAGATTTGGCTTTTGACTTCTCAGCTCTTTCTAACCTTCAGCTTTCAAGAAATGCACTGGCTTTTACCTTTCTACTTTCAGCTTTTAGCTTCCAATTTTCCCCCTTAGCCTTTACTATCTTAGGCCTTTGGCGGCCAGCAATATTTTCATTTTCTTTTTGGGCTTTGTAGTTGGTATTGTGAAGTGATCTCTGAACTGATTTTCATCTAATTCGATATCTTTGTTTTACCTACTTTTTAGGGTCGGCTAGACCCTATTGCGATCGCTTTTTTTTTATTCTTCGAGTTGTTCAGTACTCAAACGTTATCAAGTGGTAATATGGATGGCGATTCTGTCGTAGTTCGTTTCAGCCCAAAGCAGACGAAAAACACCTAAAATTCATTGAATTTAAGAACCTTTCTCCAGGATGCATTTAGGTGTTGGAAATTAGCAGAGTAATTTGAGTCAACTAAATTTGCCTCGGCCGCCTTAGCAGTCAGCCATTATTAAATTAAATTATTATTATTAACAAAAGCTTTTTCAAAAAGCTGAAAAAAGAATACTTTTGCTTTTAGCTTTCACATTTTTTATTCTTTCTAACCTTCGGCTTTTGGCTTTCGGCTTCCAGGAAAAACATCAGCTTTTTTCTGATTTATAGCTAGGCAACCCGCAGTGCGTTTTTTTTTCTCCTGGAGGTGGCGGTGGTGGTGGTGGCGGCGGTGGAGGCGGCGGATTTTACTTTTTTAGTATTATGGAGAGATTATTAACAAAAGCTTTTTCAAAAAGCTGAAAAAAAGAAAACCTGGTTTTAGCTTTTGCCTTTTTCAATCTTTCTGACCTTCGGCTTTCGGCTTTTAGCTTTTAGCTTTCGGCTTGCTTTCAGTCTCTGTTGTGCTGTAAAATTTTGTTTTTTATCACAGCACTGGTTATACATAGGTCTCTACCTGTGCCTCAAAAGTTCGTTTTTGTAGGGGGTTAAAACAAAGAACCCTTTTTTGGCCCCCCGGGTTTTTTTAAATTCAAAAATTTTCCCCCAATTTTTTTCTTTTTCATTTTTTTTCCTAGAAAGCTTTTCCACAACGAAAATACTCCGGGAACAAAAATTACAACGTAACTGATCGAATTTCAGAAAAGAAAAATTTTTTTGGGGGTTGGGAATAATTTTCCCCAAATTGAATCTTTTTTTCCTTTAATTAAACCCAAAAATTTTAAAATTTGTTTAAATGGTGTTTTTTTACATTAATGTAAATTTTTTAAAATGAGGGTTTTTATTTATGGTGTTTTTTTAAAAATTTAGTGGTTTTTTCTGTATTTTTGGGGTTTTTTAAAAAGGGGGGGGTTTTTTTGGGGTAGGAAATGTTTTGGAAAGTTTGAGGGGGGTTTTTGGGGCCCTTGGTCCGGGGGGAAAAAATTTTGAATTTTTAAAAATTGGGAAAAAATTGTTTTTTTTGTTTGCCCCGGGTGGGGGGTTTTGGGGGGGGGGGGCCCGGGGGGGGGGGGGGGGGGGGAAAAAGGGGGGTCCGGGGGGTTTTGGGATTGGATGATCGGGGGGGGTGGGAAAAATTTAAAAAAGTAAAAAAAAGGGGGTTGGTGGGGGGGGGGTAATTTGTTGGGGAGTTGGCTAAAAAACCCAAAAATTGTGAAAACCCGGGAATTGGAAAAAGCATTGTTTTAGTTTGGGTTTCGTATAATAGCCCTTTTGTAAAAAAAAAACAAAAAAAACTATAATTTTTTTTTCCGAAAATTTTAACCTTCTTCTTGTTATTTTTCCAAAAAATTACCGCGTTATCCACCCCTCGCTCACAATCAGAAATCACTGCAATATTGCGTTTATCGATTAGTTAGCCCCCGCATGCCGACTTTTTCCCAATTTTTTTTTTTTGGTTTTTGTTCAGTATTCGCGCGATTGAAAAACAGTTGTTTGTTTTGGTAAATGTAAGTTGTTTTTTTTCCGTTTTTTTTCTGTACGAATTCGTTTCGTTTTTGATGCGGTCTTTCGTTAAAAGACCACACACTTGGAATTTGATTTTGTATTAATTTAAGCCTCGGAAAGTGACGTTATTGTGTTACATACTGGAAAATCTTTAACGAAAATCAAAGAAAGTTCAAATTTTAATTCTCATTATCCACGTGTCTGCGGGCGGCTATGTCATCACATTTATGATTTACGTATTTGACTGAAAATACTTTTTGTATAACGATTCCTTTTTAATGATTTTGGGTGCCCAAGCCTGGCGCGCTTAAAGACCGATCTAACGATCTAAACGCAACTGGAGCTAAAACTGAACTATGAGCTGTAAACAATTCACTCGTATTTAAAGAAAAATTATGATGATGAAAAAGCAATTGCAATAGGGTGCTTGCAGCGCTACGCGCGGCAAACACCTAAAAACCCATAGATGTGGCGGCATCGCAGGGGAAAAGGGAAGTAAGAAATTCACACTGAACGTGGTAAAGACGCAGCGCACGTTCTCAGGAAGTGATACGTGATTGGTTGCAAAATTGAACTCGTGAACGTATTAGTCTGTGGTCTGTCTCAGAGTTTTTGATACTCTTATCTGGAACGGAAGCAGAACTGGTGTTTCTTGTTTAGGGACGTAATGATTGGGGGAGGGGAGAAGCAACTTACCCCCATAGGAATTTTTCACCCAGCAGGTGGGAAAATTTACCATTTCAGTTCGGGACAAAAATAAGGGAAGCACGGAAGCCTTCACCGGAATTGTGAAATTTTAGTAGATGGATTACAAGTAGGGAAAATACAACAAGTTAGAATTGTTTTTTCTTGCCAATGCAAAAAATCTTGATACTTGGGAATTTTGAGTTGAGTCAGTTGGGACTTTCATAATTTCTGCCCTCACCCTTCCCCTCCGAAGAAACTCTTCGCTACGTCCCTGTTCTTTAAAGGGGTTTTGCGAAGAAAATAACATTATTACTTATTTGTAACCCCCCGATAAGAAACAGGTCCTTATCTTCAAAAAAAAATTACTTCAGGGGTTTTGTTTGTCATGGTCAGTATTTAGACGCACGTATTCGCGTAATAACAATGTGAAACTCGAAAAATCGTTTTTTGGACTGGACAGCGGCCCCGAATTGGGCTCCATGCCGGCCGAGAACGAGCTGTGCGAAGTTTCTTTCCTCTGTATCTGAGAGACTCATTTTTGACGCTAAGGAGCTTTTTCTTATCCATGAACCCATTTGTTTTTTGAAGTCTGTGTTTACCCCTTTTCTTTGTCTGCTTTAGACTTAGACTTATATGCAGGATTTTGCCGTCGATTTTTTATTCTACACGTAGAATACACCATGTAGAATGAATGACCATTCTACCTATTTTACTGTAGAATGTGTAGAATGCGTAGACTGACTAACAGAAAAGTGAAAATTTAAAAATTCAAACTAAAATTAAACAATTTTATTCCTTATTTGTAAATAACTAAGCTTTAAAAAGCTTTACAAAAACATTAATTAAAACTTAAAATTCAGAACTTTGACAGTTATCTTTAATTTTAAGAGAGAAATATATAAAATTTTTCAAACGTTCAAGTTTGAGACGAATACGCGTGCTGTCATGCACATAACTCCACTATAGGAAAAAACACGCTCAAATTGTGCCAATGAAGCCGGAATCAAATTTAGTTTCAATGCTAATTCTGCCAGTTCGTTGTGGAAGGGCAGCACGTGCTTCCAAAAATGTATAGGATTATTATTTAATCCATTTGTGTATAATTTTTTGAAAATGGGTTCTTTTTCCGCAATAGTGATGACATCTCCATGGGCGTGTTTCAATGAATCAATAAGAAATACTTAATTCTTTGACCTGAGCTAAAGACGACTGCGGAAACCTGCCATCCGCATTGTCGGATTCGGCATCCACAGGCACAGTTGGATACAAAATGACAGGTTTCCGCACTTGTATGGTTATTGGCACTGTTGTGCAGAGACTGAAAGCCGAATGATAAAACTTTAGCTTTCAGCTATTGGCTTCCAATTACAAAAATAAAGATTTGGCTTTTGACTTCTCAGCTCTTTCTAACCTTCAGCTTTCAAGAAATGCACTGGCTTTTACCTTTCTACTTTCAGCTTTTAGCTTCCAATTTTCCCCCTTAGCCTTTACTATCTTAGGCCTTTGGCGGCCAGCAATATTTTCATTTTCTTTTGGGCTTTGTAGTTGGTATTGTGAAGTGATCTCTGAACTGATTTTCATCTAATTCGATATCTTTGTTTTACCTACTTTTTAGGGTCGGCTAGACCCTATTGCGATCGCTTTTTTTTTATTCTTCGAGTTGTTCAGTACTCAAACGTTATCAAGTGGTAATATGGATGGCGATTCTGTCGTAGTTCGTTTCAGCCCAAAGCAGACGAAAAACACCTAAAATTCATTGAATTTAAGAACCTTTCTCCAGGATGCATTTAGGTGTTGGAAATTAGCAGAGTAATTTGAGTCAACTAAATTTGCCTCGGCCGCCTTAGCAGTCAGCCATTATTAAATTAAATTATTATTATTAACAAAAGCTTTTTCAAAAAGCTGAAAAAAGAATACTTTTGCTTTTAGCTTTCACATTTTTTATTCTTTCTAACCTTCGGCTTTTGGCTTTCGGCTTCCAGGAAAAACATCAGCTTTTTTCTGATTTATAGCTAGGCAACCCGCAGTGCGTTTTTTTTTCTCCTGGAGGTGGCGGTGGTGGTGGTGGCGGCGGTGGAGGCGGCGGATTTTACTTTTTTAGTATTATGGAGAGATTATTAACAAAAGCTTTTTCAAAAAGCTGAAAAAAAGAAAACCTGGTTTTAGCTTTTGCCTTTTTCAATCTTTCTGACCTTCGGCTTTCGGCTTTTAGCTTTTAGCTTTCGGCTTGCTTTCAGTCTCTGTTGTGCTGTAAAATTTTGTTTTTTATCACAGCACTGGTTATACATAGGTCTCTACCTGTGCCTCAAAAGTTCGTTTTTGTAGGCCGGATTCAAACACAAAGCAGACCAATTTTATTGGCTCCCTGAATATTCACGTCATTCTACACTTTCTGCGCCAATTCTACATTCTACATCTATTCTACACATAGATATAGAATCAATTATTCTACACATAGACAAAGAATTAATTATTCTACACGTAGACATAGAATTAATTATTCTACACGTAGACATAGAATCGTTATTCTACATGTAGATGTAGAATCTATTATTCTACACATAGATATAGAATCAATTATTCTACATGTAGATGTAGCATCTATTATTCTACACATAGATGTAGAATGTATTATTCTACACATAGATGTAGAGTCTATTATTATACGGGTAGACGCACAACCTCCGCTCATATGTGATAACGTCATTCGAGAAGGACCCTTCTTTGTGCTCCTATGAGTCCTAAATGAGTGAATTATTGAACTTTGCTCATCAGAATGCGACGACTAAACTTGAATTTTTTTCTGTTTGCAGCCAGCGTTGATGTCGGTTTTGCCGTTTACGACAGGTACGCGGCCGTTGCCCCGGACATTCAGCGAGAACCAGTCAGCTACGCAGCCCATCTAATGGGCGCATTCGCCGGACTAACGATCGGCCTGGCAGTGCTGAAGAATTTCGAGCAAAAGCTACACGAACAGCTGATATGGTGGGTGGCGTTGGCGCTATATTTGATACTGGCCAGTTGCGCTATCATTTATAACCTAATACATCCGTACGAAAGCTACCAGGGACATTGGTAAAAGCATTGATTTAGTATTGGTTTTCGTATAATAGTCATCGTGTGTC
The DNA here is from genome assembly GCA_031841125.1 of Acanthococcus lagerstroemiae. Classification (NCBI taxonomy): domain Eukaryota; kingdom Metazoa; phylum Arthropoda; class Insecta; order Hemiptera; family Eriococcidae; genus Acanthococcus; species Acanthococcus lagerstroemiae. The sequence continues at coordinate 35,276,703 of CM063114.1, read as the reverse complement.
CGAAAAAAACAACAACAAAACTATACTATAATTTGTACTCGTTTCGCGAAAATTCGTTGTACCTTCTTCTTGTTATTTTTCCAAAAAGATTACGCGCGTTATCCACCCCTCGCTCACAAGTTCAGAAATCACTGCCAATATTGCGTTTATCGATATAGTTAGCCGCCGCATGCCGACTTTTTTCCCAATTTTTTTTTTTTGGTTTTTGTTCAGTATTCGCGCGATTGAAATCAGTTGTTCGTTTGTGGTAAATGTAAGTTGTTTTTTTTCTCGTTTTTTTTCTGTACGAATTCGAATTTCGTTTTTGATGCGGTCTTTCCGCATGTAAAGACCACACGACTTGGAATTTGATTTTGTATTAATTGAAGCCTCGGAAAGTGACGTTATTGTGTTACATACTGGAACTCTTTAACGACAAATCAATGAAAGTTCAATTTCAATTCTCATTATCCACGTGTCTGCGGTGCGAGACTATGTCATCACTATTTATGTATGTGATCGATATTTGACTGAAAAATACTATTGTATAACGATTGCCTATGATAGTCGATTCAATTTTGGATTACAAGCGAATAACATTCACGAAACTTTACATTTTTGTTTTTCCTTCACGAACTAAACGTGTTGGTACCGAGTATTACATCGATAGATGGACTTTTTCTTTTTGTGTGTGTGTGTTACGATATTCGAAATCTTGTTCGTAAAATTCCGATAGCTTGGCTGCTGTTCGATTTTATCTATATAGTTATTTTCGTTATTATTTTGTTGTAATTGTTTTTCCTGTTTTTCATTTTCCCCTTTCTATATATCATTTACTTTCGTTCGTTCGTTCGTTTTTTTTTTTTTTGATACGCATCTCTGCTTGTATGTAAAAATCTTCCTTTCAGTATTAAAATAAAATGGAAAAAAAAAAGCAAATATGTAAATGCTATGTGGGAGATTTCGTTTTTAAAGAATAACCTACAATTCATGCGTTATTTGCTGTTATGTCTAGTCATATAAGTTAAATATGGTACCTGTACATGTGTATATTTTTTTATGCTTGTTATGTACACTTCGACAATTACTATTATTTTTTATAAGACGAATTCATTTTAATGTATATATTTATATTTTAATTGAAGGATTTCAATTTTTTATACCTATATAGTATATAAACTATACAGAAAAATACGTGCTATTACGTATTCCAAAATAATTGTTCTTTTCGTTTATGAAGAAAATTTATAACGCTTTAAAAAGTTTTAATTATAAATTCGTTGCGGACAATGCATTTTGTGGCTTCGTGTAGGATGCATACTTATTCCTCTGTACGTGTTAGTAATTCAACCGACATTTGTGTTATTTAAACGTGTAATGTGTTTCATGACTATTGTCGATTCATAATCGAGTGATACATTTTTATATTATTAAATTAAAATCGTGTAACTGAGCTGAAAAACAGAATCTTATTTCAGCCGAGTGAGCATTTTCATACTCATCGTGTCATTTTTTGAGTTAAAATATTTTCGGAGTGCTTGTGCACCGGGAGTGGGGGAACTTTGGTAGTGTAGCCTTGTTTGTTTAGAAACGAGAGACAACGGTGTAAATCCACTATCGTACCGCGAGAAAAGTAAGCTTTTTTAGGTGAAATCGCAAATTTGCCAGAAATGATCTCTCACCAAAATTTTAAACCGTTTTGCTTTAGTTTTCTCCAGTCCAAAGTTATTCGTGTTGCTCCGCTTCCCCTACAGAATTGGATAATGTGAATTGTGTGTCTCATATTCAACGTGTTGAAGGCGGTAACGTTGAAATTTATAAAAAAATGTGGAAGCCCCTTGAACACGTTGAATATGCAATGCAAGTCACACAAAAATGTATTTTCGAAGATTCAAATCTTCTCGGGGGGAGGGGGGGCTGAAAACGCGGATAACTTTTAACTGGAGACAGCTAGAGTAAGATAGTTCGAAAATTTTGGTGAGAGGAGATAATTTCTCACAAAATGAAGTTAATGAACTTTCCTTGCGAGAGGCACACTTTTCTCCGTTTTGTTGTACCTCCCACAGAGCTTGAAAAGAATGAGCTTTTTTAGGTAAAATCGCAAATTGGTCAGAAATGATTTCCCACCAAAATTTCAAACTGATTTCTCTAGCTTTCTCCAGTCTAAAGTTATTCAAGTTGTTCCACTTCCTCCCAGAAAATAGAAATTTCGAAAATGTCAATCGGTGTATGTTGAATTGCATATTCAACAAGTTGAAGGCGCTACTAAATTTTTCGAAAACGTGCAAAAGTGGAGACGAAAATTAAAAATTCGTCAGAACTCTGGCACTCTTACTATCAAAATGAAGGTAATAAAAAGTTAGAATTTCTCTCACGATACGCAAATTGACGTTTTCGAAATTTCCAATTTCCTGGGCCGAACTAATAAAAAAAAAAATCTCTGAATGGGTGAAAGCTACAGGAGAATGATATGAAATTTTCAAAAGAGGAGATCAGTTTGTTCTCAAAATTTCAAACCGTTTTCCTCTAGCTCTCACCAATCCAGAGATTTTCGTGTTTTACCAGTTCGCCCCAGGAAATTGGAAACTGAAAATATCAATCAACGTATTTTGTATTGCATACTCGACGTGTTGAAGGCATTACCAGATTATTCGAAAATTCGAGGGCGTGTAGACGATAATAAAAATGGTAATGTGATTGTGCCTTCCACGCGTTGATGAGGCAATACCAAATACATGATTTGACGTTTTCAAAATTTCCAATTTCCTGGGGCGAATTAATAAAACGCGAAAATCTCTGGATCAATGAGAGCTAGAGGAAAACGGTTTGAAATATTCGAAAGAGGAGATCATTTTGCTCGCAGAATTTCCAACTGTTTTCCTCTAGCTCTCACCAATTCAGAGATTTTCGCTTTTTATCAGTTCGCCCCAGGAAATTAGATACTTTGAAATTGTCATTGGTATGTGTCAGGTTGCATATTCGACATGTTGAAGGAATTACCAAATTATATGAACTAGAGGAAAATGATTCGAAATTTAGGAAGCGGAATGATCCCCTCTTACAAAAATTTTAAACTGTTTCGCTGTAACTGCCCCCTATTCAAAGATTTACGCGTTTTATGAGTTCGCCCCAGGAAATTGGAAATTTCCGAAAAGTCAATTCACGTATGTGGAATTGCAGACTCAACGCATGGAGGGCGCCCACATTCTCGTTTTTACATTCGTCTACACGCTCTCGAATTTTCGAATAGTCTGATAAAGCCTTCAGCACATCGAGTGTGCAACCCAATACACATCAATTAACTTTTTCAAAATCTCAAATTTCCTAGGGGAAATAATAATACGCTAAAATCTCCAGATTGATGTGAGTTGGAGAAAAACCGTTTGAAATTTTGGCGGCGGAATGATCCCCTCTGACGAAAATTGAAAAACCGTTTCGCTGTAACTGCCCCCTATCCAGAAATTTTGGCGGTTTATTAGTTCGCCCCAGGATATTACAAATTTTTAAAACGTCAATTCGCGTATGTAGAATTGCAGACTCAACGCATGGAAGGCGCCCACATTACCGTTCTTTTGATCGACTACACGCCCTCGCATGTTTGAATAACGTCGTAATGCCTTCAACACGTCCGATATGCAATACAGTAAACACCAATTGACGTTTTCAAAATCTCAAATTTCCTGGGGGGAACTAATAAAACGCTAAAATCTCCGGATTGGTGAGAGCTAGAGGAAAACGATTTGAAATTTTGGAAGCGGAATGATCCCCTCATACGAAAATTTTAAGCCGTTTCGCTGTACCTGCCCCCAATCAAAAGATTTTCGCGTTTTAGAACTTCGCCAAAGGAAATTGGAAATTTCCAAAACATCGATTCGCGTATATGGAATTGCAGACTCAACGCGTGGCAGGCGCCCACATTACGGTTCTTATGAACGTCTGCACGCTCTCGAATTTTTGATAACGCGGTAATGCCTTCAACAAAACGGTTATGCAAAACTATGGACATCAATTTACGTTTTCGAAATCGCTAGTTTTTCTCAGGGGAGAACTAATAAAACGCGAAAATTTCCGGACTGGGAATAGCCAGAGGAAAACGGTCTGAAATTTTGAGAGCAGATTGATCTCCTCTTCCGAAAGTGTCAACCCGTTTTGCTGTAGCTGCCTCCAATCCAGTAATTTTGGCATTTTATTAGTTCGCCCCAGAGAAATTAGCGAAATCAAAAACGGCGAATATTCTGGTAATGCCTTCAGCACGTCGAATATGCAACTCAACTTACACCAATTGACGTTTTCGAAATCGCGAATTTCTCTGGGGGGAACTAATAAAACGCGAAAATTTCCGGACTGGGCATAGCTAGAGGAAAACGGATTGAAATTTTGAGAGCAAATTGATCTCGTCTGTCGAAAGTGTCAACCCGTTTCGCAGTAGCTGCCTCCAATCCAAAGATTTTTGCATTTTATTAGTTCGCCCCAGAGAAATTAGCGAAATCAAAAACGGCGAATATTCTGGTAATGCCTTCAGCACGTCGAATATGCAACTCAACTTACACCAATTTACGTTTTCGAAATCGCGAATTTCTCTGGGGGGAACTAATAAAACGCGAAAATTTCCGGACTGGGCATAGCTAGAGGAAAACGGTTTGAAATTTTGATAGCAGATCGATCTCCTCTTCCGAAAGTGTCAACCCGTTTTGCTGTAGCTGCCTCCAATCCAAAGATTTTTGCATTTTATTAGTTCACCCCAGAGAAATTAGCGATTTCGAAAACGGCGAATAATCTGGTAATGCCATCAGCACGTCGAATATGCAACTCAACTTACACCAATTGACTTTTTCGAAATTGCGAATTTCTCTGGGGGGAACTAATAAAACGCGAAAATTTCCGGACTGGGCATAGCTAGAGGAAAACGGTTTGAAATTTTGACAGCAGATTGATCTCCTCTACCGAAAGTGTCAACCAGTTTTGCTGTAGCTGCCTCCAATCCAGTCATTTTGGCATTTTATTAGTTCGCCCCAGAGAAATTAGCGATTCCGAAATCAGTGAATATTCTGGTAATGCCTTCAGCACTTCGAATATGCAACACAACATACATCAATTGCCGGTATCGCAATCGCGAAAATCTCCGGACTGGGGATAGCTAGAGGAAAACGGTTTGAAATTTTGAGAGCAAATTGATCTCCTCTTTCGAAAGTGTCAACCCGTTTCGCAGTACCTGCCACCAATCCAAAGATTTTTGCATTTTATTAGTTCGCCCCAGAGAAATTAGCGATTTCGAAAACGTCAATTGGCGTATGAGAAATAGCATATTCAATTCTTCGAAGGCGTCACAATTGTATTTCAAATTTTCTAATATTCTGGTAATGCCTTCGGCACGTCAAATATGCAACTCAAAACATACACCAATTTACGTTTTCGAAATCGCGAATTTCTCTGGGGGGGAACTAATAAAACGCGAAAAGCTCCGGACTGGGCATAGCTTAAGGAAAACGGATTGAAATTTTGAGAGCAAATTGATCTCGTCTTTCAAAAGTGTCAACCCTTTTTGCAGTAGCTGCCTCCAATCCAAAGATTTTTGCATTTTATTAGTTCGCCCCAGAGAAATTAGCTATTTCGAAATCGGCGAATATTCTGGTAATGCCTTCAGCACTTCGAATATGCAACTCAACATACACCAATTTACGTTTTCGAAATCGCGAATATCTCTGGGGGGAACTAATAAAACGCGAAAAGCTCCAGACTCGGCATAGCTAGAGGAAAACGGATTGAAATTTTGAGAGCAGATTGAACTCCTCTTTCGAAAGTGTCAACCCGTTTCGCAGTAGCTGCCTCCAATCCAAAGATTTTTGCATTTTATTAGTTCGCCCCAGAGGATTAACGATTTCTAAAACGTCAATTGGCGTATGAGAAATAGCATATTCAATTCTTCGAAGGCGTCACACTTGTATTTGAAATTTTGTAATATTCTGGTAATGCCTTCGGCACGTCAAATATGCAACTCAACACACACCAATTCACGTTTTCGAAATCGCGAATTTCTCTGGGGGGAACTCATAAAACGCGAAAATTTCCGGACTGGGCATAGCTAGAGGAAAACGGTTTGAAATTTTGATAGCAGATCGATCTCCTCTTCCGAAAGTGTCAACCCGTTTTGCTGTAGCTGCCTCCAATCCAAAGATTTTTGCATTTTATTAGTTCGCCCCAGAGAAATTAGCGATTTCGAAAACGGCGAATAATCTCGTAATGCCATCAGCACGTCGAATATGCAACTCAACTTACACCAATTCACTTTTTCGAAATTGCGAATTTCTCTGGGGGGAACTAATAAAACGCGAAAATCTCCGGACTGGGCATAGCTAGAGGAAAACGGATTGAAATTTTGAGAGCAAATTGATCTCGTCTTTCGAAAGTGTCAATCCGTTTCGCAGTAGCTGTCTCCAATCCAGTCATTTTGGCATTTTATTAGTTCGCCCCAGAGAAATTAGCGATTCCGAAATCAGTGAATATTCTGGTAATGCCTTCAGACTCGAAATGCAACCAAAAAAAATTTTTTTTTTTTTGGGTTTTTTGGGGGCCCTTTTGGGGGGAACCCGGGAAAAAAAGGGGGGGTTAAAAACCCCCCGGGGAAAAAAGGGGGGCCCTTTTTAAAAAAACCCCTTTTTAAAAAAAAACCCCCCCTTTTTTTTTTTTTAAAAGGGGGTTTTTTCCCCTAAAAAAAAAAAATTTTTTGGGAAGCCTTCAGACGTTGAATATAACTCAACAAAAACCCAAATTTCGTTTTTTAAACGCGAATTTCTCTGGGGGGAAAAAAAAACGCGAAAAATGGACTGGGATGTGAGGAAAACGGTTTTAAATTTTTAGAGCAAATTACCCCTCTTCGAAAAATGTCAACCCCTTTGCGTAGCTGCCTCCAAAAAAAAATTTTTGCATTTTTTAGTTCCCCCAGAGAAATTACGAATCAAAAACGGCAATATTCGGGAAGGGGCCCCACACGTCGAATAGCAATCAACTACACCAATTTACGTTTCGAAAACGCGAATTTCTCTGGGGGGGAAATAAAAAAACGCAAATTCCGGACTGGGGATAGCAGGAAAACGGTTGAAATTTTGAAGCAAAATTGACTCTCTTTCGAAAATGTAACCCCTTTTGCTTTCTGCCCAATCCAGATTTTTGGGATTTATTATTCCCCCAGAGAAATTTGCATTCCCAAAAAAGGAATATCGGTAATGCCTTTAGACGTCGAATACAACTCAACTACACCAATTTACTTTTCGAAAAGCGAAATTTTTCTGGGGGGGAAATAATAAAAGCGAAAATTCCGGATGGGTAGCTAGAGGAAAACGGTTTGAAATTTTTACAGAGATTGTCTCCTCTACCAAAGTGTCAACCAGTTTTGCTGTACTGCCTCCAATCCAGTCATTTTGGCATTTTATTAGTTCGCCCCAGAGAAATTAGCTATTTCGAAATCGGCGAATATTCTGGTAATGCCTTCAGCACTTCGAATATGCAACACAACATACACCAATTGCCGGTATCGCAATCGCGAAAATCTCCGGACTGGGGATAGCTAGAGGAAAACGGTTTGAAATTTTGAGAGCAAATTGATCTCCTCTTTCGAAAGTGTCAACCCGTTTCGCAGTAGCTGCCACCAATCCAAAGATTTTTGCATTTTATTAGTTCGCCCCAGAGAAATTAGCGATTTCGAAAACGTCAATTGGCGTATGAGAAATAGCATATTCAATTCTTCGAAGGCGTCACAATTGTATTTCAAATTTTCTAATATTCTGGTAATGCCTTCGGCACGTCAAATATGCAACTCAACATACACCAATTGACGTTTTCGAAATCGCGAATTTCTCTGGGGGGGGAAATAATAAAACGCGAAAATCTCCGGACTGGGCATAGCTTAGAGGAAAACGGATTGAAATTTTGAGAGCAATTGATCTCGTCTTTCAAAAGTGTCAACCCTTTTTGCAGTAGCTGCCTCCAATCCAAAATTTTGCATTTTATTAGTTCGCCCAGAGAAATTAGCGATTTGAAATCGGCGAATTTCTGGTAATGCCTTCAGCACGTCGAATATCAGCCAACATACACCAATTACGTTTTCGAAATCGGAATTTTCTCTGGGGGAACTAATAAAATGCGAAAATTCTGGATTGGGGATAGCTAGAGGAAAACAGTTTGAAATTTTGAGAGCGAAATGAGCTGCTCTTTCAAAAGTGTCAACCCGTTTCGTTGTAGCTGCCTCCAATCCACAGATTTTCGCGTTTTATTAGTTCGCCTCAGAGAAATTAGCGATGTGGAAAACGTCAATTGGTGTACGTTTTGTTGCATATTCGACGTACTGAAGGCATGAATGGAATATTTGAAAGTGTGGAAGCGCCTTCAATGAGTTGAATATGTTAAATATATTTCTTCTTCATTAGGTTCCCTCCAAGAAACTCCGAGGGGCTGGGGTAATGTAGGTAACATGACTAACTACTACATATATGTAGAAGCCACATTTTGAATGTTTGTTGCAGTATCATCCAGTTTCATCCTTTTTGAAAGGAGGGGCCGCTATCTTCAAGATTCAAACTTGAACTCGTAAACTGTAACGGATTTAACTGGGGAGTAGATAAACCTTTGCTGACTGCCCCCAAGGCCTCTTCCGGGCTCCGCTTGTGTGGAAACAAGATGAACTATCAAATTCTTACATACTCTTCATTGCTACTCACTGAACTGCTTCCTGGATCCGCCAGTGGGAAGAAACAAAGATAGATTCAAAGCTTTTAATCATCATTACTCTTCATAACTGCTTCCTCTATACAACTTGTGTCCATCTGCATTTACCCTGAAGAGAAGTCTTAAGGGGCTGGGGGCATGTTGCCATAATACCTGCCTGCAGCAAGTACCTATTACCTATTAGTATAAATATTATATCTTCTACATAAATCGTTCCTGAGGGGCCGTGGGCAAGTTGATTTCAAAATGTAGGAAATGAAAAATCAGCACTTCTTCGCTCTAGATTTCTTACAAAATTTTCTCAGTTTTTTTTTTTCCCCCCCAAAATTGCTTAAAAAAGGCAAAAAGGAACCCCCCGTAAATTCAAGTTTAACAAAAACCCGAAATTTTTAAAAAATTTTTGGGGGGCTAAAAAAGAAATTCCACTGGGCATGCAAGGGGAAAAAGTTTTTTAAATTTTTAAAAAAACCTTTTTCGAAATGCAATTTGGGGGTAATAGATTTTTGGATTTTTTAGGCCCCCCAAAAAAGGATTTAAATCTAAAATTCTGGAAATGCCTTCAGCACTTCGAATATGCAACACAACATACACCAATTGCCGGTATCGCAATCGCGAAAATCTCCGGACTGGAGATAGCTAGAGGAAAACGGTTTGAAATTTTGACAGCAAATTGATCTCCCCTTTTGAAAGTGTCAACCCGTTTCGCAGTAGCTGTCACCAATCCAAAGATTTTTGCATTTTATTAGTTCGCCCCAGAGAAATTAGCGATTTCGAAAACGTCAATTGGCGTATGAGAAATAGCATATTCAATTATTCTAAGGCGTCACAATTGTATTTCAAATTTTGTAATATTCTGGTAATGCCTTCTGCACGTCGAATATGCAACTCAACTTACACCAATTTACGTTTTCGAAATCGCGAATTTCTCTAGGGGGAACTAATAAAACGCGAAAATTTCCGGACTGGGCATAGCTAGAGGAAAACGGATTGAAATTTTGAGGGCAGATCGATCTCCTCTCTCAAAAGTGTCAACCCGTTTTGCTGTAGCTTCCTCCAATCCAATAATTTTTGCATTTTATTAGTTCGCCCCAGAGAAATTAGCGATTTTGAAATCGGCGAATTTTCTGGTAATGCCTTCAGCACGTCGAATATACAAGCCAACGTACACCAATTGACGTTTTCGAAATCGCGAAAATCTCCGGACTGGGTATAGCTAGAGGAAAACGGTTTGAAATTTTGAGAGCGAAATGATCTTCTCTTTCGAAAGTGTCAACCCGTTACCCCGTAGCTGCCTCCAATACAGAGATTTTCGCACTTTATTAGTTCGCCCCAGAGAAATTAGCGATTTCGAAAACGTCAAGTGGCGTCTGAGAAATAGCATATTCAACTCGTTGAGGGCTCCTCCACTTTTCCGGATTTTCCGTTCACACCTTCGGTACATCGAATATGCAAGCCAACATACACCAATTAACGTTTTCGAAATCGGTATTTTCTCTGGGGCGAACTAATAAAATGCGAAAATCTCTGGATTGGGGATAGCTAGAGGAAAACAGTTTGAAATTTTGAGAGCGAAATGAGCTGCTCTTTCAAAAGTGTCAACCCGTTTCGTTGTAGCTGCCTCCAATCCACAGATTTTCGCGTTTTATTTTCTCAGTTTTTCTCTATCTCTCACCGTTCTCGAGATATTGGCCATTTTCTGGAAAATTTTGCATTTTTTCTCAAACGTTACAACAAACATATGAAAAAGACCCAACTTTGAATATGGATGTTACATATGTTGCATTACGCACCACTCGCAGGAACAATAAATATGTTTTAAAAATAATGAGTTGTGCCTACCAGTAGCATGTTATGCAACTTGAGTGACATGCGAATTCGAAATTGGTTCTTTTTCAAATGTTTTTCGAAACCCGGATGAAAAAACACAATATTTTCCGGAAAATGGCCAATATCTCGAGAACGGTGAGAGATAGAGAAAAATGGAGAAAATTTTGTAAGACATCTAGAGCGAAGAAGTGCTGATTTTTCATTTCCTTCATTTTGAGATCAACTTGCCCCTTGCCCCTGAGGGGATGGGGGGGGGGTGCTACACATGAAAATGATCTGGATAGAGTACATATTTGTACCAATTTGTAATTGGTACCATCCGCTGGCAGGTATGATATCAACATGCCCCTAGCCCCTTGTGGCTTCTCTTGGGGCGGTGCTGCCAATGAAAATGATTAGTACTAGTAACCTTTGATTTTGTATCACTGAATTAACTGTTAAACAAATTTCTTCATCATTAGGTTCCCTACAAGAAACTCAAAGGGACTGGGGTAGGTATGTATCGTAATTAACTACTACCAGAAACCACATTATCAATGTTTTCATAACTGCTTCCTCCATACAAATGGTTTCCATCTGCAGCTACCCTGAAGAGAAGTCCTAAGGGGCTGGGGGCATGTTGACATAATATCTGGCAGCAGCGAGGGGCTGAGGGGGCAAGTTAATCTAAAAATGTAGGAAATTAAAAATTAGCACTCATTTAGTAAAGATTTATAGTCTGGTGATGCCTTCAGCACATCGAATATACAACCCAATACACACCAAATGACATTTTCAAAATGTCAAATTTCCTGGGGGGGGGGGAACTAATAAAACGCGAAAATCTCTGGATTGGCGCGAGCTAGAGGAAAACGGTTTGAAATTTTGAAAACAGAATGATCTCCTCTTACGAAAATTGTAAACCGATTCGCTCTAGCTGTCTCCAGTCTAAAGTTATTCAAGTTCTTCAGCCCAAAAAAATGAAAAAGTCGAATTTGCTTCTTGGTGTTATTCGGGTTGCATATTCGACCTGTTGTCGGCGCTACTTAATTTTTCGAAAAAATGCAAAATTGGAGACAAAAATGAAAACTTTGTCAGAACCCTGGAATATATACTATCAAAATGAAGGTAATGGAAAGCTAGACCTTCTCCTAAGAGAAGCAAAATTTTCTGTTTTCCTCTATCCCTCATAGTTCTCAAGAAAAATGAGCTTTTTCAGGTGAAAACGCAACGTTGTCAGAAATGATCTCTCACCAAAATTTCAAACCGTTTCTCTCTAGCAGTCTCCAGTCCAAAGTTACGCGCGTTTTTCGGCTCAGGAAATGAGACATTACAAAAATGTCTATTGGTGTATATAGCAATGCATATTCAACGCGTTGAAGGCGCGATCAATGCAAATCTCTCACTTTTATTTTATCTGCGTTCATTTGACCTTCGGATTCCATTTTTTGGCTTTGGTGTCTAATTTCTGTCCTTGTAACCTTGAAACTCAACCATTTCACTTCCTAATAAGCGATTTCGCTCGCAGTTTCATGTTGTGTCAGTTCATTTGACCTTCGGACTCCATCTTTTCGCCTTGATGATTTAATTCCTGTCCCAGTGGCCTTGAATCGCAACCCTTTTACTACCTGGTGACCATATCACTCTGTATTCTCGTTCAGTCGACCTTTGGGCACGAATATTTCGCTCTGTTCGTCTAAACTTCGCTCGTGTCGCCTTGAAACTCAACCCTTTTACTACCTGCTGACCATTTGTACTCTTGATTTCATTTTATTTCCTTCATTTGACTTTTGGACGCGAATCTTTCGCTCCGACTGTTTAATTTCTGTCCTTGTAACCTTGAAACTGAACCCTTTTACTACCTGGTGAACCATTTCACTTTATATTCTCCTTCATTTGACCTTCGAACTCGGATATTTCGCTCTGTTTGTCTAAATTCCTTCCGTGTAACCTTGAACCGCAACCATTCTACATTGCATATTCGATGTGTTGAAGGCATTACCAGAATATTCGAAAATTCGAGGGCATGTAGACGAAAATTAAAAACGGTAGGGTGGTAATGCCTTCCACGCGTTGAATATGCAATACCAACTATGCGAATTGACGTTTTCGAAATTTCCAATTTCCTGGAGCGAACTGGCAAAATGCAAAAATCTTTGGATTGGAGGCAGTTACAGCAAAACGGTTTAAAATGGTCGAAAGAGGAGATCATTTTGCTTTTATGATTCCACACTGTTTTTCTTTAGCTCTCACTAATCCACAAATGTTCGCGTTTTATTAGTTCGCCCAGGAAATTAGAAGATTCGAGGTTCATTGTGGTGTATTGGGTTGCATATTCGACGTATTGAAGGCATTACTTCGCTCGGTCGGTTCAATTTCCGTCCTTGTATCCTTGAAACTCAACCCTTTTATTATCTGGGTAACCATTTCACTCTATATTCTCCTTCATTTAACCTTCGGACTCAAATATTTCGCTCTGTTTGTCTTAATTCCTTCCTTATAACCTGGAACCGCAACCCTTCTAATACCTGCTGACCGTTTGTACTCTTGATTTCATTTTATATCTCCTTCATTTGACCTTTGGACTCGAATCTTTCGCTCCGTCTGTTTAATTTATGTCCTTGTAACCTTGAAACGCAACCCTTTCACTACCTGGTTAACCATTTCACTCTAGATTCTCCTTCATTTGACCTTTGGACTCGAATATTTCGCAGTGTTCGTTGAAATACCTTCTTTGTAACCTTGAACCGCAACCCTTTTACTATCTGCTGACTGTTTGTACTCTTGATTTCATTTTATCTCCTTCATTTGACCTTTGGACGCGAATCCTTCGCTCCGTCCTCTTAACCTTGAAACTCCACCCTTTCACTACCTAGTTAACCATTTCACTCTATATTCTCCTTCATTTGACCTTCGAACTGGAATCTCTTCGCTTTGTTCGTTTAAATTTCATCTTTGTAACACTGAAACTCAACCCTTTACTACCTGCTCACCATTTTTACTCTTCATTTGATGTTATCTCCTTCATTTGACCTTCGGAATCGAATCTTTCATTCAGTTCGTCTGAATTCCATCCTTGTAACCTTGAAACTCAACCCTTCCACTATTTGTGAACCATTTCCCCCGCGATCTCATTTTATCTCAGTTCATTTGAACCTTCAAACTCCATCTTTTCTCTTTGGTGTTATAATTTCGATCCTGGTGGCCCTGAAACTCAACCATTTTACTATGCGGTTAACAGTTTCACTCTCACTTCCATTTTGTGTCCGTTCATTTGATCGTCGCATTTCATATTTTCACTTTGGTGGTTTAATGGCCGTCCTTGTACCCTTGAAACTCAACCCTTTCACTGTGTGGTTAACCTTTTACTTAATCATTTATCTGTGAGAAATTTTTACATGTTCATCGGGTTGCATATTGTACTGCTTGTAGAACAAATTCGAAGGGTCCAACTGGTAGCATACTTATAACTTGAAGGAACTTCGACAAATTAATCGCTGGTAACAGAAATCAGAAACGAACCACGCCGAAAGGTTACTTTGGACCCATGTTCATTGTCAGCAATTACGTATAAAGTCTTCAAAACCTAGTGAAAATCGTTTATTTCTGCTAAGTGTCAGAGAGTAGAATCCATCAGGAATACGTTTGATTAAAAAATGCCATGCCCCTTCATACTGATGTTATGCAACCCAATGAGGGCTCTTTTAAACTTGCTGACATTCCTCCAGAATGTTTTACTTTTTCTTACTGAGCTACTATTTGAGAAGTGTTTTCAATTAGAATTTTTCTCTCTAGAGGGATACTCGTCCCATTGCCCCGCTACCCATATACTCGCGATAGGTTGACGCTATTTAATGCTTGGAGTCAGTTGAAGGGCTTATCAAAAACGTTCACTTGAGATATTTGCTCATGTATCACAACTCTCTTCAAGCGTGTAGCCCCTTCCTTAGGAGAAATAAGCAATAATCAATTATCTAAAATTTTGTTGCATTTTCGCTGTTCTATCGCTGCCCTTGAACACTTTTCGATCAAATTCTTAGGGAAACTCAACTTCTTTCCGACTTTAAAGCCTTGTAACTGCATCAAGTTATCGTTTCCTCCGAACTAAGACACTGTACGATGACCCCTGATAAACCAAATAAAGTTACATTACCCCATGCCTGTCATTGCTCAGTTCAACCAAATTCAGAGGTGTGCGGGTGTGGCCCTAACCCAACTGGATGGGATCGTGAACAGTGGCAACACATTCATCCTCAATATTGTATCATATTGGGAAACCTACCCACGCAGGTGAATTCCAGTAGGACGACGAAAATTTCAAATAATCCTGCCAATACAACAGTGTGTTCATTTCGCAGTCGTGCATAAAAACATCAATACGGACATTATCGCCAAACTGCCATCTGTTAAAGTTGATATGTGAACGCGTTAGAACATTTAAGCCTTCATTTTGTCGGTACGTTCAAAATTAATTTCTATCACCGAACCGACGAATGATTGCAATCTAAACGGAGAATGAACCGATGTGAGCTCGGCGTGTTCCTGTACATGTCGTGACGTTAGCATCTTGAAAATATAAATGCTGTAATTTACAACCGAAACGTTATCATATACCCTTCATGAGTCAAGAAACACTTGCTTCAAGATTGCTCGTGTTATCATCCGAGATATCCGCGTTATCTTGATTGGTATACGTGCCTCGTGCCTCGACATTCGATATCGCTAAGCCGAGCCATAATAAAACACATAGCGTGTACCAGATGTAAAGCTTTAATGTTTCTTCGGCGTTCTCAGCGTAATTACAACTACCAGAAGTCGGACACGTAGTCAAGTCGTTTGTGATTCCTGGTAGCCGTTACAACTCGGTGAAAGTATAATCCGCCTGAAACTCGGAACTTTTTCAGCAATTTCGAAGAGCCAGCCGGAGCAGATCAATTTAACTGCGATAAATAATTCGCTCGAAAATCTAACCGACGACTTGACCATACGGGATCACAGTCAGAGCAGCGCAGCAGCACAGCCCCCTTCGGCTACACAGACGCCGCCGCTAATTAGCTGTTCACTGCACCCCCTATTTTCACAAAACATCGCATTAGTGCATTCTTATTTCGTTTCAATAAACTACATAGCAATACTAAAAGCAAGAATACGAAAACATTACTTCGATGTCTGCTATAAATACCGAACGGGGCCGCCGGCGTGTCACCTCACACAATCACACTCGAATACTGCTGCATACATTTCCACCTCGGAACAAAGAAGATTCATCGGCAAATTATAACTAGCCATGGCAGCCCCACGACTGCTATTAATCAGACCAGCCCAAAACGGCGCCAAGTTCGCAGGCCACACAGCTAACGAAGATCAATCAGACCGACCCAAAACGGCGCCAACTTCACAGGCTACACAGCTAACGCAGATAAGACCGGCCCAAAACGGCGCCATGTTCGCAGGCAATACAGCTAACGAAGATCAGACCGGCCCAGCAGGCAATACAGCTAACGCAGATCAGACCGGCCCAAAACGGCGCCATGTTCGCAGGCAATACAGCTAATGAAGACCACTGCTAACTGCTCCTTTGTCCTTTTCACATTTCGCTGCTTTAAACCGCAACAGGAACGCTGCTGCTGCGTTTCGACTCTTGTAATTCACGCTGCTCTACACCCGCACCCAAACTACAAAACCATTCTGCCTCTCGGGAACTGTGCCAATTGGTCTGCTTTCAGCAGCGCAGCAATCAACCGCGTTCAACACAGCAACGCAGCCAATTCACCCCCTGCGGTTAATAAAGATCCATAAATTATCAAAACATTTTACAAGATTCCATTTTCATGTTTTTAATTTACAAACCGATACAGATAAATAATTAAACATAAGAATTGTAGAATTAAAAAAGAAATCAATGAAGTGCGCGATCACTATCAAGACGATCAAATTAAGAAACTCGATTCTGAAAGAGCTGAAAACTTGTAAAATAATGTAACAAGAATAATATACCAGTATATTCGTACAAGTCAAGTTTAAAATGGAAACAGAACAAAATCCTGAATACACGGAATCAGTACGGTCTGATTCCAACTGAATCATTGGAACCAGTTTTCATTTCCCTGAACTGAAATTCTTCAATATAAACTAAGTCTTTTATTCGTTAGTAAAAATTGGTTAATTATATGCAATCTGAAACGGTAAAAATTTTTCAATATTTCAACACACTTCAATTTTCGATTACCAAGTACTTAGGCCAGACATAATGATACAAAAATGGAAGGTTTCACAAAATAGTAAATTTCCCAGTTACAGTAACTACAGTGTTTCTGTCATACATCAAAGAGGCCCATTAAACAAAAACTAGAAAATAGAGACAATAGCCACTTGTCCAATTGAATAAGCAAAGCTACAATTTGCACAGAAAACAAACCTAAGATTTCAGAAATTAAAACTATAAAACGCATCAATTAAATGTATATATATGTACCTTATAGATGAAACTGCTACGTTTAGGGATACCAGCAGTTGAATGAAACTTACAATGCCAATACAGAAGTACAATCTGAAACAAAATCAATCGTTGATACCGACAATCCAAAGTCCGGTGTTGACATTCGGAAACGAACTGTACTTACTCGGCATTTCGGTCCAAGGCTGTCATTCCTTACGGTGATCTAGAGCGTGAGTATCTCTTAGCCGTCACGGGGCTTTTACTTTCGGATCTAGAAGAACGAGACTTTGACCGGCTGTAAGATCGCTTGCGGGAACGAGAACGTGATCTAGATCTTGAATTCGAAGAGCGACGATAGCGGTCGTAAGACCTGGATCGTCCGTAACTGAAATGGTAACGCGATTTGAAGCAATTAAAATAATAGGTTTCCTGGTACTCATGTGAAATTCACATTGACTACATTACCTTCGTCGTCTGTAGTTACTTCTTCCGCCACCATAACGTGGAGATGTCGGCCGCCCGTAACGAGCCATTTGGACTCGCAATTCCCTGCCATCTAAAACTCTTCCGTCCATAGCGTCTAACGCGTCTTCAGCGTCTCTCTTATCATAAAACCTACAAACATTGTGTTCAAATTTCATTCGTTACCACCATCGTAGGGTGTGCAATACGTCCATATTGTAACACTAGAAGACCTAACGGCATCACTTTATTAATTGAATTGAGTGTTCGTATGCTCACCTGACGAATGCGAAACCTCGGCTTTCGCGAGTAAACCTGTCCCTAGGAATATAAATATCACCTACTTCTCCGCATCTTTCAAAAACGCGACGCAGATCATCGGGCGTCGTGCGGTACGTCAAATTATCAACTTTCAAGGATATCATATTTTCTATTCGTGGTGGAGGCGCACGACTACCACGGCTCATACTTCAATTCAATTTAGAATGAACAATAGCACCACCAACGATGAAATAACACGCATGAATTAAACGTTTTTTCGAACAATTTCAACAACGAAAACGGTCACAATACGTACCACGCACATAGCAGTTGAATGATTCGACAGAAATAATTTGAACAAAATGGTGGACGATTGACGATTAGAGATCACAGAAAATGTAATGTAGGATCGAATGTGGAATAAAAACTTTGAATAATGAGAACCACAAAAGCCTTTAACTTAGTTTAATTTGAAGTCCTTTTTCATTCGCAAATATGTAACTCACTGTATCAGTGATGCCAATCGTTTATCAGCTTATGACAGTTTGTACCTAAATGCGATTGCAAAAAAATGAAAGACTATGCTAAAATCTGAAAGGTTTAGTACAGTCTTTCATCGATTTGTAATAAGATCTAGTACAATTCATTCTAGCATATCCTTCAGCCCTTCAAGTGGGCAGAAACGTTTTGATTCGAGTATGTTTGAGTATTGAACGTCGTAAAGGGCTTCCGCTTGTCACGTGTTTCGAAGACTTAAAGTCCGTTTTAATTATTACACGTTGATAGTACCCTCAAAGGGAAGGCAGCTTCGCTTGATCACTTTATTTTGATCTTTTGTTCATTGATAATGAAAGCTGTGCACACTGCGCTTTGCGCAGCTTCTGCTTCACACATGTGAAAAAATTCGGTGGTTCATCATCTGTGTGGTTGTTAAACATTAAAGAGATAAAGCCGTAATTTTAGAAGTCTCGGTTAATTTTTTGGAGAAAATATTCAATTTGGTGCTCCGTAATTTGTGTTTTGTATTTTCTTTATAAACGCTGTTCTGTTGCTGGGATATTTTTTCATCCTGTCAAAAACTGAAAGCTCGTATTTTCCGGTCTTTCGAGAGAACGTGAGGTAACTCATTTTCACATTTGATAAGAAAACGAAAGACAGTCATTGGAACGTGACTGATTTAATGTTTAGGGATATAAAACGTGATTTTTCGTGGTCAGTAATGAGATTCTACATAGACAATTAAGAAACCTTTTTTTTTTTGGATGATAAACTTGTGTAGGAGCTATAAGATGAGAACACCTGGTTCATAGGCTTTCCTCGAGTGAGTCATTGCATGGGGGCTGATTTGGGACATCTCTTCGATGATTCAGTTCAGTCAAATGCTGGTTCTCCTGATTAAAAATCAAAGAATTCTTAAGTTCAAGGAATGCGATACAGTCTCAAGAGAATCGAAGACTTCAGTGATAATTAAATACCAAATTCAATGAAATTGAAAACTGTTCCTTTCCTGTAAATTCAATGTAATAATTATTATTTGTGGTCGAAACTCGAAAGGATTCATTACACCTTCCTATTGTGTTGAAACTGAAAACTGAAAAGGTTTTTGATCCCTGTATCAGATTTAATGGTACTGACACTCGCATACAGAGGTTTTGAATTTGGGGGAATCCTTCTGAAGCAGGAAATGCAAACTGATGTTTTTTGTTTCTTATTTTGTTAACATGTGTGTATACTAGCTTGCGGAAATTGTTTTGACACTATTTGTCCACTCTATAGTATGTACGACGAGGTCGAATAAAAATATTAATTTTGCTATTGGCCGATTTAATTTTGTCAACTGATAACTATTTATGAACTCTTAAAACAAAAAAAGATGAAAAAAGATAGGGGTCCGCGGTTCGCAAACCGCTCTGAGGGTTAATTTACGATTTCCGTTCATTTCAATACCATTCAATTTTTCCCGTCAAGGAGGAGGTGCTACAGTCTTTGAGACTAACTAAAACTCTTCAGTCTTCAATGTTTATGATTTACTAATGTTGAATTAACTTTCGAAATGAAAGTGAAATGGATGCTTGAATTATTTTTAGTAGAGTGTGTTTGATGAGTGTGCTTTAAGGTGTCAGAGGCAGAATCGTGAAGATTCAAAAAATTCCAAATCCTACAATCTGTGGAAAGCAGTTCAGAATCCGAGAATTTTATTTCTACAAAACTATGATTTTGAATCGAATCCAGTAGAAAGGATGCTGAGATCCGAAAAGAATCCGAATCCAGGTGCTTTCACTAATTACTTTTTTATTTCGGATAACCGGTTTGATTGAGCTGGAAGATGGAAACATACATCCGAATCCAAGTATCCAAATCTGAGAGCAAAAAAGGTATAGAATCCGATTCTGGATCTAGTTGTGGATCCATTTCTAGCCTTAGCCAAAAGTGATCAAGCTTTCACATTTTTGTGAATTTAGCTCGATTCAGGTTCGCTCATCAAATTTTGAGACTAAGCTCTCAAGCTAACCTCCCAATAGTTGGAATTTTTCTGCTCCCCCCCCCGTTTTTCTTTCCTCAAAAACAGCTGCTTATGGGTTAGTTTTGAGTTCTAGTGGCTTTTCCTCATCTCTCCCATATCATATTAAGATTCAAATTTTCTGGATTTTGTTTCTTCGTATGAGTCTAGCAAATATTCAGCTCTTTAGGAGCTAAGTCTTTCAATTAAAAGCTCAGCGTTTATCAGTTGAGATTTCTGAAAAGTTATCTGTCAGTTTTTGAGCATTCTAAAAGATGTTTTCTAGTGCTACCTATCATCTGTTGTCTTCTAATTGTATGTATCTGCCAATGTCCTAGGTTGTATGGCTGTTACATAGTATTAAGTTTCAGAATTTGTAGTTTTGTAATGCTGTTCCACTGGTTTTTGTGGTTCCTAAAACGTATTGTACATTGAAAGCTAATAAATTATTCAGAACGCATCCCCACCCTTCCTCCAAAGTTTTACATTTAACAATAGCATGTGTCTTACATATTACAAGTGACTACTTAATTTTTATAGTTGCTCATGAATGATAAAGGTCAGGTGTCTTAGTTCTTTAGTGCTTTGATTTGTGTGATGTTCTATGTTCCCATTGGTTCATTGGGTAAGGTTCAGTAGCTCTTGTTCACGAGTTCGAGGTTTAGGAGTTCGAGGTTTAGGTATGGTACTTCTATAGCTAATGCTATTGGTACTGTGGCCGTTGGGGCGTGCCTCAAACAACCAGTGGGAGCATAAGAATCTCGCTAACCAATAGCATTGCAGTACTTCTGATAGTCCTGTTGCAGTGCTACTGATTTGTGTCTTGTGTGATGCTTGTATTACAATGGTTATTTGGCTAAGGTCCGCTGGCTTTGAGTTCAAGAGTTCAAAATTCTAGTATGGTAGTATTGTAATGCTATTGTTGCTGAAGTCGTTGGGCTGTACCAACAATTACCAATGGGAACTCAAGAATGTCATAAATCAATATCATTGCAGTGATATTGATTTATGCAATGCTTATATCCCTATAAATTTATTTAAGTAAGTTCATAGTCAAGTACGGTAGTACCGTAATACTTCTGGTGCTGTACCTCAAACGACTAATGGGAACACAAGTATCTCATTGACCAATAGCGTTGCAGTACTTCTGTATTCAGACTTGAATATTGAAATTAATCTGAAAAACCAAAACCAGGTGACCTGGTGATTTTCTAAAGAAATTGCAAAAATGTACCCGAAAATTTTTTTTCAAGAACAGAAAAAACAAATACAAAGAAACTGCTTGTATTAGGAAACTGTTTGAATCGTTCAATAATTCTTCTTTTAACCAATACCAGAACTAACCAATTCAATACTGAAAAATGAAATCATAACGAAAATCAACCTCAAAATAAACTGAATTGGTTTTCATCTGGTTTCTATCATTCAAAATCCGATACATTTTTGTTGTTACTTGAATACTGGTCAACATCTTGGAAGCCCTTACCAATTCATTTTTGAAAATTGGTGTAAATACTGATTAATTTTTGTATTTTTATACTGTCAATTGGGGTAATATTGGCCATTCATGACCTGTTTAACAATAAAACTTCCGCTTAGCTTCTAAAAGAATTTTTAGCTTCCGGCTTTTAGCTTTTATACCGGGCCAGGTTTTTCGAATTCAGATTCCACAAAAATACGTTTTTTTTTTCGGCTTTCAGCTTTTGACTTTCAACTTTTATAAACAAACTGAGTAAGGGCGTCAGGGGAGGCTTACCAGCTACCGGCGTTACCGCTTACTGTACTGGCCTACTGGTACCAGATGAGCACCAAAGTTGTTGTTTATTGGCTTTCGCTTGTTATCAATTATTTAAAACATAGAAGCCGAAAAGAAGCTGAAAACAATTTTGCTTTTAGATTTTAGCTTCCCAGCACCAGTACATTTTTTTGGATTCGGTTTGTGCTTTTGGCTTTCTCAAAAATACAGCTTTTTTGGCTTTTAGCTTTCGGCTTTCTACTGACTTCCAAGCCCTGCTAGAGCACCTAAGCCGAATTGTGAAGTCTGTAATGGAGGTTTGATTCTGGAATTGAGTCCACCGATTCCAAGAAAGATCACCAAACGATCATTTGAATAATTTTGATGTTTTTTTGATTTATAAAATGATCAAAATAACTAATGTCATGATCTTTTTCATAATAACCATGAAAAGATGACATTTTGATCTGAATTTTGTGAATCATGATCGTTTCAGTTTTGTCAATGATCAGCTGATCATTTTTTTAGATTAGATCACAGGATCATGATCTTACCTATCGTTCAGTGGGATGGTCCTCATAACAAAACTGAATGAACCTTAAATAGGTTTTTACCAAAATTGAAACCAGTGCCGTATCCAGGAATATGGTGATTGGGGTTGACCTAACATATGGGGTTTCTAATGTTTCTGAGATCCGCATTTTCCTGAATTTTTAAGCGCATGGCCGTACCCAGGAGGAGGGGGGTCAGACCCCCTAAAACTACCCCCTTGTATACGGCCCTGATTGAAACCAAAACAAATTTTTGTTCCAGTTGCCAAGCCTTGGGCTGTTGATAGGGTTCTATAATAAACTATGGGTAGAATTGATAACCACCATTTTGGTTTGTGTTTATCTTTTGCGAGTATTTATCAGTATGTATTATATTTTAAACCATTCAACACAAGATAACATTATACACTGATGACTACTCGCAGAAAGTTACCAAAAACCAAAATGGCGGCCGTTGATACTACCCATCGTTTATTATGATACCCTACTGTTGATATGTTCCTATTGGTTGCTGAGGTAAGGCTTAGGTGTAGGGTTAGATGGTTTCATGTTCAGGTTAGGGCTCTGTAAACTTAGTCTAGGTATGCTCAGCCACCATTGTTATCCTTTCATTCCCCATGCCCTTGCAACCTGGATCATCATTCGCGAATCGCAATGCGTTCCGTGATGCGTTTGCTTGTTCTCAGAAAAAGTATGGATCAAAATGTTGAAAGAGCATGTCCTAGTTCAGATAGGGTAGTACTGTAATGCTACTAGTGTCGTGGCCGCTGGCCCTTATCTTGAGTAATTAATAGGAACACAAGACTCTTACAGCTAGCGGCATTGCAGTAGGTACTACTATATCCTAAGGCTTTAGAAAAACGGGTAGAGACGCGAAGGCAAACTGGATTGGTGGCAATGGAACTGTCATAAGAATGTGTGTAACTTTAGTTGCTAATATCTAGATAAGTATTGCTGTTTATGAATAATTGAAGAGCATACAATTTATGGGACTTGAAATTAACCATTTCATGCAATATTTTTCAAGATATTTTGGGATCATATTCTAGAATCATTTTTCCTCTCTGCGTGTCTCATTCTGATAGCGCTGCAGGACGATAGATCCAGTTTGCCTCCGTGTCTCTACCTGTTCTTTTAGTGCCCTACTATACCCAAATCTTCACAGTTATTGAGGAGCTGTAAAATCTGAGTACTTCTTACTAGTAAGTTGTAAAATAGCTGATGATAGGGATGTACCTAAAAGTGTTATCAAATATATGGTCAGGTAATCATGGGTATTTGAAATAATATTAGCTTTGCCAGAGCACTATAAATCCGATGCTAAGTCATCAATTCTTACTTTTTTCCTTGGTAACCAAACGCGTCGCGGGAGATGATTGAAGCTCTGCTTGCAACAAAGATCAAGGTGGCAAGGTGAAGATGAATGAACATATGAAGAGGTTAGAATCAAAACCGACACTTGTTATTTTACTCAAAGGGTGCAAATAGTCAAAATACTGTACACGGGTGCCGGGATATTTCTTGCTGCGCCTGTGAACGTGGAGTATGTAATACGTACTGCACATTCGCAGGCGCAGCGAGAGATATTCATGCACCCGTGTACAGTATTTTGC
The DNA here is from genome assembly GCA_031841125.1 of Acanthococcus lagerstroemiae. Lineage (NCBI taxonomy): Eukaryota > Metazoa > Arthropoda > Insecta > Hemiptera > Eriococcidae > Acanthococcus > Acanthococcus lagerstroemiae. Next base: position 35,252,636 of record CM063114.1, on the reverse strand, counting down.
CTATTTGCCCATGTGGAGTAAAATGGTAAGTATTGGTTTTAATTCTAACTTCTTCATATATGAAAATGACAGCTGTATACTCAGGTTTATACCGTTGCAGTTTTACTTGCTTGTGTGCAATATATTCTGATAGTACTTGTATAGTTACTGAATACAGGATTCAAGAGCTTGGAGTGATCATGTATCATTTGTTACTTATTGGCTTTATAGATATGTATCTGGTTCTTATTGTACCTGTGTTAATAATCTTGTTGTTACTTAGGTATATTCATAAGTTCAGGGGTTTCAGTTGGTTTAGTTGTGTGTTGTGTGTGTGTGTGTGTGTGTGTTTTTTTTATTGACAAGCCTTGATTTTGATCATAAATGTTGAATATTGAATTGTTTTCATGTTTGTAGGAGTTTTTTTGTTATCTTCAACCAGGAGAATTGATATAAGCGGTTAGATAGTTCAAGAAGTTGCAAGTTATAGACCATATTGGTTATGTTTTTCATGACTTCTCATGGAGGAAGATTTGAAGTTTTGACACTCAGATATGGATTGTGTGTATTATCCCTTCAGATTCTAGTAATCCTTTACATGTCTCCTGCCTGGCTGTCAGATTGATTCCCCATTCCAAATTTTCAAATCTACCTACATCCTTGCCCAGTTAACTTTGTTACTTGGCCATTTTAAATGCTCAGTTAGTGTTTCAGTTTGCGACCCTGTGACACTTGGTATACGTATATTTATGCTTTCGTACAACCATTTTAGTCGGTGCGTGTTTATTATACGATGCACGGTTGAAATTGCCGAATAGGGTAATAGTTACTTATTAATTTTGCTATTGTTGCTGATGGCTGGTATTATTCAGTGTTACTGAGTTATGAAACTCAATCGGTCATGCTTAGCGCGTATAGAACACCGCGATGCATTGTCTGCTCGTGTTGTAACGATGTAGTAATCCATTATTTTGGCGAGTTGAAGATTAATGAAAGAAGTTTCTGAAGTAATAGCGAATTAAAAAATGAATACGTTGAGAGACTGAGATCCCAGAAGAGTGTGAGTTTCATTTGGAACAGCCAAAGGGCTTTAATTTCCGGGTGGTCATTTCAAAATATCAGAAGTGTTATAATTGCGTCCCATTTGGGGACGAATGTGAAATAAAACTCGCCTTGAGTAGGAATTAGAATATCTAACGCATGTAATATATGGGAATGACTAAAAGAGATAGTCTGCAGAATGGAGACCAAGATAAGGGGGAAGTGCCATTAAATATTCACCGTTTCACCCTCGATTACAGCATCGTATGTCGTTATGTTGGAAAATACGAAGAAAAGAATGTGTGAACAGGTCAGATGAAAGTCTTTTCATGTCAACTTATACCCCTTGGTGTATGTTTTGTACCAGCGAACGTGTACGGTTTCGCGAGTGTTTACATACCACCCAATCGCAAATTTTCATTGTGTAGGTGATTCAGTGTATAGGAACTTTGAAGTCTTCGCAGCATTGAGTGTTTGTTTTCGCGCTAACTGATCGATACGTTTCATTTTCGAAAAACTAATATGAGAAATCGAACATTTCATGGTCTCTGTCTATCTTCGCTGGTCTCACCATTATCGATTTGCGGAAGAATGTGTTTGAGACGTGCTGACGTTTGCATTTTAGCACTTACTCTCATTGGTCGTTGTCAAGTTCAAGGTCAGTGGGAAGCTTGATGACAAGCATCTACGTGTGGTGAACTTGCGAGGGGCTCTACTTCCAAATTGGAATGCAATACAGTCGTACGGTTTTTGAATTGTTGAAAACCAACCAGATGGCGGGATGCCAGTAACGTGGTTTCCTTTTCCGTGTATCGTGTCTAGTCGTGGCCGCCTCCTGTTGCAGGGAATCGCGTCTTCCTGACCGACTCACCAGTCTGTAGTGTTGGTTTATTGTCGGTTAAATTTATAAATACACGAAAACTCATAACATACCTCAGTGGCCATTTCCCCCGCCTTGTTATGATCATTGCCGGTAGCGCTGGTGCAATTCACAATATTCTAAATATCGTTTGGGTTTTGGTATTCGTTATTCGCATTTATAACGTTTTATGAATGTTCGCCATGTTCGTGATTTCTAGTCGGTTGCGCATTGTCACGCTTTTTAATTCTTCTTTGCAGGTTAGTCGGCGAGTTAGCGGCACCGTAAGAAGGTAAGCGCGATGAGTGGCGATCAACTTACCCCGGAGGATGTTGAAAAATTGGACGTGAATGATGAACTCGATACCTCATACAAACCGCCTCCAGAGAAGTCTCTGGACGAGCTGATAAACGCCGATAAAGAAGACGAAAGTTTGCAAAAGTACAAGGAAAAGCTCCTCGGCGAGGCTACCTCCGGCAAGATTGTAATAGGTACGTTTTGCTGCTAAATTCCTGTTACTATGTTTGTTCTGTCTGACTTTACATCAGCTTCCAAGACGGACGTAAGTGGACGGATGAGATTTCAGAAAGAACAAATGCAGTCTGCCAATGATACATATCACTCTTCTTTCTTTCTGTACTAACTCCTACATGCTTCAATATTAGAAAGATTTTTGACCATTCAACATTATCAAAAGCTTTTTCTGAATATATCCATATCTTTTTTCTAACGAAAGCCTCAAACATAAAATTGCTTCCTTAGTTCGTATACCTTTTTTGAATACAACCTGATCTCCCACCCTTTATTCCATTTTATTTTGTATTCTCTTATTTATTATCCGTACTAGGATCTTTGATGCATGTGAAAGTAAACTTATAGTACGATAATCTTCGCATTCGCTTGCTCCTGCTTTTCTAGGTTCATAATTAACCTGTTTTTCTGGAAATTTATTGGCATTTCTCCTTCCTCATACATTCTGCAAATAAATTCATGTAGATTTTTTGAAACTACTTCTGCATTCTCCAATACCTCACTAGCAGATTCATGAACTTCTGCTGCTTTATCTACCAATAATGAAGTGTTTTCGGTAGTCGTATGAGTGGATTGATCCGGATAAGATAGGTAAACGAGAAAGTTGTGTTGTGTAGTGTTCTACCTGTAACTGCCCGAGTTCTATACAATAATGCGCGTGCAACTTGGACAATCGTGTTAATTCGTGTATAATTCGTGGTAATCCCTTTACAATGTCGAGCGAATCAGTACAAAATGATGAGTTTATACCTGACTGGCGGAGGCTGTTCGAGGAAGTTTCAGCTCTAAACAAGACAGTATAGCAAATAAAAAACCAAATGAACGAAGACCTGGAGGAACGGGAACAACTGAAAGCAGAGCTGGAAACAGTAAGGAAGATTAATCCAAACCAGGAGAAGAGAATAGATCATGGAGGAGTCTAAAGAATACATGCATCCGAAAATAACAGTTAAGCAGTGTACCGACTTCGGGGAATTTAAAGTATGGGTTTGGGTTATCACATAGAGTAACAGGAAACATTGCCACATTCTTCGACCGTTTCGTAAATTGCCTATCAGGAGAGGAAAAGTCCCGCAGAGTTAGAGATTTTGTGATTGATGGATTTTTTAATTTTTCTCTGCGATATGTGTGAGTCTTCTGCCGTGCATTGTACAAAAGAAGAGGAATCTTAGCTTGACATCGATGGTCTTTTAGTATAATGTGCAGATGGAGACATGTTGACAGATTGATTTGTAACTTCAAGCTTATAGTATAATTTCGTTTTCGTGTGATGCATTATGTATGTTATATATTTACTCTTGAGGTTTCAACGCTACTCGGAACTCGTCGCATGAAGCATTTTTTGGGCAGTATGCTTTAGACTTGATTTCCATGTTTACCTTCAGTAGCATGAATTTCAAATTCGTACGATTAGGCTAATTTCTTGAATTCAATTGTGTGTTCGCAGATGAGAATGATTCCCGTAAAGTTATCGTTAAACAGTTAGCCCTAGTTGTACCCGATCGACCAGACGTGACTCTGGATTTAACCGGTGATTTATCAAAGTTGAAGAAACAGGTCATTATTTTCAATATTCGTCGGCTATTCTAGAAATACACCCATGATGTTGAAGCTTCAGAAACAACCTTTCATTATAATCTGAATGCATGATTATCTGACCCGATTTTTGGAATTCACAGTATACACTTAACGAGCATCCTAGTAAATGGTACTACATAGTAAATACATGTCAGTACATTCTCATAGAGATGTGTATTTTTGCAGGTTTTCTCAATTAAAGAAGGCGTTTCATATAGAATTAGGATAGATTTTCTGGTGCAAAGAGAGATAGTTCATGGTCTGAAATACATACAGAAAACGAGCAGAATGGGCATACCAGGTATTTATGAATCTTAAGCGTTAAAGTGTAATCTTTATTTGCTTTAGTACAGGGTGATTCACAAAGATGCTCTTGAAGTACCTCTTGAAGTGTATTTAATAGTGCGAATCATGTTGAATCCCCCGGTACAACCGTTTGGTTTGGTGTGTCTGTGTGTTGCAGTTTCTTTTAGTTTCATTACTAGTGATATATTGTTTGAATAGACATGAATGTAGATCCGCAAACGTATCAGCTCAGACACTGAACTAACTTGTCTATTCGGTTTTAAAGGATTCAAATTATTTTTTCTAAAAATTAGTTACGTGTTGATGATTCATTCGTAATTGTATCAGCATAGTCGTGTACTGATTATCTCAGCGTCATGTGTGGGTGGGGGGGGGGCGTGGGTGTGTTCAGCTCGAAATACCGAATGTGCGCGAGACATCTGTTTGATCTAATTCAGAATCAACTTATCTGTTTTCGAGTTAGAATGGAGGTCTGTTACTTCCTGAGTGTCGAGCCCGACCACAGTTACTCGGCGACAGTCCGACAGATTAGTTATCGTTTCTTCATTTCCTGAAAGAGATATTTCATTTGACTTTCGCTCTTCCCTGGTCCCTGTTATCATCCTACAGGTGCCGGTGATGACTCACTAAAATTATGACAGAACATTCTTGGATGATATTGATGATGAGTGACTGCACATATGCTGAGCTTTTCGATCTATCGGAAACCCACTTGCCTGCGGTCGGGATGTTATTTCCTATCTATTCACAAACTCTTACTTCCTAGCACCTCGATAGAATCTAGTGGCTCCCTCCATATTGGATGTTTCCTGGGGAAGACCACAGTGGTCGAATGACAAATAATTTGAATTGAAATACGATTTGAATAAGATCTTTAGTAATAGTTAATACTAATGGTAGTTTTTATTCTTATACATAGATGTCGCATGACTTATTTAATTTATTTTTATTGTTGCTTTCCTTGCTGTTATCACTTTCTTGCATTAAAAGATGTGCAAGGTAAGTAGTTGTTTTTGCATTCGTGATTTTCATGATTTTATTTTTCGCGCCGAAAGTTTTTGCTGCTGTATTGTGATGAGAGTAACTCGCGATGAATCAGTATTTGGCTTCGAATGGATTGTATATGTTGTGTTTTGTCGGCCTTGAATTATAATGATACTGTTTGTACAGGTTGCCTCTTGAAAAAGTGGACCAAACTTCAACACAGCGAATACACATCGAAATTAGAACACAATTTCTTTGAAAACGTGGATCCCTTTATCCATTGTTACGGAGCCGATGATTCCCGGAAGATGAAACTATACCATACACCCTCCTTCTCCGGCCTCTCATCCTCGAAAACCAATATTGACTGTAGAGTGGCGATACGTTTATTTTGCATAGCCTAAATGTTCTTTCGACGGGCCTCATATTCTTGATAACCGAAAAGCCAGAGATTCTTACAATGAGTCAGATCTCGGATATTGAAAAAGTCTTGGTATTCAATGGTTTTCGTTGTAGAATTCCGTCAAATGGGTATCAGAAATTAATTTCCGAAATTGAGGTTTTGTACCATGGACAACCCTTAATTTTAGAAAAATTTTTGTAATAGAAAAGAGATGGTTCATATTTTAAGATATATTCGAGACTATTCCAAGGGAACTAATAGCGATGTGTCATTCATTCATGAAGTACTTCTTTTGAACTATTCCTTTCAATGAACGATTCGTTCTTTCACTTCATCTCGAACTGAAGTACTTCAGTCGTTCATTTTCATTATTTGGCTCAATAACAGGGATGCGGAAGCCAAACGATACAGCTTCCGCTTCCGGCTTCCAGTCTCAATGTAATATGAGCTTCTAACTTCCAATCTTTTTTTCGGCATCTGGCTTCTAGCTTTCAGCTTCTTTTACTTATTTTCACCCGAGCTCAAAGTTCTTACATTTTGCATCTTACATTAGTGTGTGAGGTGGCGCTGTATGCGCCGAGTGCTCAGACTTTGTAGTCCATTGCACTATTCCTCAAGTTGCTGTTAAGGATCAGCTCTGTAACCTCACTTTTATAGCCAAAGTGAGAATTTTACTGAGCTCTATCCCTTTGACTTCACTGGGTGCTGGATATTGTAATCCCAGTGCTTCGTGTCTTGTCTCGGCTATTACTTGGCAATGACATATGATACGGATTGAGGTTTCTTCCTCTTCTCCACAGGACCTACAGGAGCCGCTTTTCACCACCCCTATTTGATTTGATACCACATGTGTTTTGTGGCCCGCCCAAGCTTCTTATAATTAGAGAAGGTTCTTTTGAGAAAACTAGCGAAAATAAAGTAAAGTGAAGTAGAGTAAAAGAGATTTATTAGTTTTCTTTTTCGGGCTTTCGACTTTGAGGAAAAAAATCTTTAAGAAGAATATTGTAAGAAGTCGATTAGAGGCTGAAAAACTTTCAGCTTCCGCTTCCAGTTTCCAATTTTTAATTCATTCAGCTTCCTACTTAGGGCTTCTCAAAATTGTCCTAAACTTGCAAAAACCTTGGGCTTCTGACTTCCAGCTATTGGCTTCTCCGCATCCTTGCTCAATAATGATAACGAGTCGAATGTAAGAGTCGGAAGTGTTTCTTTTAGGTTCGCTTCGGTTCTGAAGGATGAACGAGTAACAAAAGATTTTCATTTTGTGATTTTACGATAAGGACAAAATAATGATAAAAATGAACGATAAGCGATTCAACGAAGAATCAGAAAATTATTAATGCATGATTTGTGAACAACAAAACTTGACGTGGCTGCAGAAATATTAAATTTCGCGATTTGGGACGAATCTGAAGTGTAAGAAAAATGAAATCACCCTTAGCTTCTTTTTTTAAACGTGTCACCTCTTAAACTCTTGAAATTTTCGAAAAAGTGTCAATACTTCAGTCAGTTCTTAATATATAGGAAATAGTTCTTATTATAGCTTCTCTACTTCTTTTCTCTTTGCATCTTTCCTTCGTTCATTCCTCTATTTTCTTCAGATCTACTCAACGAATGAACAACTGAAGTACTTCACACAAGTAGTTCATTTGAGTGACTGAGAAGTAGTGAACTGAGTTACATGAAGCGAGCCGCCCACCACTAGAGACGAAGACAGCTTCATTCGTCAGTTATAAAGGAAGTTGGTTTTCGACTACTGGGATTCTGTAACGATTTTATATGATTCCTTAAAATTCGTCAACACTCCCTGAAGATTTATTGAGATTAATTTAGATTGTAGGGCTTATTAAAACTCGTTGAAATTCTCTAGAGACTCGATAGGATTCGTTGAGGTTCCGTCGAGATAGATGAAGATCCCGTAACTCATTTCAGACTTCTTAAGACCCGCTGGAGGCCCATCAAGATTGGTTCAACCCTCAGTGTTAAGATTCGTTAAACTCCGTTAAGGTCGGTCTTTAGTCTTCTAAAATTCATTAGGATTCGTTAAAGCTTTGTTATGCTTTATCGGGGTTCGTTAAAAACCATTAAAACTCAATCGCGCTCCTTGAAATTTTGTTGAGAAGGCTTGTTTATGCCGTAGGATTCACCAAAATTCAAGACTCGTTGAAATTATGCTGAGACTAATTTTTGATCTTTCAATATTCTGAGACGTAATTGAGATTGGACGCATAGATCATAGTCATGAGACATGTATGAAAAACAGTCTATGCAAAAAACTCGATTTTAATCAGGATGAAACACAAGCGGGCTTCAGGAAAGGGTGTTCCACAATTGACCACCTGCACATGATCCACCAAGTTCTGGAGAAAGCAAAAGAATATCAGATAGAGCTACATTGTGCTCATTGACTTCCACAAGGCCTTTGATACAACAGAACATGAAAGCTTATGGGGCGCATTATCGATTCAAGGAGGCTAACAGAAAATTACTAATATTCTAAAGAGGGTTTACAAGGGAGCAGAAGCATACATCAAAATAGAAGAAGTAGGTAGTAAGTTTAAAATCATGAGAGGGGTAAAACGGGGGGACCCACTCTCACCCAATTTATTCAGTTGCGATCTTGAAAATATATTTAGAAAATTGGAATGAGATAATTATGGACCTATAAATGGAGAAAATCTGAACTACTTGAAAATTGCTGACGACGTGATATTAATAGCGAAAAACATTGAGGAATGAATTATTCAGGGAAAGCGAGAAAATAGGTCTAAGAGGGAACCAAACAAAAACAAAATACACGAGCAATAGGGAATACCCACGAATCACGTTGGAAAACACAGAAATAAAAAAAACTCAAGATTGCGCGTATTTGGGTCAGATTGTCTCCTTCGAAGAGAGAACGGAAAAGGAAAAGCATGGAAAAGTTCCTGGACACTGGAAGATATTTTCAAGAGTAACATAGAAAACAATGGAAAAATAAAAATACTGAAAGCGTGTGCAGGGCGACCAAATGGTCACTTTTGCCACCTTGAGTCACCTAAGGTCACTTTTTTGTAAAACGGGACACAATAGTCACCTTTCTTTAGATTTTTCTAAGTAATTTTCCCGTACTTGATAAATTCAGGAAAATTGTGAATGAAATAAGAATTTTTTGATCTTGTACACAAGTAGCAGTCCTGATAAATAGGGTGGATCGTCATATATAGGCTAAAGAAAAAATTTTATATTTTTGAGTGCGACCTAGTTAAAAAGTTGCCTCTAATGGAGGAAATCTGTTTGAAATTTTTTTTTTAATGTGTACATTTTTCGTAAGGGATTCGTCTTTGAAATTATGGTACTACATGTAAGGCTGAAAATTGAATTTTACGCAGCGCCTTAGGAATGCAGGTTATGCAATATTTTTACATAACCTTTTGAACAGTATTCATCGCAAATTTTAAATTAGTTTGTATACGAATTTTGCCTATCTGTGAAATCGAAGGCGCTAAAGCACTTACAATACCTTGTTGCTGTATAGCGCTTTCAGTATGGCAGATAGACAAAATTCACATACAAACCAATTTTGCCTACCTGCAATATCGAAGGCTATCGCAAGTGCTTTAGCGCCTTCAGTTTCACAGATAGGCAAAATTTAAATATACCATTTTTTGTTACCCTTAATTAGTAGAACTGAAGAGGTTATGTGCAAACATAGTCCATCTTACATATTGAAGGCGGTAGTTTAGAAACCAAATTTCAGATTATTGGATTTCGGATTTAAAATCCCAATTTTTTTGAAAATTGAGAAGACTTAGGATTTTGGATTTGAAATTCTTTTCTAAAAAGGATTTGAGACTTTGAATTCAAATCATTTTTTTTTAACCAGGATTTTGGTTTTAAATCTCGGAGTTCCCAGATTTTGCCCATCACTGCAAATAATAAGGCTAAATTACCCGGAAAAATCTTTTATTTTTTCTTGAACGTTGAACAATTTTTCCAATTATTTCAATAAAGTTGAACATGTTTCATTTTAAATTCAAGGAAAGGAAAGGGAAAAAAAAACAACAAAAACAAACATGAAATTATCCAAAAAAAATCGTTTTTGACTTGAATTCTGGAAGATTTTTCTTATCTTCTAAAGTAGCATATGGAAACCCATTACGTCTTTCCTCGCCACAAACTGTTACTGATGCCTTATTACTGACCAATCGAATCTGCCTTTCCACTGATTATGGCCTGGGAGGGGAAACGAGGAAAATACACACAGACATTGTTCCATTTAGTCCAAAAATGAACCTCTATCAATACTTTGTCGTAGGAATAATCTTGACCCATAACGCTTTCCTTCCGAAGTTTTGATTTTTACCAATACTTTTATTCACTGGTCTACCGCCTTCAATATGCGAGATAGACCAAGTTTGCATGAAACCTGTTCAATAGTATTCATCGCGAATTTTAAATTAGTTCATATAAAAATTCTGCTTACCTGTGAAATTGAAGGCGCTATATGTAGAGCAACAAAGTATTGTAAGTGCTTTAGCGCCTTCAATTTCGCAAATAGGCAAACTTTGCATATGAACTAAATCAAAGTTCGCAATGAATACTGTTAAAAAGGCTATGTAAAAATTTTGCATAATCTGCATTTTTAAGGCGCTGCATAACATTCAATGTTCAGCCCTTTAATACATAATTTCGAGGACTGAGGACGTATCTGTAAAAAGGGCGTTTGTTTAATGTATTTCTTATGGAACGGACGCCCTTTTTACAGATACGTCCTCAAATGCCTTAGGAAAAATTTACAATTTTGAAAATAATTTGTAAAACACATTTTTTTCCCACAAAAAGCAACTTTTGACCTGGGTCGCGTTAGAAATTTGGAAAAAAAATTTTGATGATCCACCCTACTGATGAAGTAGCCGCGTATTCCTTTTTGCTTGTTTTGTACAACTGATTCAGCCCTTTTTCTCTATCAAGTGATTTAGGGGTGAAAGAGAAAAACATCGAAATTTTTGGTAATTTTTTTTTGTTATTTTAAGGTCACATTTCCACCTTTTCCCCCCTGAAGGTTACTGATCGTCCTGCGTGTGTGATCCCGGTGCTTTGCTATGGGGAACAATCATGGGCATCACTCTCAAAATTATCAATAATATCAAAAAGTATCAATAATGTGAATTAAAAAACAAAATAGTTATCAATCTGTCAAAAAGTTCAAATTGATTACAAAATTTGTTTTCTTTCCCTTTTGCTCGTTTTTTTTCTCTTTCGATTTTTTATGCAATTGCTTGAGAGCTGTAAAAAGTTTAAAAACAAATGAAACATGTTTTATTCATAAAATTATAAAATTTATAATGTATCATAAATTCATAAATAATCAGAAAAATATGAAAAATATCTAAAAAATATCGATAATGTCAATATATTGAAAATATTATTGATAAATCTAGAATCCTAAAATTTCTAATTTTTCAAAAAAGTTTGAATTTCAAAAATATTGGGAAAATATCTGGAAAATTGATAAGATCAGAATAATTATCAATAATGTAGATGAAATTTAAAAGTACCAAAATGGGTTTGTTAATTTTTCAAAAAGTGAGAATGAATTACAAAAAATAAAAATTAATAGACTTTTTCCTTTTTTTTTTTTTTTTTTTTTTTTTGCGAGAGCTGCGGGGAAAATCTCTGTTCGTGAAAACATCAATAATGTCAAAAAATATTGATAATGTCGATAAAGTCAGAAAATTAATTCTCAATTTTTCAAAAAGTTAGAAAAAATTGAAAAAAACAAAAAATTGTTGTTAGCTTTTTTTTTTTTTTTGGTCTCTTGCTCTTTCGCTGAAAGCTTAAGAGCTTTGAAGAAAACGAAAAACATATTAAACATGTTTTGTTTGTTTGAAATTTTTTTTTGATCGAAGGAAACCATGTTTCAAACAAAAAATTTTCAATTTTGAAGGAAATTTTTTTATTTATAAAAAAAAACAACCAGGCCTAATTACGAATTAGTGAAACTCCGCTGAGATTCTCTTAAGATTCATTAAAACATGCCAAGACTTTCGAGACCCCGGTAACTGTTAAATCTTCAAACTTCGGTGAAATTTACTGAGACTCGCAGAAACTCAGTTAAGATTGATTGAAACTCGCAAAGACTGGTACGATCTTGACTAATGCCTTTTTATATTGTCTGTTTTTTTGTGTTTGGTAGATAGAAAGATTTTGGTTCTCGGCTCGGTGTTCTTTCCAGGAAGGAGAAGGGAGGCATGGTTATGATGGTCACTAGATACCTCTCTACATCTCAACAATCGACACTTTTTTTTTTCTTGAAAAAATATGACGGTTTTTTGGTTTTTTATATTTGGGAACCTTCAGCTGCGTAACTGTTGGAAAGTGGACTCGTGTTCGAGCTCAGTAGTTTGACCATTTCGATGTGTACTGCTTATCGTTGAAGTTTGGTGTTTCCGCCTTAGACTACGTAGCCGGGGCAGTATCAAAGCAATGAATCCACCCTTCAAAATGTCAACCTATGACATTGCCTGGAATACGTTCCATAATTCGTGTTCGGACGCTAAAGAGTCGCTCTCTAGCGGCCTAATGAAATGCGGCGCGCTGATTGGTGTATTTGGATGAAAAGATGATCAGTGACAAAAATGTTCTGCAAAAAGCTGAAGTTGGGCTCATCTGAAAGGAAATGATAATGGCTAACACTTTAGTTCTCTTCAGTTTTCCATAAAAAACAATATTGAAGATGTTAGAGCTCATGTTACTTGTCGATGTTTTTGTGATGAAAATACACTGTCATCATTTCGTCCACGACACTAGCGCACCTACAGTGTCCAAACGCCAATAAGTGTTTATTTGAAGGGTCTCGTTGTGTGCAGAGTTGACTGAACTGGACGTAATTATAAAGGAAATGCCCGAGCGTCTCAAAGACCAAATGACAGATTATGCTGAACGACGGCGTAAGCTTTTTCTTTAGCATACTTTGTCATTATATTTCTTCCTAAGTGTGAGACTGCCCCGAGAAGGAAACTTGAGGAACGGGTCTTGTATATGTTGCTGCCATTTTAGATTCCCTCGTTGATGGGACCAGCGAAAGTCGAAGCATTTATTCGTTTTGTTGTTTTTAGTGGACAAAATGACCCACATGGTTGGCTCGTACCCTCCGAAGCTGGAGATGCAAAGTTACACGACCCCGGCAGAAGAAGCGCCATCCGGCATGCTGACCCGAGGCAGTTACACGGTGCATTCTCTATTCACTGACGACGATAAAAACGAGCACCTTAAATGGGAATGGGTGTTCGAAATAAGCAAAGACTGGAAAGAATAAAAATTTATATATATCGTCTTCGGCGTTAAGTATTCAAAATTTTAATTTATGTTATAGAATTTTGTAATTTTTTTAATAAAAAAACGAAGAAAAAGAAAAAATGAACTTCCGTACCATTGTATCGTGTCATTACGTATTCCTTTCGGACATTATTTAATATTTTTTAAATTATTTTCGTTGCGAATTATGTTGGGCTACTGCGCCTTATAATTCATTTATGGCTAATTTGATTCACGGCGTGAATACGTAATCAAGGTTTATCGATGCCGTGAATCAATTTGCTTGCTTCCTACCCTTAGACGTATTTTGTTCAAGTTTACATCAAGCCGGTGTTCGAGTAATTTTTTCAATGCCAAATGAGCTCTTTTTTTTCTAATGTCTATTGTTGTGAAGATCAGTGAGATATATTGAAATCGCAATCAACTTTTGCGGTTGAATAGATTGTATCTTTAGAACTTAATATGTTTTCATAAATACTTAAACTTTTATTCTAAGGTCTTGAAAGTAATATATTTTTGATTATCTTTTACAATTCAGTTATTCTGTGTCTGAATATTTTGAAAAATGGCTGCACGTAATCGACCTGGTTACATCTTGTCAGGATGTTAATTTTTCTTCTCCTGGCAGGAAGTGGCGGGGATGGTGTGTTTTATTGTATCATTCTTGATAAAAGAAATTGAAAACGTAATACAGTGGTTTTCTCTGATGATCTTTGACACGTAAATCAGGTCGATATGTATTAGTGAAGTACTGCGAAAGTAATTGTAAAATTGTGTAGTTAGTTATTTTTATTACCGGAAAATGTTTTTGTGGAAATGAATAATGAACATTCCGGTTACTATGTTCAGTTTTGACAGACTTTTAATCAAAGTTACTTCCATTTTTTTAAACAATATTATTATCCATTAAAATGTGTTATTTTTGTGTTATTTCAATAGAAAGTATTTTAAATACTAATAAGTGCGAACAAAATTAGTAAATTTGTGGTATTCTATTTTTGGCCCATTTACTTCGCTCAATTTTTCATTTTATCGGCTTATTTTATGCTGTTGAGAAAAGCTTATTCGAAGAATAAATTGTTTCTCAGTTATGTTCGTAATTCGTGCTGTGTTCCTTGCGTGGGGGGGGGGTGACTCGGGTACCAGAAGATTCAGAGATAGCTTTTGAGCTTGTGAGCTGTACTCGTGAAGCAAAAAGGTGGGCAAATGGGCCAATATGCAGGTAGCTCTAACCCTTCCACCAGAGAAAAACTGAGAACCAAGATCACAATGGCTCCAAAAGTCAGGACTGGTGGCTTAAAACAAAAGTTTTTACAACATTTAAAAAAACAGCGCAAAGCATATGATAAAAACAGCATTATTTGCTACAGAAAAACGTTTTATTCTACGTTTTTTGTTTTTGGTTTGTGTAGCAAAAAATCGAATTTATACAGAAAAATTCAAAAATATCGAAGATGCCGCGAAATATTGATAGAAAAGTCGAAATTGGTTGGTTCAAAAAGTTGATAAAGTCTGCCGATTGAACTGATTCGCCTATCCCGATTCTCGGGTGATACAACATTAGTAAGTTGATAACGTGTGTCTCGCTCGCGCGTGACGTCATACACAAATACGCGACTGCCGATCAATTTACCATCTAGCAATAGCAATATAAATACTTGGCTTGTAATTTTTGGGGGAGAATAAATTATAAAATTGTACGTTGATCTAATAAACAAAGGATCGTCTAACAAAATGGTTTTATTTTTCATTAGTACATAAAAGTGAATTAATTTATGCACGATTCAGCATATCGCCAATCACATCTTTCCTACTACAAAACTGATCCGACAATCGAAGAAATAAAACCAATCAAATGATTTTTTGTATTTATTCCATGTTTTCGCCAACGTAATGTGACACCAATAAAATCAATCAGCTCAGTGGCATCGAAAGTACCTATTTGCTTTACTGGGGTGCAAGAAATCCAAGTTTGAGTTGAAGAGCGCAAAAAGAAACAAGGAAAAGGTTATTGTGTCCGATTCAGAGGTGAGGTGACAGTTTGTAAACGAAAAATTTGATGAATATCATTTCTGGAATTTCTCATAGCCAGTGGCGCAGCCAGGATTTTCTGATGGGGTGGGCTAAATTTCAGGTTTTTCGTATACTCAGGTAAACCTACAGGCAAGAATATTTGTTTACACGTAGACAATACTTTCTTGTCTACATTTTGGTGTGAAGAAAGGTAGACAATGTGTAGAAAGTAGACAAAGTAGATAAATGTAAATAATTTCGAAAATGATTTTAAAAAAAAAGAAGCTAATATACAATTATACATGTAAAGTTAATCACAAATTCACTATAATATTATTAATTAGAATCAATTGATAAAAATTGTACAGATGATAATTAATTGTACTTTAATTTTAATAATATTAAAACATTTAAAACTAATAATTTTATTTTGTTGACATTTGTGACCCGACTCGTGAAAAGGCGGTTAAGGGACAAAATTTTTTAGAGTTTTTTCGTTGATGCCATGTGAAAGAGCATGAAATTTCCTATAGGAAACATCGAAAATCTGAAAATCGATTTTTTGCCCCTTAACCGCCTTTTCACGAGTCAGGTCACATTTGTTTATATTTGTGTACATTTATCTACACTATTTCTCTACATTACATTGTCTACATGTGGACGCAGATTTGTCTACACCAACATCCCTAGAACATTGATTACCCAATGAGACATATGCGGTAAGATGCTAACACTGAACTGTAATGTTGTTTATTTATTGAAGATATTATCTCATTTGAGCACTTGACAGATTTGCGTGAAACCACACAAAATTCCAGCTGCTTAGGTCATCTTGTCTTTCTGTTCAGAACTCTGTTCAATTAATATGAAATATAGTCTTTCGTGTATTTAATATTTACCATTTATTCTAATATGAGAACAACAAAGAGGATGAACTCGTGATTTTTATTTCTGTTTATTATTTAATGAGAATCGGAAAAAAAACCTAGGTAACGCATAAAATGTCATACCTAACCAAATTTTTGTTATTTTGTTTTGTCTTTTGATTCATATTTTTTGTTATCATTTCCATTTTGTTATATGACGAAACTGATAAATGCGGTTTTGTCATTATGACAAAATTTCTAAAACTTCTATTGTCATTTTGTTCTGTCTAACAACACTGTCAAGTGCACAGTGAAGTGTGAAATTTTCCGATTCTATTCATTCTTTGGAATATTGTGTAAATTTGAAGTATTATTTAAGAAAAAAAAAAAAAAAAAAAAAAGACTATCGGTGAATACCTTTAGCCCAGCAAGCTACCCCCTGGCTGCGACACTGCTCATTGCGTCGTTGATATCAACTTGGTGAATAGTTAAATTTTCAAATTTTCTTATATCGAGGAAGGGGGCGAAGGAAAAGGGTGCGGAAACAAATGATAATATGAATCCCCAATCACAAATATTTTGTGGGGATACAGCGTACTTTTGTTTACTGCTGTTCCAACATAAATGGCCAGACGAATTATTTTACAAATTACAGAAATTGACTAAATCAAGTTATTATAAAATTAATCCGCCAATACTCTCGATTCGCCAACAACATGGCTCCGTCACTAAAATTGAACCACCAGTAATATTGATTCATTGATGAAACTGAGGCACCAATAAAATTGTTTTGCTGAAAAAACTGAAAGATGAGAAGAATTAATATGAAATGATTCTGTTTCAGAATACCTTAGCCAGCATAACTTCAAAACACAGTTTTTTGTCACTTCTCTAAAATTTGGGCTGTTCGCAGTTGTCACTGACACAATTTTTACCGGGTGTAGGTTCGCAAAGCGGCTGAAGAAGCCCCCTGGTAATTCCTCAAAAAGTCTTTCCTTCGGCATTTGTAAAGTGGGAGCGACTTTCTCACAACTCCTCAGGGGGCAAGTTGTCCTCTTCCACGATGTATTGTATCATAATCATTTTTATAAATTCAAGTCATATTTATCGATAAAATAGGCGATATTTTGGACATTATCGCCACAGTAGTTAGATAAAATTACACGCACGCTAAGAATACTTCGCAAATGTTTACATCAACTTGATTTTATTATGAAAAACAACATCGAGCACATACTGCCATAGTATCTGGCATAAATAACAAAAATACAGTTTCATCCTTCCTCCTCTCTCCTGTATCTCTAGCATTGCATCCCAAGGGATTAACCAAGAGGTGAAAGTGGCCGGCGCCCCGACGACAAGCTAAAATAAATTTGGAATTTGAACGCCGTGTAAATTGAATACTGAAATGGCGTTTCCAATGACAGAAGCAAATAATAAGTTCGCACTGTTTGTCGAAACTAGTTGAAATAAATTGAAAATATCTTCGTCGGATCTGAAATCGAGAAAATTTTATATGGGTACAGCACTCGAATTCTAGCGAAGTATTTCGGAATACCTTTGAACAGTATACTCACTTTAAAACAGTTAAGAAGTAATCAGCGTCGGGACGGCAGGATTTTCGAATCACAGAATTGGGAACATGAACATCGTAAGTTATCTCGAGGACAGGCGTATCGACATTTTCAGCAGGCGTATTGAAAATCCGAAGATTTTCGAAATACTTTCCTGAGGAGGAAAATGAAGCCAGGTCAGTTTACAGGTATAGTTATTGGAAGACTGTGGATATTATTTTCTTACCATAAGGGCTGTCGCTTTCCAACTCATTCTTATAGGAACTTGGAACATGCATCTTACTATCCTTATTCTTGTCATGGCGAAATAATTTGTAACCGTGGACTACAAAATGTTTGAATATTCTGTACTGATCGACGGTAACATTGGTGGATGGGTGCAACAAAATACAATAACTTCGCTGAACACTCATACGCACTGAATTGTAGAACAACTGAAGCTTATTCTGCACAAACAAGGTGAATTAGAAACGAGAAAAGGATGTGCTGAATAAATCAATAAATTCATGAATTTCGGGAAATTTTAGGTAATTAAAACTGAGTTCAGTATGAATTAAAAGGAAGGTTACGTCTGTCTAATTTCGTTAATGAATTTGAAGGTCGAAACGTTCCTGACTTCAATTAAGAAACTCAGGAGTTAAAAACTTAGGCCATGTTTTCAGTTCTCCGGTGAGGAGTTCCACTTCTAGAAAACTAAGTATTTTTGACGTTCCGACACGAACGTTACAAATTCATCAAAGCTAAAATTAGTTCAAGGATTCAGAGTTACAAAATCTTTTGGTTTATGATTTCTCTGAGCACAGGTAGTTGGATACTTCGTTATTGTTCTAACCAATTGGTTAATTTACAATTGCCTTTTATATAACTCTCTATACAAAACACCAAGCCTGAAAATACCGGATGATGCTACCACGGGTACAAGGTACAACTCAGCACAGCTTTTTGAGTCATCCTGTTAAGGTATGCACGAAAATGAACGAGCGAACTTGCCATTTCTATCAAATACAAAGCTTCTTCGGGATATAAGAATGTGCAGCGGTTTCTACTATACCCAAAAACTTCCAAAGAAGATCCACTGTTTTTGGTTACCATAGCTTCATTAATATCGGGATTCCATTCCGCATCTACGAGCAGATGACTAAAATAAAAATGAAAAAAAAAGCAACAAAAAACGAACGTGCAGGTATTAAAATAATAACTTTTCCTTCGAAGTAATAATCTATGTCGGAGCTTTTATTACTTTTTCTCAATTCGTTGTTCTTGCAGAAATTCCTTCTGTTTTAGTAATATTTTGTGGACGTCATCTTTTTCCTTTTCTGGGTTCGTAATTCGATTGATTTTGTGTCCTATAGGCGGAAGTTTTTTACATTTTCCTGGTCGGTTGGGTTTCGCTGAACTAGAAAGTACACATTCAAACTTCAAATTGAGTACAATGATGAATACCAAATCATCATTAATTTCTGTATTCTACTTTACGGGTCCGTTTATCATCAGTGACACTGACGAAAATGGAGGAAGTTTTGTGATAGATTACCCTTCCAAATTCCTTGAAAAATTGATATATTGAATACTTCAGTAGTTAGGCTCAAAGCCCTCATCACTTTTTAGAAAAAAAATTACTGAACACGAATAAGTGCCTCCCCAATCTTAAAATAAAATGAATGATCGTTACCATAATGATCTTTAGAAATAAAATATTTCAGAATTGAGTAGACAGTTATAAAATTTCATTACCACTATTTACAATAGACAAACAGAGGAATATTTCAAATTTACCTTGAACTGGGAGTATTGTCCATTTTGGAAATAAGGAACTCATAAGCTCATGACTGGATAATTCAAAGAACCACTAATTTCATTTCTGCATTAATATTATCAATTATTATTATTTATTAATATTCCGTCGGCTTTCAAGTCTCTCTCCGTTTTTTTATCACAAAATTTTTCATCTTATCATAACAATAAGTCCATTGTTGACAAGATTGTTGATGTTCGAGCCAGTGTAGCCAAATATCCAGTTTAAGCTTGACAGATGACATATTACTAGGGCTCTATAGTTTCACCTGGGTATACTAAGCCGCCATTTTGGTTCATACTGCGCCCGTGGATGCCGAATCCGACTATGCGGAGCGTACCGCGTAGTCAATTTGGCATCGACGGGCGCAGTATGAACCAAAATGGTGGCTTAGTATACCCAGGTGAAACTATAGAGCCCTAATATTACTGGTGGATATACAAGAGAAAAAGATCCTAAAGTAATCGTGCAAAACGGCTTTTTTTGTAGGCGAACACTGAAAATCAGTAGTACCAGAGTAGTTGAATAATTGTGAGTTAAGGAGTTAACGATGATCACTGCTGCCCTCTGCTGCCGGCCTGAAGATAAAACTGATCCCAAGATTTTAAGGTTTTTCTCAAGATCTTGAGACACTTAAGAAAATCTCAAGAGTTCTCAAGAATTTACATAAAGCTGAGTGAATATCCATTGCTTCTTCAAATTTTTTACTTCCAAAGTTTGAGAAATACAAAATTTATCACCTTATGGGAGTAATAAGCACTCAGATTTTTTATATAGCAATAGAAATGTAAAATACATCCGTGATCTGTCAGAAGAAATGAGCCCTTTAGTGGCATTGAAATGTTCTAAGAAAAAGGTGTAAGGTATAAGTAATGAAATTCTCTTCTCTCTTCTTCACAATATTTAAGAACAAAAGTGAAAAGAAAAGGAACATTTTTAGGATTCTCGACAGAACTGAGAGCGGAGGGGGTAAAACAACGAATGTGATGAGTCAATAAACATTCAATTGTTGAGAAATATAGAAAAGGTGAAACTGTTGTCTCAAGATTTTTTAGGAAATCTCAAGATTTTTTACAAAGAATTCTAAGATTTTTCAACAGGCTTGGTTAGCAGCACCGCTCACGATTGTATAACTAGTAGTGGTTGGTATTTCCTTTTCCTTATAGACGAGGCGCTTTTCAAATCTTGAAATTCGATGAATCACCAAAATAACCTTTCTTAAAAATTACTCTCACCCGTCACCCGAGCCCTGGAACCGCCCTTTCGAGCATTACCTCAGGGAACCAAAAATAACCTGGATATTCCCTATCTACTTCAATAGAAAAAGACACGTAAAAGCATATTGTGGAATACCTGAGGGAAGAGGAGGAGGGAGTGGGGGACTATGTAATGCAGAGTAAATGATACTTCACACTTCTGATTTCAGTTTTCAGTTGAGGTACAAGAAAAATTTCTACACTTGGACTTGGCACTTATTTGGAAAATAGAATCTTTCATATAGGGCACATGAAAATAACAGCGCAGGTGGGCAGAGCTCCCATTGACTCAAATACTATGGACCTGCTGAACTTCAAAATTAGTTGTGAAAAACTTTATCAGACTTCTGACGCTCTTTCAATTTATCCACTGGTGTGCCCCAGTTTTTTGATATTTTATCCCGCTAAGAAGGTATTCTTCCAAATTACTTCAGGTGTCGTGGAAACACTCACAATCGTCTCAGGTAGTACGTCTTTGCAGCAGGGTTTAAAAGTGAAATGATAAGACTTTAACTTTCAGATTTCACGTCGAATTTTGAACGTCTTAAAAAGCGATAAGAAGTTTAAGCAAGTATGGGAGAGTCTGTTCGAAAAGTCGAATTACGCGCCCAAAGAACCAAAACTCAAAATTTTCGTAAAATTTATTATCGTTAGCCCCCCCCCCCCAAAAAAAAAAGCTTTTAGGAACGGGTTTATTTGTCTTTCAGCTTGCAGTCGAATCTATACAGCTTCAAAAAAGCTGAAGCTCATTGCCCCAAAAAAGGCAAAAATACGGCTTTCGGATGGCTGCAATACACTGGGGATCACATGATACTGATAAAATCTGGAAGAGATTAACTCTATTCCCTCCCCTCTTAGTCTTGCTCTTTCAGGATGCAATCTTCTCAAATTATTCCAAATTTTTCAATTTTCTTATTACAGTGGTTTTCTAATCTTCTCAGTCTTGCCAGTGTTTTTCATCTCTGAGGAATGACGCTATACACAAACAGCTCACAAGTAACTATGAACTACCACAGGTGACTTCAACAGCCCAAAACCAATACTAACGAATATTCCAATTCTGGTGAACTTCCCCCTCGGCACTGATGCGATGCCCGAAAGGGTAGTTTCCGGTACTGGGGGTGCGGTGTCTAAGGGGCCACTTCGGCATGCGTGCATCGCCATACGTCCCAACACACCAACTCCGGTGAACTGCAGCAAATTACGTAATAAACCGCCAACAGCGGCGTTATTACTGTTTTCTTCGGAGGTAAGATACAAATAAAAAAAAGCAAACAAAAACTTGTTGAATTGCTTTACATTTCAGGAATTTACACCCACAGTATTTGGGTTATGACCAGCCAAACACCATCAACTTTTCATAATGAGCCATAGAAGTATTCTAAATTCCAAAGATGGGCTTCATTCCATTTCTCTAAGAGAAGCAGGGCTTCTTCTCAAGAATTCTCAACGAACAAGTGGCGTTCTTGCTCTTCTCTCCAGATTAATTCTGTCAGTGAATAAATGAATAATTTTATTCGCCAGTTAAAACACAATTATTAACATTTAGCAACAAATCAACAATAAAGGAAATCAATACAGTTCCACTTATTCGGCTGAACTTCCACTCAACTCGAAGCCATTTTATCGACAGGGTAAAATACTGTCATCCCAATGTTATATAGTCCACGAAGCGATTACATCTCCGCCTCAAACGGCTGTATCTATAATATAAATGTAACAAGTACAAACATTAGTATTTTTCCAGCTCGGGTAATAATTTTATGCTGAAATTCAAAGCCATCAGATAACAGCACCATTCGATCATTATTAATCAGACTGGGGCGGTACATGTAGTATCATCATATGAAAGTAAAATCGAAATTTACATTATGTTTTACAAGTAATTAAAGAATAATTTCAACAGACTCTTAGCACTAATCGTCTTCAATCTGGGTCACTGAAGGAAGAGACATGTAAAAATTAATGAGTAAATAGATTTATACAGAATCAAACTATCTCAAAATAGCGATTCGCTGGTATCAGATAGGCACCAATCGTTCATAAACTTTCAGTCTGGGGCGGTACATGGGTAATCATCATACAAAAAAGCTTGTGCTTATATTGATTCTAGAAAACAGAACTACTTCAATAATCCACTTACAACAATAAATACAGTTAACAATAACGGATTTACAACTATCAGAAGGAGAATTATCATCAACGAAATTCATGTATGGCACTTTGATGTATTTCATCACGGAATATGATAGAATTTAACATCAACTTATCATATAAGAATAACTGGATTACCATTCTTCATACACAAATAAACATCAGAGATCAGCCATATGCTTGTCTAAATTTTCAAGCTAATCATGAGTTAAATTAATATAGGCACATTGGATACGCAAAAATGTTAATTTCGGAACCTGCAGTTTTGTTACGAGGATTTACTTCTAAAGAACTTAGCATTTTATACTCCATAACTTCAGTCAAAATTCGACATCACACGAATCAGCCATATGCTTGTCAAAATTCATCATAAGTTAACGAGAATTTGGATCTTAGTGTTAGCACTGACCCATCGACAAACTCACTTTCATATTCTGCGCTTCTGTGTACTAATGTACAAAACATTATTTCCTCGAATGAATGCATCTCCGTACTTATTCTTCAACTGCCCGTTCACGTACTCTTCAGTTTGCTCAAGAGCAATGTTCATGTAGCCATCCAAGCAGGCTAATACGCCTGCAAATAAGCAAAACGAGCATTAATCAACATTTCCGTAACCTCGATGCTGAAATTAAAACCCTTAGCATTCACGCGAACATACGAATCACAATTTCAACTTACCTCTGTAATCCGTACCATTGTTCAATTTCACTACCACAGGTCTTCCATGAATTTGTTGAATAAAATGTGAAAGCGCTTCTTTCCGACTCATCTTCGCATCTGTTGCAGAGAACAGTAGATAGATACAAATACATATGAGTATTAGTAACGTAGATATTGAATACAATCGATCTGGATGACAAAAGCGGAATAATCGAGTCATTTCATTTTTGGTACACGTGTTTACACCTACACAAATAACACGCACTGCTTAATGGCATTTTACCGAGCTGTAGCTACTGAGTATCAGAGAGGGCAAGTAAATTTCATGAATAAAATCATAATAGCGTATAAACTTGATCATCATTTGTGTAACCAAGTCTCGGTAAAATTCAACAGAAAGTGTATTACATCGAATGACGAATTATTGCGTCAATAGAACCTTTTCGGTTGCTCAAAAATAACACACCAGATTTCACAAGAAATTGTCATAAACTCTGGGTACCGAATGCAAGGTATTCTTGGGAACGTGCACGTGTCAATTCAAATTGGATTGGTACTGTATTCACGTAATTTCAGATCAAAGAGAAACATAATAAGAAAACATTATGGATGAAATATGCTACTCATTACTAGTTACACATCAGAGATGAAGAATAATCATAAATAAATGTCAGCCGAACGAGACATACATTCTCATCATTTATGTAAGTCATCTGACCAGCATGGTATCCATGTTGTATCTACCATACAGCTACCCGAGTTACCGAATTCGGGAATAAGGACAATATTCTTACCTGCAGCTAATCAATCGAAGGATGAACGTAAAGGTACTTTCATAAGTTTTACTAATTCAATACATACTTACATACCAAGTTTACGCTTCACAAAAATCAGTCACATCACTCGAATACCAGAAAAGGTGCTTCCTGTTCATGCTTTACAGAACACCAGTTACCGAATACCGACAGACCGAGAGACCGACGGACGAGCGTTTCACCATCGGTGCCACCTGCCACGAGGCCACGAAGACGATGTGGGCATCTGGGCACGAACCATGCTGCGAATGCCGAATATCGTTACGTTTTACGTTAAGTTACGTTACGTTACCGGTAACGCTCAAGTCTTATTAGCCCAGGAAAAAGGTCCTGTTTACATGGTAAGTGAAGTCCTTTCTTATTGTCAAATTGTAATTTAAATCAAAAGTTGACCAATCGATTCTTGATTCCAAGTTCCTTTTCCGTGCTTCTTGCTTTGAAAACCAATAAAAAATAATGAAAACGTATTATCAGTATTGTGTTGAAGTGATGAGTGCCAGCCGCTGAGAAATCTCGTCTGTCTCAAATGGAGCAAGAACGCTGAAATTTGCTAATAATTGTTTGTTTTCTTGGACAGTTTTCATATTTTGTCTTCAAGGAAGTTACAGTCTGTTTCCTTTGTACATGTGAGAAATCAAATTTATCTTTCTCAACTTTCTGTTTCCCTGTATCTATGGATTATTTTGAAAATAATTTATCCTTCAATGTCAACTCCCGACGATTTGCTAATGAAACCTTCTGTTCTATATAAATTTTCAGGATGACCATTGAACTTTCAATGGCGGAATATTACTTCCTGGTACTGTCGGTAATCATTCCAATGTACTTATTTTTCAAACTATGGAACTGGTTAGGCTGGGAGCTATTCAAGAACAACTAACCTGGAGACCAGTCCGCGAGTGAATAGAATTTTTACGATTCTTGAAGAAACTTTCAAGTTATATTAGGCCATGTTTTGGTGTAATTGGAGGATTGCATTCTGAATTGAAAGATGAGTATCAAGATGTATGTAGCAGTGTCGCTGGCAACCAAGTACGAGATAAAATCAGGTATTCCATTAAAAAGAAAAAAAGAGAGACAATTATGATCATTTCTACGAAACTAATTACATTTTCATTTCTTCAAAATGATGCTCAGTTATTTTTCCATGTTTTTGTCCCTCATTTTCTGGAAGAGCTGATTTGCTGAATTGCTATTAAGTAATGAAGTTAGAATATGAGTTATAATTGGCCGTAAAAATGTTGCTCCGAATCGTCTTTCCTTAAAGAACATTTTTCCGTTTTCCTATTCCCGTTAATCAACGTGTTACTCGATATCTTCATTTGGTGTTGCTTGCTATGTTCAATTCACAAATATGTCTATGTTTAATTGTACTTTCATTTAGTCGCGTTTGTTGTCAAGAAATCTCCGAATCCGTGTTGGATGATACAAAAGAAAATGAACGCACTGCCGACGGTCGGCCCAAGACATTTGTCATAGTTTTGCCATCGATTTTCAGCTTCCTCGGGATCGTAATAATTGTTATTTCCTTGTTAATGACTATACTCTGCGTAGCTTATTGTATTTTTCTACCATGGGCTTATTCTTTGTCAACTGTGCCGACTACCGGGGCACCGGCTCTATCTGAGAGTAGAGAGCAAGGAACGTACGTTCGCGCAGAAGAAATTGCGGAACAAGCATAAAAAAATCGGCGAAAATGATGAGGTCAAGGAAACTCACAGTTGTGGAGAACGGTTTATAACATGTCTTAGAAGTTATACATGAATAGTTGATTCCTTCAGAATGAAATTCTAAGTCGATTTGTTAGTTTTAACAGCTTTTATAATTTAGCTGTTGATTTATATGTATACAGCTTTATCTTTTTGAAAGCTGTATTGTGATGAATAATGAAAGATCAATAATATTACGGGTTTTATTTATATTGTATTTCATATTTCGAATGGCTAATGATACGAAATTCTGGTAGAACTACATCAGGCTATTGATGTCGAACTAGAGTACTCATTTTCATCTATTAACAAATGCACGTAAATGTAGAGAGTACTTTGATATTACAAGAAAGCTGTACGTATTTCGGTAACCAGCGCCAATAGTAGATAATGATATTCCGCTGTTTCCTGGGTAAACTCTGATGGATGCCAGAAATTACCTCTTCGGGTTACCAGCTGGTATCCGCTCAGTTATAATAAGAGATGCTGAGTGCAGTAAGTCGACTTTCTTGTAGGAGACATTTTAACCAAATCCACCATGATCATAGTTTACACAAACTGTCACTTCAAAAAAACAGACTTTACAACTTCTTGCACGCAGACTTCCTAACTTTGCTATTCAAAATTAGTAATATTTGGCAGACAAATACTACTTTATTTACTTATCTCGTGAACTACCCACAAACATATCTCCGCCTGAAATTCACGACCGAAAACCTCTATGTTTTGTGAAGTGTGACAAGCTGAAGTCATCGTTTGGTCAACTAAAAATGGAGTTTCTGTTTCTCAAGTTGCTTCTGTTCTCCGCGGCGATTGCATTAAAAAAGGAGTCTCCTCGTCTCCACAGGTACAGTGGAAAAGACACCCCTGCGAATGACGGGAAATACTCGAAATTCGGAAGAATATTAATGTCTATACTGACGATATGCCTAATTTTTTTGGTATTTCTTATTTTTATTGCAATACCGTCGGTATGTGTATTATTTATGTGCATCAATGCGTTCATTCCGCACAGAGAACGAGAACTATTTATTCCGCACGCCGATCGAGTTCGACCAGTATCGTACAGGGTTTAAGAAATCTACTCTTCTTTATTGTGTTATTTGTTTAAAATGTTTAATACCTAAAAAAAGTATATTTGTTAATGAATGAGCTGTTATTCTTTACAAATCAGAAACTTGAAAAGCTCAACATTATAAATACAGCCGCAAAATACCGTGCACAGGGACACCGAAGTGGAAAGGAACGAGGATTTTTTTCGCGAAATTTTACAAATTACGTAGAGGTTAGAGGCGTGGTACCATGACTATTCACCATATTATTTTGTTCAACAAATTCTATCAATTTGGTACCATTTTCATTTGTTAGACCCATCGCAAATTGACCTACGCTAGAGCTATTTAAGTAGTCGGTACCAACTTTCGCATTAAAGTCGCCCATCACTATTGTGGCCCATTCGCTTTTGTTTTCTATCGTTTCGTTAGCTGGTTGTAGAACCGATCAATTTCGTCTTGGTCAGAACCCAGTGTGGGAGCATCAACTTGAATAATCGTAATTTTTGCCTTTATAGTATGGAGAAATTTTCAAAATTTGAGAAAATCAAACATTTCAAATTAATGAGTGATTCTTACTCAATTTATCACGCTGAGTTCGAATTCGTTGTTCTATTTTGGCGGCGACCCTCCGTTCCCGAGATACACTCGGAAAAGTTGGGAAAATTGATCAATTTGGGTCAAAAAATGACTCTGGCTCAATTTTGATAACGGATTCGAATTCGACTCGAAAAATTGAGTATCTAGCCACAGCGCCGACGCCGTAGCTCTCCGAAAATATTTTCGCCCCGAAAAATGCACTATGTAATAGGGTGGAGAAATTTTCAAATTTTGAGAAATTCAAAAATGTCGAGAGATTCGGCGTCGAAGCCTGGGGCTGGTTACTCAATTTTTCGTGGCGAATTCGAATTCGTTGGCAAAATTGAGCTAGAGTGATTTTTTGACCCAATTTGACCACATTTTCGAGTGTATCTCGGGAATTTTGTGAACTTTTGAAAAATGTAGAAACGCCTGAGACTCGTTGGATCTGCAATACAATTTGCAGCAATATGCATTTCCCAGAATACGAATTTCCTGGGGTGAACT
The DNA here is from genome assembly GCA_031841125.1 of Acanthococcus lagerstroemiae. NCBI lineage: Eukaryota > Metazoa > Arthropoda > Insecta > Hemiptera > Eriococcidae > Acanthococcus > Acanthococcus lagerstroemiae. Next base: position 35,224,676 of record CM063114.1, on the reverse strand, counting down.
GGCAAAAGGCGAAAAACATTGGATTGGAGACAGCTAAGGGAAAACTGAAAAATAGGTTTTATTCGAAATTTTCTCCTCTATTCAGAATTTCAAACCGCACCGCTCTAAGTGCCTCCGTTCCAAAATTATTCCTAAATTGTCGGTTTGCCCCAGGAAAATAGAAATTTCGAAAACTTCAATTGGTGTGCGATGTGTGGCATATTCAACGCGTCGAAGGCGCAAACATAAAAATGTCCTCAGTTACGTGTATCTCGCGAACGGAGCGTCGCCGCAAATTTTGAACAATGAATTCTAGCTCAGCACGAAAATTTGAGTAAAAAACAGCCTTCAATTCAAAAATTTTGATTTTTGAAAATTTTGAAGATTTCTCCATATACATCATGTATTTTTTCGTGTGAAAAAATTTTCGGAGAGATTCAGCGTCGGGGCTGGGGCTGGTTACTCAATTTTTCGTGGCGAATTCGAATCCGTTGTCAAAATTGAGCTACAGTGATTTTTTGACCCATTTTGACCACAGTTTCGAGGGTATCTCGCCCGCGGAGCGCCGCCGCCAAATTTGAAAAATGAATTCGAGCTCGGCGCGAAAAATTGAGTAAAAAGCAGCCTTCAACTCAAAAATTTTGATTTTTGAAAATTTTGAAGATTTCTCCATACTATAACTATACATTATGTCTTTTTTCGGGCGAAAAAATTTTCGGAGAGCTTCAGCGTCGGGGCTGGGGCTGGTTACTCAATTTTCCGTGGCGAATTCGAATCCGTTGTCAAAATTGAGCTAGAGTTATTTTTTAACCCATTTTGACCACATTTTCGAGGGTATCTCGCCAACGGAGCGTCGCCGCCAAATTTGAACAACGAATTCGAACTCAGCGCGAAAAATTGAGTAAAAAACAGTCTTCAATTCAGAAATTTTGGTTTTTGAAACTTTTGAGGATTTCTCCATACTATTATACATCATATCTTTTTTCAGGTGAAAAGATTTCGGAGAGATTCGGCGTCGGGGCTGGGTCTGGTTACTCAATTTTTCGTGGCGAATTCGAATCCGTTGTCAAAATTGAGCTAGAGTGATTTGTTGACTCATTTTGACCACACTTTCGAGGGTACCTCGCCAAGGGAGCGTCGCCGCCAAATTTGAACAACAAATTCGAGCTCAGCGCAAAAAATTGAGTAAAAACATTCTTCAATTAAAAAATTTTGATTTTTGAAAATTTTGAAGATTTTTCCATACTATAACTATACATCATGTCTTTTTTCGGGCGAAAAAATTTTCGGAGAGCTTCAGCGTCGGGGCTGGGGCTGGTTACTCAATTTTCCGTGGCGAATTCGAATCCGTTGTCAAAATTGAGCTAGAGTGATTTTTTGACCCATTTTGACCACATTTTCGAGGGTATCTCGCTAACGAAGCGTCGTCGCAAAATTTGAACAACAAATTCGAACTCAGCGCGAAAAATTGAGTAAAAAACATTCTTCAATTCAAAAATATTTTTGTTTAAAATTTTGAAGATTTCTCCATACTATACATCATGTCTTTTTTCGGGCGAAAAAATTTTCGGAGAGCTTCAGCGTCGGGGCTGGGTCTGGTTACTCAATTTTTCGTGGCGAATTCGAATCCGTTGTCAAAATTGAGCTAGAGTGATTTTTTGACCCATTTTGACCACATTTTCGAGGGTATCTCGCCAACGGAGCGTCGCCGCCAAATTTGAACAACAAATTCGAACTCAGCGCGAAAAATTGAGTAAAACACAGTCTTCAATTCAGAAATTTTGATTTTTGAAAATTTTGAAGATTTCTCCATACTGTACATCACGTCTTTTTTCGGGTAAAAAAATTTTCGGGGAGATTCGGCGTTGGGGCTGAGTCTGGTTACTCAATTTTTCGTGGCGAATTCGAATCCTTTGTCAAAATTGAGCTACAGTGATTTTTGGACCCATTTTGACCACATTTTCGAGAGTATCTCGCCAGCGGAGCGTCGCCGCCAAATTTGAACAACGAGTTCGAGCTCAGGGCGAAAAATTGAGTAAAAAACAGCCTTCAATTCAAAAATTTTGAAGATTTCTCCATACTATACATCATGTCTTTTTTCGGGTGAAAAGATTTTCGGAGAGATTCGGCGTCGGGGCTGGGTCTGGTTACTCAATTTTTCGTGGCGAATTCGAATCCGTTGTCAAAATTGAGCTAGAGTGACTTTTTGATCCAATTTGACCACAGTTTCGACTGTATCTCGGCCATTTTGTGAACTTTTGAAAAATGTAGAAACGCCTGAGACTCGTTGGATCTGCAATACAATTTGCAGCAATATGCATTTCCCAGATAACGAATTTCCTGGGGTGAACTGGCAAAAGGCGAAAAACATTGGATTGGAGACTGCTAAGGGAAAACTGAAAAATAGGTTTTATTCGAAATTTTCTCCTCTATTCAGAATTTCAAACCGCACCGCTCTAAGTGCCTCCGTTCCAAAATTATTTCCAAATTGTCGGTTTGCCCCAGAAAAATAGAAATTACGAAAACTTCAATTGGTGTGCGGTGTGTGGCATATTCAACGCGTCGAAGGCGCAAACATAAAAATGTCCTCAGTTACGTGTATCTCGCGAACGGAGCGTCGCCGCAAATTTTGAACATTGAATTCTAGCTCAGCACGAAAATTTGAGTAAAAAACAGCCTTCAATTCAAAAAATTTGATTTTTGAAAATTTTGAAGATTTCTCCATACTATACATCATGTCTTTTTTCGGGTGAAAAAATTTCTCGGGAGATTCCGCGTCGGGGCTGGGGCTGGTTACTCAATTTTTCGTTGCGAATTCGAATTCGTTGTCAAAATTGAGCTAGAGTGATTTTTTGTCCCATTTTGACCACTTTTTCGAGAGTATCTCGCCCGCGGAGAGTCGCCGCCAAATTTGAACAACGAATTCGAGCTCAGCGCGAAAAATTGAGTAAAAAACAGCCTTCAATTCAAAAATTTTGAAGATTTCTCCATACTCTACATCATGTCTTTTTTCGGGTGAAAAGATTTTCGGAGAGATTCGGCGTCAAGGCTGGGGCTGGTTACTCAATTTTTCGTGGCGAATTCGAATACGTTGTCAAAATTGAGCTACAGTTATTTTTGGACCCATTTTGACCACTTTTTCGAGAGTATCTCGCCCGCGGAGAGTCGCCGCCAAATTTGAACAACGAATTCGAGCTCAGCGCGAAAAATTGAGTAAAAAACAGCCTTCAACTCAAAAATTTTGATTTTTGAAAATTTTGAAGATTTCTCCATACTATACATCATGTATTTTTTCGTGTGAAAAAATTTTCGGAGAAATTCGGCGTCGGTGCTGGGGCTGGTTACTCAATTTTTCGTGGCGAATTCGAATCCGTTGTCAAAATTGAGCTAGAGTGATTTTTTGACCCATTTTGACCACATTTTCGAGAGTATCTCGCCAGCGGAGCGTCGCCGCCAAATTTGAACAACGAATTCGAGCTCAGCGCGAAAAATTGAGTAAAAAACAGCCTTCAATTCAAAAATTTTGAAGATTTCTCCATACTATACATCATGTCTTTTTTCGGGTGAAAAAATTTTCGGAGAGATTCGGCGTCGGGGCTGGGTCTGGTTACTCAATTTTTCGTGGCGAATTCGAATCCGTTGTCAAAATTGAGCTAGAGTGAGTTTTGATCCAATTTGACCACAGTTTCGACTGTATCTCGGCCATTTTGTGAACTTTTGAAAAATGTAGAAACGCCTGAGACTCGTTGGATCTGCAATACAATTTGCAGCAATATGCATTTCCCAGATTACGAATTTCCTGGGGTGAACTGGCAAAAGGCGAAAAACATTGGATTGGAGACTGCTAAGGGAAAACTGAAAAATAGGTTTTATTCGAAATTTTCTCCTCTATTCAGAATTTCAAACCGCACCGCTCTAAGTGCCTCCGTTCCAAAATTATTCCCAAATTGTCGGTTTGCCCCAGAAAAATAGAAATTACGAAAACTTCAATTGGTGTGCGATGTGTGGCATATTCAACGCGTCGAAGGCGCAAACATAAAAATGTCCTCAGTTACGTGTATCTCGCGAACGGAGCGTCGCCGCAAATTTTGAACATTGAATTCTAGCTCAGCACGAAAATTTGAGTAAAAAACAGCCTTCAATTCAAAAAATTTGATTTTTGAAAATTTTGAAGATTTCTCCATACTATACATCATGTCTTTTTTCGGGTGAAAAAATTTCTCGGGAGATTCCGCGTCGGGGCTGGGGCTGGTTACTCAATTTTTCGTTGCGAATTCGAATTCGTTGTCAAAATTGAGCTAGAGTGATTTTTTGACCCATTTTGACCACTTTTCGAGAGTATCTCGCCCGCGGAGAGTCGCCGCCAAATTTGAACACGAATTCGAGCTCAGCGCGAAAAATTGAGTAAAAAACAGCCTTCAATTCAAAAATTTTGAGATTCTCAAATACTAAAAACATTCTTCTTTTTCGGTGAAAAATTTTCGGAGAGATTCGCGTCAAGCTGGGCTGTTTATCCAATTTATTCGTGGCGAATTCGAATCGTTGTCAAAATTGAGCTACAGTTATTTTTGGACCCATTTGACACTTTTTCGAGAGATCTCGCCGCGGAGAGTCGCCGCAATTTGAACAACGATTTCGAGCTCAGCGCGAAAAATTGAGTAAAAACAGCCTTCAACTCAAAAATTTTGATTTTTGAAAATTTTGAAGATTCTCATACTATAACATTTATGTTTTTTTGTTGAAAAAATTTTCGGAAATTCGGCGTCGGGGCTGGTCTGCTTACTCAATTTTCGTGGCGAAATCGAATCCGTTGTCAAAATTGAGCTATAGTGATTTTTTGACCCATTTTGACCACATTTTCGAGGGTATCTCGCCAACGGAGCATCGCCGCCAAATTTGAACAACAAATTCGAACTCAGCGCAAAAAATTGAGTAAAACACAGTCTTCAATTCAGAAATTTTGATTTTGAAAATTTTGAGATTTCTCCATACTAAATTACATTATGTCTTTTTTTTCGGGCGAAAAAATTTTCGGAGAGCTTCAGCGTCGGGGCTGGGGCTGGTTACTCAATTTTCCGTGGCGAATTCGAATCCGTTGTCAAAATTGAGCTAGAGTTTTTTTTTAACCCATTTTGACCACATTTTCGAGGGTATCTCGCCAACGGAGCGTCGCCGCCAAATTTGAACAACGAATTCGAACTCAGCGCGAAAAATTGAGTAAAAAACAGTCTTCAATTCAGAAATTTTGGTTTTTGAAAATTTTGAGGATTTCTCCATACTATTATACATCATATCTTTTTTCGGGTGAAAATATTTCGGAGAGATTCGGCGTCGGGGCTGGGTCTGGTTACTCAATTTTTCGTGGCGAATTCGAATCCGTTGTCAAAATTGAGCTAGAGTGATTTTTTGACCCATTTTGACCACATTTTCGAGGGTATCTCGCCAACGGAGCGTCGCCGCCAAATTTGAACAACGAATTCGAACTCAGCGCGAAAAATTGAGTAAAAAACAGTCTTCAATTCAGATATTTTGGATTTTTAAAATTTTGAAGATTTCTCCATACTATACATCATGTCTTTTTTCGGCAAAAAATTTTCGGAGAGCTTCAGCGTCGGGCTGGGCTGGTTACTCAATTTTCCGTGGCGAATTCGAATCGTTGTCAAAATTGAGCTAGAGTTTTTTTTAACCCATTTTGACCACATTTTCGAGGTATCTCGCACGGAGCGTCGCCGCAAATTTGAACAACGAATTCGAACTCAGCGCGAAAAATTGAGTAAAAAACAGTCTTCAATTCAGAAATTTTGGTTTTTGAAACTTTTGAGGATTTCTCCATACTATTATACATCATATCTTTTTTCAGGTGAAAAGATTTCGGAGAGATTCGGCGTCGGGGCTGGGTCTGGTTACTCAATTTTTCGTGGCGAATTCGAATCCGTTGTCAAAATTGAGCTAGAGTGATTTTTTGACCCATTTTGACCACATTTTCGAGGGTATCTCGCCAACGGAGCGTCGCCGCCAAATTTGAACAACGAATTCGAACTCAGCGCGAAAAATTGAGTAAAAAACAGTCTTCAATTCAGATATTTTGGATTTTTAAAATTTTGAAGATTTCTCCATACTATACATCATGTCTTTTTTCGGGCGAAAAAATTTTCGGAGAGCTTCAGCGTCGGGGCTGGGGCTGGTTACTCAATTTTTCGTGACGAATTCGAATCCGTTGTCAAAATTGAGCTAGAGTGATTTGTTGACTCATTTTGACCACACTTTCGAGGGTACCTCGCCAAGGGAGCGTCGCCGCCAAATTTGAACAACAAATTCGAGCTCAGCGCAAAAAATTGAGTAAAAACATTCTTCAATTAAAAAATTTTGATTTTTGAAAATTTTGAAGATTTTTCCATACTATAACTATACATCATGTCTTTTTTCGGGCGAAAAAATTTTCGGAGAGCTTCAGCGTCGGAGCTGGGGCTGGTTACTCAATTTTCCCTGGCGAATTCGAATCCGTTGTCAAAATTGAGCTAGAGTGATTTTTTGACCCATTTTGACCACATTTTCGAGGGTATCTCGCCAACGAAGCGTCGTCGCAAAATTTGAACAACAAATTCGAACTCAGCGCGAAAAATTGAGTAAAAACATTCTTCAATTAAAAAATTTTGATTTTTGAAAATTTTGAAGATTTTTCCATACTATAACTATACATCATGTCTTTTTTCGGGCGAAAAAATTTTCGGAGAGCTTCAGCGTCGGAGCTGGGGCTGGTTACTCAATTTTCCCTGGCGAATTCGAATCCGTTGTCAAAATTGAGCTAGAGTGATTTTTTGACCCATTTTGACCACATTTTCGAGGGTATCTCGCCAACGAAGCGTCGTCGCAAAATTTGAACAACAAATTCGAACTAAGCGCGAAAAATTGAGTAAAAAACATTCTTCAATTCAAAAATATTTTTGTTTAAAATTTTGAGGACTTCTCCATACTATACATCATGTCTTTTTTCAGGCGAAAAAATTTTCGGAGAGCTTCTGCGTCGGGGCTGGGGCTGGTTACTCAATTTTTCGTGGCGAATTCGAATCCGTTGTCAAAATTGAGCTAGCGTGATTTTTTGACCCATATTAACCACATTTTCGAGGGTATCGCGCCAACGGAGCGTCGCCGCCAAATTTGAACAACGAATTCGAACTCAGCGCGAAAAATTGAGTAAAAAACAGTCTTCAATTCAGAAATTTTGGATTTTTAAAATTTTGAGGATTTCTCCATACTATTATACATCATATCTTTTTTCGGGTGAAAAGATTTCGGAGAGATTCGGCGTCGGGGCTGGGTCTGGTTACTCAATTTTTCGTGGCGAATTCGAATCCGTTGTCAAAATTGAGCTAGAGTGATTTTTTGACCCATTTTGACCACATTTTCGAGGGTATCTCGCCAACGGAGCGTCGCCGCCAAATTTGAACAACGAATTCGAACTCAGCGCGAAAAATTGAGTAAAAAACAGTCTTCAATTCAGAAATTTTAATTTTTGAAAATTTTGAAGATTTTTCCATACTATAACTATACATCATGTCTTTTTTCGGGCGAAAAAATTTTCGGAGTGCTTCAGCGTCGGGGTCGGGTCTGGTTACTCAATTTTTCGTGGCGAATTCGAATCCGTTGTCAAAATTGAGCTATAGTGATTTTTTGACCCATTTTGACCACATTTTCGAGGGTATCTCGCCAACGGAGCGTCGCCGCCAAATTTGAACAACAAATTCGAACTCAGCGCGAAAAATTGAGTAAAAAACAGTCTTCAATTCAGAAATTTTGGTTTTTGAAAATTTTGAGGATTTCTCCATACTATTATACATCATATCTTTTTTCGGGTGAAAAGATTTCGGAGAGATTCGGCGTCGGGGCTGGGTCTGGTTACTCAATTTTTCGTGGCGAATTCGAATCCGTTGTCAAAATTGAGCTACAGTGATTTTTGGACCCATTTTGACCACATTTTCGAGAGTATCTCGCCAGCGGAGCGTCGCCGCCAAATTTGAACAACGAATTCGAGCTCAGCGCGAAAAATTGAGTAAAAAACAGCCTTCAATTCAAAAATTTTGAAGATTTCTCCATACTATACATCATGTCTTTTTTCGGGTAAAAAAATTTTCGGGGAGATTCGGCGTCGGGGCTGGGTCTGGTTACTCAATTTTTCGTGGCGAATTCGAATCCGTTGTCAAAATTGAGCTAGAGTGACTTTTTGATCCAATTTGACCACAGTTTCGACTGTATCTCGGCCATTTTGTGAACTTTTGAAAAATGTAGAAACGCCTGAGACTCGTTGGATCTGCAATACAATTTGCCGCAATATGCATTTCCCAGATAACGAATTTCCTGGGGTGAACTGGCAAAAGGCGAAAAACATTGGATTGGAGACTGCTAAGGGACAACTGAAAAATAGGTTTTATTCGAAATTTTCTCCTCTATCCAGAATTTCAAACCGCACCGCTCTAAGTGCCTCCGTTCCAAAATTATTTCCAAATTGTCGGTTTGCCCCAGAAAAATAGAAATTACGAAAACTTCAATTGGTGTGCGGTGTGTGGCATATTCAACGCGTCGAAGGCGCAAACATAAAAATGTCCTCAGTTACGTGTATCTCGCGAACGGAGCGTCGCCGCAAATTTTGAACATTGAATTCTAGCTCAGCACGAAAATTTGAGTAAAAAACAGCCTTCAATTCAAAAAATTTGATTTTTGAAAATTTTGAAGATTTCTCCATACTATACATCATGTCTTTTTTCGGGTGAAAAAATTTCTCGGGAGATTCCGCGTCGGGGCTGGGGCTGGTTACTCAATTTTTCGTGGCGAATTCGAATTCGTTGTCAAAATTGAGCTAGAGTGATTTTTTGTCCCATTTTGACCACATTTTCGAGAGTATCTCGCCAGCGGAGCGTCGCCGCCAAATTTGAACAACGAATTCGAGCTCAGCGCGAAAAATTGAGTAAAAAACAGCCTTCAAGTCAAAAAATTTGATTTTTGAAAATTTTGAAGATTTCTCCATACCATACATCATGTCTTTTTTCAGGTGAAAAAATTTTCGGAGAGATTCGGCGTCGGGGCTGGGTTTGGGCACTCAATTTTCCGTGGCGAATTCGATTCCGTTGTCAAAATTAAGCTAGAGTGATTTTTTGACCCATTTTGACCACATGTTCGACAGTATCTCGCCAGCGGAGCGTCGCCGCCAAATTTGAACAACGAATTCGAGCTCAGGGCGAAAAATTGAGTAAAAAACAGCCTTCAATTCAAAAATTTTGAAGATTTCTCCATACTATACATCATGTCTTTTCTGGGGTAAAAAATTTTTCGGGGAGATTCGGCGTCGCGGCTGGGTCTGGTTACTCAATTTTTCGTGGCGAATTCGAATCCGTTGTCAAAATTGAGCTACAGTTATTTTTGGACCCATTTTGACCACATTTTCGAGAGTATCTCGCCAGCGGAGCGTCGCCGCCAAATTTGAACAACGAATTCGAGCTCAGCGCGAAAAATTGAGTAAAAAACAGCCTTCAACTCAAAAATTTTGATTTTTGAAAATTTTGAAGATTTCTCCATAACATCATGTATTTTTTCGTGTGAAAAAATTTTCGGAGAGATTCAGCGTCGGGGCTGGGGCTGGTTACTCAATTTTTCGTGGCGAATTCGAATCCGTTGTCAAAATTGAGCTACAGTGATTTTTTGACCCATTTTGACCACATTTTCGAGGGTACCTCGCCAAGGGAGCGTCGCCGCCAAATTTGAACAACAAATTCGAGCTCAGCGCAAAAAATTGAGTAAAAACATTCTTCAATTAAAAAATTTTGATTTTTGAAAATTTTGAAGATTTCTCCATACTATACATCATGTCTTTTTTCGGGCGAAAAAATTTTCGGAGAGCTTCAGCGTCGGGGCTGGGGCTGGTTACTCAATTTTCCGTGGCGAATTCGAATCCGTTGTCAAAATTGAGCTAGAGTGATTTTTTGACCCATTTTGACCACATTTTCGAGGGTATCTCGCTAACGAAGCGTCGTCGCAAAATTTGAACAACAAATTCGAACTCAGCGCGAAAAATTGAGTAAAAAACAGTCTTCAATTCAAAAATATTTTTGTTTAAAATTTTGAGGACTTCACCATACTATACATCATGTCTTTTTTCAGGCGAAAAAATTTTCGGAGAGCTTCTGCGTCGGGGCTGGGGCTGGTTACTCAATTTTTCTTTGCGAATTCGAATCCGTTGTCAAAATTGAGCTAGATATTTTTGACCATTTTGACCATTTTCAGGTATCTCTGTCATTAGCGTGCGCAATAAAATTTTGGAAACATTCAACTCGGCAAAAATTGGTAGGTAACAATTTTTCGTGCGAAATTTTGAATTTTTAAAATTTGAGCTACTATTTTTGACCATTTGACCACATTTCGGTTTTTCGCAAAGGATTTCGGCGCAGATATTGAACGGGAGAATTCGAGCTCAGCGGGCAATAAATCGTTAGTACAAAATTTTCAATTAAATATTTTTTTGACATGTTTATAAATTTTCGAGGTATCGACATCATGTCTTTGCGGTGACTTGAAAAAAATTCGAGCTTCAGCGTCAGAGCTGGGGGTTAAAAACTTTTCAGTTAGAAAATTCGATTTTAAAATTTGAGAGATTTGATATTTTATCCTTTTTTTTGGTGCAAAAATTTTCGAGAGATTCGCGTCGGGTGGGCTAGTTCTCAATTTTTCAGTAAATCAGAACTTTCAAAATCTAGCGGGAATAATTGTATGAAAACACTTCTCAATTTCAAAATATTTAAGTTTAAAGATTTGATGGACTGCCCATACTATACATCAGTCCTTTTTTCAGGCGAAAATTTTCGGAGAACTTTGAGTCGGGGCTGGAGATTTACTCAATTTTCTATGCGAATTCGAACCATTTTCAAAATTTGATAATGTAAGTTTTCCATTTTACTCAATACTTTTATACGAGGTATTGCTTAAGCAGGTTTGTCAATTTGAAAACAAATGATACAGCAGCAAAATTGAAGGAACGTCTAATCAGAAATTTGATTTTGAAAATTTTGGAGATTACTCATAATCTAATAAATCGATACTTTTTAGGGTGAACTTTCGAGAGATTCGGTCGGATGTGGGATGTTATTCAAATTTTCGTGGCGATTCGAATCCGTGTCAAAACTGAGTGGTCGAATAATTTTTGACCAATTGTTACACATTTTCGAGGGTATCTTGCCAAGGAGCGTCGCCGTAAATTTGCAACAAATTCGATCAGCGCAAAAACTTGATCTAAAAAACGTCTTACATTAAAAATTTGATATTTTGAAAATTTTAGAAGTCATTCACATCATCATGTCATTTTACGAGATGAAAATTTATCGAGGTTCGGACGTGAGTCGGTCTGAGTTATCAATTTCGCTGCGAATCTCGAACCGTTTCAATTAGCTAGGGTTATTTTTTGACCCATCTTGACCTCATTTTCGAGAATACTGAAGTTGTTGGATCAGTGATGACTGGTCATGGAGCACAGTGCCCCGGTCGGTTTCGTGCCGGCATAAACGTAAACGGAAAATTGCAAAGAATATTTCAAAGTTTGAAATAATTTCAACAGCACATGTATGCATTTTTGATAATTTTCAAGATTTCCATTCCTTTATCAGAATACTTTTAGAAACATCTGGATTAGATTTTAAAATGCAAGGATTTTGTGAATGCTGCTTTTAAAACGATGATGAAGGCATGTTCCAGAAACTTTGAGGAGGTCAAAAATACTGCATTAATTTTCATTCAAACCTTGAATAATACTACATAATCTAGAAAATTCAGACACTGATGAAAGAGGTTGCTTTTGCGGTAGATACAGATTTTCCTAATCGATGAGGAATGAATTCAGAAAATGTGACGCCGCACCATGAAACCCACCTATGGTCCAAAAAATCGATTTCCAGATTTTAATGGTTCCTAAAAGTATTTTTTACGCTCTTTCACGTGGTTCGAACCGCATTTCAATTGGTCGAACCGTTCGTTCGCTACATCGATGTACATTCGATCAGTTCGATCAAAAATTGGGTTACAATCACCAGTATGAGCATCATCTTTGAAAAATTCTCACACGATGAATTCTGAATCGAGTCGAGCAAAGTAACTCGATTCTGGATAATTCAAACACGCTCTCTCACATGGTACATGCCACATACGGCTTCGATCAACACCATACTCATTATTGGGTTCATTGTACAGTGCAGTTCAGTTGGAAGGTACTCCTGAGAAAACCTTCAACTGAGCACCTGAACAGGTTACTTTGAAGTAGTTTTACTACATTTTCATGTGATGTGAACAGAATTTCACTCGGGCAAGTGTTCAGTCTGGAGAACAGTGCATGAAAGTAAGCTGCCCAATCCGATAGTTAGTACAAATCACTGAATCTCACTTCACTTTCAAAGAAGTCGCGCAGTTTGAATTTCTGACAGAAGCAGGAACTGTATAAGGAAACCTGCTCCAAAGAGCTCTGTTCTTATAGCATGAAATGTACTACGACATAATACATCAGCTCACAGAAATCACAAGTCGGAAGGGAGGGATTACACACTTCTCCAATGACATGATCATACGAAGTAAACTTTATTGAACACAAAAGGGGAAAAAAGAAGAGATCACAATCATCATGTATAAAACAGAGAAATCGACGTAGTGAAGAAACTTTTGTGGTCGCGCGCAGGATAATAATAATGATAATAGTAAGAATAATGGCATCAGAAACAATAATAATGATAATGAGTACGATAAGAATATAACAATACAATGAGAGCAACGGCGTGATGGACTCCGAGAACATTAAGTACGTCCTTGATCCGATTTTTGCAGTCATCCTCGTCTCTTTTGGAACATCAACCTTCGCATGACTCGTGTCTGGATCATTGGGAGCATCATCAATCGCAGTGTCTTCGGAGAGGTCCTGTAAAAGTATAACAATCGTTGTTACACTTTCTTCTCACTCCGAAGCATTCAAATACAGCACAATGAACCTACTGGATTGTACATTTCCATAGAAACGATATCATACTTGTCCTGCAAACTGCGGTCTTCTTTTGTTGCCTGCGATAATTGTACAAGTGAATGAATGAAGTCGTAACTTCAAAGATGCAGAATGCGAATACGTACCTTCCATTCCACGTTCCACCTTTTCACCAACTACCTCGAATCCGTATTGTTCTACCACCTGACGCCATTCCATGTCGCACTCATCGTCGATCGACCACTGTGCAGCCATGGTACCCGCATCGTCCATCTGCAAACCACAAACCCGTGAATTCATTGACAAATACTGCAGTTTCGTTCAAGTTACATGGAAATATATACTCACGTGCACCGATTCGCCTCCTTCTTTCATTTTATTTCATTCCACTGGACACTTAATAACTTCACAAAACAGTATTATAACCTTTTGATGCAAAATGAACGCACGAAATTAATGAAAATATTCCACAATGAGCGTGAACGCGAACGCTTCAATTCCTGCTTATCAGGTCGCCGAAAGTAGCTCGCGAGAAAAATCTGTGATAATTCCTACATGCGCGGAAAAAAAAAAAACTACCCCTACGTCATCGTAAAACATTGTTGCGTTTTTAAAAACTATTATTTCCCGCACAGCATCACTTAACGCGCTGGTTGTTAGAGCAAATAAATGAAAGTGCTACATTTTTATACTTTTTATATTCACGATTCCATTCTCGAAGACAACAGCAACATAATAATGAAATTCGACAGCGTGAACAACATTACAGTTTTCACAGACAAAAATATTCAGAAGGCTCAAGGTTGATGGTGTCAAGGTTTGTATTTCCATACAGTTGGCAAAAAGATTCTTTGATAAAGCCAAAAGAAAAACGAGCAAATAACAACACCTTCCCCACAAACCTTGACACTAACAAATTACAAGAAACAAAAACAAAATGGAATAGTATAGCAAAATGATAACAGGCATCTAAGTTAGAACATTGAACATAAAAATACTACGGTGTATGCAGTATGAAATTGATATGCTGACAAATACATATTTTAGGATAATGTAATACTTGATACACTAATTCTATTTAACAGGAACCAATAAAAGAACCACCAATATAGTGATAAAAAAAATAATAATAATAATACAACTGATCATTAAACTTATTTTATAGGAATAAAACTCTTAAACTTTTCTAGTGCTTGTCGAGACAAAGCTTTTGTAAATATATCGGCTAACTGCGTACTGGTAGAGATATACTCTAAACGAATGATCCTTTTTGCAACTAGATCTTTTACAAAGTGGTATTTGACATCAATGTGTTTGGTACGTTTAGAGGCGTTATTAATATCCTTGACGTGATTGATACAGTTCACATTATCTTCATGGATGACTGACTCTTCAGTAGCAATATTCAAACTCCACAAAATTTTCCTCAACCACAAAAGTTCAGCACTGGCCTCTGCCAAGGCAACATATTCGGCTTCTACAGTTGACAGACTTACCAGCGACTGTTTCTTACTGGACCAACTTACAACGGCATTAAAGACCTTAAAGCAGTAGCCTGAGGTGGATTTTCTGTCCATAATGTCATTGGCCCAATCAGAGTCAGCGTAGCCAGTGATTGGTTTACTTTCTTCCCTTGAGCAGTCATACACAAGTTTCTGGTTCTTTGTAGTATGCAAGTATTTTAGTACTCTCATTAGGTGACGAAAATGTGTGTCACTCGCCTTGTCTTGAAATTGACTCAAGTAGCTCACACAAAAACAGATGTCTGGTCGAGTACCGAGCATTAAAAACATTAAACATCCTAATAAGCGCTTGTATGGCAACTTCGTCCTCTCAAGTTCATCTTCAACAGGTTCCAATCTTAAACCTTCTTCCATAGGAGCAAATTGTGTTGTTTCAGTGATTCCAAACCTCAGACTCATCTTCTTAATCAGTTCTTCTTGATCCAGTGTAGCAATCTTTCTCTCTCTGTCATACCTCACCTGAATTCCTAGGAATGTACCAATCTCTCCATAACTTGACATTGTAAACTTCTCACATACTTCAACTCTGAATTTTTGGAGTAAAGACTCACTACTACTCACAATTACAAAATCATCAACAAATATCAGAGCATAAATAACCTGTCCTTCAACTTCCAAAACATACAAGCAAGCATCACCCAAAGATCGTTTAAAGCCTAATTTTTCAAGAAACTCGTGAAGATGTTCATTCCAGGCTCTAGGTGCCTGCTTTAACCCATACAATGCCTTCTTTAATCTGATAACATAGTCTTCTTTTCTGTACTTTGTCACTAGACCTTCAGGGATTTCAATGTAAACCAACTCCTGTAGTGGACTATATAAGTATGCACATTTCACATCTGCTTGCTCAACATAATACCCCTTTTGGGCAGCCACTGCTAATAGCACTCTGAATGTAGACAATTTGGCCACTGGTGCATAGATATCACACTCCAAGTCTGTCTGTTCAAACCCTCTTGCAACGAGTCTAGCCTTAAATAGTTTGTCACTTTTCTTCCTGAACAGCCACCTTGTTGAGATTGGGGTCACATTTTTGGGTCTCTCTACAAATTCAAACACCTCTTGTGCATTGATACTATCTATCTCAGTCTGCATTGCCTCCCTCCAGCAATTCCACTCAGGTGACCTTCGAGCTTCTCCAACATTTTCTGGTACCTTATCCAGCATCTTTTCAACGGTATACACACATCCAACGATTGGAATGTCATCAATTCTCTCCAGGTCTATCTCATGAAATCTATTAGCTTCTTCACGATCAGGCTCACAAACAATCGCTTCATCAAATATTACATCTCTCGACAATGTAATTTTTCCATTTTTTTCATCTAAGATCCTGTAACTTCCTGGTGCATAACCAACAAATCGCATTTTCTTGCTTTTTGAACTGAGCTTAGATTCAGTGTTATTTTTCAGCACATATGCTGCACAGCCAAACGGGTGCATAATCTTATAGTCAACTTTTGAATTAAACCATAACTCTGCAGGTACCTTGCCTCCTACTGTCGGTGACCTATTAACAGTGTACGCAGCGTAAAATACTGCTTGAGTCCAATAAGTGGTGTTTAAGCCACTCTCCAACAAAGCTGTACGAGCTCGCTCAAGTAACGTGCGATTTAATCGTTCAGCTCGACCATTCTGTTGAGGTCTGTATGGTACACTGTGTTGAAAATCTATACCATGATCCTTTGTAAAGTTATCAAACTCACTATTAACATACTCCCCACCATTGTCTGTGCGTAAAGCACCTATCTCACAGTTGAAGCGATTTGTGACCAACGCACGAAACTCTAGAAACTTCTTGTAGACTTCGGACTTTGCAGTAATTGGATAAACATAACAAAAATGGGTATAGTCATCTAGAAAGGTCACAAAATAGGATTTACCGTCATGTGAGATGGGAGTAATGGGACCGACAACGTCTGAATGGACCAGTTGCAAAGGTCTAGTAGCTCGCTTTTCATTCTCCTTGAATGGTTTCCTACATTGTTTTCCATAAATAAAGTACTCACACAGTTCATCAGCTGGTATGGACTTGATGGGAAGTCCTTCCCGATCGCCTATACACTTTAAATCACGAAAGTTTAAATGACCAAGTCTCCTATGCCACAGGTAAGTGGTACTGTCTCTATCTATTGCAGCAACCATTCCTCCACTCATAATCGGTTCAATCAACACTTCGTACAAGTTCCCTTTCCTCATACCTGTTAAAAGCGTCCTACCACTCTGGTCCACTATCTCTGCACTCTTATCAGATGAAATTACCTTATGACCATTATCACAAATTCTAGCCATCGATAGCAGATTCTGGAGTAGGTTCTCGGCATAATACACATTTTTTATATAGGCCTCACTTCCATTCAGGTTAAATTTGATATGGCCTAACTTAGTTGCTACCAAAGGCTGACCATTTGCCGCCTTAAAGCTGACTGGATGTTTCAACTCAATAAAACAATCAAAATATTTGTCAGTATTGACCATGTGGTCGTAGCTTGCAGAATCTAGATATAACTGTAGCATACCACTCGGACATTTTGTGTTACTATCCTTACACCCAACATTCATAACTACCACATTGTGATCTAAATTAGCGTTGTTTACATTCCGTTGGTTTTCATTACTACGAAAATCACCACCAAAATTATTTTGATTATCGTGACTACGAAAATTTCGAGAATGATTACCATGATTATGAAACTCCCGTGTATAATTACCATTGTTATGATTGTTACGACCATCATAACCACGATTTCGTTGATTATTATTAAAATTACTATTATTAAAGCTGCGACAATTTTTTGCAACGTGACCAGTACCATTGCAACTGAAACAACGCACATTCCTGAAATTATTAAAATGACCAGGTTTTGGATTACCACCGTGATTACCAGAATTACCAACAAAGTTACCACTTCGGGCTCTGCAGTCTCGTTTCACATGGCCTGGCTTGCTGCATCTGTAACATACAACTGTTTTCTTCTCACCCTGGACAGCCATGGCGACTTTACCGGTAGATTCACTGGAATTGGGCACAGCCGGGGTTGTTAACGCAGCCGCAGTAGTTGTCTTGGTTCCACAGATTGCTTTGTGTGCATTTACTAACTGGTTTGTCAAATCATCCCAGGTTGGCATCTCTGTAGCTTGCTCCAACTGCATTCGAATAGTGAAGAAATCGGAAGGCAGTTTCTTCAGTAGCTTGAGCATGTGTTGTTTCACTGTAATCGCACAGTTTAGGGTTCCCAGCTCGTTGACTATGGTGCGATATTTTGTGACGAACGATCTCATGTCATCTCCAGACTTAAATGGCATTTCACTGAGCTCATCTCGAAGCTCCACTATTCTATCATCCGACCTCCGTTTGAAGTTCTGCTCAATTGCAGTCCACATACTTTTGGCATTTCTGTGAGTGCACACGAGGTCAAGCATGTTATCCGCTAAGTGACTCACCACGAGGTTGGCGCATTTTGCATCTTTTGACTTCCACTCATTACTCTGGTTTCGGACAGACGGAACGGGTTCATCAATAATTTCTTCTACACCTTCTTTTCTCAGTAGCAATCTCATCCGGAACCGCCACGCGTCGTAACCGGATCCATCAAATGGCTTGATACCGCTTTTGTCTACTACACTTGCGGCCATAGCTCCACACAACACGAACAACTTAATAATGGATACTGTATTGTAACTCGTCTTGCAAAAAGGTTTCCCAGAGATATGTTTGACATTTTCTCATTTTTACCCCCTGTCGACGGATGTTTTTAAAAAATTAAGCGGATTGTTACTAAAATTTTGCTGCAAGGCGACGGCAGAAAATTTAAAGTCGGAATTACTGGTTCACTTTACCATCAGTAACTGGAACTAATTAGAAAAGTTTTAACGGATCGCGTAGTCAAAAGTATATTATCTGAAGATGCTGATAATTTTGAACTTTCAGATAGACAGATCTGATAACGCGAATAAAGATGAATCCGGAAGCCAAACTGAATCCTATGTCTGCAAAGCAATCAAAGATTGCAAAAATTGCGCAAGCTGTTGCTTTTCGTACTACACAAAGTATAGCTTGCTGACAGATGCCGCGTATATACCACGATAGGCTCAGCCTAAATACCTTATCACACAGTCAGTAACTCAGGAGGTGGCATGTGAGAAGTGCTCTTCCCAGTTACTTATAATCAAAAATCGTTTTTAACAACCATGACACAAGAAATAGGCTATCAGGTTTCATGTTAATGCGATGCGAACCAGAAATTTTGAAATCAATTTCTGATGATCAACATTAGACCACCAATACTTACATTGAGAATTTCTATAGTAATATTATCACTGAGAGAGTAAACTTACTTTCTGATTGCCAGAACAAGAAATGGCTACCAAAGTTCTTTCACGACTTTGTTTCAATGTTAAGTGATAGAGTAACTGAAATACAGATAGTGATGAATAGGTACCAAACTGTACAAAAGTTCACAAGCGACTACTATATTAGACACATGTACGTACATAACTTACCTCTGTAACGGTTACATATTTGTTGATCCTGCTTTCACAAAATGACGATTGTAATAGTAAGCGAAAAATCACAAAAAACAATCACAAAGATCAGAAATTTAAATTCTGTAACGGCTTAACCGGCAAAGGTTGGTATCAACTGATAATACCATTCGGACATGCACTAGAAGCGAGAGAGATGCGCGTTATACATAGTAGCTTGAACTCTAGTAGTTCAGGCTATAGGTACATATCCTGCCTGTTGTGTATCACATCACCTAGTGTATTTACTTGTAATAATTGCATTGTGTTAGTTTGGTAGCATTTGCTATGATCGCGCTATCATAAAAATTATTGGCTGGGTTGGATAGAAAAATCTGATCCGATATTCGAAATTCGTGACCTAAATAAACTCTGTACCTATAGATAGTTTGTTTGGTACCCATATTCTTATTTTAAATGCCAAAATTGACGTCAACTTTTGTATATAGTTATCTACATTTGCTAAATTTTACCGTATTTGGCAGAGTAGGAGAGCAGGGAGGAGCGGATCTACGTATGACATGTTTGTCTAGGGCCAAAAGTCTCGCCAGTCTCACACTGTTAATGAAGTTCCCAAAAGTTCACCAATGAAAATCATCAGTTCAGCACAATGAGATTCCTCCAATGTACTAATGAACGTCCTCAACTTGCCTGAGAAAGTTTCCGTTCACAAAAATAAAGTTGGAAAAATATGATGAACTGACCAGAAGTCGCAGCTTATACATTATATTTACCTACATTGTAAGAACAAAATGTCGTAAGGCATGCATTATTTCTAACACAGTACGATCTATTTACAAAAACTTATTACAGGATGAAGGAGCGAGCATAGGTACACTTATTCTCGAAAACGAAAACTGCTACTTTATTATTCTTTGTAACGTTTCATGGTATTAATGAAAAGATGGCTTCATGTTTACACAATCAGTTTGAATATAAAATCGCCGTATAATTACGTATTACATAGATGATGAAATAATTACAAAATTGAATTCGTAAAAAATAACAATAATAATCAAACAAAACAAGCTGGTCCAATTTCTACATAAAAATGTTGGTCATTTCCACCAATATCCCGAAGTAAGATGTCAGCTATTGGAAGTCTAACTGATTTATCCGTTATATATGAGATGATTGTGCGAGACCAGTCTTTACTTTTAAACTGAAAGTAAAAATAAAATTTGAGGGGGAAAAAAATTTAATTTTTGACACATTACAAAATATACCATAAACATACGGGTGTTTGCACATTCCGTAATATTTTTTAAATGTTATTTCGAAACCGTAGGGACGTTGGAGTTTATGAAAAGTTGACCAGTTTTAGCGTCAAAATCGAGACGGATGAATATTAAACGATGTTTTCAGACATGCAGCTATGTAGAGCTGTGAAACAATTACTAAAATGATGATAATGATAGCAAGTAAATATCGGCTAGGCTTTGCCAAAAGTTATTAAGAAATGCAGGGTACCTACCTACTACCTACCTATAGATAACACTACTGAACAACTATTTTGCACAATGCATTTCGACAGGTGATTCTGAGGTACTTTTTAACGCTGAACACGATACTGCGACCCATTTTTCTCTATCACGTCACAATTCGGAGTTCTGAACGACTGAAATTCGTTTCCATTTTGTTTTTGCATTAGAATAAGCGGTACCACTGACTGATATTATCAGTGTTATCAGACCACAATAACAGAAAACACACAGACGAAATACACAGCACTACACACGACCGCAACACACAACAACACGAATCAGTATGACCACATTCAGTTCCTAAACCTCTTTTTGAATACATTTAGTTGAATTTTTTATAGTTTTTGATCAGAAAAGCTAGACATGATAGAGAGAAACGGCCGACGGCACTGTATTCAGCGTTGAAAAGTACTCAAGAATCACCTCCTTAAATGCGTTGTGCAAACAAAAAATTTCATTTTGTTCAGTAGTGTAATTAAAGCAGTGGAAAATACTCACACATTAGTTTTAGATTTTACGCGGATTAATTATAAACCACAATTGGCTAAAGATGGGACGGACATAATAAGTAAACTGAGGGTCTGGTAGGTAGATCTAAGAATGAGCCTATTCGTACTCATACAGAGGCATAGGGTTTATTAAGTATTTTCAAACCACAGTCCAGATGTCCAGTATGTGGGAAATGACTCGGTTATTTTGGAAGGGTAAATGGGGAGTGAATACTGGTCAGGAAACCTTACCGGAGTTTTTGAGAATAATTTTGCCTGTTGACTTTCCGCATTATATATACCTTAGTAAAATTAAACAGAAAATGGGACAATAAAAGTAAAAATTTATAAGTATGAGGATTGTCCCAAACGTTTTGCACAGTGCGCTCTGGCAGCCGCGGTAATTCACCTAGCGGGTTCGTTGTGTGCTCATTTTGTAGCCTGGAGTTTCAGGAAAATGTGCATGTATCTGTTTACGTCTTCCAAAAATTGGAAAAACCGTCGGACGAGTTAGCGCAACAGACAACACCCCGACGATTCTTCGGGTCGCGTTACTGCTTTCGTGTAGCGTGCATACAATGCGGTCGAAACTCTTCGCGGTAAAATCTTCAAAATTGATCGTACATTATTTGAAGTTTGCAGTGATGATGTGGTGAAGCATTCCTCGATCCGTCATTGGTCTAAGCCTTTTCGAAATGGTCTTATAAGTATCGAAAACAACCTGAGAAGCGATCGACCTTCAATTGTCACAGATGTGACACGGAGATGGCGAAGTCGCGAACATGGAATATTGAACGACGTTTTCACTACGAAACTCAGTATAGAAAGTTTTAGTACCCGTGCCACATTTGGCTTTTTGCCGTCTGCTGACAAAACTATTTCAGCCACCCTTCGCCTCTCTAAAGATACGGAGGAAAGAGGGAATAAGAAGAGGATTGCAAAATTTAACATAGCTGCATTTCTGTGCCATATTTTGTACCAAAGAACTTTTTTTTTTCAAATTCTGCCACTTCGAAATTTTTCAAACGCAAGAAAATTACCCCTTTTGGTTCAGTAGGACATATAGTACAAACTGCCCCGTCATGATTTTACCAAATTATGTCCAGAGAGGAACCTAACAGAAAATAATGATAGAGTCGTTGTTTTAGTCTCTACACGCATGTGATAAATAAGTATTGAAAACAGGCGCCGGAACTGGGTGGAACGCAATATATCGTGCCCCCTCCAAAATGAAAATATTAAGGGAAAATGCCTCTCCAAAAGGGTTTTTAAAATCAACTTTGGAGGAGTTTTGAGGGGAAAATTCCTGGAGACTTTAGACATTTTTTTTGCTTTCTCCGTTCGCGAATTATCATCGCCGTTATCACAAAATTTACCTATTCTCCAATAATTTTCATTGTCCGTCACCTACGATTGGAAATGTATTTCAACTTACTTTACATTCATCCTCAGGAGCCGAATAACGTAATTTCGGATTACCACGAGGAGTTAATTCAACGTCATTCCAACCCAACAGTTTCAAGCCTTTGCGATAGGTTTTACTTGAAGCGTCGTAAAATGCCACGGAATTTTGGCAGTGATACGTCACATTTTGCATCGCAGTTGCATGCAGTAACTGCAGAAATCCTATCTGATTGCTGTCTGCTTTATAAGTAATCTGAAATACAATTTTATTTTTATTAAGCAGGTGTAATCATATAATATGTCAGTGCTGTTGAAGTGTTCAATGTTAAGCAGTGCTGTAAACAATATAATGTTGTACAAAATATTCAAAATTTATGGGAAAATCTGAAAGTCAAAAGCGGAAAGCTTATGATTTTTGCGTTGAACAGCAAAAGCCAAAAGGGAAAGCTAAATATGAAAACATTTGAAAAGCAAAAGCTAAAATTTTATTTTCCAAGATCAGAAGCTAAAGCCGTAAGCAAAAGTTTTATCATATGGCTTTCCATCTCTGCTGACAACTTCGGCTGGTACGTAGGATATTTAATTCTGTTTAATTATATACGCGTGTAAAGAATGCACAGATCAGTGCGTTTGTTTAGTGAACAACAGTGAACAACGATGCCCGTTCACCCGTCACTGAACACTGATAACTCGGGCGCTTCTTTCGTGAAAAAATTGAGTATAGTAAACCACGTAATTTTGTGAATCACATCATTTACCTACTGTAACGTATGCACTAGGTACTTCAGAGGTGAAATTAGTACACTATGGTAGATATCTTCATTTTAATAACACCTAAAAACCAGTTTTAAACAAGTATTTATGTGAGACTTGCGTGTTACGGCTGGTCTTGATCAATACTCGTCACTGCGTCTTGTCTTATCTTGACGGTCGCTTTTAGTGGAGACACTCCTTTCATTCGTATCGATGTTACGCGCGCCGAATTCGCGCAATTGAAGATTGCGCGCAGTAGGCAAGAATTTTGCAGAATGCGCGCAGTAAGCAATCATTTTGCAGAAAACGCGCATTTTCTTTAACATTTTTGCCGAATATACGCAGAAGTATGCTGACTGCGCGCAATCAGCAAATTTTTTTTTGTAGATTGCACGCATTCAGCAAATAACAGTTTATGCCTGTATCGTGATTTTGTGCAGTGGCCGAATGAGTGCAGTAGGGGCAAAAAAATCTAATCTTGTGTAGGGTGCTAGTACCTAAATTAATATAGAAGTACATATTTTGATGAGAACATATTCATGAATATGGTACGAGTAAGAAGACAAATTCGTTCTAAAAATTCGCGATTCTGTACAAATGTAGAATAACGTCAACATTATAAATTTAAAAATAGTAAGTTCTAAAAATCGAATGAAATTATCATGATAAATTGAATATTATATCTAGGTATCTATCCGTATTTACTCATTATTCGTACAAGTGCGCGCCCTGCATGGCAAGCTGAGTTACATATAGCAGTCCTGCTTTTTTGCAAGAGCACTTTTGAGAACCACTTTTCTGACGACAATTGCATTTCTTATACCCTTGACCTTTCCCCACGAAACCGAGGCGAACTAATTCCCACAGTGAATATCCGACATCCGGCACATCAGTCACTGCGAATGTCTTGCATTTTGATGCCTCGAGAGCATTCCGTTCCAAGCGCCGGTTCAACATACCATGTTCTGTACCGACAACAAAGAGGCCATTTTCTTCGCTCAACACTACAACTACTACATTGCGAGGATCAGCCCGACCTTGATCAAACTCTGGGATTCTTTTCACAAAAAACAGAGAACTAAAACTTTTTGATAGTCGTAATTGTACACGTACAACAATACGCTAGGAGGTATCGAATGAAATAATATTCAAATATGAATTGTTCATCCTATACATCTCCTTATTTTATCTTGTCGTAACCGGCGTTGCCTATTGCACGCATTCGCCAGAAAAAACCTGCCTAATCCGTGTCACAAAATGAAAAATCGTTCTTCAATTGCGCAAATTCGGCGTAACATCGATATTGGTTATTGGCTATCTGTTAGATTTCCTTTGCAAGTCAGTACGAAACGAAGCTCGAGTGAGAGTTGGTCGACGCTCTCGCCTAATTGTCTTTTATTGAAATTTCTGTTCATTTATTTAATTAATTATTCACGTTGTAATTGGAACTTTAGTTTTCGAGATTTCAATATAAATGATTGAACCTCGATCCAATTTATTTTTGAGTTGAGTCGTCACCGAAGTGCGAACTTACATACGTACAACAGACAGACTAACCTTAAATCCTGGATCATGTTCGCCAAGCCAGACCTCCTGTTCATTAGTAATAATGTTGAAAGTATCAGATTTTTCTGGTTGTGGTTTGATGCAAGTCATTCTCTTCTGAACATCACAATAAACCAAAATTGCATCTCTTGCGTCTCCCTCATTTGGATCAATCCAGTATTCTCCTAAAACATTTTCTCAGTGCATTCAATCATCTTTTCCTACTTTCTTTTACTCTAAAAATTTTATTGAACAGTAAGAAATGAGAAGGGTATTTCTTAAAAATTATCGTTTTACAAATATCAACGTTAGATTTTCTCAATGGTTGTACATCATTTCGTGCACGTAACGTTGAAACTTCTATTTTCGTTTTTAATTTTAAAATGTATATAGGTACGGGTAGTTCTAACTACCTATTTATATGCATCATTATCCTATTTACATAAAGTCATGTATGAGTAGTGCTGGGGTTGAAGATCAGTAAAGGAATATGTCAGTCTTGATTTGTATACAATAGATTTTAATGATTCATAAGAAAAGCAGGATTTCTTAAATAGGTAACTCATAATCAGATTTAGTAGTAATTTTCAGGGATGGTGGTAGGAAAGTAGACGTATATGTTCAATCATACACACCTACTGAAGGTTGAAAAAATATTTTTTTTCTTCGATTCGAGATTCCTTCTGAGGCCCCATTCTAGGGGGTATACTCCAATATGTATAGGTACTTTGACGATTTAAGATACCTCGATGTACAGGTAGGGTAAATCGTCCACTTTTGCACAGGTTAGGTTAAGGAGCTTCTTCAACTTTGAACGCCATTTAAAAATACAAGAATCAGTTTCATTCCATGAAATTTGTCTTATCATCGTTGTTTGTGTTCTGAAGGACTGGGAGACTCTGTTCATCTGCTCATAGAAATAATGATTCACTTGCCTAGTAACTGGAAAAAGAAAAAACTGTAACCTAAAACACCCATCTTTGGCCAGTTTTGCCATCTATGGCCCACTTCATCACCATTTTTGGCCTCATGGATTATATTTCATTTGCAGGACAGAATTTTTACACGTTTAAGCTGAAATAAGCTTAGAATGTAGTGGAGGAGTGCAAATATAAAAACGAATCTCGCATTTCTGGTATATCACTTCTTATTCGTAAATTACTTAGAATATTGTTGGTATGTTTCTTCTTATTTTTTGTGCGACACTTTATTGGTGACATGACGAAGAATCAGCGAATTTTATGAGAAATTTTCAGCTTTTGTAACTCGTTCATAACAAAGGGTGGCCAAAAATGGATTCGCACTGTGTACCCATCTTTGGACAGGTTGCTGGCCAAAGATGGTGAAATCATTAAATTCGGGACCCTCACTTGGCCATGCCTCTTAATTAATTAATGAAAAACAGAGTAAAAACCAATTTTTTTAAATCAAAATCCGCTACTAATACTATGAATAGGAGGGAAAAT
Organism: Acanthococcus lagerstroemiae; assembly: GCA_031841125.1. Classification (NCBI taxonomy): domain Eukaryota; kingdom Metazoa; phylum Arthropoda; class Insecta; order Hemiptera; family Eriococcidae; genus Acanthococcus; species Acanthococcus lagerstroemiae. The sequence continues at coordinate 35,198,507 of CM063114.1, read as the reverse complement.
ACATTGCCTAGTGCAATTACCGCCTAGAAGTGTTCGTATGACGATTTTTCCAATTGCTGGATTCTTAAGAGTTTTAATAGGAAACCACTGAAATTTTGAAGTTCGCCGCAGATCAAATTTTTAAATAATAATAGGTGACATACACTTGAAAATACAACACACCATATACACGGCAGTGTTCACTGATTTGATAGTGAAAAAATCAGATTCCCAGTGTTACCCAGACCTTATTTGCTAGCAAATTTATGAGAAACCTGGCCAAAGATGGTACCCTGGCCAAAAGTGGACGATTTTTCCTATTTCGGGTCCCTGATTCCAAATTTTTAACTTACTCCTACGCCGCCGCTATTAGCTTTGAGGACCTTCCGAAGACAGTCACGCATCCACCTACAATACGTCGATTTATACTTAGTATTTCAGATTGCGGGGTATAAAATTGTTCTTTGTTACTACGCTACCGTCATCTGAGGGCCTCGCGAATACTTCTAAAACGTGAACCTAACAAAGGATATTTGAATGCTATTCAGCAAAAGGGAACCAACTAGCACAATCTGTTTTTTGAAAACACGTGATTCAAAGTTCAAGAGCCTTCAACGTGAGTACACATTTTTGAATCGGAGGCCCAATTTTGGAAAATTCTACTTTTTATGCTCTTTGTAACAATACTAGGTAATAAACTCATTTTGTTTACAAATGTTGGTTGGTTCCCTTCTGCTGAATAGCGTCCATCTGACAAACAACTCATTCTTCTGTTACCTATGTATAGCTGTGCCGAACTACATAAAATTTAAAATCCCTCATAACTAACAATGGCACGTTCATTTTCATGTAACTAACCTCTTTATCGCGTTTATTTATCATAGCTCCCTAGAAACAAATGCCTTACGTAATTACTCATCCACTTACAATACACTGAATTTGTATGTAGGCCTTTTTCAGGTCGCTGATGAGTGTAAAATTTGTCCTCAGTTAGTACACGCCATCTTACTCTGAGGATTCCCTGACGACCCAACTGAGGAAAATGATCACATAATCATGCACTCTCTTTTAAACAAACTACCTGCGCGGGTGTTAGCGGGTGAAAATAATGAGTGAGTGACCATGTGTACTTTCAAATAGAAACACACTGCTATCTTCAGTAGGTAAAAACCGAGGAAAATTATTCTACCAGTAGAAATGATTATAATTGAATTTTTTGGCGATGATGCAGTCGAATTTAGGACAAATTTTCTTTGAAAGTGAATTTCTAAACGACTTAATGATAGTTGAAGTTTGCTACACGCTTATGGTAAATCATACGTGATCACTCACACATATCGCAGGGCCGCCAACACTTAAAACTCTAAGTTTAAATCATCCCAATGATATACATATATCGATGCATAGGTATTACGAGTCGCTGATTCCAAATTTTTCATTCATAATCATCTTACGTAGACCTACAGATATTCCATGATTCAAATTTGAAATTTTAATTGTAATAATGGATGAAATTCTGATACTGTCAAACCGCTTCGTGTTATTCAGAGGATTCTAGAATTGTTATTAAATTTTTCGAACTTGCGCAGAACTTGCAAGGTAGCAAGAGCCCCTCTCACATTTAGCTAGGCAGTCAAAATTTAACAGGGGCACTCACAGTGTAAATAATAAAATTAAACCGCAGTATCAAATTTGAAACGCAATCGGAAAAAGCAGTAAGAGTTCAAAAGGACAAAACCTCCAGTTTAGAAACCACAACAAATTTATATAGCCTACAACCTATTCTGAATACACAATGCTGAAATTTTTAAGCCTGTTGAGTCATGCGTTTTGACATCAACTTCGAACTAAACATACGTACATGCAAAACTTCATTTCTAATTATTCAAATCAATATTTATTCATTTGAAACGCTAATCAGCGGGTTATTAGCCCCCCCCCCCCCTCTCCTGAAGAAATTTTGATTGAAAGTACATATTTAGAGAGAAAAAAATCTGGACTTTTTGATTGAGTCGGGGCGCATTGTATTTCCTCTAAGTCCGGCACGAGTTCGCTGTATATTTTTCGAATACAATCATTTTATACGTCTCTAGCTGAGGATCCGCATAAATAATGTAAGATATATATATTAGATACGAGTAAGTAACAGATTTGATATGGAGGTTACCATTTTCATAATCCGGATGAGCGACGGCCAAGTCTTTGCAACTTCTAGCTGGATAATCTTTTTTACCATCTGGTTTTTTGAATCTTTCGTAGGACAGCTTCAATTTTTCATACGCCTTCATTATGAAGTCCCTGCGCTCTTGTTCACTCATGTCTTTTGGGAAAATTCTAATGGATTCATCATTGCTCGGAGCATCATTCGGACCCTGTAAGAAAGTAATAAAAAAATGTGTAACCTTTTTTGGAGTTAGGCACAACGAGATTACCAATCAATGAATCTAAAGTTGGTGCTAACCAAGTCTGAAAGTTAAAAATAACATACTGTCTTAACAACGAATTTTTAACTTAGGTAAATGAATATGGATAGGTCATACAATCACGCACTTTAGTCTGGCTACTGTACATGTTCATTAGTGCAGCAATATCATAGTGCAAAGTTTCTCCAGGTGGTCCAGGAGGACCTGGTCGTCCGAGTTCTCCTGGTTTACCAGGGTTACCAGGTTCACCTTGCGGTCCTCTCATACCCATTGGTCCCAAAGCACCCGGCTGTCCAGGACTACCATCATTGCCAGGTGGGCCTAAAATTCATGTTTCTTTCCAATAACTCGTTTAGAATTTTAAAATTACTATGTATAATGTAATGTAATTCTGTATTACAAAGCATAGCTAGAAATAAATATTGTTTGTGCATAATTTATAATTGACATTCATATTGATGTCAATTATTAATACACTGATAACAAGCCAACAGTTTTCAGAAGACTTTTCTATTCCCTATAGGCGCATGATATTAGTATTGAAAATCAAGCGAAGTGACTAGGAAGCTAATGCTCTTTAGCATCATTACCTTATTACTTAATTTCTATATGTATTAGAAATTAGAACGGGAATGAAGAGGAGAAAAATATTTTTTTGAACTGCATTAATGCTTGGACTATTTTCTCAAATTGGAGTATATAACGGGGGGGGGAGGGGAACACAAATAGTACCTATATTATTGGTGTTTTCATTAGTTGATTAAAAGAAAACCTACAACCCCAGCACAAGCATTATGTCAAAGACAAACACAACAGAGAATCTGCTTCACAACAGGCCTAATGATTAACAGACATTCTTAAATTGAGTAATATTGACGGCGGCGACGACAATAATAATAATAATAATATAATAACAATATTTCTAGGTACAACAATTAATCAATTAAAAATGCTGACCTTTAGGTCCTTGTTCACCTTCTTTACCCGCTGGTCCAGGAGGTCCTGTCGCACCTTTTTCCCCTGGCACACCCTGCAATTTAAGCGAATGCTGTATTATTGAATTGCTTATGTCAGTCTATAGAAACTTTGTAATCATACAGAAGACTTTGGACCTCATCACCCTGTACACAGTGTGTAGCATGAAAATTCCATCTTTTTTAGGATCAACGTAGCCCAGCCTTATACGATGGAAATAAGAAATAATAGTTCCACGCGACGCAAAAGTGGCGCTTCTGCGGTTTCAAATGTAAGTATGTGGACAAACACGAGCGTGAATCGCGTTAAGGCTTTCACACACTGATACAGAGTGCGACCTACGAATGTTGCTGAACGAGACAAAAAAGTAACAAAGTCGAGTTCGTGAAGATCAGTAGTGGCGCTTGCGTTTATTTTACGTAAATGTGGACAAACAAACGTGATACACGAGAATGAATTGCGTTTGCTTTCACGCACTAATACGTAATTTATTCTTCGTAATAGTGGTAGGATTACTTTTCCTCACGCATGAAATTTTGATTCAGTTTTCTCAACAGAGTTAGTTTGGCACTTCTGAAAGAAAAAATAGAATCTGAGGCCCAAAATTTGAGGTTGGATAAAAATTTGTTTGGATTTTTGGAATCAGCGATCCAAAAACAACCAATTTTAATGGGTGCGTTCTTCATTTTTTTGTTTAGCAAAGTCAATTTTACCCATTTGAAGGGGTTGATTTTAGATTTGAGAGCATAAATCAGGGGTAAATTAGATATCCTATTGGAGTATCACAATCAGGAACCTAAGAAAATCTACCTTTGTTACTTGTTCAGTTTGTTCAGCAAAGTTCGTTCAGCTTTTTTGGAGGAAAAAAAAATCCAAGTTGAGAGTCAAATCGGGGTTATTGGATGAAGAATCTGGTTGAATTTTATAAATTTTAGCGACCCGCTAAATTGTTACTCCGATACTTTGTTAGATTTTCTTGGACAGGTTGTTATATCTACGCGTATTCTGTATCTACACGGACGAGTGAATACTTAAAGATCACCTCAAACTATAGCAAATTTGCTAAGCCGGAGTAGCGAAACCTGGTCTCGCGTTTCGACTATTGTGGAGGTGTTTTTTGCTACGTGCGGACCAGATCGGTTGCTAGGCTACACTACATCTAACTACCCTGAAAGCTAAAAGGGTAGTTAAGCCAACTCTGGCAAGTCTATTTCACAACAAACCTAATTGTGTTGTTAGGTGTTCTCTGGCTTTCTTTATCTGTGCGCTTTTCCGTGTAAGCCAGTGAACCCCAGCCCTTCCCTCGCTCGCCCTTGCCTTTTTCACTCTTGCTCGCTTCTGAGCCCATACCGGGATCAGATCCAAATTTGATAAAATCTTTGAGGTAAACAGGGGACCCAAACCAAAAACAACTACTTTTCGGATTGTTTTTTCGATTTTCCAAATCGGCTCAACTGTTTTATGTGAAAGGGTGAAACGTAGACCCACAATCCTAAATTTAGTTTCGATCTGAAATCTATTCTGCGTACAATTTTTTAAACAAACTGGATCTGACCCCTTACAAGAGAGAAAAGTCGAATTTGTTGCCAAATAGGGATCATATCAAAATCCTGATGGATTTTTGAAATCAGTGACACGAGACAAAATATGTTGATTTTTTTTTTAAAAATATGTTCCCATTTAAAATTTAAAATTTCTTGGAATGGCTTCATCACCTCCTTAAAGGGAAAGAGTATTTTCTTACTTCAAAATATACTAGACCTTAGCAGTTGATGTTACCTTGCACCAGTAATCCAACTTGACAAAAGAAATAAAAAATTATAAGACCACACTCAGTATTTATGTATTAGATACGTATAGTAATATGCTACATGTTGCTGTAAATACTGTACCTGCGGTCCGGGAAGGCCTTGCAATCCCATTAATCCTTGATGACCTTTTGACCCGGGTACTCCATCATCACCTTTATCCCCTTTACTGCCATCCAAGCCAGGTGAACCGGGTTTTCCTCTAGGACCCTTTAAATTCATAATTGTGAAAACTAATTACATAATACATGTGAAAATTATACGATTGTATGACATGTATGTCAACTACCTAGTATCAATATCAATTAAACGTGATGACTTGCGCCTTTAGCAATAAACAACCAGTGTACTCATTTTACCTGAGGACCTTCAACTCCTTGAGGCCCCGTGTCTCCTTTTATTCCTCTTTCACCAGCAATGCCAGGAGTACCAGGAGTGCCAGCTGGTCCCTGCATATTTGAATAATAAAAATACAATTGCTCAGAATAATGCTATGTACACATATGAATTATTATGAACAGATGCAAAGTACATACTGATGGGCCTGTGGGTCCTATAGATCCTACTACCCCGGGAGCTCCAGGAGGACCTTTATCACCTGGTCTGCCTGCAATACCCGGGTGTCCAACTTTACCTGGATGTCCTTCAGGTCCTATTTCTCCACGCAGGCCTGGCGGACCAGGCGGACCCGCTACACCTGGAGCTCCTGAGGTTCCGTCATTACCAGGTTTTCCAGGAAGTCCCGGCTCTCCCTAATCAACATAAAATATCGATAACTATTAAGTATACAGCTGAATAAGAAATATACACATAGTATATAGAAAATCATATAATTATCTTCTATCAATCTTTATATGTAGTATACCTATAGAAAAAAATTATCTTAAAAGCAAAAATGTGAATAATATTTAAATGCTGGTAGCAGTCACCTGTGTGCCACGGAATCCTTTCAATCCAGGTGGTCCCTGAGGTCCTGGTGGGCCGGGAAGCCCGCGTTCACCAGCTGCTCCTGGCGGCCCAACAGGCCCAATGCTTCCATGAGATCCCTCATGACCTGGTTCTCCTTTCAATCCTTCTCGCCCTGGAATTCCAGGTACGCCAGGGGGCCCAGGAACACCAGGTTTTCCCACGTCTCCTGGTGTACCTTTTGTTCCTGGTAGACCAGCTGGTCCTTCTGATCCTGGGGATCCGTGATGTCCCTTTTGTTGGAAAAAGATATATACATGCATATGAAAGCTGTTATGACAGTCATGGAATTGGTAGATGAAAAGTAGAACATTCGACTGCAAATGCTAATACTTACCTACATGAAATTTTGACTCAAAATATATATAAATATATACATGTAATTGATTGTTGATTGCGTTCTTTACAATAACTCAATATCACATATATAAAAGAATATGAGGAAGGATACCAAAAAAAATTATTGATTTACAAATGTAAGCCATGTTTTCTAGCTAATTTAAGGGGCGAATGTAACCTGCACACACATTTCATTTTGATAATGTAAACTGCTCACAGTGTAATTTGCACGCAGAACGACGAGTATATTCTGAATGTATTTTGCTCACATCGGTAATTTTATATAGAAAACAGTATTTTGCACACAGTGCTACTTCAACGGGTAACTCTACGGTAAATTATAAATATAACAGGTAAGTCTAGGGTAAAATGTAACGTAATAAATAACTTAAAACATGAACGTAGAATCGACTGAGATCAGTCGAGTAGTCGAGTAATTACAAGTAAGTGTAACGAGGTATGAATGTGAGGTGTATATACATAATTTATGAAGGACATGGCTCCGTGGTTGAGGTTGGTTTGATAGGCTTCGGGCACACGTAATATCCGCACCTTTTGAGAAAGTGTAGGCGCGTAATGTCACGCTGACCGTATTGCTCAATAAGACTTTCAACATGGGCTCGACATCGGGAATAGCTGCTTTTCTCACTGTTTTTGGAATATGGATGACTTGAATTTGTACATACGTGTCTGTTTGGAACTCGGAAATACGTTCAACGAACAAGAAAATGTCTGGATGAGCCTTATAGAAACATGCATTATAACGACTATGAAACGATTCACAAGCATTGGTCGTGCGCTGCAATGAGGCAGTATGACAGGCCCACATACTCGGCAGATACCTAGCATTATCTCCAATGTACTCATTTCTAAGGTACTCCGAAAACTTATCCAGCTTCTGACACGGCGGCTGTATTTGCAGAAGGTCTTCATTGAAAGCATCATTGAGTTCATTTGGCTGCAGGAAAGTCAATCCAAAAACATAACGGATCCATTTACCTTTTTCTGTCATCTCATTGTAGTCGGCCTGCAACCCTAGTGCTGGTATTCATGATTGCCTTAAATGAAATCGGCACCCGACAATTTACGCTCCTGGCCAGACTGCTAAAATTGTTGAGTGAATGGCTGTCTCGAAATCGACAACCACAGTATTTCGCGCGAGTAATGGACAAATATCTGTGAGTATATTTAAAAATTTGATGTATGTACTTGTGCATTTTGATGGCAGTAGTACATAGCACAACTGGACGTAGTTCCCATTTTCAATGCCATGAATAGTGAATAGTTGGGTGAAAAATTCGAGTAAAGAGTGAGCAGAATACGTCCTTCAATAAAAAGGAAGAATGTAAAGTGCTCACACTTCTCCCCCTGTCGGGAGACTGTAAAGTGCTCACACTTTTCCCATGCCTTTTGCAGTGTGTGCACTTTACAGTGTGAGCAAAATAGGTACATGCTTTTGTATTTTCTGAAAGTGTGAGCAGTTTACTTTCCCCCGATTTAAGATACGTGATTAGAATCGTCTTTTCTCAATTGATTATCATCCATGAACCATATCATTTCTTCATCAGTGACACCCAATCTGCGATTAATATCATTTTGTTAACCAATAATCTGCAATCTGAATTTTTTTTACTTCTAATAACTCATACTCTATTAATGACTCATACTCTATTAATGGGAAGTAATTTTTTGAAACGCCTATATCCTATTGGTCTCTTTATGCCAATTTAAGCAGAAAAGTAACTTTTTTGCCCCTAACTGGTCCAGTTTAAAATAAACTGACAGGAAGCGCTAGAAGAAGCGTTCACAGACTTCCCCAAACCTCTATTTTCAAAAATATTCCATTACGAGAACTTATTCAACCAATCTTAATCCTGTTTATAGAAAATAAACACACAACATGTTTTGTCTACATTGATCAACAATATGAAGGATTTTTTTACGTTTCAAAAACAAGATTTGACAGAATTTGCACTGTTAACTAGTACCCGTAAAACACGTGCGTATGGAAATGTCAAATAACATGTCAGTATTGAGATACAGGACATTGTTAGGTGGTGTGGTGGGATGTATGGCGATGCACGCATGCCAAAGTGGCCCCTATGACACCGCACCCCCGGACACAGGAACTACCCTTTCGAGTATCGCGTCAGTGACCGGAGGGACGCTTTGGGGCCAGGCCCGAGTCCCCATTTCTACGTGCCGGAATGGTGCGCGCGTCCTACCAGGGCCACCATGGGGTTCCCTACTGACCGAGGTCCGCACTCCCGGAGCGCTCGCCTGGAAATTTCAGACGGCCGGACGCGCTGCCTCTCTTCACTCACCCCTCACCGCCTCGTTTTGGTCCGTGTGTCGATGCAGGCAGGTGGTGACGACGGGTGAGCCCTGCTGGTGGGTGCGCAGTGCAGCTGCAGCAGCTCTTCTCTAGGATGGTACAGAGTTCTCCTCCTGTTCGATGGTGTGGGCCGAGCTTTGTGAATCGCCGACCCTCTGTCTCGACCACTCCGTCTGCATCTTCTTCTTCATGATGGCCGAGACAAAGGCCGACACCCGGTTCCAACTGCTTCCGTTCTTCATCATCTCCGGAACCAGGGTGTCCGGCGCGAGACGACTGATCACGCCGACGTCGTCGTCTTCTTCTTCATCGTCGCCGCCGGGATCGATCGCTGTTGTGGCCGTCCCGCGCTTCTCCTGCTCCCAGGCCTCACACTCGAACCGGGGGTGCCAAGGTGTGTCCTCCGCCCCTCGATCACAGTGCGCGCACACGGGGCTCGGCGCTATCGACATCCGATGTAGGTACGTGCCGAAGCACCCGCGGCCGCTCAATACTCCGTGCGTTCTTCCTACCCATCCGTCGAGGTCGCGTATCAACGCTCGGGTCCACTCGCTTTTGGTCGAATGGACGAGCGCGTCCTTCCACTTCCGAAGCGTGTCCTGCTGGATGACTCGCTTGACCCGAAGTGCGTCCCGTTTCGTCTTCGCTTTCTTCTTCGCACCGTATACCGCCGCAGTTTCGCCGACCTTGAGTTCGATCGGCGGTATATGCGCTAACACGCCTACTGCATCCGAAAAAACAGTGCGGTACGCACTGACACACCTCATCGCGGCTTTTTGCTGGATCTTCTCCATCTCCGCTCTCCTGTATGGTATATCGATGGCGTCGGCGAATACTGGCGCCCCGTATAGGAGGACCGACATAATGACGTTCACGTACATTCTACGTCGCTGCTCTCTCGGCCCCCTAGGTTCGACATCAGACGGGACAGCTGGCCGGCTACTCGATCCGCCTTCTCAGCTGCCCGTCGGAAGTGCTCTCGGAAATGCAACTTCCTGTCGAACCACAGCCCCAGGTACTTCAGGGCTGTACAGAGCCCACTCTCCACACCTTTCAGGACAAAGGTGGATGGGCTGTACTTGCGTCGCGTCGTGAACAAAACCGCTTCTGTCTTCTGAACCGCTAAGCACAGCCCCGCCGACTCAATCCAGTGGGTCAGCATCTCTAACGCCTGGTTCACTCGTCGCGTGACCTCTGCTGTTGTCTCCGCCTGGCACACCACCAGCGTGTCGTCGGCATAACAGATCAACTTTACGCCTGGTGGTAGTGCCAGCCTCAGCATCCCATTGAAGGCGACGTTCCACAGGGTAGGTCCGAGTACTGATCCCTGAGGAACGCCGCAGGTCATCTCCCGTGTGATTGGTCCGGCCGCCGACTCCATCTCTATTCGGCCGCCGGAAAAGTAGCTCCTGATGATGCGCACGAGGTAACCAGGTACCCGCGCCAACTCCAACGCCTCCATGATACGCGTAACCGCGTATACGGAATGGAGTTGAACGCGTTCTTGATGTCGAGGCAGACCACCGCGCAGAATTGCCGCTCGCGGATCGCCTTCTGCGCCAGACTCTTCAACTTCAGCGCGGCGTCCGCAGTCGAGCGGCCAGTTCTGAATCCGTACTGACTGCTCGAGATCGTCTTCCGCCTTTGAAAATGCTCCTCCAATTGTTAGTAGGTAAACATTTTCATGTGCAGTGCACAAACAAATGTCGATGCTTTGTTTACTGTTGATTGTGTAGTATACATTTCTCTAGACAAAATGATGAACAAGTGTTCAGTGGGCATAAAGTACAACCACCATTTCAGTCAATAAGTCTAGCTACATGTATCAACATTTCCATAAACATTTTAGTATGCAGCGACTTCACATTCATTCAGTAGACGTCATGGGTATGGTCAACATTTTAGTTTACATTATAGTCGACAAGTATCGACATTATAGGCAACCTTGCAGTATCAGTGTATAGAAAAGTAGACCCAAATGTGCAGTAGACATTTGCATTGATATATCTACTCGACAAATGGTTTTGGATGAATAATTTTTGTATAGATCATGTTAGTGATATAGTTGGGTTTAATACAATACATTCCAAAATATTTGGATACGAAAACTCGAAAAAAAGTGAAAAAACTTATGTTGATACAAATGTGGATGCTTCTTTCAACGTCGACACTGTTTCACGGGTAACTATATACTCGTATTATGAATTCCCAAGTAATTTCAGTTATAAATATCGCATCATTAAACCCAAATTATACACGTATTCTTCAAATAACAATAATAATGATAATAATAAAACGAGCCTATAATACAAACGAAAGTTCCATACTCTTAATTTATCTCATCTGTAGGAAAATAGTAAATAAATATTCATATTTAATTTACTGAGGTTTCAATCAAACTTTCATTTTCCTGCCTACAACGAGATATTCCAAAGGGAAGTACGAGATACGAGTACATATAGGTATGTAATTCTTACCGGTGGACCTGGTTCTCCTGGCCGTCCCGTTGGACCCATTAAGCCCATATCCCCTTTCATTCCCGATTCACCGCGACTTCCTTTGGGCCCAACTAAACCGACTGGTCCAGCTGGTCCTATTTCTCCAGGGGCACCTGAAACATTGGTTAGTGAATTCCTTGCAATCACTGTCACAGCAATTAGGTACTTAGCGACACAAGTGATAAGAAATTCCTCGTATATCTTGTATATAGGTATATTGCGTAGCTGGGTCAACTATTAGTTACTGAGCATATTTCCGCAGGTGAACTTCATTTTTTTCTCTTGAAAATAAGTATGGAAATCTACGACCTTTCTTCGAATAAGAAGAAGAAAATTATCAACTTCCTTTTTTGAATGAAAAGTACTTTAGTTTTCCCTTCAAATAAGGAAAAATTGCACTACTTTTCCATAAAAAAATTATACCCTTGCAGAAAGAATCTGTCTCAACTTCACAAAAAAAATTTAAATAAAAAAGGATAAAAGGGGGAGGTAAATTTCATAACACATTAATGTACGTAGAGTTGATGATTCGATTTTCTTGAGTCAAGTCCATTTCGTCAATTCCAAGACTAGAATTTAAACTTTGGTGACTAAACTGAGGCAGGATACTAAAATCTGATTGCGTTTAATGAAATTCGTGACCTAAGAAACCTTCTTCCAGTATCTTGTTCAATTTTTCCAGTAAAATGAAATTGGACCCTTCAAAATGAAAATTTTAATTTCGGGAATCAGTCGGAGTCGAATCGAATAGCTGATTGAATTTTTCAACTTTGGGACACAGAAAATCATTATTTCGGTACTTCCTTTGATTTTCCAAGTTGGGTCAGTTAGAAAAAGGTGATTTTTTTCTTTGTGGAAAAGATTCAAATTCTGGTCATTTTGGAAAATAAGGGAAACACTTTTCTCAATCTAACTTATAGAAATCATACCGGCACAACTTAAAAAATTGAACAAACCAATGAATATCGACATGATATTTTTGGGCATTAAATTATAACCTTTCGGAACTGTTGGTACCTATTGCTTTCCAGCTCCTTCCGAAACTTCAAATTTTACAAGAAAATATTACGACTGAGACTAAAACAAGTCAAAACGAATAAAATTATACATAAAATCATTGAAAGCAAGAATTAAATCCATGAAACGGCAATTAAACAAGCATTTAAAAAAAAAAAAATAAGACACTAAACTAAACGAAAATAAAGAACATTGTATTAATTTACTTGATATCAGTAGGTACTTGATGCAATAATGTCATCCAATTACAAAATATCGGAAACAGAATCAAGTGACAGCGTATGCAAAGCGATTGAGTTTTTCGTCGTTTAGCATACTCTGTCACTTGACACTTCATCCCTTCATCCCAATTCCAGAAAAAATAGTTCGAAAAAAATAATTTCCAATTTCCAGAGGCGTTTTTCGACACATTCAACTTTCTTTGTAAGTGAGGGGCGATTCCAATTTTCCGAATTCTCATGATCGAAGACATGTTGGGAAACATCTCTGGTTGATATTCCGAAGAGTATTGGTCGTAACAAGGTGGATGAGTGAATCGTATTAGTGCCGTCGCTACCCTGTACAGTAAAACTGAAAATGATGGTCTGCATATTCATATTCCTGGGTCTTTCAATCGGTCTTGTGATGGGCCTAAGGTCCAACAATGCGTTTCCAGGGCAGGGGACGGATCGAGTCGCATACAGTGTTGCGGGGCTGCCTGGTGCAACGGTGGGTGATGTAGGCATCTATTGTTTCACGACTTTCACTTAGTTTTGAACACTTCTGGTTTTTCTCTTTTTCTTCTTTTCTTTCTCTCTTTCTTTATTCTTCAGTTTTTCTTTCTTTTTACGCTTAATTTTGTTTTGTATTTTTCTTATTTCCTATTTCTTTTTTCATTTATGTATTATTTTTTTGATCCAGTAACAGGCCCCCTCATTGCTGGCACCTCCAGGCTGTGAAATGGAGACTTTCATTAATTTAAATAAATAGATAAATATTAGTCCGTTACTCAACTCACCAGCAACTCCCTTATTTCCCTGATCACCTTTTGCACCAGGTATTCCACTATCACCTTTTGCTCCAGGGAGTCCTACTAAGCCCTGTTGACCAGGAAATCCTGGTGGTCCGGGAAGTCCAGCTGGCCCTCTTTCTCCAGGATTACCTACAGTTCCTGGTTCTCCAGAAATTCCAGGACTGCCTGGTTCTCCACGTTCCCCTGGTTCACCAGTAGATCCAGGTGGTCCAACGAAGCCTGGCAGTCCTCTTTCACCTGGCTTCCCTGCAAATTAGAACATGTTATAATAAACTGAGAGGCAGCAGTTCACAATGACATACCGTATTATGTTAACAAAATTGCAACAATAAAAATAAATAGAATCAGTACCAGGTTGGTTCGTAGGGTGGATTTCAAAATGATGACCCTTCGAAAAATTGGGGGGAAATGCCAATTGCTAGCGGAATAAACAAATTTTAAAAAAAAAATCCCGCTGAAAAAATTGTATTCTGCTGGCTAGTTTGGTAGAGAAATTACTAGAATCCTTTCATCTCTTCTCCAAAACTGACCTTAAAAGAGGACTATGTATGATGTATAGGTACTAACACTTAGCAGTAATTGCGAAGAGGAATGATACTACATAATATGTGAAATATCATGTACCTAACTGAAGATAAAATCTGCCTAATGGAGTGCCTCTTTAAAAACACAAAAATAGCTATAACTGTCGAATAAATTTCTACTATCTACAAGTGAGTTTTAAACATTAAAAGACAAGACGGTCTCTACACTCCCGTATAACGATTATCGAAGTCAACCACAGAAAACCAGAGGTGCTTAGCAAATCAGATTGGCTAAAACTAACCAGCTAAAACTAATTTTTTTTTTTATTAATTGGCTTCGGCTAACGGCTAATGGCTACAGGACGCTGATTAGCTAGCTAACGGCTAAAGATTAATCCACATTTTCGGTAAAAATAAAATAGGTGAAGTGGTAATTTGGTTCCAATTTTTTTTCTTTCCCCCAATTCTGAGTCTGAGTTTGACCGAGATGTAGTTTCAATCCAAAAAACGAAAATCCATCGAAAAGGAATAGGAAAAAAATTCAGTTTGAATGTAGTCAAAAGGGAAAAGGCGAGAAATTAGCAAAATGAAATCAGCCGTTAGCTTCCGAGTTTTCACTGGCTTATGGCTAACTAATGGCTAAAAAATTTTCAATCGGCTAGCTAACGGCTGGCTAAAAATCTCCCAAAAACTGCAAGCTAACGGCTAACAGCTAATGGCTAATGGCTAGCTAAACATCTCTGCAGAAAACTCATCAAACGATGAATTTCACGAAGTAACTCTTGTATCTGAAACGATAAGACATGGACCGGCTAAGCCTGTAGCTCTTATTCGCAATTATTATGCTGTTACGTCTGTCGATACACGCGTCTGCTTTGTTGGTAAATGTCGGCCTTTGCTACAATTCAGGTTGGTAATTAGTTCTTCGTTATTATAACTCAGGTATTGGTAATATTACGATTGTAATTTAATATTGAAATTACAGTGGTAACTGCATGGTTGGCTCGTTTTTCAAGTTTAAAGCCTCAACTTATATATGTAAGTATATAGATACGAGTAAGCTCAACACTTGATATTATGCATATATTACCAGCCAATCCTTCAGCTCCTGGAGATCCAATCCCACCTTTCTCGCCTTTTTCCCCTGGATATCCCAGAGGTCCTTTAGCACCAGGCAATCCCTAGAAGTATTTAATCTGAATACAGCACTATTAAGCACATAAGTCAACATAATATACGTATACATATATGTAGGAAAGACTCAGAAAAAAGAAAACAAAAATACATGTAAAAGGTACGTACTATTAATCCAGGAGATCCAGAATGACCTTTATCGCCTTTTGGACCAGGAGTACCCTAAGAATTCAAAATGATATTTCATTATATCTAACACGCGGCTCATTAGTATTTTGCATTCTTACAGGTACATGAATGTTGGAGGTTGATTAATATTAAAGAGCGCATAACTTTGTAAAACGAGGGTAAGTACAGGTCAGAAGAGGAAGAAAGTTGTATTTATGCTTGAGATCTGATTGGCCGAGTGAAAATAACGCGCTGGTCTTGGAATCCGGAGGTCCCGGGTTCGAGCCGACGTAGTAACTGGCCAGATTACGACCTAGGCCGAGTTTTCGGCAAGAAGAGAAGAAGGCCAAAACAGCCCTAACAGTCTCCCCGACGTCTCTGAGGTAATGCTCGAAAGGGCGGATTCCAGAGCTCGGGGTTAGAGAGGAAAATGAAAAAGAGGGTGGTACTATTTATACTTGGTCATGCTGCACTATGAATTTCTAAATATTTGAAGAATACCATTCATAGGATCTTGAATGTCGAAGAAACGATTATTCGAAGAAAACGAAAATGAAGAATTCCTATAACAAATAATAGATTCTTCTCAAATAGTGATGGCCAGTAGCATTTATGAAAGAAAAAAAAAAAACTTATTTTAGAAATGCTTAATATGACCAATCCTGGGATATTGGAGCGTACATATGCTCAAAAAATAAGGAGTAATATTGTTGTGTATCTAATGCATACAGTAGTGACGCTGCATACAAATCCCTATAGTCGAAAGTGTTTAATCAGGTTATCATATCGAACATATACCTATGCATGAAACAAATTAAATTTTTTAATTGAAAATTTTGAATGATTATCTGAGAGAGAATTTCAAAATAAATATATGTACTTCGTAAATCTCAAGATTCAAAAAATAAATCTGTATTATCTGGACTACACGTGTCAAAAATTGTAAGTACCTATTATGCTGAATGAAAAAACAGTTGAACATATACCAATCTACCACCAACTTACGTATACTTCCATCAAACATTCGTGAGGTTGACTTACGCACATTTTGTGTCCAAATTCCGAATATCTGTACCTACTGATGTATGCATTAGTTAAATATACTATGTGACTAAATGTACCATGATCATAAAAAACAAATCCAAATAGAAAAATGGAGAGCTAAAAATGGAAACTATTTTGTCCTTCAGAAACTTTAACTGTAGCTGAACTTCAAATTGTTTTTCACTTTCTGTTTTGTTGCTTTGAACTTGTAAAGTTTGGATTAGGAATATCTACCTACTGCATTTTGTTTTCATAAATTTACTTCAGCATCAACTTCAATAGTAACATACCTAACCCATTATAAATTCAAAGTTCGAATCATCAAGAAAATTCTAAAAAATTTTCACTTTCGGAGCATTTCTCGGATCCGGAGCTGGACTTAGGAGTCAGAGCCCTAGACTAGGAAAATTATTTACGAATGCCAGATCCTACAAAAATAATTTGATTCATTTTAAGAATTTTTTTCAAGCCGCCGAATTCGCTTCTGATGTCAGTTTTACTCATCGTTGAAGATTGTGTAGACAGGGGCTACGTTTGAAAATATTATACTGAATAATGTAAGTATCAAATGAAGGACGTTCAAGGCCACTAAAATCATTTTTATACCTTTATAACTATTTTAAATCTATATTATTTACAACTGGGACATTGGAGAAAGCGTCCGGAAGTGAAATTAAAAAAAAAAAGTAAACAGCACACAATATTATTTATTGAATATTACTTCATCAAAAAATTCACCTCCCACATAAATTTTATCGTGGTCACCCATGCCTGAATGCTGCTAATGTATTCCATTTGTAGGATGTGCCAATTCACGTTTTCTTCTCCTGTAGTCCAGGGCGCTTTCGTCTGTTATGCAATCATACTCGTATAACAGCCGGAAGCGCTCTGGATTACAGAAGAAGAAATAGTGAATTGGCACACCCTACAAGTGGAATATTACCAAGTTCACTCACTCTCCAAAATGGACACTGCTAATGTACAACTATACTAATGGAGATATTATTAGCCACGATCTTGAGGAGAAGGATACACATCACTTAAATACCTATAGTGACGATGACAATGATGATTAACTCACTGAAAAGCGCTGGTATACGATGAAAGTTTTCTAACTGCTAGTCGATAAAACAATACAAATTCGTGATAGAAAAGTTGCTGCTCCTATAAATAGCCACTTATTTACTATAGTTACTAAACTTCAGCTGAGAATAGCATGTTAAAGAGAGCGATACATTTTGAGGAGGAAAACGGTCATCATACAATTTAAATGAGCATATAGGTACTTCATACTTACTAACTATCTGTATTGATATGACAAAGTTAACCCACTGTTCCTAGTCCGGGGGGAAAACGTATTAAATTGACATGCATCTATAGTAAGAAAAATAATTCAGCAACAACTAAGCCCAACCAATACTTTTCATACTGGTAATAGGTTTATCCTCTTCAAAATTCAGTTCAGGCCTTCGATCATCCAGTATAATATGGACTAGCGAAGCTGCGTATTTCGCACGCCAGAACCTGGGCGGATAAACGCAACAACACAACATATTTCAGCGGAATATTTATATGTGTGCGCTTTCATTGAATGTAGTGGTGTGTGCTTACAGTCGCTTTCACCTGTAATATGTCGAGTGATTGCCTACTCAACGCCCGGGTTTCTTCGTATTTCTATTACACAGCGCTTACGGCGCTTCGCTAGTCCATATACTGGATGGTCGAAGGTTCAGGCCCTCTCCCCCAAAGGTAACGAATAAGCTACTGGTGTATACCTCTCATTCATCTCATTTTTCTTTCATTCATTCGGCGTTCATTAAATTTTTCAGTTTATTGGGCTTCAATATAAATTTAGGAAATGCCGAATGAACAAACAAACCATTGGATGAAGTAGCCATGAACAGGTACCTCGTCGTTTATCATCTTACCTTAACCCAATATCAGTTATAAGTACGTAGGCAAAGTGAAGATGATTCTAAAAATAATTTTAGCTACCTTGAATATTTCTGATAATGGTTCCCTTTCCACACTCATCTACTGAAATACTTCTCCCATATAATACTGCCTGTCCAAATTTTTAAACACGAAACTATACTATTTCACACGCGCGGTATCCCAGGAGTAAAGATGAGAGGGACAAAAATTCCCAAGGATATAAAGCTTTGGAGGTACAAACTCTAGTGGATATAAAGTTTGAACTCCTATTCTCAAATTCTCACGAAATTAGGAAAATGCTCAAAAAGCAGATTTCTCTTAGTGAGGCTGGTGTTAAAGTGTGCTGCTCAAAAGGGTCATTTTAATAAGGTACTACAGTTTATCTTTACGAGAATATGGTGCAGAACAATTTTTGATAGAATTTTTTCTTTTACAGTCCATAATAGTACTCAACATTTTTTAAGAAACCTGATTTTTTTGGTGGAGGAGGGATTGAAATCCCCTAAGAAATTAGACCAGGTATAGGAGTTGGGCATTTAGTACGTTAGTTAGGACACCATCCTCAACAGTCTTGAGAAAACTCTATTTAATTTACCTAAATTAAGGACTTCTCTTTTGGTACTTCATCACATTCAAAAAATATCCTAAAGCTGTAGACCACATAGGCATGACTTACTGGCTGGCATTAAGAGATTTCTTTCACTAAAGCCAGTCTGACTGTGCACATTGGAAATGTTTGACTATAAGCTGATTGGTTTTAATGGTTTCAATTCTTCTTATGATCTGTTTTGATCACAACGTATTTAAAACACACAAATTGAAAATATATCTGTATCACCAATTAAATATTTCAGAACTCATTATTTAAAGTAGGATTACCCCTTTTAAAACTACATTATTCTTCATTCTTGGCAAACTACACATATTACGTAAACTACATATTACAGTTTGTGAAACCAGAGCTAATAAATGTTGCCAGATACGTGACACTACAGGATTGATGAAATAAAGCACAAAGTAATTTTTGATGGAATGTACATATTACCATACATATACACAGAATATAAACAGAACTAACCATCGATCCATCCAATCCCGTTGGTCCAACTTCTCCTCTAGGTCCAGGTGGTCCTGGTGTACCAGGAAGACCACGTTCACCTGGGAAGCCTCTCTCTCCTCTCAATCCAGGTGACCCAGGTGGTCCCACTGATCCTTGAATGCCTGGCTCACCATCCTTGCCTGAGACTCCAGGCAAACCAGAAACACCTGGTAATCCCTAAGATAAAATAGGTAGGTAATTATATCATGCGTTTAACAAAAAGCTTAATGAAACGCTGAAGTGAAGTACAGATGAATGATAGAAGAAAAAAGAGTTACATAGTCTACAGCTGTACATGTGTAAGTACGTCAATATTAACAATACATACATATACATGTATATTATACACACATAGCTAGTAAAATACTGAAACCTGAAACCCGGGTGGCCCTGTAGGTCCAACAGGTCCTCGTTCTCCAGGAATACCAGCTGATCCCGGCGGCCCTTGTAAACCTGGACCTCCTTCTTTACCCGGATCACCTCGCGGACCCATAACCCCGGGAAGTCCTGGTTCCCCATTTTTTCCAGGTTCTCCCTATAAAAGAAAATATGTTACTTTAATGTTCATTACTGTTACTTATCTTATTAACCAGTGACTTCATACGTGATGAAGGTAAACATCAATTAATTCATAAGTTCCTAATACAAGATTTAAGGGGGGGGGGATAATAAAGTAATGAACTAAAACGCATCACATACGTGTGGGTTGTGTGATGTCTGTGTGTGTACTAAGATTTAGATTAGAAATTATCGAATTAGAAATGGTATAAAATCCAAAATTATTGGCATGTAGATAATTTTGCTGCAAAAATTCAGAAATTGAAGTATAAAAAGCACCTAAATTAGTTGGAATTTTTCTTCACATTATTTAGTATCTGCATAAAAATATCTGTGACTACAGAAATGGGAAATCAGACAGAAAAGAAGTTGAAAATCAACAATATTTTTAATTCAAAAGATCAATAGGATGAGTATAAAATTAACGGTGTAGATATACTTATGTCTTCAAATTACTTTGAACAGACAAATGCAGACAGTGATAGGGATAGGGATATGATTAATACTCCGTTTTTCTGAAGGAAGAAAAATCAGATAAAATGTCAGAAAAGCTAACGGGAAAAAAATGATAATAATAGGTACATAGCAGAATGTTGTTTTTTTTTTTTTTTGTGTTCGTGTTTTTCATCTTTAGTATGTTCTAATAGTAAGTTAATTGTTGCTTTCAGAATCCAAAAGCCCGCACGCGGGGGGAGGGGGGCAAGAAAATTAACCGCAAGAAATTGAACGCCGTAAGTAAAGTAACCGCGAGAAATTCACCGCAAAGATAATTCACCGAAAATTCATCGTCTAAGTACGAAAGTTCACCACACCTTGTAAAACCAAAAGAGTAGGTACAGTATGGGATAAAATATTGCACTGCTGTAATGTAAGTACTACAGGCAGGTACATGAAGGAATACAATAAAAATCGGTTATCAATTTTCCATATACAGCATAAACACAATCCTCACTTTTTATAAAGTTCAGAGACATTTCAACGATACGAAAAGGCGGGTACAGACTAGCGCGCATCAACTGCAATGCAACATGTGAGGAGTTATCTGTCAAAAGGGCATGTGTAAGCAATTTTGATTTTGAGAAAAACAACTTCGAAGTTTTCAAGCTGAAATACTCCTTTCGGACTGATATAATTAAGAAATATGTTATTATAAAAAATATTCACTGTGATTTCACTAATAGAAATGACTAGTTCATTGTTTAGTTCATTCAGAAACGAACACAGACAAATCAAGAAAGAAGGAGGATGACAAGGGCCCCTTTTAGATCCATGGGAAAATTGGTGTGGCGGGACATACTATTATGGTTATCAGTAGCTGTTTTCCCATAAGATAATATCGGTGAATTTCATGTATTACTCTTCTATTTTACTTGTTTCCAGGGCCGGCAACTTCTGTATAGCGTGTGTAGCGAATGCTACTCATGGGGAATTTTATGTGTAGCGATGCTACACATAGCAACACCGGGGAAATTATTGGTACAATTGAAGGTATGCATAAAGAGAAGCTTCAGCTAAAGTAAAGTGCAAGCTGCAGAGTGTATGCATGAAGAAAGTAAAGAGGAAGCTTGTGCTCAGAAGAGAGCGTTTGGCTCGGGAAAAAGGTTTCCCTTCGAGTTGTATGCATAAAGAAGTGTTAACTTCAAAAGTGGAGCTTTCGCTCGCGAAAAAATACATCTAGTCCCGAGTAGACTTCTTTTTGAAAAACACGTGCTGTTATCATCCATCATCGAGAAGATTCCTTTGATTTCCGAAGATAATTTCCAAGGAATTTTATCGAAAATATTAAGGAAAAAATTTCTGATCATTTTCGAAGAATTTCATCAGACATCACTGAGAAAAATCTCCGATGATTTCAGGAGAATTTTATTGAAAATTTTAGAGAAAATCTCTAACGATACCAAGGGATTTTATTGGAAATCATCGAGAAATATCTCTGATGATTTTTGAAGCATTTCTTCAGAAGAAAGGTTTGATGATTTTCAGAGATTTTCATCGGAAATTTTTGGGATAAATTATCGATGATTTCCCAGAATTTAATCAGAAATGTTCGGGGAAAATCTCCGATGACTTTTCAGAAATTATATCGGAAATATTTGAAAACAATCTCTGATAATTTCCGGAAGATTTCATCGGAAATCTTCAGAGAAAATTTCCAATGTTTTCCGTAGGATTTCTTCAAAAATCTTCCGATAGTAATTTTTAAAGAATATTTTCCAAAATATTTTGGAAAAATCTGACAGTTTTTGAAGAATTTTATCGGAAATTATAAGGAAACATCTCTGATGATTTCCAAAAAACAATTTTATTGGAAATCCTTCCAGAAGAATCTCCGATGATTTTAAACGAATTTCATAGGAGATTCTTGGAAAAAAATTCAGAAAATTTTCGAAGAATCCCGTTGAAAATCTTTAGAAAGAATTTCCAATTTTTTTTCAAAATATCGTATCAAAATTCTTCGAGAAAATTTTTCGATAAGTTTTGAATAGGAAACATTCAGGGAAAAATTCCGATAGTTTCTGAAGCATTTTATCGAAAATCTTCAGGAAAAATCTCCGATGATTTTCAAAGAATAATTTCATTGGAAATCAAGAAGAATCTCGGATATTTACAAAATTTCATCGGTAATTCACGAAGAATCTCATCGAAAGTCTTTAGAAAAAATTGTCAATTTTTCCCAAAAAAATTCATCAAAATTCATCGAGAAAATTTTCTGATAATTTTTGAAGAATTTTATAAGAATTATTTGGGGGAAAACTCCGATGGGTTTGAAGAATTTCATCAGAAATCTTCGAGAAGAATCTCCGATGATTTTTGAGGAATTCCATCGGGAATTTTTGGGGGGGAAATTCCGATTCCCGAAGAACTGAGACTGCTTCCCACTCATGCGATGGGATCAGAGAATTTCCCCGAAGATTTTTCGGAAAATTTTTCGGAAATCGTGGAAAATTTTTTCTAAAGAATTCCGATGAAATTCCCTGAAAATTAGTGGAGATTATTTTCGATGATTTCTAATGATATTTTTCTGAAATTATCGGAGATTTTTCTCAAATTATTTTTGATAAAATTCTTCGGGAATTGTGAGCTGATTTCCGAAGAATTTCATCAAAAGTCTTCGGGAAATATCTCCGATTCCACCGCATGAGTGGAAATATCTCAATTCTTCGGAAATTATCGGAATTTCTTTATTCCAAAAATTTCCGATGACATTTTTTAAAAATCATCGGAGATTCTTCTCGAAGATTTCCAATGAATTATTCTCTGGAAATCTCCGGAGACTTTTTTCGAAGATTTTCGATAAAATTCTTCCAAAAACAATCAGAGTTTTTTCCCAAATATTTCCGATGAATCTTTATAAATCATCGGAAAATTTTCCTGAACATTTTTGAAGAAATTCTTTGGACAACATAGGAAATTTTTTCGAAGATTTTCGATGAAATTTTCCGGAAATTATTTCCGAAAAAATTCTCCTGAAATCATCGGAGATTTTCCTCAATGATGTCCGATGAAATTCTTCAAAAATTATCGGAAGTCTTTCCTTAATATTTTCGATAGAATTCTTGGAAAATCAAAGGAATCTTCTCGAAGATTTCTGATGAAATTCTTTGGAAATCATCGGAGATTTTCCCCGAAAATTACTTCATCGTTTTGTACGTTTGGTGCGTTTTTAACCTTGTACACGACCACCATCTTCGTCTTCCCTTCTTTGAATGACTCAAGTACTCGCTTTATTTTGTGGAGCGTTCGCTTTGAAGTGAAAGAGAAATCTTTTTGCATATGGATTGAAGCAAAACCTTCAAGTTCCCTCTTTTTCCCTTTGGAGCGAAAGCTCTCACTCCGCTCTTTTGCTTCGACGTTAAGCCTACTTTTTACGCATACGACCTAATGATACGATAATAAAACGTTATTGTGTAAAATCAGTGTTGTTTTTTTCGCTACACATGGGATTATGAAAAGTTGCCGGCCCTGCTTGTTTCCATACATTCATACAACATATGGAACTAAATACACAATTCCTAACTCACGGAATGATGAGTTACCTACTATGTATATTCTCGTGATTGAAGCTAATGTAGAAGTGATGATGTCTCTCCATGCCGATAAGGCAACCAAAATGTGTAATTTCTGAGGCATATTATCGTGGAATGAGTTACTCGCTTTTCCCCCTTTGATATAATGTAATGTATGCTTGGTTTTATTGACTGCATGATAAGTTTGTACACATATCAGCATAAAATCGATGTTAATTCAGTGCGTTTGTAATAATTTACTGGCGCAAATTTCACTGAATATCGTCTTGGAGAATATACATATATTTCCAGTGGTGTGGTGGCAAATTTTCCAGCGTGGGAACGCTCATGTAAAGGCCGGTACAGACTAGCGCGCATCAACTGCAATGCAACATGTAATGTAACATGTGAGAAGTTATCTGTCAAAAGGGCCATTGACAAACAGGTGCCCTTTTTGCGGATATGCTGATTTTCGAATTCTGCGTGTCCTACTCTTTAGGAACCAGCTGAAAAATTTTCCAAAATCAACGAATTCACCGTACCATGCTGTCTCAAATACGTCCCTCATCTTTTGTACGCTTTACCTCTTATCAATATCAGTCGATCAACAAAAGCGCCTTTCATTCTGAGATCGCTGTCAAACGAAGTGGCAACCTCAAGTGTTCTGAGGTTCTGACAGGAACGTGGTGAAGTAGGAAAATTTAACAGACATCAAGGGAAAATTTCAATTTGCAGGTGTGACAGTGTGAGATGGCGGTGCCAAGTACATACAAGTTCCAGTGTTTACAATAGCAGAACAGCAACGTCTTCAAAACTGTTATTGTGTTGTGTTCCTCTGTGTTAAAGTTGATAAACTGAAACCCGCTCTGTATGTATAACGCACGATATTCTTAGAGAAATATACAGTGGTGTAGTAGAGCGGGAACGGCGTTCCCACACTGGTTTTCCGCAGATAAAAAATCATAATACGATCTTAGGACTTTCCTTATAATTTTTTGTCAAATATATTTAGCGTTCCCACACTGGAAAATTTGCCACTACACCGCCACTGGAAATATATATTCTCTAAGACGATATTCAGTGAAATTGGCGCCAATAAATTATTACAAACGCACTGAATTAACATCGATTCTATGCTGAGATGTGTACAAACTTATCATGCAGTCAATAAAACCAAGCATACATTACATTATATCAAAGGGGGGCAAGCGAGTAACTCATCCCACGATAATATGCCTCAGAAATTACACATTTTGGTTGCCTTATCGGCATGGAGAGACATCATCACTACTACATTAGCTTCAATCACGAGAATATACATAATAACTCATCATACTGCGAGTTAGGAATTGTGTATTTAGTTCCATATGTTGTATAAATGTATGGAAACAAGCAAAATAGAAGAGTAATATATGAAATTCACCGATATTATCTTATGGGAAAACAGCTACTGATAACCATAATATGTCCCACCACACCAATTTTCCCATGGATCTAAAAAGGGCCCTTGTCATCCTCCTTTCTTAATTTGTCCGCGTTCCTTTCTGAATGAACTAAACAATGAACTAGTCATTTCTATTAATGAAATCACAGTGAACATTTTTTATAATAAAACATATTTTTCAATTAAATCAGTCTGAAAGGAGTATTTTCAGCTTGAAAACTTTGAAGTTGTTTTTCTCAAAACCAAAATCGCTGACAAGGGCCCTTTTGACAGATAACTTCTCATGTAAAGGCCGGTACAGACTAGCGCGCATCAACTGCAATGTAACATGTAACGAACAAAATTCGGGCGAATGCGCGCGTGTATGGACGTCCATACTTGCGCGCATTTGCCCGAATTTACAGTTGATGCGCGCTAGTCTGTATCGTCCTAAAGATAAACATTAACTGCCGCAAAATTTGTTTGTTACGGTTGACACCCCTAAATTTAGATGAAATTTTCAGCAGAATTTCGCACGGTTAATTTTCATGCCTTCCTCACGCGGTACGTTGATGAGGAATAATCAAGACTCAAATATTCTCATACTACCTAAGATATACTATCTCAAGAAAGACATTACAACAATACATTTATTTTATTGCCAGTCTCCGTGTAGTGGCCTCCTAGGTAGGTGCATTCTCAAACTACTACACATTTTTCTATTTCCGAAACTACCAAAACAAAGCCCCTCTCTTTAAACAACAGACCCTCATATGGCCACCTAGAAGTAGATTCCCAATAACACCTTATGGAATGGTACAAAACGAGAAGGGTACTTAAAAATCTTTGTTTTCAGGAAATTGTAAAAGTTTCTACAAGTCCTGTACTTTTCGGGCACGTTACGTTGACGCTTCCATTTGTTTTTAAATTCAACATCACACATAGGTCCAACTTTTTATAAAGTCATGTATATGTGATGAGTGGTGGCAGGGCTGGAGAGTAGGAAAGAAAAATACCCGTCTCAATTTGTAGAAACGAATGATTCACAAGAAGCAGAATTTTTCAAATCACTCATCAGATTGAGAGATAGCGTTGGAATTTGCACAAATGGAGGTAGGTATGTTCAATTATTTACTGAAAGGCTGAAAAAATGGTTTCTTCTTCTTTGATTTCAGAGCTCCCTGAGACCACATATTCTTAGGGACGTATTACTGCACGTATTTCAACACATTGGGATACATCGATTCATAGATATTTCTAGTCACTGATTTCAAAGTTTTAACGAGCCTCCTGAGGGCCCACTTGAGGAAATGCCCAACACAATCACGCATCCATCTATGATATATCAATTCATTCATATTTTGGGTAGGTGTCTAAATTTCTCTCTTTGTTAGCATGCCACCTTACTCTCATGGATTTGTAAAGACCTAAACGAGGAAATGCTTCACATAACCATTCATTCTCCTACAATACATTGATTCATAAGTAGTTCGAATCGTTCAGTGTAAATTTGCCCTTTGCCTTTGTTAGCATGTCACACTACTGAGGACCCAACTGAGAATATACCTCACATACTCGTAATTACTCATCCTCCTATGGTACCTACATCGATACATAATGTAGGTATTGCGAATTTCTGATTCCAAATTTTTCATTTATAATCGCCTCACACCGATAAGTATTTCATGAGCCAAATTCGAAATATCAATTTATATTGTCGTCCTTATCATCTTACTTTATAGAAAATGCCTTTGAGTTCTTCTTTAAGGAGCTCATTCAATAAAAGAAAACAAGGTCATGTTCGTAAAATTAACACAGCCCTCAGGAAATATTCAACCAACTGCATAGGCAATATCTTTGAAGGCCGAATAATGTATCTATTCACATAGAGATTAGGAGTACGCAGCAAAATCTAGATTATATCCTTTTCGAAGGAAAAGAAAACAAATACGAGTAACAAGACAATAAAATCATGATGATATTTTAGTATACAAGTAGATACTATACCGTTAATCCTTTGTCTCCTGGAGGGCCGTTGAGCCCAGGTGGACCTTGAATGCCAGGTGGGCCAGGTTCACCTGGCTTACCATCCGCTCCTACAGGTCCTTTTTCACCCAATAAACCAGGTTTTCCTGGAGGTCCTATTCGGCCAGCTGGACCAATTGATCCCTTCATGGCAAAATGATATACATTATTAAAAAATTACCAAACAGTTGAGCCGGTGGTTTCTTGGTAGTCCGTTTTAGCACGGCAGGGGACAGCTGAGGTAGTAGGTGAAAAAAACTTTATTCTAAGAAGTACATTTTTAGAAAAATACTTTCAAACATTTCATTTCCTTGCTGATTCTAAGCCTAGAAGTATCGCTTTGAAACTCATGCCGATCAACTATACAGTCTAATCTGTGAGGAAGAAATGATTAAAAACGATCATGAAAAGTATCCGGTAAAAAGAAGTAACGGGTTATCTATTTCCAACAAAATTAAGAATGTTTTTTCGCGATTATCAGCGTAGTTATGATTGAAAATACTTTTTTTTAATTTTCCTTTTTTTGCATACATAATATATTGTATAATACTGAAAAATAATGAATTAATGCACACATTTCACAGCTTTCTTCATTAAATAACAATTAAAACTGAACTGATAAACGAAAACGGAAAAAGAAAAGTTCGAACCTAATTTCCTCATAATACACAGATGTGATTGGCCCACAGGAAAAAAGAGCTTAGGGTAAACTTAAAAATAAAATAAAAAAATAAAATAAAATGAATAATAAATAAATAGGTACGTTTACTTGGAGCCACTGATTGTGACAACGGACTAATTTGAACTGAACAGTACCGAATAGTCGCTCTATCTATCAGAGAATATTACATCAGTAGTACCAAGTTAACGAAAAAGTTTTTTTCAATTTTCTTTCACCCTAAGCTCCCTTTTCCTAGGGATAGTCATACATGGACGCTGTTAAGCAAAAGGGACTTAAGCGACAAAATCTGTTTTTTGAGAAAACGTAACATTTAAAAGCCAATGAATAATGCCGGTTTATGGACATATGTAGTATTTACTGATAAGCTTTTTTCTACGTACTGTACACATTTTTGTATCGGGGTCCAATTGTGAAAAAATCTACGTTTTACGCTCTTTCCCACGATACTAATGACTCGTTTTGTCAATAAATGCCACTGAAGTCCCTTTTGCTTAATAGCGTCCATATGCCAATGTCAAAACTCAGGACTAATCACGCCGCATACACTTACAAATCAAACTCACATTTCTCATACGCGAAATACACCCATATAAATATACTCTTCTTAAGATTACGAATCGGACTGATTTGAAACTTCTGTCACAGATATAGCAGACCAGAAGAATTCAAAAAATGGATAATCGAAAAAGGGCGTTATCCCACGTTCCTAACATTGTTTTTCGACCCACTACCTCAATTACAGAAACAAATATAAAATAAAAAATGGGAGGGGTATGAAAAATCAGTACAAAAAGGTATACACGAAACCAATAAAATGGGTTGGACGTTTTTTCCTGTTCGCGCCAAAAACCAAACTTTCATGGATAAAAAAAAAAGATTTGTTCCATTCACTCCTCCAAAATTCCTCGCACACGCTCAGTTTCATCCACAAAAAGGGTACCTTATAGTTGTTGTAAGAGTATGTTTTGTTCAAGTGATTGTGGAGTTTGTTTGTTCCCGTTTTGTTTTAGTCGGGCAGATGTACCATGTGACCACTGAGAGCCAATTTCCTAATTTTAAAAGTCATGAGATCATCTGGCAATACTGCTCATACCTACTTGACACTATTCTGCAGATCCAGTAGAATTGAAGCATATCAACATCAATGTAGCCAACGTTCAAACACTTGAAGACCTGAAAATCTTAGTAATTCTCCGGCTCTGATGACAATGAACTTAATGAAAACCATTGACTTTTTTCACGTTGATCCGACGCCCCTCCAGTGAATGGAAGGGGAGGTACCACAAATTTTCCACAAAAGTAAACTTGTACACTAGTTGGTTCGGTCTCCGGGTAAAATTCATGTTCGGAAAGGATCAGAACGTTTGACAATGCTCAGTGGCTAACTGCCGGTCTTCGTGACTGGAGAAGTCAGACTCTGGCCGGGTCCGGATTCCTCCTCAAAATTCTTATCCCATAATTTTCAACATTGTTTCATTCCGAATCTTCGCAGGCTGGAGTCAACCCTTTCCGGGCAAACTGTCAACTTTTGAAACAGGTAAGGACGCACTACTAACTTGGTTTGCCGAGATTGAAACGACGCTGACCGTATGTTACATCGTATAACACCATACAGAGAATGTGCCGCCAACGATGTTGACGGTACCCGTCCATCTCAATGTCTGAAGAGGTCAGACTCCGACCGGGGTCAGGCATCAATCCAAAATTCTTCCCACTTTATTTTAAATACTTCTGCGGACAGGAGGCAAACCTTTCAGGTTAAATCAAGGGGATGAAAGTACACAGAATGGTGTAACCATTTACAGTAGGTATATCAGATTTAGTAGAAAGTAGAGAAGAAAAGGTCCAAACTTGAACGGCACCAATTTTATGCATAAGAAATTTTTTTACTGATGTTTGACAAAAAACGGGCCGAGATCAACCCCTCCCCCCCTCAATTCCTGAGTCCGCCACTTACCATTTACATAATTTTTCATCACTTAGGTACTCCTTTCGTTTCACAATTTTTATAGTTTATTAATTTTCAAGGATGTTATACAATAAGGCATGCGGCTCCATCAAATACAACTTCCTCATAGTTACCTGAAACGCATAATTTATCTTTCTTCAAAAGACTATTGACGTATACATATGTAGCTCCTCAATACATGAAGCTATGTTGGCTTGTGATTGTATTTTTCATAGTTGCAAGAACTGAGTGAGTATTATACATACAACATTAGTTGTGATTTCCAAGTTGGTTCTAGGTTGGCAGGCTAAGTAGGTAAATTGTTAACTTTTAGGTAGGTGCAATGTTGTTTTTCCATTGAAGTTGTTTCAGTGTTAATAGCTTAGTTTTTGTTACTTCTGGCCTTAGCGATGTAATTTTTAAAAGATTTGATTATTTTGTTTTCAAATTTTGAAATTCATCAAGAGTAGTGGGATGAGAGCTGCCACAAAACTTATTTATATGCACAACAACTTTTCGTCTCGACTATATGTTAATATAGATTACACGTTGCATGTTGTTTTATTGGAGTAATATATTTCTTAGTTTTCTTGGTACACTATGTAGGTATGTGAGCTTTCCAATTAAAAATTTTTCTATCACCATTCCCAAATATTTTAATACATTCACATGCTCGACTAGTCAAACAAGATAGCAATTATTGTCGATAGATAAGTAGGTACCAAACGATATTATTTTATTATTATAGGTAATTTTAAAATAATATGGTTTTTATTTACCTGAGGTCCAATCACTCCAGGACGACCTACATCACCAGTTGCTCCTTTAGGCCCAGGTGGACCCTCCGACCCTCTGTCGCCAATTTGACCTTGTAATAAAGAAAAACTCAAATGAATACTTCACCTTATATACAGTGGGTCAAATAAGTATTTACACACCACCAAAAACGACAAAAAAAGGGGAGGGATAGGTTTCCGGGTGAAAGTAAAGAATGTCTGACGTAGATAATAAAATTGTTAAGTGCAGCATAATACTATATTACCAAAAACAAAAAAGCAGCATTGCAAGAGGCAAAAAAGAAGAAAACCTTCGCAAATAAACACGAACACACCACAACTAAGCGCATTAATATCGCCTTAAAAACTCATACAATGAGGTATCACATTCAAAGCTAAACCGAACGGCGACAGCCAGCGACCAGCGACCTTTATAGTGCCTAATACCACGACGTTATCGACAAATTTCCTGGTCCGTCTCTATTGACTCCTTTTACTCGGTTACGAATATTCAGGAGCATTCGCCACAATACGAATAGATTCCCTATACCAAAATATTTTGAAAATAAGTAGTTTCGTTCTCGAAAAGAAATTTATCGGCATGTACACCATTACTAATACCCACTAAAATCTAATTTGCAGTACATCAATACACCTATTTTTTTTAATGCAGAGGATTCAGAAATACTTATATCTTTTTAAATAATATACTGTCAGGAAATACTTTCAAACGCAATTCCAAACTAAATCAAAACCCATTAAACCATCCATTCGGACTCTTCACAGCGGTGGCGCGCTAGTATCGCTAGGGCTCTATAGTTTCACCTGGGTATACTAAGCCGCCATTTTGGTTCATACTGCGCCCGTCGATGCCGAATTGACTACGCGTTACGCTCCGCATAGTCGGATTCGGCATCGACGGGCGCAGTATGAACCAAAATGGCGGCTTAGTATACCCAGGTGAAACTATAGAGCCCTAGTATCGCTGGGGTTTGTTATCAGAAACTTTTTGTTATCAAAGTTAGGATGACTGTAAGAAAAACATTCAGTAAAACAGGTAATTCGAATTAATTACGTTCGTAATCTAATTACGTTATTGTCGCCTATTTTTCGACTGGGGCAATTGATCGGTCATGTAGGAATCGGCGAGAATCTTGAAGATCACAATGGAGTCGAAAAAGAACATTAAAATGTACAGATATCAACCAGATCAACTTACAAGGATTATACGTTCCCCATAAAAATTATCATTATTGAGCGGTGTGTCAATAATAGTGAACGTGTACATAGAACAACGTCATTATAATGATTAGAGGTCATAAAAATGATCCAAGCGTCAATAAAAATT
This sequence comes from Acanthococcus lagerstroemiae, assembly GCA_031841125.1. Taxonomy (NCBI): domain Eukaryota; kingdom Metazoa; phylum Arthropoda; class Insecta; order Hemiptera; family Eriococcidae; genus Acanthococcus; species Acanthococcus lagerstroemiae. The sequence goes on along the minus strand of CM063114.1, from coordinate 35,166,484 downwards.
TTAAACGATTTGAATTTTTTAATTGTATGTAAAACGTTCCTCTCAGCAGCGTATCCTAACTCTGATAACATCAATGTATGTGCGTATGCTTGTAGTGGTGTGTGAACAGATTCTACAGTTTAATCTTGAGGAGTCCGAATACTAACCTTTAGGCCCAGGTACTCCATCTGCACCAGGTAGGCCTCTCTCGCCAGGAGCTCCACGTTCCCCAGATAAGCCTGGTGGTCCTTGAATTCCTGGTGGTCCTCTTTTACCCCGTTTTCCTTCTGGTCCTTCTAATCCTGGCAATCCTCTTGATCCAGTAGGGCCGGTTTCCCCTTTCATTCCCGCTTCTCCTTTATAGCCTCGTTCTCCAGGCGTGCCCTATGATAAAAAAACAGAAAAAATTAATTTGGCAAACATTCTAGTTTAGCTCTGAGAATCATAAGCAATTTTCTACTCTCCAGTATTATTGAAGAAATGTCTAGAAATAAATAGGTAATACCACTCTGTTTCTTCCCCCCCCCCGTCATGAAGTTTACTTCACTTAAAGTTAAAAAGAGTTTAGGGGGAAGGGGAGGAAGTGGATTTTAGCCAACTTACATCAACTCCTTTTGGGCCGGGAGGTCCAGGACTTCCAGATTCTCCAGGAGGACCTCTGGGTCCAGGAAAGCCAACAGCTCCAATTAAACCAGGTAAACCAATGCTTCCTTTTTCACCAGGTATCCCATCTTTCCCCGGGATGCCAGGAGGACCTGCTTCTCCAGACTGACCCATTTTACCTGGCTCGCCTACATAAGAAAAAAGTAAAGCCACAAAAATATGAACTATACATCTCTAACCTCTAATATATATATATGTAGAGGTGTTTGTCTCTGTGTGCGTTTGTTTGTTCGAGATTCGCGAGTGAACCGTAAGAACTATAGGGTTTCATGATTTCTAGATGTGTTTATATGAAATTATTTTCTAATTTGCTCTCAACCCGAGCCCTGGAATCCGCCTTTTCAAGCATTACCTCAGAGACGTCGGAGAGACTGCTAGGGCTGTCTTAGCCCTCTTCACTTCTGGTCGAAAAACCGGCCTAGGTCGAAATCTGGCGAGTTGCTACGTGGGATCGAACCGAGGAGCTCCGGATTCCGAGACCAACGCGCTATCCACTCGGCCAACCAGACCTCGTGTTTATATGAACTGTGAAAAGGTTTATTTTTTCCAACTTGGACTTTTAAAGTGTTTTTTATTAGGCTTCTTCACATTCTGCTGAAGTTTGGGGGCTGTAGTTGCCTCCCTTCAGAAATTATTAGGGGTTGAAAATCTAAACTTCCAAAACGAACTCAAAATACCTTATTATAACATTTACATCTGATTTAACGTGACCATAAAATACTTGGATATTGTTTCTATTCATTTATGTACCACATAGCCCATTTTCAGCCCCGTATCATCACAAAAGCCCTAAAATTTCAATTTTTAGAAATATGTCTAGCATTTCTTCTAATTACTCTGACTGAATTTTTGAAAACACTAACACCTTTGTCTGAATAACACAAACATGAAGTGATAAACTGCAACTGAATTAGGACCCTCCAATTGAGCGCAGAGTGAGTTGAAGCTATTTCCTCTTTTAAACTTCCGCATATTTTAGTAACGTTAGGTACGGGACCTCCGAGCAACTTGGCGCTACACCGCTACCCATCCATCAACATACGCGCGCACATAGCTAACAGAAACCAGTTACACTGTTCTTATTTCACTGCATGTAAAAAAGTGTCGCGTGTTTCATGTACCAAATGAAAATATGAAATAACTACAACTACAAATTATATCATTCAACTGTCGTAAATACACGCATTATTACTATAAAACTTTTAATTTGGTGCACAAGCTTATAGGTACCTACCCATCCCAAAGGAATGATCTACTTGCCATTAAATAGAAGATATCTACACCTGCGGTTAAAACAAAGGACATTTCGATACCTATGTACAATATAACTCTGCGCTTTTTCTTCTACGCTTTTTCTCTCTGTACAGCAATCATTTGTGCAAACGATCCAGGAACGTTTTAAATTCATTACATAATCGTCAAAATATTCCGTCAACAAACGAAAACCGATGCCTTTATTCAACGGCTACAAATTCTTGAAAGCAAGTTCTTTTTCAACACAAATCAAATTCTATACACCGATAGTCACGTATATGTATAAAGACGACGCTATAGAACACGTTTTCAATGTATGATCTTTCCCGAAAATTTACAAACTATTTTGAATAGATGTACCTCTGGCCCGTTCTAAACTGTTTCTGCTACATCTTGCTTTCCAAAATGCTGCGGTGTTTTCTAGTTCGTCAGTAGGCAGTCGCGTTCTAATTTCTTTTACCAGAAGTTCTACTAATTATTGTAATTTTTAGTTTCCTCTGTATACGAAAAATATTTCGCGCTACATTTACATACACCTCCTCTACAAGCTACAATGAGTAGTCCACCTCAGATGAACACACAGTCAACATCGTGTATGCAGAAGCTCTTCAGTCGTAGGTAATTGCAGTTGTCATTAGATACAATATTACCAGCAAATCTGATACATTAATTAATACACCTATACTCATGCAAAGTCTTTCATTTTTTCCATAAAAGCCTTCTTTCCTCTCTCTCTCTCAGAAATGTACAGTGGCGAAAGATTTGTAGGTAACGTGTAGGTACCGCATACATTCACACACGATAGAATTTCGCAAATCTGCATAGTTTTAAACATACCTACGTAAAATAATACGTGTAGTCAGTCTTAAGTCTGGAAACCAAATTAATGCGAAGGATATTGGGCACCAAAAAATTAATTTGATCAGTAATAATGTTTACGTCTTACTGCGCGGTATAGAGCTAAATATTAGTGTTCCTCCATTTAAAACTTACTTTATCTAACTCTCTTTAGCCACTTCATTTTAGTCCACGGTCTAGATGAACCGCGAAGCGGGTCAACTAGTGCATATGGTATGCAAAATACAAAAATGAAAGTTGAAACTGAGTATTCAAGATTTATCAATAAAATCCTAGGAATAAAGTTAAAAACGTTACAATATAAATTTTAGAATCAAGATCACATTGTGTTAAAGGCCCCGAAATAAAATACTAGATTAAATTAAAGCTGGCCCCCTTCTCTAATTTTATTGATCAAGGTGGACCGGGTTAGTGATGACAAACGAGCGAATGTTCACTCTAATAGATGCTCAGCATTTCTGCGAAATTCTCAGCAAATACTCTGACAAGAGAAATATTTGATTTTAAACATGCTTACTGGGACGAGACTTAGTTTCTTTAAACATACATACCTACATGTATACGCTCAAGAAATCTGGAGCAACTGCTCTGCAAATGGTGGACTATAACATGATGAACTGGTCAAAATGGAAAAACTGGAAACGAAATAATAATCTTATCCGAAATTGAAATGGGTTTTGATTAAGAAACGTTCGCGAAAACTTTTCGGCCTTCGGCCGAAATGTTTAAGACCATTCACGTTTAAAAAAACGCAACTCTCGACAAGGAATAGTATTATAAAAATAGAAAACTACCCGGCTATCAAAATTAGAGTTCGTATAAATTTGAAATCGCAACGTTTAAGGCCGAAACGTGTAAGACCGAAATATCTGTATAATACAACAGAACTACGCGGCTATCAAAATTATATTTCGTATCAATTAAGTAAATCCCAAAAAAACATCGAGTACGTGAGTGGCCTCGCGCTTCTTATGCTGAACATAGATTGAGGAAACTCGTGAACGACTCGACCGATTGTCATCAAACTTTTACCTGCACAATTTCGAGTACTTCTCTATGATCTACCAAAATTTTGAATCAAATGATTCAATAGTTCCTGAGATTTTCGTGCCACAAATTTTGTCCTTAAATTGAGGAAAACTTAAGAACGGCTCGACCGATTGCCTTCAAACTCTTCACTGCATAATTTCAAGTACTGCCTCATAATATATCAAAATTTGGAATCAATTGATCCAATAGTTTTTGAGATTTTCGTGCCACAAAATTAGTGTGTACATATATATACATATACCAGCTGACCCGCTTCCCGGGTCATCTAGACCGTGGGCTAAAGTGAGTTGGCTAAGGTGAGCTGGCTAAGGTGGGTTGGCTAAAGAGTGTTGGCTTAACTGAGTTAGTCCCTTCCTCTTCCCTTTACAGCAAACAGCTTTCTCATCTTCCCTCCCCATCCTTCCAACGATTCTCTGTGATCCACATCCGTGATCTTTTCCAAACTTGCAGTTTTCTTCCCTCCACCCATCCAGCACTGCCGGCATCCGCTGCTAATGCGACTTATAAGCGGGTGGTCACTTCACTTCTTCTTCTTTTTTAATGTATTATGGACTTCACTTTTTGCTCACGTTCTTTAAGTATAACATGCGGCTTAAACCAAGCTGACAGGCATCAACAAAATGTCTCCTCACCCGCTTCATATCCTCCTAATGACTAAGGTCAAAAATTTTATTTTTCAGTTAGGTTTTCTGAACTGTTTCATTTTCTGTTTGCCTCTTCTCTTTCTTTTTTCTTTCTTCCTTTTCCTTCCTTTTTCACCTTTTCCTTGTAAACTTTTGCACCCCTTGAAATCTTGCCTAACCTAGCCTATGCCTGATGTCCTACGCGGGATCTCCATCGCTAGAAGTACACGCATAAGTACTCGATCTTTGGGGAAGGGGTCCAGAACCCCACCCTCTTCCCCGTATCCGCATCTTATGATTTACCCCACCAAACCACACAAACCACAGATACAACACTCACACATATAAATTTTACATTAATAAGTGTTTACTTATTTTAATGCTACTCATGTTATCGTAATTCGTCTTGATTCACCTGTGGTGATATTTTCACTTTTAAACTAACGTATTTTACCTTTTACCATTTTACCTTTTACCGTTAAACTACGACTGGCCGATTTTCACTGTGCACTGCATACACAATCATTAGCTTATCTTCGTTGTTTCCTTTAGAGTCATGATCTTGATACCTAATTCGGGTATTGTCAATTTGTGTAAATACTGATTTTTGGCCTTTGTACAATCCGAGACATGTTCTGTTCGTCAGTCGTTAAACTTCCATCTTAGCTCACGCATATTCGAGTGTTTGTCATTTTTGTAGAGCAAACGTCTTTGAAATTCCAATTTCAAATATAGCTGACTATTTTTCTTGCGAAATAAATTCGGTTTTAATTTGCAAATTGTCGAATCATTAATTGCCTTAAATGCAAACACTTACATACATTTTACAGAAGAGAGATTTTGATTATGAGACGCTACACATTTTTATATGCAGTTTGAACTTACTAATAGTAGTTGCTGTGGGAAAAGAAAGAATAAAAAAACGTAGAAGAATAGGCGCATTAGCCTATTATACTTAGGTATTAAAACCTCCTTTGTTGTTTCTGTTCCTAACCTTTATTTGTGCATGTTCATGCGCGCGTGTCTGTGTGCGTGTGTTGATAGACGAATCACCGTGTAGCCGATACCAGGTTCTTGGCTCGGAAAAGGTACTCTGAGACGCGCCACTGAAATTTACAAAAATTTAAAACTGCAAAAATAGCTTAACAGTCATTGCCTTCAGTTGGAGGGTTCTGATCTACTTGCAGTTTACTGCTTCATACTTGTGCGTTATTCAGAGGAAAATGTTGGTGTTTTCAAAAATTCAGTCGGATAATTAGAAGGAATGCTGAAGATAGTTTTCGAAAACTGAAATTTTAGGGCTTTTGGAGGTGATACGTGGTTGAAAATGGGCTGTGTGGTACAGAAATGGGTACGAAACAATATCCAAATATTATGGTTGTTTTAAATTAGATGTATGTGCAATAATGAAGCATTTTGAGCTCGTTTTGGAAATTTCAGATTTTCAACCCCCCAATAATTCCTGAAGGGAGACAGTTACCGCCACCAAATTTTAACAGAATGTGAAGAAGCTTGATGTAAAACGATTCTAAAAAGTTCAAGTTGAAAACAAAATTAGAGGGGCCAGGGGGGACAAATTTTTGTGGCTCCCTCCTAATTATGGTACCGAATTTTTTTATAGCCTAAGACCTATTCCGGACTCATACAAACATATCCAGAAAGTTCGAACTCCCCAGCTCTTATGGTTCAGCCGCCAACCTCGAACAAACAAACACTCAAACAGACAAACATTCATTTTTATACAGAAGATATATGTATATAAGGAAACCTGAAATTCAGCCACGATTACAGTCGTGTTCTAAACACTCTGAAACGGTAGAAAAACATTGCCCCGCCCCCATCTTGACAACTGTGACGAGTGTAATATCTCTCTTTTCTCCGAAAAGTCGGTAAAATTAAAACTAGTTGAAACCGTAAAAAACTCGCAGTTTCTATTTCTTGTTTGAAACTTTGAAAATGCGGATTTGGAATCCAGCTTCTAAATTTAGTTTTCATTATTTTGCATCAGCATCAGTTTCCATGGTGACATATGACAGAGATGAGTCGTTATGGGTTCAAGGTTTGAACCATCAAAAATCCTAAAAGTTCTCACTTTTGGAGACAAGTCCGTAGCCAGAGGGGTGCTAGGGGGTGATGAGCACCCCTAGCACTTGCCGAAGCCCCCCTGGCAAAATTTCGAGAGTAAAAATAACGAATTTCTATATTTTTCTCGCGGTTTTTTTTTCAAAACCTTTTTTTTCCCCCAGTACATTTTAATGTTTATAAACTTGGCAATACTGATTTTGCTTTGAAAGATAGATGAATCATGTGTCTGTCATTCTTTATAAATATTCACAAACACAGGGGTAAGGCGGCTCTAAGGGGAGGTATAACGGACAGCCATTTTGATTACAAGAAAAGTAAACAAACGCGTCTTGATAATTTCCCATTGCATCAACGCGCGGTCGTTTACTTTTCTTTCAATCTAAAAGCCTGTCCGTTATACCTCCCCTTAGAGCCGCCTTAACAGGGGTAGGCTCGCGATCCAGTTCAAATTGAATATCGATGGCTAAATGCCTGAGTGACTGTTTGAGAACTGATCTTGATAAGTCCACAGAAACAGAATTTTTTTACTTCCACAAAAGTTCGAAAATTAGATCGTTGTAAAAGTGTTAATCTTTCTTTCACGCGATATATTCAGTTGTTTTTTTTCAATGGGTTGTTTGGTTTTTATCAGTAGGGTAGCCAGGATTTTCCCGAAGGGGGGGGGGGGCAAAGTAAGATTTTCAAGAGAGAAAAAGTCTAAAATCGAGGTATTTTTCAAAAATCGCCGATATTGGAGGACTATTTTATAAAAATAAAGGTAAAATTACTGCTTGGGCGAAAATTTTTCGAAAAAAAACTAGAAAATCTGTTTCTTGTTGACTCTGGATGCAGAGAGCGGTTGTTTCAGACACATAATTTCTGGATCTTATAATTTGCGATTCCTAGAATCTACCGAAGCCAATTTATTAAGAATGAAGCGAGGGGAGAAAATGTCACGGTTCCCGACTCACCGATTTCGGCCAGAGAGCAAAGTGTTTTAAAGGCGAAACATTGATCGGCATTCGCCCTCCCCCCTGGCTCCACTACTGCCTCGTAGAAATCTTCACATTATATATACTATGTGTGTATCCTTAAGCCCCTCCTGGTAAACAGTCAGCACCTCCTACCGCAGACGGGCCTGTTTGGAGCATTTATTACTCAGGAAGCTCATATGAGTATTTTGCTCCCACTTGCCATTACTAGCAGGTGCTAAAAGAACCACAAATTACTCTAATTCAACTTGAACCAATTCAAAATATGAAACAGGTGATTTTTCTGAAATTCTATATGAAGGTCATTCACATAAAAATTTAAGAGTGATTTTGTTTTTTTCTTCTTTTTATTTTTGCTTCTTTTTAGGAAACTTAAAAATACCTAATTATCGTCCTACGGGTTCTACTAGAGCTCTATAACTTCGTGTGAGTACAATCGTCCGCCATTTTGACGTCAACCTTACCCGTGGGTGCCGAATTGACTATGCGGTACGCTCCGCATAGTCGGATTCGGCATCCACGGGCGCGGTTGGAGTCAAAATGGCGCACGATCGTACTCACACGAAAATAGTCTGGCCACTTTCGACGCGTCTGCCTAGTAAAAAGGTGCGCTAGTTTGGGTAAACCTGACAACTCGCAACGAAACTAAAAGTGCCAACTTATACTGGCCAGACTATATATGTAGAGCTCTAGTTCTACTTCTTGTTTTGGTCTCGGTATAAGTAGAACCCGATACCGCGGCAAGCAGGAATTGGCCTGTTAGCAATAGATAAAATTGGAATCAACAAAATAACACATCAATAAGTTATTGGAAGAACTGGCATGAGGAAAAACCATAGCTTAACTTTTCTCCGGTCACTGATGCGATACTCGAAAGGGTAGTTCCTGTGGCCGGGGGTGCGGTGTCATAGGGGCCACTTTGGCATGCGTGCATCGCCATACGTCCCACCACACCAACTCTTATTTTTGAGTATGTAGGTATTTGTAAACATTACCTCAAGTGAAAAAGAACTTCAATAATTTAAATTTAAATCAACTTCTGAATTTACTTAAACTACACATTATCATTCTCAATATCTACTTTTTTTAAAAATCATTTCAGGTAAAAAGGGCAAAAAATGAATTTACTTTCCTAGATACATGTATAGAGTTATGATATGAGTAAATACCTCGAGGTCCTTGTAATCCTTGGCTACCTTTGGGACCAGGAATTCCTTGATCTCCTTTGATGCCAAGCGAACCAGGAAATCCGGGAGGTCCAGGTTTTCCAGCGTCTCCCTACAAAAATAATACAAGATTTTCATTACAATTCAGTTCTTAGAGTGAAACATTACAGACGTCTGTTAGTTTTTCTAGCAAGAAGTCTAAGGAACCGGTGATTTTTGCCGTGCTGCAAAGTTTTAAAAACAGATCCAAAAAACTGTTCATTCTCTGTTAAGGTCAGGAACTAGCTACTGACAGCATAGTTTGAAGTTTGAACATATTGTAACGAGATTCGCACTGAAAAACGCACAAGAACAGGAAAGAACTTCTAATATCACACTATAATACAACGCACAAAACACAGTAGCTAAATCGCTTTAAAACCCACAATTTATCGCATACAAAACTAGACTACACGGGGTCGGCCAGCGGCTTTTATATATCCTTGCATTATTGGTGAAACTCTTTATCGCTCTCATTATGGAACTTCTATTCTGCTGCTTGAAACGTGTCGATCTTTCTTCGCTTATCACAAATCGCCACACTGCCCCCTCCTTAAGCCTGGACATCTCGGCTAGGCTCCAGATCTTCTTTATGGTCACCATGCCAGACTGTTAAACGATCAAGGTGCACGACTTTGGCTTGTCCACCACCAAGCTTCCAAATCCGGTATACAACATCATTGATCCGTTTGAGTACAGTGTACAGTCCTTCCCAATGACTATGTAACTTCAGGTTCCGTCCTCTCTTTCATTGGGGATTGTAAAACCAGACACAATTCCTAGCCTGGAAGCTGACCTTGTTGGCTCTGATGTTGTAGCAAGTCTTCATCCAGTCGTTGGCAATTCGCAAGTGATTTCGAACCATGCAATGAGTAGAGTCAAGCTTTTCTCTGTCTAGTTGTAATATCCCCTTAATGGCGATGAATGTGTGAGCCTGTTAGGAAACTACCGGAAACGTTTGGCCCGCAACACCCCGGCCTCTCAGTTTAACTGTTTTGGTTTGACTGTCTTCTTATTCAGCGACTGGGTGTGAGTGGATCGGGACCCAAGATGGCGGGTAGAAAAGCGGGGAGCTTGAGGTGTTTGCAGAGAGAGTTGGAAGCCAAGTAGGATAGGAGAACATATGAGACAGCAGAGGGTCTTTGGAATCACAAACAGAGCAGGTGGGGAACTCCAGGCCCGACAGAAGGAAGGAGTGGGTTTGTTTGATGAGACCTATGCATAGGTGAGTCAGGGTAGATTTAATCCTGCGCACGGACGATATACCCGGGAGGGGAGATAGAGCCAATGAATTGAAGGGATGGAGCTTGGAACGGGATATGGACCATTTTCCTGCCACTGAGCGAGAATCATGTTTCAAAAGAGGCATTTTATATCGGAAGCAAAGGCGACTGAGGAGGACCGGCAATCCAGGGTCGATAAAATGACAAAATATGGTATGATTACCAGTCGTTGACCAGACAACACTGATCTTGATAAAGGTTTCATTTTTGATTTTTCATTACATTTCCGCTTGATGAAGGTCGGCCCATTTATCATTATCAATATTTAGTCATTAACAGGTTTTGTCCAGGCTCCAGGATGCAGGATCATGTTGATTGGAATCAACTTCAGATCAATTTGTGATCCGCATAAAAACATTCATTCAGTTCGCGCGATGTGAATCATTTCCCCCACAGCAATGTGTAATCCGAATCAATTTTCCTTGATCCGGACCAAATTTTTCAAATTATTTTTAAATTTTGATCTTTGATGTACCTATTCTATGTTGAGTTTGAGAAAAAGGTTCAAAACATCCACCAGTTTGTTGCCTTGAATGCCAAAATGTTCGAGAAGCCAGACCAGGAAGAGGAGGGTCACCATTCTGTGAGAAGAGGTGAAAGTTGAAGCTATTTGCATTCGTAAATTTTTGTAAATTTTTGTAGCGTTTCTCAGTGAACATTTTCGAGCAAAACCCGACTATAGTCGCCACACGGCAATTCGTCTACCAACACACGCACGCACGCACATACAGAAAGGTAGAGAACAGAAACAAAAAAGGATATTTTGGTACGAAGTATAATAGGTAGATATGGGAAGACGGTTGGGGGTCCGGACCCGCGCTCCCCAAAATATCTAAATGCCTACCAATGCAACTTCTTTATTATGTAGTAGCAGTTCCAGCGATGGATGTCCCAATAGGCACCTTAGCCAAGTACCTAGGGCGGCAGATTTTTGCACAAAAACAGCGGTATAAAAAAAGGAAATTCGGAAAAGAGAAAAAGAGGAAGAGAGTCAGAAAAAAGGAAAATGTTGTAGAAGTTGCAGAAAATATACCTGGGAAAAATTATCAAATTTTGACCTATACTTCATTAGGGGGATATGCAGTGGAGGGGTGAGGGGGCATTTTGTTCAAGTGCCTATAGCGTCATAGCTTCTAAATCCGCAGCTGGTTACAAAGAATGTAAGCAAAAAGTGGAGTCCATAAGACATTAAAAAAGAAGAAATAAAGTGACCACCCGCTTATTAGTCGCATTAGTAGCCAATGCCGGCAGTACAGGAAGGGTGTGTGATGGGACGTATGGCGATGCACGCATGCCAAAGTGGCCCCTATGACACCGCACCCCCGGAGGAAAACTGCAAGTTTTCAGGCAGGAAAAGATCACGGATGTGATCATAGGGAATCGTTGGAAGGATGAAGAGGGAAGAGATGGGAAAGCAGTTTGCTGTAACGGGAAGAGGAGAGGACATACTAATGCCTGCGAAGCTCCTTGCGGTTAAATTTTGACATGTATTCGCGTGTTTCCACGCCAAAGCGGGAGGCTAACACTTCAGCCAGCTCACCTTAGCCAACTTACTTTTGCCCACGGACTAGATGAGCTGCGAGGCGGGTTAGCTAAGTTACGTATATACATATAAGGCAGTGACACATGACGTCACCGGAACGCTCGTTATCAATATTGGGGAAAGAACCAAAATGAAATACATGATGTAGTCTAATGGGAAGTTGACAAATTTTTCCGTTTATGTCGAAATTTCTCGAAAGTAAGTGGAATTATGTGAAAAATAATAAGATGAAATTTGTAGGAAACGGTATTTACCTTTTTATAGAGCAAAAATTACTATAGAGCAATGCTGTATAATTTGAACATTCTCTCGCGAATTATTATAATTTGAAAATTGAGTATACTAGTAAGTAGCTCAACATTTTGACTTATATACTTCGGATTCACGTTATTTCTAACTGAATTTATCTTACTATGACGCTTCGGAATCTTCTTGCATGCAGTGACAGCAGCTGGGAGAGCGAATAATTTATCGTGATGGGATAAATCAGTATAATCCGTCGGGAACTCGTAGATTTCATGATCGAAGTCATCATCGAGGAGCTCTATAAAACTGAGTGCCCATACGTTACTCTTGCTATCAGTCTTCAAACCCACAACATACATAATAGTAAAACGTGCACGGACCGACGACATAGCGGTGGAAGTAGAAGGCACGGCAACGAAACCAGAGACGTGAAACGTTGAAAAAAGAAAAATTTATTCGCAAAATACGCGAAACGAAAAGTTTTTGAATTTAGAAGATCGTTAAGATCTCAATAAATTAGTCGACAGCGACAGAGGATGAATGAGTTTATTAAGAACAAATTCAAAAACAATTTGTCGCTTCGAAAATACGAGTAAGTAGGTATACGAGCCAACGTTGATGCGATACCAAGGTAAGCTAAAAACTGAAAGTGAGTGAAATATGATAAGCGGTAGGATATATCATGATGTGAGAACGAAGAAGCGATTAGACGTGAATGAACGAGAAAACGGGAGGCAAGGAGTAATGGGATTACGAATGGTTCTTACATATACCTATATGTACATATAAAAGAAAACCTGAAATTCAGCCACAGTCGTGTTCTAAGCACTCTGAAACGTAAAAAAAAAACACTGCCCCACCCCCATCTCGACAGCTGTGACGAATATAATACCTGACTTTTCTTCGAAAAGTCGGTAAAAGATAATACAGGAAGCACTTACTATCGGTCCCGGAGGTCCAGGGAGTCCATCAGATCCTCTAATTCCTGGCGATCCAGGCATTCCTTCACGACCTCTATCTCCTCTCGCTCCAATTGGACCCTGATCAATGGAAGAAGAAAATAATTAAGCTTATCGATATTTTGTAATAAAGTATAATTACGCATTGTGTGCTAAGGAGCTTGCGGCAAACAGTAACGCGAGTACAGATTATTTCCCCCCTTCTCATCTTCAATTTCCTTTGTTTCCGCCATTTCTTCTAGGTACTCAGGCTGGATGAGCTTCGCCCACCCACAAAAGTCTCCATCCACAGTCCAACCCACCGACAGAAGACTGGAGAAGTAAAAGTGCGAATCAGTTATACAAAAAAATATCATTAAAAGTATTTTTTAAGAAAATTAATGAAAAAGTAAAACACATCGGTAATAATATCTAATATGAAAAATATCGTAACATCGTAGCTCGAATCCCACTGCTCTCTATACACCATTTTCAAATTTTGATAGGATTTCAACCCCTTAAGAAGGCAGATTAAGCGCCTTATACCCCTGCTTATTTTCTCGCATGTAATCAATTTGAAAAGACCCTTTTTGCTAGTCATAGTACAGGAAGAACATATTCGGACAGGCCCGTATAAAAAAATAACCTAGAAGATTTAGGCCTTTTTCCCCGAACATAATCAGAAGTGAAAAAATAGTACAATTTCCGTATCAGAACTGAGCATATATGGGACGGCGATGTGGGAAAAAGAGTGTAAATGTGCCATCTTGTGTTTTGTGCCAGTCATGTGATGGAACATGACAAATTACGATACACAATCAATTAATAAATATACTGATTTTTTTCGATCTTAATTTTTGAAGTCTGTACCTTGCGGAACGTGCGAACATAGGCTATATGAATTTTTTTCCAGTTTCCAGATTTTCAGGTGGTCATTTTAACAGAAAATATGTTCACAAGCTTTTAACAAAAATGTTTAAATTCTAGCTGCATTGAAAATTTTTTCACGACATAGTTTGCAATTACGCAATATCTTATGCTGAACAGATAGATACTGTAAAGTGCGGAAACATATAAGGCAAATGCCTAGGATCTGAAAAGCCTCGTTCTTTTTCAACTTGCAGCATACATAAGGACTCTAAATTTACCGTCGGTCCTGGTGGTCCAGCCGGCCCAGGAAGTCCACTGTTTCCTTTTTCACCGGCTACACCTTGTTCTCCTTTAGAACCGTCAATGCCAGGAAATCCTCTATGACCTTTAACGCCAGGCAAGCCGGGCATTCCTGGTAAGCCTCTCGATCCTTGAGGTCCTGGTGCACCTGTTACGCCAGGTTCTCCATTCTCTCCTCTCTCACCCTAAAAACAAATGATTTTCATTTTCTCTTCTTTTTTTTTCAAGCTTACAATCCAATCTTAGGAAAATTAACAATCATAAGAAATATAAATACATTGTGTTTCACGTTAATTGCGAAGTCAATTCAATATGGAATACGTGAGTACCTCTAAATACTGAAAAGTCTAGTCTATTTTGAGGTGAAAGATTTTGGGATGTAGATCGGAATGTAGGTAGGAGCGCTAATGTGCACTTCCTTAAAAAAGGCTGAGTGATCACAGACGAAAATAACATTGCTGTAAATGGGACAGGTTTAAAAAAAATAATAATAAAATAAAATTAAGAAATGACAGATATGCTTCAAATTTGAACTGTAGTGAGCTACATGTTCGAATTTGCGATCAAAAATTTAATAAGTCAGGTAGCAAAATTAAAAGAAGTGCGATGAAGTAAGAAATGAAAATTGCCTTATCAGCTTCTTATCAGTTACCGGCAAGATGTTCTGACTGCGTGGAGAAAGGTCCTTTGTCTCATGAGAAATACACTGATCGAAGGCCTTTTTTCCACGCGCGCTTCATTTTTCTCTATGATCACTCAATGAGAGTTCACAAAACATCCACTAGATGTCAGCCACTTCAATTCCGAGTCCCAATAGAACATGCCACTAAGTTTAAAATTTTGAAGGGAAAAACATGCCGAAAACAGTATCAAATAAGGATATATTAGTCACTGAATTCAAAAATGCAATCAGATTTTCGATCTGATCTCAATTTGGATCCCAAATTTATACTTTCGCTTATTTAACCTCGCTAAATAATAATAATAATAATAATAATAATAATAATAATAATAATAATCTCTTCTCTCTATATTATAAAATTGTAAGTTTTATCAACGCTCTATATGCGCATGTGCATGAACGACTCCTCCAGCTCAAGGGAAGAAGTTGTGTTTTACGTCGTGTTCATTCTCTAATCTCGATGTTCGACATTACACAAAGATGAACAAGCGAGGTCCAGAGGACCTGGCAATAGGGTGTTTGCAAATTCTTATTTATTATTTCATTATCTCTGACGTGATGCGTGAAAAGGGCCCTTGTGGTGATCTTGAAATTTTAAGTTTGCGAGTATAGTACCGCTAATTGGCAAGGTCTACAGAATTTGAGGTTGCTTCCACACTTATCAGATCTCCAGGCTCTATAATGCGGTATTCCTTAGTCTGTAGACCTTGGAAATTGGTGGTACCAGACTTGCAAACTCAAAATTTTAAATCACCACAATGGCCATTTTCACGCAACGCATCACATTTATAATAAATTGAAACACTTTGAAATGCAATAGCACAGCAAAAACCCTAGACGCTACACGCACATCATAGAAGTTCAAGGCTTCAAACTGTGAAGCTGCAGACTGCAATTATGCAGCATAAAATTAATTTTCATTTCCTATTTAATTTGTTCCAAGCGGCAAGCAGAAATCAAACACTCTACATTTACAAGACAAATAAATTCAAAGGACATAAATCCAAATAATTTTAAAACTCACAAGTTTTAATGAATATGAACTGATAACTGCTGATAACAATTCAAAGAGGGACAGGAATTTTGTTTTGACTCAAATAAAGGAGGAATTTTAATTCGATTCAAACAAAGTTGTGTTCTTGCTTCAGAAAACGCACATTTATGTGTTCTCTTTCCTCATTACAACGTTTATAAGACGCAAAGACATTAGCTCCACTCCTGGTCACACAACATGTGAAATATTCCTGAACTGTTTGAATGCGAGAAAGATAATCTTTCATTTCAAAAACAAAACGTGATATGCCAATTATTTATTCACGTTTTTCGTTAATTCTGCTACACGATTATAATAGAAGTATACAAATTTGTGGTTGAAGGCATGTTGACACTTTTGGATGATTCCTCATTCCTGATAACGAAAAGGCGAAGGCAAATAATCAAAGTAAGGTACTATATACCAAGTGCGGACACCAGCCATTTTGTATCCTAACCATGCCCATGAATGCCGAATTGCCGAATTGACTATGCGGTATGCTCCGCATAGTTGGATTTGGTATCTCCAGGCACTATAGGATCCAAAATCGCGGATGTCCGCACCTGTTATAAAGTACTTTAGTCAAACGAGAATAGTATCTAGGTATTTATATTACTGTATGAGCAGCAAAAGTGAGAAATATTGCAACGTGTTTGATGGATAGTGCCACAAGCGAAGCGAGTGGCGCTAATCAAACAGTTGTGACACTCACAAATTGCTGCTTGTCTTTTTTTTTAACAAAGACATAGGTATTTAAGAAATCTTATGATACAAATGAGGAGTTATATGTCAAAAGGGCGTCCGTTCAATGTATTTCTTATGGAACGGACGCTCTTTTGACAGATAACTCCTCAAATCAACACAACAAGTTTTAACTTTCCAAATTTAAATGTTAACAAAAAGCAAAATTTTAGAGCTCTGTTATTTTTGACCAATAGAAATCGTTGAAACATCGACTAATGAAAATCGTCAATAGCTGTGGCAAAAAGTAAAAACATGAAACATGACACAAGAAAAGGACCTCAGTATCCAGTTACCACACAGGCCTTTTTCCTGGACCACGTCACAAATTCCATATCCACACTGTTTTATTTTTTGCCACTGGTTTCATCGTTATCATTGTTGCCAAATCCGGTGCGAATAAATGTAAGTTTCGCTATCTGAAATGATCGCCCTTTCACTGCATGAATTTAAAAAAGGAAATATTTGTGAAAGAACGGAATACCAAAATTACCACTTAATACTGCTAACATATTTATGAGACATAACTCACTTCGCATTATTCCCCGGAAAATTTTCTGAGATATGAGTATAAGTACCACAGAATGTTGCTTGCACAATTTGCAAATTCAGTGACCTCCCGAAAAAAAAGAAAGAAAAAAAAACAATTCTGTTACCGTGTTCAATTTTTTCGGCAATCCCAAGCTGACTCATTAAAAAGGGGTATAGTCAAATTTTGGGCCAAAATCTGAATTGAACCAAATATTTGATTGCATTTTCAAACTCAGTGACCCTAAATACTGCGCTACTTTGATACTTTTTTCTTTATATTTTCTTTAAATTTTTAAAGTTGGTGGCATGTCCCAGTCCCACTTTGAGAATAGGAAAAATATTTTACCCTAAAATAAACTGGTTTTTGTATTGGGCATACTAAGCACACGTACAACTAACTACTTGCTTTAAAAAAAACTCCACCTTCCAATAGAATCTAATTAATGTAATAAGCGACTGATGGTGTACCCCACAACTTTACGGACTGTAAAATTTCACTCACGAACAGTGTCATCAAATTTGGCATAATATGTAAGTATACATATGCTCGGCCACAACGAAAAATGGATTACAAAATTATTTTGCACCTTACTATCTATCGCATTCGTTTATATGTGCTTGCTTTAATAAATAAATAAAAGAAAAAAAAATGAAGGAAAGAAAGAGAAAGGAAGAAAGTAATAAAGATGAAATAAAGAATCAGGGGGAAGGGGGATATTATACGACACGATAGGAAAAAAGGATTGCACGACAGGAATTTTGTAAGCATTGACAATTACTATTTCATTAGTAAGAACGACAAAAAATATTTTCGAACGACTTTAATTTTAAACAATTTATTACATTCCCCGCCAATTATATTTTTTCTTCACTGCATTGATATTAGTTTTGGTGCAAGTTCTATGACTCGGTTATAGAAGAGAAAAGAATGGATGGTAGAATTGGGTATTGGTCAGCATATGATTAGCTATCTCTGCGATGATGAGCTGGATTGTAAGTTTAGCAGTTGCAAGTGGAGCAGATTGGTGACTTTAGGTGATTGAGCAAGAATTCATTTTTGTAGCTTTGATGTGGTCAAAATAGATACAGTTAATGGTTGTTTCTTTGAAGCAGTGAAGTGGTGGAGTTATTTTTCCGATTGTAGTAGTCAGTGGCGTAGCCAAGGGGCAGGCGAAGGGGGCGAATGCCTCCGCCAAGGCATTTGAAATTGAATATAAAATATGCAAGAATGAGCAATTTTTCAACTTTAAAACACGTTTTTCCAGAAAATTTTTGCTCGAGCAATAATTTTACCTTCATTTTCATAAAATAGTCCTCTAATATCAGCGATTTTGAAAAAATACCTCAATTTTCGACTTTTTCTCCCTCGAAAATCTTACTTTGCCTCCCCCTTGGGAACATCCTGGCTACGCCACTGGTAGTAGTCCAGTTGAGTATGTCTGATTTGATATTTTGCAGTTTACGGGAAAGACTATTCCCCTCAATTTATTTTTTTATTTTCCCATTTGTTTACAGTTTTCACTTAAATTGACAGCCACACAAAAGGTCGCTTATAACATTTAATTTGTCGCCACCCAGGTTACTGTGGTAATTAATTTTCAGCAGTGCATTGTATATTATTGTCCTGCATCATATTTTGTGTAATTTAATTCATTTTTTCACGTCGCCCCACTTATTTTTTTGTCGGGCATTCATATTTTATTGTTTACAGCGGACATTGTCGTTGAACCCATTGAATTGTCGTATTTGCATTTGTCCCTGCCGTTGTATCCCTTTGTTTTGTCGGGCCATTAAATCAGACCCAAAGAGAATGTCGCAACTACGGAAATTACCATTAAATAATCAGTTAATGAATAAATGAATGAAAGAAAAAAGTAGATTTCTAACTCACATCTTTACCAGGCAGTCCGGGTAGACCACGGGGGCCAGGCGCTCCAGGTGCACCAGCAGGCCCAACATCACCTGGTTCACCATGTGTACCTTGAAATCCTTGCGGACCCGGGGGACCTGGCGGCCCTGCAAAAAATAATAGGTGAAATTTAAACATTAAAGTGTGGAGGACAAAGTAAAAATTATTCAATTACTATGTAGCGGCCGCCGTTCTCTTTTGTTGAGTGACCTAAAAACGCACCCTCCGAGAGAGAGCGACGTTAACGCGCGGCTGGTTTTTCACCTTCGCGACAACCTGTTTCCATGGTATAAGTTACTGAGAGTTCTGAAATACACGTTCGAACGACATCACGTGCCTTTTCTTTCAGAAGTTCGTACGCGCCGTTTCTTTTCGGGAGTTAGTACGTCGACCAGTACTAAACCTACAATTATACATATATGTATATTCTGAGTTTTCTTTCCCAGGATGACTTGCTGGATTCGCCACTAATGAGAATCCACAGAAAAAAGTTTGTTCTTTTGTTCTAAATTTTCCTCTTTTTTTTTCTAATGAACAATTTTTATTGTTATTGAATATAGATTAGGTACAATAGACGAAACGGCGACCACACATTCCTTGTCAGTTTACAGTGGGTATACCGTCTCGGAGTTTCCATATGATAATAAAACAAAATACATATTCTCTATAATACAATATTACCATGTGAGAAGCGGGTCAATCTAGACCGTGAGCTAAGCTGAGTTGGTTAAAGTGAGCTGGCTAAAGTGAGTTTATTTATTCTTTTAGGTATCTCTCTATTTGTTCTGTCTTCAAACGATTGTATCTGTCCCAAATAGTCGAATTCGGAGATTTTTTCCATTTCAGTTCCTTGTATTGTGGTTTACAATCCCGTTCCGTATTGGATAATAGTTTTGTTTTACTTGTATTCATTTCTGAACCCGCCTCTGCACTTACCTTTGTCAAAGCATCTTTATATTCTTGTCTATCAGTACACCACCGTCCGCGAATTGAGATGGTTCAGTTTTTTACCATTTATCTGTATCCCCATATTTTCCCATTCCGGTTTTCTAAATATTTCTACTAATACACAATTTAATAGGTACATAGAAAGCATTTTGAGCTCGTTTTGGAAATTTCAGATTTTCAATTCCCTAATAATTTCTGAAGGGAGACAGTTACCGCCACCAAATTTTGACATAGTGTGAAGAAGTTCAATGTAAAACAATTCCAAAAGTTCCAATTGAAAACAAAGTTAGGGGGACCGTGGGGTGGGGGAGGGGATATTGTGGGCTCCCTCTGTGGCGTGGAAACACGCGATTACATGTCAAAATTTAATCGCACGGAGCTCGGCAGGCAATAGTATGTCCTCTCCTCTTCCCGTTACCGCGAACTCCTTTCCCATCTTCCCTCTCTATCCTTCCAACGATTCCCTGCGATCCACATCCGTGATCTTCCCCTGCCTGAAAACGCTTGCAGTTTTCCTCCCTCTACCCTTCCCGCATTGACGGCATCGGCTGCTAATGCGACTGATAAGTGGGTGGACACTTCACTTTTTCTTTTTTAATGTCTTATGAACTCCACTTTTTGCTTACACGCTTTGTAACCAGCTGCGGATTTAGAAGCTAAGCCGCTATAGGCACTCAACGAAATGTCCCCCTCGCCCCTCCACTTCATATTCTGCTAATGAGCTACAGGTCAAAATTTGATAATTATTTCCCAGTTGTGTTTTCTGCAACTTCTACAATATTATCTTTTTTTCTGTCTGTCTCTTATTCTTTTTCTCCTTTTCCAAATTTCCTTCCTTTTTCCCGTTGTTTTCGTACTAAGATTTGCCGTCTTTCGAAATCTGCCACCATATATACTTGCCTAATGTGCCTATTGGGAAATCCATCACTGGAATTGATACCACATAATATAGAAGTTGCGTTGGTAGGTATTTAGATCTTTCGAGAGAAGGGGGTCCGGACCACCACTCACCCACTTACCCACCCCATCCGCATTTGCCCTCAGCTCTTATGGTTCACCCGCTAACCTCGAACAAACACGCACACCCATCCACAGACAAACTAACACTTTTACACATACTTATTAGTGAAGAGAGGTTTTAATCATAAAACACATGCACAGGACACATTTTTATGTGCAGTTTTGTCTAATGGTTTCTGTAACACACACACACACAAAAAAGGAATAGGCGCATCTACCTATTATGCATAGCCTTACAGATATCAATTGCAGTTAGATACCAATGCAAATCGGGTTTCGAATATATAGTTTGCTGATGTACAATACCTACGTACATAAGTAAATTCGATGTTTCATGGTGACTATTTTAGTTACTTACTTACATATTTATATTATGATAAACAACAACGGTCAGTTAACGGACACCATATAGGTACACTGGATCAGGTTGATGACTTGATCCCTCACGATTCGAATTTCGAGTATTTATACCCATTTCGGTAATTCACAACGACGATCAGGACGGTGATTGAAACAGAATGAATCAATACGTAATGCGACGGCGGTCAAATACATGGGCGACAAACGGGGGTTGAAGGCGGCAATCCATATATGTATGGCGGTTGAAACAGCGACCGAAAAACGTTGTTATGATCGAAAACGGCGATCGGAACGATAAAGTTAACACGTAATTAATGGTTTTTGGGGGAAAATCCGCGAAAATGCAACAATTACCTCGTGGGTGTTTGGGGCATATCCCAGTTCTGATTTATTTATAATAAACAGACAGTAAACGGCTGTATTAGTGTACATTCACACCACAGACTATATGTACCTATATGTAGATACGCCTCGGTTCGAATACAGACTGCACACTGATATACATATGTTTGATCAACCTGTTGCACAGGGCAGTCAAGCAGTGCAGCCACTCCATGCAACGTGTAGGATACAACAGATTTACAACACATATGACAGACAGATGAAGTAAATTAATGCCACTGAAATCGAGTGACAGAGAATGATAAACAACAATAAAATTCGGCTCAATCAATCATTTTTCGATTAAAACAACTTATTAGGCTTGAATTAGTCTCAACAATCGACACATATTAAAATCTAACGCGTTCATTATTTGGACTAGTCGAAAACAAATATTAGTTGTTCAATAAAAAAATAATTAAAGTTGATTGGAACTTTACTTGTTGCTTAACACTGCCTGTCACTTTTGATTGTACAGACACACCTGCCTAAGAGCAATGAATTTCCCTGAAAAAATTTTAATTATTCTGACCATGAATAGTAATCTTTATTCGAGATGGTCTAAAAAAAGTAGGCATGTAAAATTTTCCTCTAATCTGGCAAAGTCAACTTTTCAACAGCACAGTTCAAACAGTACTTATAGCTGGGATAACTAATACTAATATTAACTGTCTCCCTTACCAGTTTTGACATCTGCTATCAAACGTACCTGGTGGTCCTCTTGGTCCTGGTGGTCCGACTTGAGCTTGCAAATAGTGTAAGGCATCAGGTGGATAACCAGTAGTAGGTGGCCCCTTATCATTTCGACCATGCATCTGAGCTATTTGTTGGTAATAACTACTCACCTGAAGGGAAAATTAAATTAGCTTTAAAATGAAGCATCGAGTACTTCATACAAAGTTGGAAGCCAAGTACAGGATTTCCAAACTAGTTTGTTATCATAAATTATTACCCATGTATCCATTTACAGTTCGGAGCAAGTAAACAAATAATATCACATAAAATCAGTTTTACCGCGTTTTATCTGTACTTACATCCGGAATTGGTCCAGGTGGTCCAGGACTGCCCGGTATCCCTGGAGCACCGGGAATACCGGGTCGACCAATAATGCCAGGAGGACCTTGTTCACCTGGGAAACCGAGTTCACCCTAGAATTCAGAAAAAAAGAGAGAAAAACTTTGCGAGCTGATAGCCTATTGTTAAGACAGAGCTATCAAATCTTTATTGAAAATTTGGGAGTAGGAAATATTACATGGACGCTGTACCGCCACTGCTGGCAGTCGAAATCGACGCAGCAGTGGACCGAATACGAGCGAAAGCGAAGAAGGCGCCGGGACTAGATGGGATACCAAACAGTGTGTGGTACGTCATCCATCAGGCGAACTCAGGAATACTTTCAATGCAGCGTTACATGGAGCAGTATTCCCAGCCCAATGGAAGATAGCTCACCTGGTGTTGTTGCTAAAGTCAGGAAAACCAGTTAGCGGGCCAGCCCATAGGCTAGGCGCGGATCTAGACGGTCATTTTGGAGAGGGAAGTGGCAGAAGGAAAAACGCGCAGAGCATATGGAAACTTTTGACTTCCTCTCTCCCACAAGCCCCCCTCTGTCCTTCTCTCCTGCAGATTTTCCCCCTTCCCCACATATTTTTTCTTTTTTTAGTTGGGGTCCTCCTCCCGCACAAATCCGCGCCTATCGTAGGAAAGATTTTCGAGCGGATCATCGCAACAGGCTGGAGAAACACTTTGGGGGAGACGCGTGTTGAGCGCCAACCAGTATGAGTTCCAAGCCGGGAGATCGACGATTGATGTTGCCATAAAGCTAAAGAGGCTGGCACAATCAGCGATCCAAAAGCTCCAGTTCGGCGCAGCCGTCAGCCGCGGTATAAAAAATGTATTCAATAAGATGCCATAGACGGGCATTTTGAAGGCGCTGGAGAACGC
The DNA here is from genome assembly GCA_031841125.1 of Acanthococcus lagerstroemiae. Classification (NCBI taxonomy): domain Eukaryota; kingdom Metazoa; phylum Arthropoda; class Insecta; order Hemiptera; family Eriococcidae; genus Acanthococcus; species Acanthococcus lagerstroemiae. The sequence goes on along the minus strand of CM063114.1, from coordinate 35,143,070 downwards.
ATCAGTACCCTGGCGTGCCTACGCGAAATTATCCGGGACTACTTCCGTGACCGGATAATTGTCGCGGAAACTACTACGGGCGTGGTGCAGCGGGAAATGTCGTGTGGTGTGTCGCAGGGATCAGTCCTTGGTCCACTCCTATGGAAGAATATCGCGTTCGACGTAATCCTCTTTTCTAATTTGCACAGACCCCTATCGACGGAATCCTTCGAGCAGAGGTACCACCAGGGGTGAACATCATCTGCTATGCCGATAACACCTTGATGGTCGCAATCGAAAACCACGTAACCACGCTTGAAAGCAAGGTGAACGCGGGACTGGAGGCAATGACCCTTCAGATCGAGTCGGCTGGGTTGTGCCTAGCAGCCCAGAAGATAGAAGCAGTGCTATTTACACGCCGTCAACGGTACAACCCCCCATTTTTCTTTCGACTAAAGGGAGCGTTCACTGTACCTTGTGCAGCCCTGAAGTATCTCGGGCTGTGGTTCAACGGGAAGCTGTCGTTCAGAGAGCATGCGAAGAACACAGCGCAGAAAGCGGAGAAAGTCGTGGCCGTATGAAGCCGAGTCATATCAAACCTAAGGGGCCGACAGAAAAGAAACGTAAGCTGCTGGCGAACTTTGCCATGTTGGTCCTCCTACAAGGGGCTCCTATCTGGGCCGACTCCATCCGTGCCAGGGAATACAGAAGAACCCAATCTGGTGAAGGTCCAACAGAAGGCTGCGCTAAGGTGTGTCAGCGCCTATCGCACTTTCTCCACAGAGGCAGTTTGCGTGCTAGCAGGTATCCACCGGTGGAGTTATCCGCAGACGAGGGGAGGAGGGTATACTGCGCAATGCGGACGATACCACAGAAGAGCCAAGCGGGATATTAGGCAATCCACACTCTGTACAAGGGAAAAGCGGCTCTCCCGCAGTACCAAGGAGAAGTGGACCCGTTTGCTAGTACGCAACCTCGACGCGTGGTTGGGCAGACGCCACGCCCAAATGAACTTTTATGTAACGCAGGTGATGAGCGGCCATATAGAGTTTCCAACAAGTACCTTCATCGGATGGGTACGACCGAGAGCCCGCGGTGCTCCTACTGTGCCAAAGGAGGCGAGATGATGATGCCAGGCATACACACTCTTCGAGTGACTGGCATTCGACCGAGAGAGGGAAGAAGCGACGGCCGCCTTTCGAAATGCGAGCATTAAGCCGCCTACACCCGAGAACCTGGTCCTGACGATGCTGAAGAGTAGCAGACCACAATCAACTTCTCCATCACAACACTCTTCAACACCTGTGACTACAGATCCAAATGAAACATTATCGACTTACATATGTGTCCCCAGAAGAGGCGATTCCATATCCGAAAGCCTCTCCTCGAAAAGAGACTATCTGCCAGAGAAGAAGTGGCAAGTCGATAATCGCTACAAGCACTCCTGAGAAGGAGAAGATCAGAGAGCGCAAAAATAATGTCCTGTTGAAAAAACGAAAGAAAAATAGTGAGCCACACAGTGATTCGTCGAAGAAACGTCGCGTTGTAAGAGAGAAAATATTCAATGAAGAAACTGAAGGTCGTCCTAATGAGAATACTAACCCTGAAGTTGGTCTGACGCAAATTGAAGCAGAAGGGCAAGAATGGCTGAAGAAGCGGAACAAGTCTAAAATTAAGCCTACAGTCACTAATTGTAAGAAGAAAACTCACGCTGGCGTAGTTAAGAGAGCTTCACGCTGTATTGGAGATTCGTCCAGCGAAGATGAACCACAGGCCTTACCCTCCAGCGAGTCGGATATGGATCCGGAAACATTCTCAGACCTTGAAGCACCACCTGAGTTCCAACCCAATCTCAACTTTGGAAAAAACGATTTCTGTGTCATTTAGTTACCTCTCGAAGAGCAAAATGGAATGAATCACTATGTCGGCCAAATTTTAGAAACAGAAGGGCAAAATTTCAAGTTAAATTTTATGCGAAAGGCAGCTACCGGAGTAAACGTGTTTATTTTCCTCGAAAAACCGGATATCGCGTGGATTTCTAAAAACTAGATTCTCACCAAAATAGAACCCACACAGCTCGCTTGAGACTACATCCCGTCAGAATCGTAAATTCTCGTTTAACATCGATTTACGGGAAGAATTTCCGAATTTTGTAAAATCATAATTTCAATGTTTAAATTTTATGATTTAAACCAGTATTCTGAATATATTTTTGCAGATTTAGTTATTTTTTATTATGAGTCGCATTACAACACGGGTTTGAGTCACAGTACAACACTATAGTGGTGTATTGTGTCTCACATGTTCTTTTGTGACTCACCTCGAATTTCTAGCTTGATATATTAAAGCCACAGAAGCTCGCTAACACCATTTTGTATCCTCTTTCCAATGGTTTTTATTCCAAGAAAAAATGATGAAAATTCGAAGAATTATGATCACTCAAATTTTTCTGAGGCACAATACACCAAGTGCCCCTATTGAATTTGTCCAGTCAATTCATGATTGTTGTCTTTACCTTCGCAAGAAAGAAAACAACACAGCCCACATTGTATTGTATTGTTGATGATTTGTTGGTCAGCTCCAGCAGTAGCGTAGCTAGGGGTTTCCCAAAGGAGGGGCACAATAAGATTTTCAAGGGAGAAAAATTATTTTTTTTAAATCGCCGATATTAGAGGACTATGTAAAAATATTGGGGAGGGGAGCACGTGCTCCCCCCCGACGCTTCGCCAAGCTCCAGCTCAATGGACGAGATAATAAAATTCAGGTGATGTTGAAGAAGCAGTTTAGGATTAAATGCCTTGGTGAGGTAAACAACTATCTCTAGGAATTGAGATACGAAATTGCGTATTTGGTAAACTATACTTAAGCTGTTTCCAAGAGGGCGAGCAACAAGAACACATTTCCGCTATGCTCTTCACGTAAGTATACTGAAGTACTCGTACGACACACGGTGTCTTACATTGTCATACAGATGCATATAGTGGCGTAGCCAGACGAGGTATGGAGGGGGGGGGGGTCGTTTCACTTTTACACCATTACAGGTGTAATACTTATTATTACCAGAATAAATTTTAATTTTTTCATATTTTCGGCTGATCCCGGTGGCTAGGCCCCTGTACAGATGTTCTGATTTAGAAGTTGTCGCCTACGCGGATTCATATTGGGCGGGAGATGCAACCGATAGAAAGTCAGTTACAGGAATCTTCATTCGTGTGTTTGGATGTTCAGTTATCTGGGTTTCCCACAAGCAGCGGTCGATTATTAGATCCTCATGTTTTGCTGAATGACTTGCATTAGCGGACTTTATTGGACGAGGTTAGGTATGTTAAAGGGTTAATAGAAGACTTAAACATTTGTTTCGGGTTAGCAACAGCTTTCTGGGACAGCAGTAGTGCTCGGTCGTTGGCCATGAATGGTAATTATTCTCGTAGAAGTATAAGCGTATGGATATTGCTGTTCGTTATACATTTCAACAGTTAAAATGTAATGAGATGGCTCTTAAGAAAATTAATACAAATTGTAAATGTATCAGTAGCTAAAAATTAAGGAGGTATGTTGAAATGAGATGGTGAAAGCCAAAAAGGAAATTTCATTATGTTGGTTTTTGTTAACACTGATCGTTTTTCGCTCGTGGTATAACGTGAAGTTTTATGATGTTTCAGATAACATGTTTTGTGGGCTGTTCTGTAATTTTGCGAATAGAAGTTTTATTAAATCGTTCTCCTCTATCATTTAACTTTCGACAAAGAGCAAGTTGATCATTTTTGAATGGGCAAGGATATACGACGTCTAAATCTGCATTTGTTTTGAGTGAATCACACCACACATAGCTGTCCATAGTGTATAATCATATAACTATGTACATACCCTGGATCCGGGGACATATGTATTCATCGTTCCAGACCTGTAATCTGAATCCGAAGTTGCTGTTCTACTGCTGGTAGACGTTTCAGCGTCTCGATCTTCTTTTTCTGTAATTAGACTTTATGTTATTATGAATGTTCGAATAGGAAAAATATTTGAAAACATAGCAAATATAGGCCCCGTTTTACTTCCAAACCGATTAATGTTGATTTTCGGAATAACCGAGTTCGATGTTTCCATTAATCAAAATTTTAATTTTTGTAAAAAGATGGTGACCTTTCAGCTCATATTTTTATACAAATATAATTGGAGCGAATTACGCGACGCGTTATAGTCGCTTCGGATCGTTAGGCAGGTAGACGGTATGTTATATGTAGAAAAACAAATCTTAATTTATATCAGCTTTGTAAAATAATTTCATCTTGGATATCGCTATTTTATACATCTACACTGAAATTTGTGATCTGAGAGTCGTCAGTTTCCATTAATAAGTTGATAAAATTAAAGAATAAAAGAAATATGAAGACTAGGGAGGTATGTGTATTTATTCTGGATTCGGACATTCTAGCGAATAATTTGAACAATTCACGGGCAGTCAACATTCATTAAAGAGTAAATTATATGTAATTATATGCATCAAAGTAATACTTAACGTTTACTTCTGTCAGAAACCGGAAACATATTAATCTTCTGATGTGGTTCATTATTTTTTAGAATTTAGTACATTAGTACTTCTGCCTGTGGTTATAAAAACAACACTCGTTTTCAAATTACCTAGCAGACACTTATTGTACAGTAAATAGAGACAAGTTTCATATCTTTACCCCTCATAGCAGAAATCCATTACTTCTTCAATTTGGCGTCAGCCACATGAAAAACAAATTAATTCAGAATTGTAAGAATCCGATGTAGACCTGGGCGCCGATAGCAAATTCATCATCGACGGCGGCGATCGGACTTGGGTTTAAAGGCGTGACGCGCCATCTATCTTCTCTTCGGCGGCAGCGTCGATCTTTCCTCCAGTTTAGCGGCCGCGTACACCAGTCATCACACGATACTAGATCTCTATCGGATATGTAGTTTGCTGCTAGCAAATGGCGAACTATCCACCACTCGTCGGATAGCACGCGTTCTTCTATCCGCTAGCTCCGTTCCCGAACTATCCGATAGAAATTAGCATCGTGTCAAGTCAACCTAGCTTTAGGTGCTTACCCCTCAGTGTAGGTATACTGAATATAAAATTATAAAATAGCAGTTTGAGGTTTTGTTCATTTTTTAATAAAGACAGAAGTGCGCATAGTTGTTTCCATTCAATGGCCACTATGACAAAGATTTGAGTTCTTTTTCTTTACTGTATGGTGGCTAAGCCCCAAGTCCTCAAGCCATTCGGTGCACCTGCCACTGCTGGTATTATTACTACTTAAGTACATACTATACGCCGATAAGGTGCCGGTCCATATGTATCGGCGGCGCGCCGGTTACGTCGAGCAGAAATTTCAGCATGGTGTAAAGCCGCGTTCAGATGTGTACGCGGCTTTAGAACAGATTTTTAACGGCGGCGGCGTGGCGCACAGGTCTAAATCTCTAAATCCGAACAATGGTTGCAATTAGGAACAAGAAACAGAACCATATAACGAATTCTCATTGGTGTTGCATAAAACATAGCCGGCGCAAGGTTGTTTTCCCGGGTGGTGCACGGGGGAGAAAAATTTTTTGTAATTTTCCCTATCAAAAAATTATCTTTGGGGCAATTTTAAGGGAAAAAAGGGGGGAAATGGAAAGATGGGTGTGCTACGGGACACCCCGAGGCTGACCTGGGTACAAGAGCAATATTAGAAATGAATAAGAGTACCTACCATGTGTATTCTGAGGAAAAAAGTTTATTGTAGGTAAATTGCAGGTGGTACAGACTACAGATGGTAGGTAGTACGCGCGACGACGCGACGTTAACAACGAAAGCAGGTAACAACCAACTATAAGAACTTAAGAACCCTAAATAATACAAAACTCACAATTCGGGACGCTGCTTGGGGTCATGTCATGCTCATGATGTCGTCTTCGTAGAACTGCGTTCTGTTTAGGATGTGTTTTTATTGATAATAATGTTTTTAAATTCGATATTCGATGCTGAGCTGATAATTGATAAGAAATCGATATTTTATTATTTATTCTCTGAAAACGAGAGAGCCACAGACACAACAGCCAGCACTCAGCAGTACGAGGGAATTGAAACATTGATAATTTAATGATTTTAGCTTTAAGTAATACTAGATTTGTTTTCATTTCTCTTATTAACGCGTAATTTTTCAAAATTTAAAGATTATGTGCCGAAAATTCCGGGTGGTGCACTTTTTCCCGTGCACCACTATCTACGCCGGCTATGGCATAAAACATCAACACACTTCGTCAACTGTTCACAATTCTTTCATATCTCGGCAGCAGGGTGAGATTTTGAATCTTGAATGTAAGCAGAATCTACCTACTTTTGAATATAACTTGTAATTTTTCAAAACCAATGGCATGAGAATACTTGAATCTGTATACAGGGTATTCCGGGAGTGGACGATAAAACTTCGCCTGGTTATATACCAGACTTAGTACATTGATGTTATAAGGGTTGCATCGCTCCGCAACTTGGAGGCGCTGCGGTGTTGAAAAATAAATTTTAATTTTCGTGTATCGAAAAATCGAATAAAATATGATTAATTTTGGTTTATGAAAATTCTGAATTAAGAGATAACCTATCATATTTGGTATCAAATTAAAGAAGAGATCCCAGCGGACAAATTAAGACTATAACGAACAATTTTTACTCATCTGGGACCAAGTAAAATAAAAAAGAAGTGATGAAAAAAAAATCAAAAATTGACGCGAAACACTGTTTTTCATTGTATTTTGAGAAACTGACCAATCAACACCATGATATTTTAAGCTAAACAATAGCAGAAGGTTGCGCTCTTTCAAAACAGCTCAGTACTTCTAGTCTCTAAGTCGCTTCGTTTTAGAGTTATTTACAAAGAAAGAAATTAGGATTTCGAAAATTTCATCCAAAAATCGAACGAAATGTAAAACATTTCAATTTATTAAAATTTAGAATCCAGAGAAAATCCATCAAATGTGATATCAATTTAAAGAGGAGATTTCCGCGGACAAATTTAGAGTTTTCGTTCGTTAGGAATCAAGAAAAATTAAAAAGAAGCGATAATACAGCCTGTTTCTACATGGATGCACATGACTTTTGAAAAAAATAAATGCAAAAATTATGATTATCACGTATTTATGGGTATGACAGAATTATTACGAATGTGTTCGAATTGGCTCCCAGGGTGAAGCCTCTAGGACCTATTACTAGTGTGGTCACTCGTCGAAATTCCCGTTTCGATTTTTCACAAACGTTCACGTCTTCATTTCCGTTTACTTTGAGAGCATACTTATTGTGCAGTGCATTACATCAGGTTTTTTTTTCCCCTCCTACATTGCTAAGGAAAGAAAATTTAACATGTAGATGCGACAAATTTCAGAGAAACTGGGAAGATCGCAGTTGTGCGTTATTTGAAGGATGAGCCGCATGAGCAGGATTGAGAAAGTTTTGGTCACTGAAAATAAAGCTAACATAGGCTGTAAACGGTGGTCCAAATGCAGAATTATTTTGTCCATCATTTTAAAATGTTACGTTGAAAATTCATTGTTTTCATCACTTTGTCGACTTCCATTTTATGTTCCTCAGTCCTTACAATTTAGGAGAATAGCTCATTACAGTCCTAATTTACTCGGTAGAATCTTCTCTTCAATTAGAAATTAGATTTTGTGAATGTATTTCATTTCTAGAGATTTTATGAAAGAAAGTGTACATTGGTTTTACTTTGTTAAAATCAGGTGATGGAAATTCAGCCTTTTACTTTCTTTGCGAAGAACTCTAAAACGAAGCGACTTAGAGACTAGAAGTACTGAGCTGTTTTGAAAGATCGCAACCTTCTGCTATTGTTTAGCTTAACGTATCATAGTGTACTGGTGGACCGACGAGATTGCCGAGCTGCGGAAGGAATGTAACCGCCTCCGTCGCCGCTATCAGCGGATAGGACGAGATGACGGAGGGACGGGTGAAGCCTCGCAGCGGTACCAGCAGGCGCGCCGAGCCCTCAAGGCGGCCATCCGGCAAAGTAAGAAGACGGCGTGGGAGGAGCTGCGACAGGAGGCGGACCGCGACCCCTTCGGCAAGCCGTATCATGTTGTGATGCGGAGGGCCGGGGGGCCGTCGGTAACGAGCCGCATGGAGTCGGGAGTGCTGCAGAAGGTGGTGGAGGAGCTGTTCCCGCAGCGCCCACCACTACCGGCATCGTCATCTGGAGAGGCCACGGAGGAGTTCTGTCCACTGAGCACCGGCGAAGTGGACAGTGCCATCGAGCGGATCCGGACGAAGAAGCGGAAGGCACCAGGGCCTGATATGATCCCGAACGTTGTGTGGGAGTCCGTGCATCGGGTGGAGCCGTCCCTCCTGACCAACGTGTTTAACCGCGCGCTGCAGGAGGGGACGTTTCCGGACCGATGGAAGGCGGCGCGGCTTGCCCTCATCAAGAAGCCAGGGAAGCCAGACGGGCAGCCATCTTCATACCGGCCAATCTGCTTGCTCGACACCGTGGGGGAAGGTGTTCGAGCGGACGATTGTAGATAGGCTGGAGGCGCACCTGGAGAGGCAGAGGACGATCTCGAACAGCCAGTACGGCTTCAGGACCGGCCGTTCGACAGCGGATGCAGCACTCAGGCTGAAGGCGATGGCGGTGAAGGCGATACGCGACGGAGAGTTCTGTGCGGCGGGACACTCGCAATGCCTTCAACTCGATACCGTACTCATGTGTGGTGTCGGCGTTGGAGGAGGCGCGGGTGCCGGGCTACCTCGTGCGGATTATCCGGAGTTATTTCTGCGGGCGTCGGATCGAGATGGAGTCGGCGACAGGACCAGTCACGAGGGCGATGACGTGCGGCGTCCCTCAGGGGTCGGTCCTTGGACCCATCCTGTGGAACGTCGCCTTCAACGGGTTGCTGCGGCTGGCGGTCCCACCAGGCGTGAAACTCATCTGTTATGCCGATGACACGCTGGTGGTGTGCCAAGCCGCGACAACAGCGGAGGTCGCGACCAAAGTCAACCGGGCGTTGGAGTTGCTGACCGGATGGATCGAGTCGGCGGGATTGTGCTTGGTGGTGCAGAAGACGGAGGCAGTTAGTTCTCTTCACGACGCGCCGCAAGTACGAACAACCGACGTTCGTGCTGAAAGGCGAGAGGATCGCGCCACGCCCGACGCTGAAGTACCTGGGGCTGTGGTTCGACGGGAAGCTGTCGTTCCGCGAGCACTTCCGGAGAGCGGCGGAGAAGGCGGACCGGGTCGCCCGGCAGCTGTCGCGACTGATGGCGAACCTGGGCGGCCCGCGGGAGCAGAAATGGAGGCTGTACGCGAACGTCGTGCTGTCGGTCCTGACCTGCGGCGCACCGGTATTCGCGGACGCCGTCCAGATCCCGTACCGGAGAGTGGAGCTGGAGAAGGTACAGCGGAGAGTCGCGCTAAGGTGCGTCAGCGCGTATCGCACCGTGTCAACGGAGGCGGTAGGCGTGCTGGCGCGCCTGTAGACGAGTTGGCGCAGTCCTACAAGGCGCAGAAGAAGGCGAGGACGCGGCAGGAGGCACGCCGGGCGAAGTGTGGCATTCAGCTGATGACGCAGTTTCTTAATTTTTACAGAAAAAACAAAGTTTTTTGTTTTTGTTTTTCTGATTGAGGAAAGGACATATTTTTTTCTCTTCCCAGATACGAGTAAACGGTTTCTCCTCCCTCGAAGGCGAAAGTGAAGATCTTCGTATTCAGGGAAGAGAAGGGAATATTTTATATTTTTCTCTCAAGAAAAAGGTACCTACAAGTAGTTTTCTCTCCTCGAAGAACAGAACTTAGTTTTATTCTGACTCAAGAAAAGTAGGTGACTTGGTTTATCCTCTCTTCTTGAAGAAAAGAATCCTTTCTCGTTCAACAAGAATTCAACTATTCATTTACTCCTTCTCAAAGAAAGGAAAAAAGTTTTCTTATTCAGAAAAAAGGCGGGCAATTTTTCTTTTTTTTTCTGGATTTTTTTTTAAATTTTGACCATTATCCTACTATATTTTGCTCAGTAAATTTGAAATTTGGAGACCAAATTTTAACCCGGCACAAATTCTAATGAGATATTCTGACTCAACAACTTGAGAAATTTTTTATTCTTTAGTTCATCTAATTTTTTTAAATGAAGTCAATTTTGCCCGTATCCACAGGAAGTCGATTTCATTTTGTCCTTTACAAGGATGAAATATCGGTTTTTGGGCCTAAACACGAGTCAGATTAGAAATTCGACGCGATGTTCGAAATCAACAACGCAAAAAACTACTACTACGATAGTTCATCCAGTTTTTTAAACTGAATTTAAAATTCGAATTTCGGGGCCTTTATCCGGACCAGAGCAAACATCTGACGCAGTATTCAAAATCAGAGATCCAACAACCCTATTTTGATAGTGTGCTCAATACCTTCTTCCGATAGCTAAAACACCTTTTGATCGTCATCCATTATCGGCGTCCTCTCAAAACTACGACTTGATTTGAACTGGCGAACAAACACGCGAATTTACCGCGCTGTTTGTATTTTCACCCTGGTTCGTCGGATGTTCGTTGTAAGTTCGCAATGACCATTTTCACTGCGAACATGCAACGTTGTGCACGCAACACTGCTGTGCGCTAGTCTGTACCGGCCTTTATAGAATATACATTGCGCATTATGTATGTATCTATTAAGAGTTAGAAGGGGAAAAAACGTAAAAATTGAGTACTACTTACTGGATGATAAAAAGCATACCTCTTGTATCAGCAGGACTTGAAGAAGGAAAAAGAAACGCTGTAGTCTGAGCAACAAAATTACTCACGGTGGTTGACCAACCAGTCGGTACAGTCTCATTGAATTCGGATATTCCTGGGGAGTACAGTTTTGGAGTAGTGGTATAATTTTGCAGTTTTACAGACATTTCCGGAACATCCACTTCGGTCAAAGATGATTCTGCAAAGTCTTTCGATGTTGTATACTCCGTATCTGCACAAAAAAGAAGAGAAGAATTATATACCATATAATGTATAATGTAAATATTGTGGCAAGTATTTCAATATTCATGTCAGCATAATCTGCTGACGTATCTAATCATTTTATGTACTTATTTATCGATTGAAGGGGTGTCAACAGGACTGGGAGTAAAATAGAGAACGTTTTATAGCCAAGCAACGTATTTTACAAGTACAGCTTTCGCCTATGCCGTCGAATCATGATACAGCAACACCGCGTACCATCCCATACATCCAGCTAAGGTCATCCTCGCAGCGACTCGAATACTGCGATTCCCGGTCGGCTACGCCGTTGCAACGAACGGTGAAAAACTTGCCCTCTCTGTCCAACCGCGACCTTGAGGAATTCTTAGAATCGGCGGCCGAACAAACCGTGTACGGTTTAAACGTCTGCATAAGTACTGGCATTTGGTTCTCAGCCTCGAAACTCTTCCACGAAAAATATATCGAAACTCGCGAACACCCGCTACGAACGAGGACAGCACATCCCTTCCAAGAACAAAAAATATTTTATCATTCTAGCTACAACGCGCGATGTCACGAATCGTGACAGTCCCCACTTAGGCTCCGCCTCTTGATGACTCAGGCAATATTAAGGGCGAGAGAGTTAACTCTTACCCAGGAGTTAACTTCCCGAATTCGGCGGGTTAATTGGTCGAAACAGGGAGTTAACGATCGCCCTAACTCACGTTAAGGGCAGCTTGGACAGTTGCATCCATAGATTTTTCAGTTATAATGCTTGGTCGTATCAGAGAAACATCTATTATAATCTCAGGGTAACCCAAGGTTACTATAATACCTTTACAGATTGGTCCACTTAGCAAAGCGCTAAAACACCAATGACGTCACTGGTGTTCTAATCACAACTCTCCTACAGGGCTTTTCCAGTACTTCAAATTGCATACTTATTCGCCGGTCCTGTTATCAAATTGGTATAGAGTATGATAACAGAATTTGATGTGCGAAATGGGCCTGAATGCAATGGATACTTGAAAACGCCGGAGATCAAAATTTTTAAAGAAAGTTTGAATTCTTTCGGCAAGCCGCAAATTGAACTGTTATTTAATGAAATCGAAGATCATACTATAAAACCATAAGACATGATCGAAAAACGAAAATTTCTAATCAGACAGAGAAAAGACAGACAAAAGGTATTATAAGGTAGAACACGAAAAGATCAAAATCAAAGCTCATTTGGTATACGACCATAATATTACAAAATTACGATAATGTTCTTATCATACACTACCAACTTGATAACAGGGCAGGCAAATAAGTATGCAATATGAAGTACTGGAAAAGCCTATAATACATCAGGCATAACTCGAACACTTCCAAAAACAAACTTCAAGTGGATAAATCTGATACTATTGTGAAAGAATACATAGGCAATTATCCCATTCATCAACCTCTCGAAAAAGGAAAACAAGTGGACCGCTACAAAATTGTTTTTTTACATTACCAGAATATAGAATCTTCGATCAATCCATTCAAGACTTGAACGACCACTCGGTAAGCCCACGCCAAACATAAGCATATTTTAGTAGGGGCCGACTAATTTTCAAAAATTGTTTTCACACCTTTCGTAACCATTAACACAGGCAGTAATCAAATCTCTCATAACTTTTACACATAACCGAATCTCGAGCAGTTACAGCTCAGTACTCAAAAACACTCAGCTCAAAAAAAAACAAAAAAAAAACATACACGCACCTTTTATGCAGGCATAGTAGGAAAACATCGCAGTCATTTGCTACACAGCAGAATACCCCACATCGGCAGCTCAACAATGAATTGTAACATCTAGCCACTTTAAGACACTAAAGGAATTAATAGAATACTGTAAATGCATACCAGCAATGAAGTATAACAAAATATTCAAGAGCACAGATCAAGTTATGATCAAAATAAACGAATAATTCTTCTCCCAGGACATTTAATCCTCATTTTCCAGCCCAAAACTCCCAAAGTATCCCCCATATGTTGGCCTAGGAAAAATGATCCGGTGCCAAGGGCAAGCAACAGATTTAGTCGAAAAGCACGCGGCCAAATTCAATCACATGAAACCCAAATCTGCCATATTAGAAATTTAAAACGTCATATTGTGTACAGCGCGAACTAATTGAACCGCAAAGAATAATGAAATCATTGAAAGCGACATGAAACAGAAAGGCCAAATATTGCCATGAAACTTAGCAAAACCAAAACTAAAACCAACAACGGAGAATTTTTTTCGTTTTCTTTTTTCTTCCCCTCTTTCATCCCCTAATTTTAAGAATGTGAAGGAATTAATCACTCGTAAACAGGATCAAACGCGGTTCTGAACTTGACTGCCAACAAAGGAATCCTACAACTCGCCCCAAACACAAATAGGATCGAACACGGGTCTATACTTAGCTACCATTAGGGAATACTATTCACCCACCAGGGCTCATCACTCACTTTCCTTCCAGACACCACCACTCATACCGGAGCTCCAAATCATGCCATCATCACCTACCCACCCATTGTTCGCACTTTGACATAGGAGTATATTATTCCTCCTCGCTTAGTCGATGCACACCTCCCGGAAACACGCGCGAAGTCCCCATAATCTACCTCCTAATACAACCCTATGTGTTTATTTCTTATGACTGAATGTGGATGAGTACATCACTTCGGCATTCGAGAAACCCTTCGTTACATATTCTCTGTCATGTCATTCTCAAAAAAGAGTCCTGACCGTAACTGAAAGAAAGTGGTTGGGGAATAAACGAGAGTCTTTTGGGCCGAGAAAACTTTTCGTCTCACTCCTTCTTGTCACTTTCAACATTCATGTCACTCACCCCTCCACCCCCCCCCCCTCAGTCAGAAAATTAGCACAGGAGAAAATGGACGAGAAAAAACTCTAATTGCAAAAAAAAATTAGAAATACCACTCAAATCAACACAGCCACTACAACCCCGCTCGCAGGCTTTTCCTTTTTCTTTTTTCAATGTGATAATGAAAATACACCTCTATATACCTACCCTACTTTCACTCATAGCCTAAAATGAGAACAGTAATTTTTCAAAATAATTCCCCCGAAAATCGCACGCAGCTTGCGATGGGATAGACATTCTACACCCTTTACAAAATGCCCCCCATAACCTTCCTCTGCTTGGAAAATTATCTTTCAGAAAACAAACATGGAATCCTCAGGTCAAATCAACTTCTTCAAATGCCAGAAACCCCGCCCTCTCCACACAACTGTTAGACCTATTAGGGACAATAGTCATCACATATTATACAACATTAAGAAACATCTCACTATAAAATATCTTATCTAACCAATTCAAAAAAAAAACAAAAAACATTTTGATCTCATCTATGCAACCCCGGTACTATCAAAATTTTAGTTTATACTTATAATCACACCTCTCTCCGAATCTCGAACAGATTATAAAAGAGGCTCTCATTGCAAAACCATCCCCTGCATTAAATGAACATATTTCGAAACCTCTCCGCACTTCCTCAATAATGGTTCACAAAACTCAAACCCCATTCCAATATTAAACTATATACAAAACGCAAGTGGCTGAATTTTAGGTTTCCTTATACATATGTATATGTATGTACGGACAAAATTTGTGGCACGAAAATCTCAAAAATATTTCATCAATTGATTCCAAAGTTTAATATATTATGGAGAAGTACCTGAAATTGTGCTGGTTAAAGTTTGATGACAATTGGTCGAGTCGTTCATGAGTTTTTCCTCAATTTAATTTAAGGTCAGTATAAAAAGCGCGCCTGTGGATGCCGAATTGACTACGCGGTGCGCTCCGTTTAGTTTTGGACCCGATACGGTACGTAATATACTACAGGGTCACTTTTAAGTCTTTCAATCGTCAGTATTACCACAGTAAATTCCATTAAGTTCCCCCCGGCCGCTGATGCGATGCCCGAAAGGGTAGTTTCCGGTGTTGGAGGTGCGGTGTCATAGGGGCCACTTTGGCATGCGTGCATCACCATACGTCCCATCACACCATTAAATTCCATTAAGTTTTGATATCCATTTTGTTTTGTTTTCTTTGTACAGTGTGATATACCTTTTTAGTTTTTACCGACTTTACAAAGAAAAGAAGCTGCTTTCTTTTTCCTTTTTTTTCCCCCGTTTACTTCTGTTGATATTATATTAGGGCTTTCATTTTTCATTTGATTTCATAATTTTTCCCTTTTGTATTAAATTTTTTGATTCTTAGACTTTTTTTTTTTTAACGATGTAATTTTAATTTTTTCATTTTTTGTACGGTTCGCGAAAAACAGTAATAAGATTCACAATTATTAATTTTAATTTATTATATGATAAAAAGTACAAACGTAAGAAATTCTCTGTTTCAGTTTAGTTTTTGCGTTACGTCTTTCCTTCGCTCTATTTTTCATTTTGCTTTTTCATTTCGCTTTTTTGCTACATTTTCATTTCGTTTTATTATTTCGTTTCAATATTTTAGACAAGAATCAATCATTATTGCCTATTTTTTTGTTCTATTTGTATTTAATTCGATTTCAGAATTTTTTCTTTTTTTATTCAATTTGATTACAGAGTACATGATTTTATTTATTCCTCAGTATATTCGTTCAATAATACGTAGCTCGGAACAGTCGGTTTTGCTTTCGCTACTGCGAAAGCATTTTTTAGAATACCATTTCTCTTTGTAGTCCATAATACACGAAATCATTTTCCAAGTAATATCTATCTAATGAAGACTATAATTTTAAAGAATTTTAAAATATCAGATCATCGCCGGCACATTTCTTACGGAAGCGATCAATTTTTCTTTCATACAATAACACTTTATAATTGTTTTTTCTACCGCATCAATTTTACTCGTTTGAAAGGTGCAATTTGGTTTTTGTAGTCCGAATGGAAATCAAATCGGTTCGCATAACAATTCAACCAAGTACCGAGTAGGTATCTCCAGTGTGGCATCGGAAACCTCATAAGAGGGGGGACAGAAAATTCTAAATTGGACGCTGTTCAACAAAAGGAAACCAACTAAAATTTGTAAACAAAATGAGTTATTAGTATCGCTGGAAAGAGCGTAAAACGTAGAATTTTTCAAAATTGGGCCCCCGATTCAAAAATGTGTACTCACGTTGAAAAAAGCTTATCAGTAAACGCAATATGGCTCTTGAACTTCGAATCACGTGTTCTCAAAACGCGGATTTTGTTAGTTGGTTCCCTTTTGCTGAACAGCGTCCAATTAGATTCGACTAGTAAAAAAAAATAAGATAAAAATATATTCTTTTGTCTCTCCAAAGCAGAGTAACAGTTATAAATCTCCGAAAATCTCGTCTTCAAAATTTCTCAAGGCACTTTTTTCCCCAATTTGCTGCATAATTTTTCCACTTCCTTCGTTGTTGGCGAGGGATACAATGTGCCCCCGTGCCCCGCTTTTCCTAACACCATTGGGTGTCTCAAAATGAGAACGATTCGTTTTACCTGTAGATGCGCTCATTGCTGATGGTGGATTGCTTTCCGCTTCCTGATGCCGACCTGTTTCGTTGTTTTTCTCATCAATAAACTGTACTGTATTCTCTAATGCGGTCTCGGAAGTCGATATCCTCTGAATCTCTGTTGGTATTTCAGTACTACTTTGTAATGGGACGGTTTGTGTGCTATTCTTATCTGAAAGTATTGTAGGTATATTTACATTAGCGAAAAGCTTTCAAAAATATACTTGGCTAAATAAGCTATTATTATGGTCATTATCTTTAGAATCCGAAGGTAACGTTTATACAAAATTCATTCTTCTGAGTTACATACGAGGGGCAATCAATAATTAAGGTTCGCTATTACAAATACAAAAGTACCTACGGAAAAATATCGAAAAAATATACCAACGATCTGTATATAAAATTCCTCATTTTTAGGGTCGGCTAGACCATGCATCGTTTTTTTTTTATTTTCTCAGTGTTCATATCAGACTGACTAGACGTATCAAGTGGTAATATGGATGGCGATTCTGTCGTAGTTCGTAGCAGTTTAGCAGAATTCAGACGATAGGAATTGCAGCATTTGCCGACCCTAGTCGTGTAGCATTGCTGCTTGTTTCTACATATTCTCCAAAACGCGAAAGACTTTTTCCTACTATATTCACGGTGGTGAACATCTTCAGTTCCTCTAATGTTGCGAAATGGCAGCCTCCTAGAGCGACTTTGTTGGCTTATTACGCCTTTTTAGTGATGTTAAACGGATATCCAAATCCGGATTTTTCAGGAGAAAATTCCACTCCGTTAACATTAAGATGAAGCAGTGAGGTTAAACGGATATCCAAATCCGGACAAAATCTGAGTTCTTTAGTCGAAAATTCCACTCCGGATATTTTTTCTGCTCCGATGAAAAATTCGGATCTCAAAAAATCCGCTCCGTTAACACTACGCTGACTAGGTACGCTATTTCCAAACGTTTTCACACACTTTCCGAGTCTAACAGGATAAGGACGCTGCTAAGCAAAAGCCGGCCAAGCGACATTTGTTGACAAAATGAGTTATTAGTATCGTTGGAAAGAGTTTATAAAGTAGAATTTTTTAAAATTGGGTCCTCGATATAAACATGTACGTGTATCCATGCTTTTAAAAAAACTTATCAGTAAACGCTATGTCCGTAAACTGGCATTATTCATTGGATTTTAAAATATCTAACGTTTTCTTAAAAAGTAGATTTTTTCGCTTGGCACATTTTTGCTAAGCCGCGTACAGAGCAAATCACAAAATTCGATTTGAGAATCGGATTCATTCATTTGCAATTCTTTGTGGAGAATCCGATTCTCAAAGCGGCTCCTGCGATTCCATTTTTGCGATTCACTTTCTTTTATTATCGGGTGCATGTGAATTGCCAACCAGATCGGCGAATTGCGAACCGTGGGAGAAAATGCGATGTACGAACTGCCAATCGAACCAAAAGAATGTATCGAGAATGAGATGTACGTATCACCTACCGAAACGTACGTCCCCAGTATAGAGATGGACGAATTGTCAATTATTCAACTTGACGTTATGGAGTATCTTATGGTATCTTATACAACAGTTTTCTAATTTCTCACATTGCAGTGCTCTATTCATCCAAAGCGCGTACCTAGTTGTTGATTTTGAAAAGGCGATTCACAGTGCACTCACAACCGTTTGGCCAGGGATAGACATCACAAGCTGTAAATTCCACCTCCTGCAAGTATGGTACTGGAAGGTACAAGAGCATGGTCGTCCATGGAGTAGATACAGAAATAAATACAGAAGTGGGAAAATGGAATCGATGGACATTCGGCCTACCGTTCTTATCACCTAACGAGATAAAGCCGGATTTTCTGCAAAATTTCTTCCCTCTGATGCCCGAAAATCAAAAATTGACCGCATACCGTGACTACGTATAGGTACATAATGAGGACGTATCTATAAAAAGGGCGTCCGTTCCACAAGAAATACATTGAACGAACGCCCTTTTTACATAGATACGTCCTCATTTATGTATGTACTTGATTATTACATTTCAGGTGACGCAGCAAATGCCCCTCCACCTATGTGGGCCGCCAGAACAGCTGATATGACGCGAATCACAAACGCATGCGAGTCCTTCCACTCCAATTTTAACTCTTCGCGTAACCATTCTCATCCTGATCTATATACACATTCATAGACCTTTACCTGTTTCCAAAATAAAACCTATGTCAGAATAAAAATATGTAGTATACGGCGCTGCCAGTCACGCCCCATCTCGAAAAGAAGTCAATAATCGGCGCATGTACCTACAACAGAAAATTCAGCAGTACGAGTCGGGAGCTATGCCGCGGTTCCCTTTTGTAAAATGCCTCAGTTACTTCTACAAGGATGTGTTATGTAGGGGAAAATGAATTATCTAGAAATACGTTTACCTCAACAATTGTGACGCCGATTACACGTGATCTAAGTAAGATTTTATAGTGTAACTCACTAACAGTGTGAAGTATTGTATGTCAAATACAGTTAGGTCTGCAATTCGTACATTGCTTTTCCTGACATTAGAACACTGGGTTCGCAATTGGCAAAACTGGATTAATTATGCTAAAATGTCCGTCGACATGGCTTTCCCTTTAATAATTTTTATTATTATTATTTTCTTCTAACCTTTCAAACTCTAAATTATATTAGAACAAACTGGCAAAATAATACTACTCTAGATAAATGAATGAATGAGTTGGTAACGTGGAAATTGCGTCTTCCCCAGTATGATAAGAGTCAATGTTGCCAACCTTCTGGGCTATCTATTTTTACTTGGATTGCTATCAAAAATGAATTTTTGACGAAATTGGAACGAAATGAAAATCACGATTTTCCCATTTAAATGCATGGAGACGTTCTCTGCTATCCTAACGTTGGTGCGGCAAAAGGAAAGACTCTATGCTAGCGCTAGACCGCGTTGCTAGGTCCGAATACAGAACGAGTCTTAAACAACTCCCATCAAAAAAAGTTCTTTGTGTTACCTATTTTGATATTTACAATTACTTTGTGATCCGAAAAAGTGTGTCTTCACACCAAGACTTTCGAGCATTTAACTTTTTCGTTTATGGCTGGATGAAAAATGTTAGAGCGAAGACCTGGGACAATGACTTCGTAGGTAGGTATCTTAAAGCGTCAATCAATCAAGGCTCTGGAATGATGAACTCATCTTCGGTTTCATTTATTAATATCAGCAAAAGTTTCTGGAAGTTGTTGAGATGTCCTACTTTTCCCGAATTCAGAGCATCATTCATGTGCTTCAATAGGAGCATTAGAAACTCATATGACTGTAACCCATCAGTGTAATGCCGAACTTTCTCTTCATCATTTCTAAATGCTTTTTCTTTCAGTGATAATCAGACGCAACTTTTACTTATAGGGTACGAATTTTTTCATTCTGTCTCTGGAATTCAAGCTCCAAGACTGCTATGCTCGTATACTTGAGATCTATGCCGTGAGTACCAATGTCATCGGATATTTTTTCTTTGAAATGAACCAAATTCAGTACCTACATTTTTGAAACAGCTCATATACAAATGTCTTTGGAACTGAATTTAGAGTTTCGGGACAAAAGTTACATACCTACTTATTATAAACATGGCATGTATCTCCCATTACTCTCTCTCGCATTTCATGACTATCTACAGATTCTATATATCCTCAGATTCCATGACTTGTTCTGCCATCAAACTTCTGATCCCTTCCTGTTCAACTGTTCCTTTTGTTCCTATGAATCAGCATTGCAGTGGTCTCTATTGAAACACCCCTTGATATACTATACATATATCCAACGTACACTCGAAGTATCCAGTCAGGATAAAAATACCGCTATAATTTGGCAGGCTTCCCTGCTCATAACAGAGTATAGATAGAAAGAATTCGGCATACGTACCATAAATTGAATACAAACTGAACGAAAAGGATATTACACTAACTGATACAAATATTAAGAAGACCAAACTTGATATAAAATATCGGCTACATGCATGTACACACTACACAGATGCTTCAGCTGTCTCTCAATAACATTCTTACATCTAAAGCCGGTTGCACATTACGCTGACGTTCCGGGTTAACAAGTCATACGACGTATGACGAAAACAAAATCATCTACGTATCTGGTTCAATGGGACTGTTCACACTACACTGATGTGTCGGCATAATGCGTCATCTGACGACACATGTAGTGTGAACGGTCCAATTGAACTAGATGGTGACATGTTAACACGAAAACGTCAGCGTAGTGTGCATCTAGCTTTATGGCTATAAACTACAGCACACTGTGATCTCGTTGAAGTTTCTATTTATCTCCTCTCCAGCGTTTGGATTCACAGCAGGAAATCTGTAGAAGTAAGTATCAGTGACCTGCTTTGAGTATATCTCAGATAGAAATCGGATATTATTTATAGAGATTCCAAAAATATATTCTTTTACATGTTTTTTTCTGTTGAAGTAGATAGGGAATATCCATGTTATTTTTGTGATTTTTTTGTAGAATTTCAAGAAGAATGAGCCACACTTGATCGAGCATATTTTGGCATATTTTCTTTGGTTGTAAAAGCACGTTTTAGTATATTTTCTGATTTTTTAGATCATAAGAATATTTGATCAATTTCCACAATTTTTGCGGAATATTTTCCGCACAATTTTTATCTTCTAAAAAAGTAAAACTGCCACAACTGCAACTTTTTTGTATACCAAAAAATTTTTTCACTGTTATATGTATCCAGTATTCGCCTATGAAAAAGGACTTTTTGCAGGATAACTTTAGGAACTTTTTATTTTGTATATCGGTTATCTCTCGATTTTCCTTGCAAAATGTTACCCATATTGACCCATAATTATCACTTTAATCGGGAATATTATGGCATATTTCAGGGTTTTTAGGGAATATTTTAGCATATTTGACGAGAATAAAAGCATATTATAAGCGCATATTTGACCCCTTTTCAGAGCATATTTTTGGAATCCATAATTATTTACATTTACAGGAGCGTCAAACTGTAGAGCACGCTATACCATGTGACGCGCGCGTTCACGTGCGTTACTGTCATGCGAATGGCCCCGTTGTAAACAAACTGATTGCCATAAACTTTCATTAACACCGAGGGCCAAGGGTGGACAGTTTAAGTAAGTTCTAAGTAATAAGTCGAAAGTTAAACGAATTTCCCATAAAAAAAAGTCCAACAGTCAAAAGCCAAACAAATTAATGCAGATCAGCAGTTAGTCAGTCAAAAGTCAATCAAAATTAGATGATAGACCAGTGTTTGGAACCGATTCAATTTTTCGTTTTGATCAGTTTCGGGCTTTGTAGCTTCCATTTAGGTTGGTTTCGGTTCGGAACTTCCATTTAATTTCTCAATAGGTTTCGGTCATGAGACCGATTTAAAATACTGAAAGGGTCTTATTTCGGTCTCTCATTGCTGAGTCGGTTTTGGTTATGGTCTTCACTTCACATAATGAATCGGTTTCAGTCGGGCTCAAAAGATCTTTCTCAAACAAAATAAAAATCTCATTATTTCTATAGTCAAATCAGCCATAATTGGAAACAAACCATAAGATATGAACTGTAGCATCGACTTACTCGGGAATGGGCATTGGCAGGTTGAATTATTTTGTAGATCAGTTCAAATATCTAACTCTTTTACTAGGTCGGCAACAAAGAAGAACAGAAAACAGAAAACCGCATTGACCAAAGACGGATTGGGACCTTTTCATTTAATTGGTTAACAGTCTTGACGCAGATATGAGCATTCGGTTTTGGTTTCAGTTAAACCTACATTTCAAACATTTGGTTTGTGTTTCGGTTAATGACCAGTTGAGTTTAAGATTTTAGGTCTTAATTTGGTCTTTTGCACATTAAAGGGTTTTGATTTCGGTCTCATGAAACTGTTGAATTTGAATGAGTTCCGGATTTGGTTTCGGTTCCAGTTCCAAACACTGGTCTATACACTGAACTACCAATAATGTAAACTCGAGCGCTTTTTGGGACCATGGCTACTCGTGGCAGGGATTGGTACTACACGTATTTCATTTTTCATCCATTCATTCACTGTATGTGATTGTGATTACACTCGATCTAGTGTTGGTGAACACTACATTTATAGTATCAATCCCTGCCGCTAGGTGCTGGGTCTAACAGAGCTCAATGTATTTTTAATGGAGTTTCCGGTATTGGTATTTCAGTGTATTTGCTATAAAGTACAAAGATGTGATAATGTTAAATATAGAACACTGATTGCTGATTGGCTAATTTCTTCTTCAGCAATTCCACACTCCACTGCCCACAGCAGAGAGCAGACAACACACAGCCCCGCACGCAATCGAATTTCGATTCGAATCCGACCAATTCATTGAAAAGAAATCAATCGATTCACGATTCCAATTTGCAGACATTTTTTGCGAATCAATTCGCGATTCCGATTCGTTAAATTTCATTCGAATGGATTTACGATTCGCGATTCGTCTAAAATCGAATCGATTTGCAAAATAATAATCAATTCGCTGCCCGTCCCTGGTAGGTAGTGAAAGCTTTTGTTACTGGATTAAAGCATAAGACGTAGTACATAAATATACGGGTATTCCGGGAGTGGACGATAAAACTTCGCCTGGTTATACACCAGACTTAGTACATCGATGTTATAAGGGTTGCATCGCTCCGCAACTTAAAGGCGCTGCGGTGTTGAAACATAAATTTCAATTTTCGTGTATCGAAAAATCGAATAAAATATGATGAATTTTGGTTTATTAAAATTCTGAGTTAAGAGATAACCTATTATATTTGGTATCATATTAAAGAAAAGATCCTAGCGGACAAATTAAGACTATAACGAACAATTTTTATTCATCTGGGACCAAGTAAAATAAAAAAGAAGTGATGAAAAAAGAAATCAAAAATTGACGCAAACACTGTTTTTCATTGTAATTTTAGAAACTGACCAATCAACACCATGATATTTTAAGCTAAACAATAGCAAAAATTATTTTATTAATAAATATTAATTGAAATATTATTAATGAAAAAATATTATTAAATTTAATTTTATAGTTTTGGGAATTAATTACAATATAAGAGATTATTATTATAATTCTTAGCAGAAGGTTGCGCTCTTTCAAAACAGCTCAGTACTTCTGGTCTCTAAGTCACTTCGTTTTAGAGTTATTTCCAAAGAAAGAAATTAGGATTTCGAAAATTTCATCCAAAAATCGAACGAAATGTAAAACATTTCAATTTATTAAAATTAAGAATCCAGAGAAAATCCATCAAATTTGGTATCAATTCAAAGAGGAGACTTCCGCGGACAAATTCAGAGTTTTCGTTCGTTAGGAATTAAGAAAAATGAAAAAGAAGCGATAATACAGCCTGTTTCTACACGGATGCAAATGACCTTTTGAAAAAAATAAATACAAAAATTATGATTATCACGTATTTTTTACTTTGAGAGCATACTTATTGTGCAGCGCATTACATCAGTTTTTTTTTCTTGTTTTTTTTTCCTTCCTAAATTGCTAAGGAAAGAAAATGTAACACATCTAGATGCGACATATCTCAGAGAAACTGGGAAGATCGCAGTTGTGCGTTATTTGAATGATGAGCCGCATGAGCAGGATTGAGAAAGTTTTGGTCACTGAAAATAAAGCTAACATAGGCTATAAACTGTGGTCCAAATGCAGAATTATTTTTTCCATCATTTTAAAATGTTACGTTGAAAATTCATTGTTTTCATCACTTTGTCGACTTCCATTTTATGTTCCTCAGTCCTTACAATTTAGGAGAATAGCTCATTACAGTCCTAATTTACTCGGTAGAATCTTCTCTTCAATTAGAAATTAGATTTTGTGAATTTATTTCATTTCTAGAGATTTTATAAAAGAAAATGTACATTGGTTTTACTTTGTTAAAATCAGGTGATGGAAATTCAGCCTTTTATTTTCTTTGCGAAGAACTCTAAAACAAAGCGACTTAGAGACTAGAAGTACTGAGTTGTTTTGAAAGACCGCAATCTTCTGCTATTGTTTAGCTTAAAATATCATAGTGTTGATAGGTCAGTTTCTCAAATTACAATACAAAACAGTATTTCGTGTCAATTTTTGATTTTTTTTCATCACTTCTTTTTTATTTTTCTTGGTCCCAGATGAACAAAACTTGTTCTTTATAGTCTCAATTTATCCGCTAGGATCGCTTCTTTAATTTGATATCAAATATGATAAGTTATCTCTTAATTCAGAATTTTAATAAACCAAAATTCATCATATTTTATTTGACTTTTCGATACACGAAAATTGAGTTTTAATTTTCAACGCCGCAGCGCCTCCAAGTTACGGAGCGATGCAACCCTTATAACATCAATGTACTAAGTCTGGTGTATAACCAGGCGAAGTTTTATCGTCCACTCCCGGAACACCCTGTATACGTGCCTTGCTATATACTCTGTTCACGTTAAGTCACAAACAAACCCATTGTTCCCTATTGTTCCACACATGGAAATGATAAGGTTTGTTTGTGATTGTGACTTCTTAACCTGAATGAGTATGGTGGCTCTGTGGTGTAGCGGTAAGAACTCATAGCTTCCTAACCCAAAGGCACCGGGTTCGATTCCCAACGCCGGCATTGGGATCCGTAATGCAAGAAAGAACTCGTCACACATTCTAACACCGCATTTTGATAACGTACACAAGAGTCACAACACTTACAGCAGAGGCTTCCGAGAAGTATGTAATCGGTCGCTAGTATCTGAAAGCTGTAAATGGGTAAGCAGCTACCTGCCGGTGCTCGTTGAACTCACCCTCATAAATCACGGGCTAGTGATACGGGCATTCGGCAGGAAGATAGCGCAGTTGATGTAGGCCGATTCCCAACAAGAAGAGAAGAGGGCTAAGACAGTCCTAAGAGGCTCCCCGATGTCCCTGAGGTAATGCTCGAAGGGGTGGTTCCAGGGTCCGGGTGAGAGCAAATGAAAAGAGAACCTGAATGAGTATACACCCACATATCCACATTCATCTGGGTATATGCGACTTTCTCAGTTTTTACCTTAGAAATGATACTTACTGTTAATTGCGAGCCCAGCTACTGAGCTGAAGTCCACAGTGCACACGTCTCGTTGGGAGAAACTTTTCACAGAAATCCACTAAAAATCAAAAATCATGCGAGTCGTTGACCCGATGAGCGGGAATCGTGATAAGGACGCTCGCATGGCAAAAATCAGATGCGAGAGTATATGTCCGTCTAATATCTTCTTAATCGGCCATGTGATAATTTAGAATTGAGAAATACTCGCCTGAATATATTGGTAAGTCAGGTATAGGAAGGTTTCCGAGTAAAAAGCAATTAATAATACAGCTAATAATCGAAGTCGACGGATTGCGTAGTTGAAGTACATTAAGGAACTATCAAATATCGATAATTATGTAATAAAGGTACCCCGACGATTCTACGGTAGAGTAGCAACAATATAGCGCAACATCATCATCAGGTTTTCAGGTTTTTATAAAGATTTTCAATCATAAGAACGACTATGGGACTCTTCGCTGAAAAGTCAGGGGTATAAAATTATTAATGATTAGCTACCAGCAAACGATAATTTACCTGTTGACGGGAACAAAAACTGCAATCAAGAAACTAAGACAATTTCACGTAAATTTAGATGAATATTTTCCGTAACAATGGGAATCTTATGTCATAACGTAAGAATTAACCAATCGGTTGAAGCCGAATGATAGAAATTTATTATTAAATCTTGAAGTTTTCTCTTCAAGCTTTCACTCATGTATAGTCTGGCCAGTTTAAGTTGGCACTTTTAGTTTCGTTGCGAGGTCCCCTGAAAAACCGGTTTCTCCGCGTTGTTGGACGAAATAGGAGTGCCAACTTAAAGTGGCCAGACTATACAGGGCATACAGAGGTCTGGTTGGCCGAGTGGATAGCGCGTTGGTCTCGGATTCCGGAGCTCCCGGGTTCGATCCCACGTAACAATTCGCCAGATTTCGACCTAGGCCGATTTTTCGGCACGAAGTGAAGAGGGCTAAGACAGCTCTAGCGGCCCCCCGACGTCTCTGAGGTAATGCTTGAAAGCGTGGATTCCAGGGCTCGGGTTGAGAGCAAATTAGAAAAGGAGATATGTACAAGGTATACAGACTATAACACTTCATATTCTTCCCACTAAATTATAACTATATTATGGTAATACCGGAGAGGCCTATTCTGTATTTTTCACTTTTGTTCTTCTTTTTTCGTTCTGCAATCTGTATATTAAAATCTACTTCAAATCAACCTCCACTCTGCAAAACGCACGTTTCAAATATAAGTATACGTACGTGCAAATAAGTAAGTTTTTAATCTGAAAGGGGATAAAAAATTTACGAAATGCAAATAACAGTTCGGAAGAAATAAACACATCATACTAATCACCCAATGTTTTCGGTTTTCGATTCGGTCCTGTAAGAGGGATTTTTTCACAAATGCGTAACGTAGTCGACGTATCGAGCGTAACCGACGTACAGTCATAGGGTAACGCATATAGTCAGTGTAACCGAAGTAACGCGTCTGTGGAATGAGTTACAGCTCCATATGGTCTGTTACACACCAGAGTCCCTAATTACTCAATTACTGACGGAAGAGATTACATACCTTCGACTCAGTTTCGGGTTCATATGAAAGCGGAATAGGCTGGAAATGTTCCAGAGGGCGCTACATTTTAAGCCCGATTTTAAAATTGAATATTGTCCCTTCGCACGTATGGTTATTTTCGTGTTCCCTTGGATATTTAACTTGCCATAAGGCACAAAAAATTTTGTGCCTTCACGCAGCAATGTTTTATATCAAGGCTGGTTTCAATTTAATCAAGTTTGCAAGGCGTACAAGTCGAGTACCTACTAACGAAGTAGGCATTGATATCGATTCATAAGCTAAATTAAAATTTCAACCTACTAGCATTCCCTGGATTTTCATTTTCATCGTAATCGGCGACATTCGTTTTGCCAGCAGCGTTATTCGACGTGGTATCTTCGTAATCTTCGCCGTTGTCTTCGTCGTTTCCGTTTCCATTCCCATTATTGTCATCTTCCCCATTTTCATTTTCATTATCGGTAGCCCGCGGCTCGTCATTTTGCGAAATCCTGCGACTTGTTATCGGCTTTGACCTCGCAATTTTGGCGGAATCGCACAGCGAGAATATAAGAACGATTAATACGATCAAACGTGGTATCCATCCACTGCTGATCAGCATATTTGCCACAGTCTGACACTAGTGATGGACGCGAGCTCGTATTACAAGATATACTGAACGAAAGTCGCGCCAAAGGTGACGTATCCACCGGACAATCATGAGTGTCACCCTAAGTGAATTACTATCACTCGATCCGATTGGTCTACAGCACCCACTGCAGATTGCTATGCTGTACCGAACTTCACCGCAACATACTATATTCCAAAGTACCTAGGCTACAGCGAATAGGACGTCTCTAAACTCGATGAGATGGATACGATCATTACGCAATTTCGTATTACGTTATTAAACTAAAACCAAATCATGTTACATTGACCGTAAGTTTTAATATCTTGTAACTGTGATATGTGTATACGCGCGTATAGCGAATATGCCCGCCTGGTCTGCGTATCTGCATACAGCGCAGATATCGTCGGCCTAATCATCGAATTAAATGGCGCATGTTAACTAATTAAGATGACGGAAGAAAATTCGTTACTCGTACAATATCTTATCAACAGTGAAACCAAAAGCCACGAAGCCGCGTAAATTTCTTCTCAAGAAGAATTACATCTACACCGTGCAGCCAGCCATACTGCCAGCATGGTAGTCGCTAACTTCGGCCGGAGCACCACCCATATGATGACCATTCTCAGTATATGTTCCCCGGGTTCGCTAATTGCCTCCTGACTTGATCGATCATTTTCTCTTCGTAAGAGATTTCACTAGGTGGTATAGGCTCACATCCCAGTTCTTACGACGAAAGCAGAGAAATTATATAGATTCGTCGTATGGTGCTGCTGCATTACAGCGAGGATAGAGCGAATTCACTCTCGATCGGTAATTTCGTTTGTAAACTTCATTTGGTGGCAACATTTTTTCTTTTTGACTTCTAGACTTTGGTTGTTCCTGTCGGCTCGACTGAGTATGATTACAGATCACTGCAATACACTGAAGAAACGAGAGGCAAACGTAGAGTTAATTTATTCTTATTATACTATATTTACATTAAGTATTCTTTTCTTTATTTATATTTCTTCAGTCATCTTACCGAATGGTTCATTTCAACTATACGAATTCAGTATCTTTTTTGACCTCTTTAGCAAATTATGAGAAAATAAGACACAATTCGGATCACAATAAATATCTCTATAGAAGATCTAAGTGTAAAAAAAGAATCCAACAATAACTGTGGGACGTGGACTGAAAATCTTCCATTCGGGAACGAGCGGACGAACGAATAAATTGCATTTAGTGAACACTTCTTAATACGCTGGATAATCCGAAAGGTTGATGGTTAGAACTTTACTAATCAAACATTCGCCTTCCTGGAAATGAATACTGATCGATTACGATAATAATAAGCGAAATCATGTCTATTTTAAGTGTTACTGTTCTACATGATCGGTACACACTGACTCGTTGGAAAAATAACTAGGAAAACTACGCGTAATTAAGAAAGAAAAAATCCAAAAGTTGTAAGTTACATCATCAACACTGCACGAACTGAAGCCTCCGAGTGGATAGCGCGCTGATCTAGCTAACAGTCTCCCCGACGTTACTGAGGTAATGCTCGAAGGGCGGATTCCAGGGCTCGGGTTGAGAGCATAATGAAAAAAAAGGATACGGCAATTTGATCTTGTATTACTATCCAGAATGATAACGGATAATTAAGCGGTATCAATCGACCACACTGATGTTTTACAAATCAAAGCCTACCAGGTTATTATAGAAATCAGAGGGGAACAATCGGAATCCATTAAAGCATCAGTTACGATGATCATTCGAAACTGCATGCTTCCTTCATTCGTTCGTTTTAACACGTTCGACAGAACCGGGGACGATATAACATTTTTATTGGCTGGTTCTGATGATAATTCATTCTTACAAACAGAAGGCACACGACCAATCACTTATCTACGAGCATTTGATTCGAACATTCGTGAAAACCAATTCTGCGAGCAGATACTGAAAAGAAGTTGAGGGTATGTAACGTGAAACTGTAAAATACGCTTTTTTTTACTCACGTCCGGGCATATTCCAATAAGAGCATCAGCGTGCGAGTAAAATTCTTCTTTCAACGAAATCACAATCGTCTGCAACTGATCTTCTTTATGACGAATATATGTAGCAACTTTGCTTATGTTAGTGTTATCCAAGGCAGCGTCTATCTCATCCAGTACAAAAAATGGAGCTGGTTGATAACTAAGAAAAAAACAGTTAACATGTAGCGCAATTCGTACCATCTTCGCCGTTACCATAATGCGAGTCGAGTTAAAGTCGCTTCAAGACGCTTCGCGATTTTTTCGAAATAATTCAAGTCTCTTCGAAGATTTTTCGGGACTTTCAGACATATTTTAGCGTCTAGACGCGTCCTAAATAGGTCTGAAAAAGTTTTCAACAGTTTTAGCGAGTTTCAAACAGGCTCAAATAAGCCTGGTTGATTCTCGAAAAATCTCAGTCAGACCGCGAATAGTCTTAAGCGAGTCGGTAAAAGCTTAAAAGATTTTATTTATTTTTATTTTATTTGTATTTGAGCCCCCCCCCCCAACAGGTGACCGGAGGTCCCATTGCCAGGGAGGGACAGTAATTACAATATATAACTGACGACGTCAGAGTAAGAAGGGCACATGAAACGAACTGTTATTTTGTGAAAATTGAATGCAAAGTTTCAGTAGGGTATTGAACGATTTACTGCAGACGGTTGGCAAAACTGGTCGTTGATGCTCCGAGTATTATAGTATTATCATTCTACTTGCGCGCTTAAATAATGGTTTCATCTGAATGTAACTTTTTTTACCAAAACAAACGAGAATATAATGACCACTGAGCAGTTAAGTGCCCTTTATGATCCGACAATCTTGTTCGCCAGATATAACATGCTTCAGCTAGCTGACATGTGCCATCTGGATAACAAAATTATGTTCCATCGATTAATGTACTATATCTTTTGTATTATAATATTAAAGTACGAGAGAAACACTCATCACCACATTGTTCTCTTGCTGCTTCTTTGTTCATTGTATGCTTCCATTCTTCGACTCTCACTTGAGTTTCTAGAGGCATTGCAAATTTTACATCAAACTGGAAACTTTTAGTACTAAGAAATGTGCTGAGAATACTGTCTTACTTCACAATCCGTACAAAACCAATATTTTTGCTTAATTTTTCCATCACTTCACTCACATTCTACCTAATCATACTATCTCATTCGAACAAGGTAAACAGTGTTCTCTCTACTTTTGCATTCCAACCGCAGATAACTCGACAACCAATCACGTTACAGAACTGGGGAAACAATTCACTAACGCAGAATCTAAATCCGTGGTCGCCTTATAAAGGGCACATACTCTCTTATGTGCCCTTTTTACTCTGACGTCGTCAATTATTATTCTTAAAAACACAAAATACTTTTCAAAGGAAAGGTGGGGGATAAAGAAGAAGGAAAAGATGACAGAAAGAGGAAGGGGGAGAAGGCACCAGAGCAAGGGCAGAGCAGGGGGCAGGTTCACATGTGGCCGCTGAGAATTGTGAATTGAGAACTGAGGGTTGAAAGGAGTCGAGGAGCCAAAACAAATCACACTTGTGCGGTATAAGGGAAAGAACTGCAGATTTTAGTGTCCATTTCGGAGTGTGAGTGAACTTGTGTAGGGTGTGCCAATTCACTTTTTCTTCTTCTGTACTCCTGAGCGCTGTCGGCTGTTATGCCATCATCAATGGAATACCCTAAATGAGACTCGTGTCATATGGTCCTGTAGTCATAGTCGAGAGTAGTACCACATGGTGAACCTGTTTAGTCGTGTGCTCCTATTGGTTGTCTGTGATTATGCAATCTGTCCAGTGTTATTAGTTGTGTGCTCCTATTGGTTGTCTGTGATTGGACAGTCTGTCCAATCCGTGGGTGTCATGTTATTAGTTGGAATAAGTTCTCGCTTTGGAAGTTAGTTGTTGTGTTTATTAGGTTGTTTTGTTTTTGGCTTTATTATTTCCAGTTGTTCTCTGATTCTGGTTGTGAATTTTCTGCCTGTTTCTCCTATGTAGGTCATGTCACAGTGTTCACAGTCCAGTCTATATGCATACTCCGCTACTGTTGTTTCTGTTTTGTCATTGCTTATTTGTTTGATCAGAGGTGGTCTGTTTTTGATTCCGCGTATTATGTTGTATTGGTTGAAGATTTTTTATAATTCGTATGTATGTGTTCCTGTGAATGGTGTTGCTCTTGCGTATTTGTCTGTTTTTGTGGTTATTGGTTCCGCGTCTGTGCTTTTTGGTTATGTTAGTTTGTTGATTATTCTGTCTACTGTTTGTGGTTGGTATTTGTTGTTAATTGCTATTTGTTTAATTTTGTTGATTTCTGTTGTTCTGAGGTTGTTGTCGTTTAGTATGTTGACTGCTCTGTGGCAGTAGTTGTGTAGTGCTGCCATTTTGTGTTTTTGACGGAGGAATGAGTCTTTGGGTATTACTGCGTCAGTGTGGGTGGGTTTTCTGTCCTGTTGTCTTTTATTTGTATTGTAAGGTCAAGCTAGTTGATGATCTTGAGAAGTTTCATTTAGGGTACTCCACTGATAATGGCATAACAGCCGAAAGCAAGCGCTCTGGACTACAAAAGAAGAAGAAATGAATCGACACACACACACACCAAATGGAATATTCATTAGATTTGTCTGCACTGAATATCCCTTTCTAAAGCCATGTTGACAGGGATTAAATATTTTTGGATTTTGCTTGTCCATACGAATTGGATGCGTTTTTCGCTTCTCAACTTTTTTGTCTCCATCAGTAGTGACTTTGTGCTACTCAGTAAGTGCTCACTGAGGTAGACTGGGGTACCACTGATGCTGAGGCGCTTCCTCTTCGCCCGTTTGATAATTTCTGATTTTGTCTCGTTGTTTAGAAATTTAAAAATTATGTCGGGTACTCTCTTTCTAGTGAGCAGTCTATGCGCTGCGCAAATGTCATATTTAGGTAACATGATCTCCAGGTCTGCTGCCATGGCTCTCACGATCTCCCTCACATCCTCGTCCTTGCTGACTGGAATGCCGCTTATAATTGCGTTGTTCCTCCGGCTATATCTTTCCATTTCTTCTACGCGATCTTCCAGGTTGGCGCCCGCGCCGTGTAGCTTCTCAACTTCATCCTTCACTTGCTCCGTGACTAACTCGAGTTTTTCAATGCGACCCCTTAGTCCGGCCACTTCTTCCTCGGTTCAAGTCACGATTGTTTTCACTGATTTGATTTCCTCCAACAGAACCTTCAAACTGACGGCTTCGCTGTCCTCACCCATTGTGTCTGTTTGGCCGGTTGTCGGAACTCTCGTTGTAACTGAGCAGTGATAACGGCCTAGACGGCTAGATGACGAAACAAACGAGCGGTAAACGGCAGAAACGATGACGTACGTCGGTCTCGGTGCTAAAAGTACGGTTATGTTGGGGTGTGGGGGGGGGCACGAGACGTCACGTCAGTTTCGTCGTCCACTCTGATGGCGCGCGCACAATTTTAAACAGGTTGCTGAGAGCGGGTGGAAGGCGGCTTTATGCCAATGCAAAGCCGATCGCCTGTGCTGCGTTCAACGGAGTGAAGTGGGCAATCCGTGTTAAAAGCGACACGTTTGAACCTCGACCAAATTTCTAATAGTGGAGGAAGGATTTCAGCCAAGTGGAACTTACCCTATACTGTCGTGTGCGTCTAAAAAACATGATCCCGACACAGTATTTCTTGACTCTATGGCACTAAATTAGCTCGCAAAATTTGGCAGAAACAGAAAACGGTTTTAGCACAATAGCACGAACACAGAAACGCACGTGTGCACGCAACCCTAATCTGTCGGAACTCCTTTTATCGCTAAAAACACTGGGAAAATAGTTTGCAAATGATACTTGTGTAAATGTGTTCACCAAAGGTAATATAACTCTGTGCTAGATCTACTACTTTTTCTATTGGCAATCTCTCGTCAGAACCCATAGTTCTTTAGTCTCGGAAAGGTTTGGAATCGTCTTCAGTTCAGCTGTAGTATGTCTTATAAAAATTTGAAAAAAATCTTGGAGGGGGTCTCAAAAAGAACTAGGATGGAACTGTTTGAACATGATGAATGGCTACGAGGAATACGAGCAAAATTTTGTAAATTTCAAAATAATTCTGCCGGAAATATTATGTATCCCCCCCCCTGCTCCTACACTTCGCAGAAAAAAATTTTAGCAGACGCCCTCATCACATCCGGTTTTATGTGAAGGGAGGGGGAGGGATTCGGGGATAATCTCCCATAGACCGTTCAAAATAAGATTTTTTCATAGAAATTCTCGAAAAAACTGAGCAAATTCTGCTCGCAAATCATTGCTTTTTACCACTTTTAAAGGCCAACATTCCTAAAAAATCCACACCTATAGAAGAATTCTGGTACCGAACCTGGTCATGATAAACTTATCAATTAGCAATACTACAGTATACTAAATACTTCACGCATTTATTAAAGGCAAGTGAGTACGAATGTTACTTGTAATAACCTGTGAATGGCGAATAGCAATGCTAAAGCGGCAACCGTTTTTTCTCCACCGGAAAGATTGGACATTGTCTGGAAACGTTTACCCGGAGCGACGCAGTTATAATTAATTCCGTCCAGGTACGGTTCTTCCGGATTTTCAGGTCCTAAGAACGCCTGAGCTGATTGATTTTGGGCTAAAGACTGAAATAACAGAAATAAGAAAATAAATGCGATCAACTGTCGGTGACTTTAAAAAAGCTACATCGAAGCAATGACAATATTTTGGAATCGTCAAAAAGTTGATACGAAGTGTTTTTGTCCGTTCAAATTGGGTTTTAATTCGGGTTCCGTTTAAGAATTTACTTTTTTATTCAAAGACTCGCATAAATGTAAGGAATGCGGATGAATGATACATTCGACTTTTACCGAGGTCTATCGTCGTGACGTCTAATTTCTCGAATTCTAAGATCGCAGCAGATTCAAGATATAATTCACATTATAAATAATAGCAAGTTCCATACAAATTGATTCCTATTATTTATCAACAGTACATTACATTATATTCAAGTGTTCAGCACTGATTCATCAGAATCCATTCGTGATATTAACCTCCAATTTTGTGACATTTGCCTTACCGCCGAGGACCTATTTTTTTGTCCATTGTCGTGCCACCAGCTGTGCCTTTAACAAGAACGAAGAAAACTGGGGATCTTTGCTGTGTGAACCTTACTAATAGGCTGTATCGCTGAAAGACGTTGGAGACGTTGCAAATGAGGACTGAGTAGGAACTCTAAGCTGCCAACAGATCATCGGTCTGAGGGCTCGCCTCGAAATCGTTGTTGAGGTCAACACCGAGACTACGGTCGCAGAAAGAGGCCAAATTTCACCACAGAAAAGATAGGTACGCGATTATTTATGTCTACGCCGAATGTACTTCCGGTTGCCGATACGTCGATAGCCGGATCCATTTGATAGAGCGTCGGGACATTGCGGCGATTAAGCGTAAACGCGGCTTCTAATACACGTTATTCATCAAACAGCGAGTCGTTAACTGTTTACGGCTTATTCGAGGCTCCTCAGGCATTTATATAGGCGAATCCTCATACCGGAATAACACATTCGCGCTCGCGCCTCGTCTTGTTGCTCGCCGAAATATTCGCACTCGCAAGTGAACCACAAGCGAAGCGTTTTCACATGCGCCAAATTCGCAGCCTCAAGGCGAATTAAAGCGTGCGATGTGCAGAGGGTTTCGTATCGGCACTTTGTGCCTTTGACTCGTGTACCAAAATATCGCTCCAGACGCGAGCGGCACGATTAGCGAGAGGAATGACGAGACGATTGGCGAGCGTGCTGATTATACATTCGCTTCGTACCTCGCCTCGTGATTCGTCTAGTCACTCGCGCGAATGTGTAACTGCGGTATCACACAAAGAAATGCCGCATCCGAGCCAGTTACGCCGAGTTCAAATCGCGCAGTAAGTTATACTACAATATACAGCGACAAAAGCAACAGCCGTTCATTAATGGGGGGGGGGGGAGGAGGGGGACACAGTCGAACAACCGTAAATTTTCCAGCGCGATGCGGCGGATTTTAAAAAGGGTATCATTTAATCGCCCGATAAAACAGAGAGTACGAACGATGGGGGAAAATATGTGACGATTGAGAAGTGAGTTCTCCGAAAAAATAAGTAACGAACCACAGAAAAGAAATGGATACATGATAAAATATTTCTATTTTAGTAGGAAAAAATGTTAGCCCAATTACGAAATAAGTTGAACAATGAAAAATACTGAATAGCGATACACATTGCGCGTTGATGTAATTGAAACTCAACTTCTAAATGCCTACGAATTGGTGAAACTAACTGATTTCTGGAAAAACTTGAGTGAGACTTGAGCAGAACCACTGGAAACGGGCACGAGGAAGGGAGTGAATGAGTGAACGGCGGACTCGAGGGTAGTAAGGGATCTTCAAAATCAAGGGGACCTAAATAATGAAAATAACTCGGATCGGGATCATACCAGTGAGAGGAGGCGAGCGAGTAAGATTGGGTTATCATTCTGGAGAAGAGCGGAAAAAGGTGGAGGGCACTTTGATGGAGCCAAATCTTTCCTTGTCCTATACCAGCGACAAGAAAGTGAGATTGACTCAGGTCTGAAAAACACTTGAGTGAGACTAGAGAAGAGCTGT
The DNA here is from genome assembly GCA_031841125.1 of Acanthococcus lagerstroemiae. Lineage (NCBI taxonomy): Eukaryota > Metazoa > Arthropoda > Insecta > Hemiptera > Eriococcidae > Acanthococcus > Acanthococcus lagerstroemiae. The sequence continues at coordinate 35,106,741 of CM063114.1, read as the reverse complement.
TGAAAAGACATTTAGAGTAAGATTGAAAAATGAACAGCGAACCTAAGACCAGTGAGGATTCTGTGTAGGGTCAAGGAGTCCACGGTAAAATTGACTTGGATCCGGGACATATTTGCTGAGGACGCCAACGAGGGAAATTGGGCCAATTATCTGGGGAAAAGTACACAAGTGATAGGTGCCGTTTCATGGTGATAAACTTTTCCTTCTCCTATACCGGCTGAAAAAGGTAAAACTAACTTGGGCCTGAAACGAAAAACTGAAAGAGACTTAAGGAAGGCCCATAGAAGAGACTGGGGGGAAAATAGGAGTGCAATATATTTTTCAGTTGTTGAACTCATTTCAAATTAATGTTATTTCATTTTAGAAAAGCGGGCAATGTGTAACGTTAATTAGCACATTTCCTATCGTTCATACATTCGATTTTATAGTTATCTTCCTATTGTTTATTTAATTTAATTCAACGCGCAATTAAAGGTTCTCCTCTTAAAAAGCCGTTTCTACTCGCACTTTATAATTTTAAAAAATTGTTACCTGAAAAAACGTCGTTATACGGGGTGCGGCAACAAAGTGTATCTTACTTCAAATGAGCGTAATACTACAAAAACAAAACGTTCCAAAGGAAATTTTTTCTTCTTAAGGCGGCTATACACTTAGCGTATTTCGTATTTCGTGACTTTTCACGAACTATTTCACGAAAAATATGATGAAACGCGAACCAATCACTATACACTTCTCCCAATATCAGCTGTTTCGTGTTTCGTCTGTTCATCTCATCCTGTTCGCGAGAATCTGAAAATCGGCGCGAAAAGACGCGAAAATGAAAAAATATTCAATCTAGCTCCTCTCCCCAGTGTAAAAATTTTTTTGAGAAAGTCGTAATGAAACGAAAATTTGAAAACCAACGAATTCATTTTCTGGAACATCCTGCCATCGGGTTGTTCTTCGGCTCCTCTCTCCTTCACAAATGCAGATAAGGGTGAATGAATGAGACTTCCGAGGTTTTGGGGAAAGAGTAACTAATCCACAAAATTTGAAAAAATCTAAAGACCACATAGTAATTATTATCGCGTTACGAAAGAGACTATTATTTTCAGATGTATGACCTTATATTGTATCTATCGATATTCTTAAATTAAAGCCTCCTCCGCCTCCCGTGATGCCATAATTTTCCAGCTCCTAACCACCTTTGTACTTTCATAACATTTGACGTTAGATATGCTGCAGATTTCTCACCTGGGTTCCAGAATTCATTTTAATAGTTATTTTCCCTCTCTCCAAACCATTCAGGCTCCACGAGAGAGGGGCTAATTCCAGTTACTCTAATTTTCCTCAAGTTCCAAATTCTTTACGAGATTCTAAAGTAAATTTTTTGGACAGGATAGCCAACCAAGCTCTGAGACGCTGATTTCGAATATCGCCTCAGATTTTTATCCGACCCTTTCCAGAGCCCTGTCGTAATACGAATTAAGCTTCTCCGAAGAAAAATTGCACGAAGTATCGAAACAGGGGTAGTTTTGTATCGCTGATTTCGAATATCGCTTCTGATTTTTAATCTGGACCAAATTCAAGCCCCTGTGCTTATTTCAATTGAGAAATTTTTACGACGTTATTTTCTATGAGCAAAACTTTGATAAATAAAACTGCATTTTTACCCCATTCCGTGGCTTTAATTTAAAAGAGGGTGAATTCCGAGTCTATTATTGTTTGTCCTACGCTCTTGCTACTACATTGGTCGCACCAGGAGGGATAGGATTCAAAAATTACCCCTAAAATCGAGTACAGCGACCTCAAAAACCTGTAAACCAATTTTCGAATTCTATTCTTTCGGCATTAAGTCACACGAAAGGGGGAAAAAATTAAAAAATAAAAAAGAACGCGTTTTCATTTCCATCATTAAATTTTTTTTCGTTTTCATTTTTGATATCCGAAAATTTTGAAAATTTCTCCATACGATAGGACATCAGGCACTTTTTTCGGCGAAACATGTCGCCAGACTGTCGAAGAGTGAAGCTTGTTTATCAATTCGAAAGAAGAGCCGTGTGAAGGCTGTTTCCTTCTCCTTTTCCTCAGAATTCTGTGATACGTGAAGATCTTTTAAAAATTCTGGAATATACGCCATAGCTCTTTCAAGTTATAATTTGCTGATGTTTAAATTTGTAAATTACCGTGATTGAAAATAAATGACTTTAAATGACTTAAATGACCTTCCTTCAAAATAAATGACTTTAAATGACCGTTAGACACCCTGAAAATGTGTCACAGTTTTTGTTTTTGTTTTTATTTCTTTTTTGCAATTTTTTTTCTTCGTTTTCTTTAATTAATATCAAGTGAAAAAACTGTAATACACTGTACTTTGTTCCCTCCTAATCTGGTTAGTTTTGGCCGTATGAGGAGACATTAATATTGAATTAAAAAAATAATAATAAATATTTAGGTTTAAAAAATAATTCGAACTTCGAAACTGGTTCAGTCGACATACCGTGTTGGCGCTTGTTCTTACCCAAAGTGGGCATGGAAAAGTATACATATTATACTAAATAATGTTAGGCGCTCTATGAAAAGGAATCATAGGTCGCAAAATTGAAGTTTGCCCAACGGAGGGGCAGCGCTAAATTTGGACAACGAATTCGAAATCAGCGAGAAAAATTAAGCCAAGCCTCTTCAATAATTAAAAACTGACTGCCGACTGAAATGCAGATGAATTGAAAAATTCGCCAGATCGACACAACATGCATGTTACGATAAGTGTATAGCCGTCATATCTGTCTAGACAGTATAGTACGAAAACCCTTTGACATTTCGTCAAAATGCCGACCACTTGGCGAGAACACGAAACGCGAAACACGAACTTAAAGATGACGAGATGCATCACGAGAACGACATCTATACACTTTTCGCTTCTCGTGTTTCGCCTGATTTTTCTCGCGTATCGTCTGTTTTCACGCTAAGTGTATAGCATACGCTCGTACTTTTTTTTTAACTATATCTCTTAAAAATTATATCAGTTAGATGGTGTCCATTTTTCTCGATACAATTTTCGACGTGTTTTTTCAACATACTCGGAGGTATTGCAGCCGTTTCTTCTAGTATCGCTGTTTTCAGAGCTTCCAAATTAGATTTCAGGTAGCCCCACAAGAAATAATTAGCCGCCAAGTCGGGAAAACGAAAAGGCCAAACGATGTCTGCTCCACACGAAATTCCCGACGAATTCTTATAACATTCGCCAGAGTTCAAGCTGCGGGCATGTGAATGAGCAGAACGGACTGGACTCTTCTCTAACGACCTTCGAACAAGTTCAACATTTTAGGGCACACGGTTTTGGACGACCCTGGCCTTTTTTGAAAATTGGCCCGGATTCGCGCACGTTCTTTACCCACGTACGCACAGTTTTTTCTGCTGGTATCGGTGTTTTTGAGTCTAATAAAAAATGCTGAACGAAAACTGGGCGCAACAGCCACGTAAGCATCGTGATGGTTACAAAAAAAAAAAAAAGCTTAACCGCATAAATGTGTTACCCGACCGTTCACTCAGTCATCCTTCCAGCACACTGAAAGTCAGAAAAAACGAGCCGCTTCAGACTACCTGGAAAAGCCAAAGTGTGTAGCATCATTTTAATTTTTAGAGGAGTATGTTCATTTGAAATACGATACTTTGTTGCCGCACCCTGTACTTACTGTATAACACGAGGTGGAAACGCGGAAAGAAGAATGGAAGCGGAAGGATTCAACAGTTTCTTGAATTACTTTAGGTAGTTGTTTATACAGTGCGAAGCATCGCGAACACGGTGAGCAATATTAAAAGAAAGCCGGATTACACATACCTTGTATATGTTGTCTATTTCGTTAGCTACATGTTCGAAGCACGCCATGAACTTATCGTATCGTTCCTTCTTTATCTTTTCGAACGCCTGTTTCGCCTTTTTAGCGCGATTGCGGGCAGAATTGAACTCCCTGTCTGTTTCTTGAAGTCGCTCTCTAGCCTGATCTAATTTTTGCATAGCCTGCAAAATGAGGGAGGGAAAAAGTCGTCGTTAAACATTTCGACAATGATAAAATAATGGAAAACGCGCGTCAAGTACTACTACGGCTGGCCAAAGAATTCTATTTGAATTCCACAAGCGGCGACAAAATTGAAATTACGAACCCTCAGATTGGGAGCCTGTATCTTCTGCAGTGTAATGGAGAGATCGTTGATGGCTTTCGTCAATTTGGAATCCATCTTGCGGACGTCATCCGAATCATCCAGCTCCTTGAGATGGTCGGAGAGAGTGGAATAATCGACTACAATCCTGCTGACACGATCGTACACAGTTTGATTCAACGAAGAACCGTCTGCAGACTCTTGTGAAGCGGAATCTTGCGCTATTTCCTCCAGACTGCCTTGCAACAAAGGAATAGCCACGTCCTCCATTTTGCACTGCTTCAGAATGCTGTGTCTTTCCGACTTTCTCGCTTCTAGTTTACCCTCGAGCGAGGAAATCGACTTCTGTACGTTTTGCACTTCTTTGGCTAGTTGACCGACGTCCTTGCGCGCTTTACTAATGTGTTCTTCCATCGAGTCCACTTCGGCTTTTTTGGTCAATTTCGAAGCTTTGAGACGATCGACTTCGGCCATATCTTGTTCGATATCCTTCATCTGCTTCTTTTCGGCTTGCTTGGCACGTTCCAGTTCATCTTCGTCATCATGGACGGCACGTTCCCATCTTAAAACGTTATTCTGTGTATCCTTAGCCCGTTCAAAGTCCAACTGACTCATGATGCGATTCTTTTGATTTTCGAATTCGAGTCGTTTTTTGGCGCGTTCTTGCTGCGAACGCAATTCACGTTCTTCGTACTGACGAATGTTGAACATGCCGATGCGACGACAAAAGTCGGCGAATATGTCGTCTTCGACGCTATTCATTCGCTCTTTCATTTCCTGGATTTCTTGATCTCGGAGTCGCATCTGTCTTTCTATCTCCTCTATACGCGGGCCGCTTTCTTCCAACTTCTTTTCCAAGACCAGCAATTCTTTTTCCAAATCGGCGATTTGTTTGAGAGTACGCTCGCGGTCCGACTTGGCGTACCTCAAACGAACGGCCAAGCCTTTGCGCTGCGAGTCGACCGTGTTCAGTTCGGATTCCTTACGCGACTGTTTCATCGCTTCGCGCAGCTCGTCTGTCAACTTCTCCTTGTTCGCCTTCAGTTGCGACATGTGCTTCTCGTCCCAACGTTTCGCTTTGCGCGCTAAATCCAAACTTCCACCAGATATAATGCCGGATTTTTGGTAAAATGTACCGTCTAGAGCGACCGCATCGTACCGACCTTCGCGTTCCATTTCGTATGCTACGTGCATCGCATCTTCCGGAGTTTCACAGACTAGCGCGTTATTCGTAGCAAATAGAACTACTCGGCTTATCGAATTGTCAAACTCGAGCACGTCGTACAACAATTTGACTCCTTTCGGTTCGCGAATATTCCTGCGTAAATAAAAAATTCATGTTTGATATTATGAAAACAAATGTAACAGCGATATCTGTGCGAGAGAGGACCAGCTAAAATATTAAAACAAATTTATTAAAAAATGACGTATAACTACTTATTATTTTTTCAATTTTCAAATACATAAGGCACCGCGTAAAATCGTGATTCCAAAGTCTCCATCAAGCATACCTATTGCTCACTGTAATATCTTAATTCAACTGGTAACGACACATACTGTGTGCGTTACACACACAACACACATACACACACCAAAAAAAACAACAACATCAAGCAGGTCGAGTGATCATGCAAGCAACACCGAATTCTCTCATCGTTTTCAAGCATTTATACGAGGAACAAAGATCAATGTCGCCTTATAAACATTACAGTAATAATTCTGTTCGAATGATCACTTACTCTTTTGTCATGTCATTCGTGGTAAGGAGACTTAGTTTCAGACAACGGCTAGTCTCAATCAATTCCAAGTTTATAGAAATCGTGAAAACATCAAACGTGTCTGTATATTTCTTACAGTAGATACTTGACGAAATAATATTCGAACAGTTTTTGAAAGTATTTTACTTCTCGCGTCTGTTTAATTACTAAAAACCGTGTTTTTCTGCACAAGAAATAGAAGAAAGGAATACCTCACCTCAAAAAAAATAACTGTTCTCAAAAAAAAAAAAGAAAAAAAAAGGAGAATGCTTTTTTTCGACAATTTTCCTCTAGAAAAACATTTTCCGCTTACACAAAATTTCTTGACACTTATAGGGAAGTACCTCATTACCATCCGGTTGCTCATCGCTCACACTCAATTTTAAGCTTTCTGAGATGTTTAATAGTATGCGGCGGGTAATTCGGGAGGAAATAGTGACGTACGACTTGAGTAATGCAACTTTCGCTTTCGGCTCGTGCTGTAAATTCACAATCCTTATATTTTACTACATACTTTTACCGACTTTTCGGAGAAACGGGAGGTATTACACTCGTCACAGTTGTCAAGATGGGGGCGGGGACAATGTTTTTTTTTACGTTTCAAAGTGTTTAGAACACGACTGTAATAGTGGCTGAATTTCAGGTTTCCTTATACATATGTACACACTAATTTTGTGGCACGAAAATCTCAAAAACTATTGGATCAATTGATTCCAAATTTTGATATATTATGGGGCAGTATTTGAAATTGTGCAGTAGAGAGTTTGAAGGCAATCGGTCGAGCCGTTCGTGAGTTTTCCTCAATTTAAGGACAAATTGGTGGCACGAAAATCTCAGGAACTATTGAATCATTTGATTCAAAATTTTGGTAGATCATAGAGAAGTACTCGAAATTGTGCAGGTAAAAGTTTGATGACAATCGGTCGAGTCGTTCACGAGTTTCCTCAATTTATGTTCAGCATAAGAAGCGCGAGGCCACTCACGTACTCGATGTTTTTTTGGGATTTACTTAATTGATACGAAATCTAATTTTGATAGCCGCGTAGTTCTGTTGTATTATACAAATTTTTCGGTCTTACACGTTTCGGCCTTCAATGTTTCGATTTCAAATTTATACGAGTTCTAATTTTAATAGCCGAGTAGTTTTCTATTTTTATAATACTATTCCTTGTCGAGAGTTGCGTTTTTTTAAACGTGAATGGCCTTAAACATTTCGGCCGAAGGCCGAAAAGTCGGTACCGCGAAAGCAGTTTTTTTTTTTCCTACTCGCATAATAATAATATACTGGTTTTTCAGAAAGCTCGAAAAGTACCTTCACTCACTCTGAAAAATTTGCCATTTCTTGAATTAAAAGAAAAAATAAGTACGAACGCCGATATAACGTAGTAATCATTCGATGCGATGAACATAAATGAACGACGATACTGCATAACCTGAAAAATGGGTAGGTATACATTATAAGACCGATGAATGTGTAACATTTGGCGATTTCTAACCTTAAACGTTCTTTCAGGGGTTTGGTTTGTAGATAATCGATGGGCAAAAATGTTTCCGGATCCAATAAATGATCTTTCAGGTACTGAATACATAATCTAGCCGTCGCCTCCGAATCGACGATAATTGCCTCCATGTATTTACCCAATACCTTGGTGATGGCGACGTTGTATCGATTACTGATTGGATGACACATATTAATCATACGATCGTAAACCCCAGGATACGCTCTCTTGAAGTTTTCGACCAGTTCCTGCTTCTTCTTTCTCCTGTTATCATCGTGTTTGTCCACTTTGGCGTCGCCCAGCTGCTCCGTAACGTTGTCCAAATCACGTTGCAGCTTGGCTACTCTGTCTTTAGACGTATCGACGTCACCTTTCAGTTCGTCGTACAAACGGTTCTGTTCCTCCAATCCGTTCTCACTTGCTCTAATGTGCTCCGTCAGTTTATCGACTCGTTTTTGAGCTTCTTCTTTTTCGTGCGTTTTCTGTTTGATTTTTATCTCCAAGTCGGAACGCACACGAGTTTCATTATCAAGTTTATCCTGGTCGGCCTTTTGTTCTCTATTCACCGAATCCAGCTCTTGCAAGTATCTGGCCGATTGTTTCTGCGCTTGCACTTTCAAATCGTTGTATTCGTTCACCTATAAAAAGAGAGCGAGTGAGGTGTGTGTGTGTGAGAGAGAGAGAGAGAGAGAAATTAATAAAATACAATCGTGAACAAATTGGGGGGAAAGATTCTTATAGACATGCAATATGAGTTATGCCGCATCACTTCGACCGACTTCTGCAGCCGGCTTCTTCGGTTTAGATTGAATTGGCAAGAAGAGCTGGAGACTATCTCAGAAATGCATTTGAGTAACCGTTTTGCAAAATTCCCATACCTTTTCAAATATTCGGTGTTCATCAAAAATATTTTCAAAATATGCTACCATATTCCTGTTGTATCTCGTCAACAAATTAAGCTACAAACTTGCTTAGACGCTTGTTGTGGAGGTTTAAGCACGAAAAACTATATTCGAATGTCGAAAAGAAGTTTCATTTTTTAATTTTTTTTTTAATTTTGTAAAATTTTCCGTCAACTAAAAAAAAAAAAAAGTATTCATATTTTCACAGATCAAGCTACAGACTTTGTTAACACACTATTAAAATTGGCGATGGTGATATCTTGCTTAATCGAAAAAGAAAAAATTTAAAAATTTAAAAAAAAAACAATAATACGTTTTTTGGAATACAAAATTGCTGGGACACTGAAAACTGGTGCAGATGGTCCAGAATCATTATCGCCGTACATGTTCTAGTCGATCCAAACGATAGATATAGGTATTGCCCCCTTCGGGAGGAAACTAGTAAGTGAATATGCATCGAGTATCTATACCCAACAGTGTTTCAAATGAAAGTTTTGAACCCACAAATTTTAGCACTATACATATTGTATTTAAAATTTATCTAACTTCACGGAGGATTTTATGAATTTATTGGACATGGTGATTCATTAATGTCATTTTCAGCTAATTCAACGGATAGGTACTAACATCAGAGCTTTCTAAAAACGAATATGCTGGACCGCCATGTTTTTTCCCGATTGTTTTCGTTACCCATTTTAAATAGAAATAAGAGTGGTCCACTTCGAAATCATTCTGTGAATGATATATCAGCGCTTTCCAGTCGAAAGTTGTACAAAATTGCAGTACACCCATTCAAAACTGTTTTTCTGAAGACATTCGCGCGGAGATAGCGCATTACTAAAAAAATTAGTCCGACTCATCGTCACGGTTGTTATTGAACGAGTCCAATAAAAAGAAGGAAAATGATAACTGAAGGCAAATTACATCGTAAATTGAATTTTGAAAGGGTATCCCTGAAGTTTGTACAATTTTCAACTTCAAAAACACAGATACATTGTTCACAAACTGATTTTGAACCGGATTAACTTTACATGTTTAAAGTAGGTAACGAAAATGATAGGGGAGAATACGGAGATTTTACGTGCTCATTTTTACAGAGCTCTACCTCCGTCAAACGGCACATTAGTTTAATTGGTGAGGAAAATACAATTCCTTTCCTGAGGAGAGAACAAATAACAAGTCGGATATGAGCTATGTGAGCCAGTGTTGGAAGAATGCAGAAATCATCGTTCCCGTTCTCGTTCCCATTTCCATATTATTCCTTTTCCCACCTTGGTCCAGTTCCCGTTCCCGTTCCCAATCCCAGAATTTTCCAAGGGGGGAAAAAAATTCAAATTTTTTTGAACAGTCGAATATGATTTCGCAAGCCTGCATATCCACAAAAATCGACATTTATGATCTGTGTAGATCAATTTTTCAAGGAAATACAGCGAAAATACAATCTAGTATTTTTAAAATACCAGTTTTAAACAAAAAAGAGAAAACAACGAAAACGCGAGAGCACGTGGGAAATTTTTAGAACTGTTACACAGATGTACCTCTAGGGTGATCTCAAGCCTTTCCTGTCAGTTCTGTCGAAATCGAAGAGGTTGACTGCAGTGTTCGTCCAAGTGGCATGAAATGACCCGTTTCTGATTACAAAAATAGGAAAATCATTCTGAACGATTCAATTCGCTAATTACATTGACTACGTTAATGCTAATTCATTGTATCGCTCCGTGGAGCTTGGCTTTATTTCTCTTCGTACGTGTACTTCGACGCGACCGCAAGCACCCTAATGGAATTGAGTTCTACACAAAAAAAGCTGAACGCGAAGAAGTTGACAGAACTAGCAAATATCAGGTTATAACACCTACGAAGAATTAATCTTCCCATAAGAAAGGTACCGGTGATAATTCGATTACAAAATTTTTACAAATTGCAGTTTTTTTCAAGGTAGATTTGAAAACAATTTTGTGCATCACGGACTACAAATAAAATGGTCTTCTAAAAAAGAATCGATTTAATGAATTTCTTTGTATGTTAGTGTTAGTGTGCATGTTACAGTCGACTACAGTGCTCGTAGTCAACGGTTTATTTTTCAAACGTACTCTATTATACTACCATAGTCGCGTAAATTTAAAACGAACTCTAGAAACAGGAATGGATGAAAATTATTCGCTAACTATTTTTTCTATGACGCTTCCTGAGTGATTCGAAACCTATTTGTCTTACTTTATTCCATAAGAGCAATTCTATTTATTTTTGATTCGGGAACAATTTTTTTTAAAGTGATTCGTAATTCAAATCACAATTTTTGTGATCCTGCCCATTCCTACCTATAACAGAAGGCGTATTCGAAATGTAAAATTACTGTCAAGTGAATTTGTAATAGCGCAATACGTCAAGAATATGCGGCTGTATACTGGCTTTCAGCAATGACTTTTCTCGACATCTCTGCGTATGCGTGCACAACTTATCTGAATAACGTTCATGGCCTGGGCGAAAATACTGTACACGTTTTATGCGCGTTCTAGACGGTCAATAATATTGACTAATACTGCTATTCTTGATAATTTCATTGACAGTGTAGAGGAAAGGGGACCAAAATATTGATGCGATCATCAAAAGTTGAAACGAGAACAAGAAATTGAACGGGCATCAAGAATATCAAAATCAATCTGATATTCTTAATGCCCGGTCAAGAATCAACACTGTTTGGACAGATTTCATCAGTTAATACACACGTGACAGCAGTTTGGTTTGGTAACGAGGAAAGGAATTTGAGGGAAGTTTTTGCAGTTTCTTTTCCTGGTTTATCTCTTTATGTCTCGAATGGTGAAGATGACGAAAAAAGAAGCACGAGCCGCTGCTCAGCGCAAAAAAGAAAAAGAGCAATCATTTCTTTTAGAAGTGATTGAGACGTGCCGTTCATTGCCTTCTTTGTAAAACATCACAATCTAATCATATCACGATCATAGAGCAAAAGCGGCAATTCCAAGATCCGAATCACTCATAAATATTATTATACAGATGAAAAATTTGGATACTCTGTCTCGTAGCTGACCTCGAATAGGTCAAAATTTGGATATAATACACTGATAAAGAACTAAATGCTGATAATTTACACTTTCAGTCTTACTGGTTTTTGATCATCCAGGGAACTAACATTTATCGTGTGAATGAAATGGTCAATATTTCTGGAGTTCTCGATTCTGAATGTCAATTTTTTGAGGTCAATATTATTGACAATCTAGATCGCGCTGGTTCATTAAAAATTTTCGCGACTATAGTTCGTTACCGTATGTAAAATCTCATAATTACGGTAAAAATGGACAGCTACCGAAAACTTTGTAACAACTGTGCATAAGGTATAAATCCATTTGTAAATCTTACTTGCGCGTCTTCCAGCTGCACATTCCTGCCTTGACTCTGACTTTCGCCAGCCAACATATCTTCGTACTCTTTTCTTTGCGCTTCCACTTCAGCTAATTCTTGTTCCAGCTCTTCGATATCTTTTTTATGAGCCTCATCCGCTCGTTTAACTTCGTCTAACGACTTCTTGGCCGAATTCAATTTCTTTTGTATATGCGCCACTCGTTCTTTAGATTTTATAAATGAAGGCCTTTTTTTGTTGATTTCAACTTCCTGCAATAATGAATACAAACAGTAAATGAGAATAAACGATTTTTAAATAACAGTCATTATTATTGTTACATTTTATTTATTTTGTTTGTAACATTTTTCCATTACACAAGTTACTCACGAAATGTATTATTAGGAGTACATACCACTTCTCTGATTTCTTGTTCAATTCTAGCCAAATCTCTCGAAACTTTTCCTTGATCTTTTTTCCGCTCCTTGAGTACTTCTTCCGCCTTCTCTTTCTTCGCTTCTATTTTACGCACCTCTTTTTTCTTACTCTCTATTTCACTATCCAAAGACTGAATTTCATTTTCATTGTGAAACAATCGGAACAACTGATACTCAACTTCTTTTTCACTCTGTTGAAAAAACAAAGAAAAGATGACATTAAAATATACTTTAGTCTCCGAATAAATAAGTTCGACAAGCCGAATCGCCTAAATTACAGACACATGGCGTTGCATTTCTGCAGTGAACTGAATTTGACGAGAGAGAATAAAATTTCTAGAGAGCGGTTAAATTAAACTAGAGTCAAAGGATTCCAGCATTCAATTTTGAAATACGCGAACGATGCATTCAATTTTCCATAAAGGAGGAGAAATTTGGAAGAAAATAAAAACTCGTGTAGAACCTCAGGAGGTCGTGAGGAGCCCTAAAAAGTTATGATGGGTCTCAGAGTCAAATAAGACTGACATAAATCTAATGCTGTCGAGAACGTTAATGAATCGGAATTTGTCTGAACAAATTAATGAGTTTCAAACAATCCATAATGAGCTCTTCAGGCGAGCATAAGTTAATTTTCAAAGCATCAGTGAATTCAGAAACAGTCTACATATTAAGTTCTCTCAAAAACTAACGAATCTCTTAGCAAATCTCAACAGTCTGAATTGGTTTCATAATAGCAACAAGGTAATCTAATAACGAAGGCTGAAATCCTTTTTCAACACTGCTTCTAGTTCAAGTGCTTCATGCGAAACGATACTGGTTTATGTATGTTACGGTAAATGTGTATAACCGGGTAATTGTGTAGAATAACCGGAGATTCTACAGAATTACGTCACATTCCGGGAAAAGTGTATAAGCTGAAAATACATAGAATGACCGGTGATTGTATAGAATGACTCGTAAGGTTTTGGCGAATGTACGTAATAATATATTTATTCACAACGTTCGGGGCGTCAAATATTTTACAATCCAATAACAGTCGCGAATTCGCAAATCAAGTTGTCGAAGAGGTGTGTAGTAGGTATGTGGCCACAATTGAAGATTGTCCACGGTAAATCACGACACTCCCAGAGTCAGGGATCTGTTGAACGTGCCAACCAGGACATTTAAAATATGGTGAGTGGCTGGATTCACAAAAATAATACGTCAAAATAGAGCCAGGGCCTACGATTTGTGCAGCTCATGAAAAATAAAGCATTTCACAGCGGCATCAAGACGACTGCATACGAAGCTATGTTCAGCACCCCAACACGAATGGGCTTAGCTTCTGCTCCTATTCCTCATAGTATTCTCTTAATGAAAGTGTCACGTACTGAAGAAGAACTCGAAGAACTTACAGTTCAAGCAGGCTGTGAATGTGATGACGATGACGATGCATTGGCGGGTACTATGTCTGCAGAATCCGAAGCTGACGCTGCGTATGTGGAAAGAAGAAGTGCAGCTATTAAGAGAATGCGTACAGAAGCTAAAGAAGCCCTCACGCAGCAAGCTACCAAAATGATAAAACTATCGAAAGAGAGGTACAGAGATGCTGAAGTGGGTGAAATTGTCCGCATTCCCATACCCGATGTAGATCGAGCTCGTGCAGACCTCAGGAATATATTAGGAGTAGTCCTCAGCTGCACTGACGGAGTTTATGAGATTGGCACGCAATTTGGAAAATTAAATCGGCGCTATAGCCGCAATCAATTCACCACCTGCACAGAAAACTTCGTAAGCGTCACTGATGTCCCTAGTAAAGAAATATCTCTTCGCAAATGTGCAAGAAGTTTATCTGTCACTGGAAGACAGGGATATGAGCGTTGTAGGTATGTGCAAGACGGAGTGCCGAAATAACATATGTTCCTGTAAAAGTAAAGGCCGCTTGTGCATTTCAAAATGCCATTCCTGCCTTTCTTGTGCGAACAAATGATGATTCAACATGATCGTAGGTGAGTTTGCGTAAATTTCATGTACTTACTAATAATAAAACCATCCCACCTCATTTTCAATGCGTTATTTCATACAATTACCAAGCACCTCTGGTGAATATATAGAATCGCAGGTTATTCTATGAAATTTCATACCTTTATCGAACTTGTTGTTCTATATTGGCTATTCTATACAATCTCTGGGTTTTCTGTAGAATTACCAATTACACACATTAACTGTCACATATACATTAAGAGATACGATCTGATTTGAATTCAAAATGGCATTTTGTTCAAGGCTGCCATTGCAGTCATTAATATCGCAGAATACCGAGCGCTTAATAAAATGAACTAAACAATTGCGGTGTCGTATTATTTGATTCACTAGAAACAACACCAAAATGCTCGAGTACTAATTGGTGTGTCGGATTCAATAACGTTATTATCGGCCGTAGAACAGAAGCAGGAAAAGCTGGGCACGTTAGCAAGCTAGCTGACGAAATATAGTAGTCAGTGCGGTGAAAGGGGGGGGGGAGAGGTCACAACCTGAAATAGAAAACAGGTGAAAAAAATACTGCGTTAACAGACCAGTTCGTCTTTCAATCGTTGATACTTCTCGGCTTCCTCTTTTTCTAGTTTAGCTTCCTTTCTTTCGGCAACAACACCTCGTTTCTTTAGGTATGTGAAATTTGTTTCCTCTTCGGCTTTCAACATTTCTACTTTCAGACGTTCATATTCATCTTTTAAGGCGCCGGAACTAAAGAGGAAAAAACATCAGAACAGTAAGAAAAGAAAGAAGAAAAAAAAAAGGGGAAACGAGAGCGAGAAAAAAAAGAAACGAGGAAAGAAAAGTGAACGATTAACTATCTTGACCGACGATGCGTACAAAGGTCAAAGGTTTACCCGCTAATTTCTTCAAAAAGTGCGGTCCGTTCCTTCGGATTTTTCATGGCAATCGATTCGACTGCTCCCTGAAAAACTAAAAAGTTTTTGGCTTTCGCGTTGATTCCTAGTTCTTCCAAACTATCCAAATAGTACTGATTATTCACAAACTAGACAACGACAAACACAGGTAATCGATTAGTAATCAGAATCAACGGGGGCAAAAAATCGTAAACACGATGATCACATGCAGTAGGTACATTAGGACGGTCCTTATTTTCGAATTTGTTTTCAATCGACGCGACGATTCCTGAAGTAGTTCTTCTTAATGAAAAAATAATTTTTGGAAAGTCTGAGGAAGATCGAACGATTCTAACCCGTAGCGCCTCGGAGTCAAAGCTGCGAGAAATGAAGCAAGAAATCATTACCAACTGAAAAATTCACGGATTTACATGAAACTTGGAAGGGTTACCTAATGAGGACAGTAGATAGTACCTGAAAAATTTCAGCCATTTATGATCACCAATGTTGCCACTACAGTCATTTGTACATTGATAAAACTCGTGTTTTTCTGTCCTCGTAAACTTGAATACACTTTTGAGCTTCAATCGGTAAACTGATTGACTTGCTTTTTACGCCGTTAGATAGAGAAAAGCGAGACACCTTTAGTGCCGACCGCAGAGAAACCGCTACCAGCATTTAAATTTAAAAATCGAGCCTTTTTAACAGACAAATATGCAGAAAAAATAATTCAGAGAACAAAGATATTCACAAACTTTGATAGGTTAATCGTTTTTATACAGGAATGTAGCCCCTACAGCCAACTGTATATTGAAAAACTGTTTTGTTTTGTTTTTTTCTTCTATTTTCTTTGTAAACTTCGAAACGTCTATAGGCTTTAGCCAATGAAAGAATGATCTGCTTCTTACACCATTATTTGGTAAAGAAATGTTTGATGGGGCGTATGACGATACACGCATACCAAAGTGGCTCCCCAGACACCGCACCTCTAGCCCCAGGAAATCGAGTATCACATCAGTGACCAGAGGAACGCATTGAGGCTGGCTCGGGCCCGCATTTCGCCTCTCCGCTTCGGATTCATGCTGTCCTTCCAGGGCCACCTTACTAACCGAGGCAACGCTCACCCAGCATTAACCTGGAATTCGGGCGCACCGCAGTCCGACGCGCTTCCTTCCTTCACCCCTCACCCTCTTCGTTTTGGTACATGTGGTTTGGGTAAAGAAAAAAATGCAATATTTTTATTTCCCACACCCAGGATTGAAGATCGGAATGAATACCGTTCACTTCAGCATAATGAGAAGATGGTAAGGACGCTCCCCCAATTGCCGACGTGTCTATGAATCACCTTCTCTCACCACTTTGCCCCTAACACTCAAATGAATTCTCACACCAGACATTTTTCAGCTCCGATAGCACATTCAAGAAAATACTTTTCGGACAAGGTTAAAAGTTCGATTCAGTGTAGAGGTTACACTGCCGAATGAAATCTCACGCACGATTTACATTACGAATAATGACTCGTCATCGGAATTGGGGAATTTCATGGTTCTCCGTCGTGCTTTTCAGCCATTTAGCTGCTTTTTTGTTTTTAGACACAAATATTGGCTCTCCAGCAATCAAAGCTCAAAAAATATATTTTTTTTAATCTGTTTCTTTCCTCTCTCTAATAACGTAAAAAGCCAGTTAACTAGTTCATCGACTGAAACTCAAAGTTCATGAGGACAAAAAACACACGTTATCCGATATAAAAATGACTACAGTGGCATCAGTGGTCATCATGAATGGCTGTAATTTAACAGGCACTATTTACTATTCCAATAAAAATCCGTAGTGTGTCGATTGAAAAAAATGTTCTGCTTCATTTCATCGATTTTGTCAACCGCAACTTTGATACCCGGGCGCTACGGATTAAAACTGTTCCATCTCCCTCAAACTTTTAGGAAATTATTTCATTAGGAGGAATAACTTCAGGGACTATCGTATCATTCTTCGTAAAAAAAAAAAAAAAAAAAAAAAATCAAAAATAAGGTCCATTCCATTTTATATGCACAGGCGTAAATAAGGGGGAGGAGGCTTAGCCCTTACAACTCTTCTATAAGTTCCCTAAAAAAATTGAAAAATTAAACGAGCGAAAGCCCTATTAGCATTATTTTGATACTTCTCAAACCCCTCCTCCGCCGTTATTTGCGCTAATGTATACACACGAATCCAGTTAGAACTTAATATTAGAAAATACTAAATTCCAGATTAGTACGAGCATGTCACATCGAGTCCAGCATGAAAATTAGCAGAGCTGATCGAGGCAGAGTCAAACAGTGGACATTCTTGGTCAGATTTAGTCGGCCGTTTTTAGAGCCTGAGAGTGAGAAAACAAGAAAAAACCTACCAGGTACTAGTCGTCACGGAAGAACAGTTTGACTGAGCTTTCAGGACATGATTAAGTACAACGTAAAAATTATGCTATTTAGTTATTACCGTCGTGATATTACCTCTTCATTAATTTTACATTCAGACTGAGTTCCTTGGACAACACGGGTGAATTTCTTCTCTGAGCCGTCGTCCATTTTGAATATCGCACTAACTGACGCTCTGAATCGGAAAATGAACGAATAACTTAGTAACGATTAGCAGGAATCTGGCTCACGTGAACCAGCAAATAATCGCAATAATGTGCCATAATACTACTTACGTCCTCGAAATAGGCTGCCCTACGGAAGCTCCGTGAATCAAATCACCGAGTCTTTTAACACGAAGCGCCGATGTCTTTTCACCCATAACGAAACTGATAGCGTCCATAAAATTTGATTTTCCTGTCAAATTAATGGTATTTACAAGAGGATTTTGCAACTGCGCGTAAATGAATATACAAGAACAGATAAAAGTAACCCAGACAAGGACAACGAAACCATTTGACTCAATATCTCAAAATCCAGATCTACTCGAAATTTCATTTGATTTCAAGATAACTATCGAGTTGCATGGTTTCATCGGCCTCATGCACGACTGCGAATTGAATAACTATCTGTATTAGCTCGTAATTCGACGCTGTTAAGCATAAGGGAACCAACTGACATTCGTAAACAAAATGAGTTATTAGTATCGTTGGAAAGAGCGTAAAAAGTGGAATTTTTCAAAATTATGCCCCCGATTCAAAAATGTGTACTCACGTTGAGAAAAAGCTCATCAGTAAACGCTATGTCATACAATTTCTACATGGCTCTTGAACTTCGAATCACGAGTTCTCAAAAAACAGATTTTGCTGGTTGGTTCCCTTACGCTTAACAACGTCCCTGCTCATTGCAATTCATTCACAATTAGTAAGTACGACCCGCATCATCAAATTGAATATCGTGTCAAGTCACGTTCGTTCGCAAAAAATTTAAGCAGTTCTCGGCATTCTGAATTCTTTAATATGCCTACTACAGAGAAAATACGATCCAACGGAAGAAAATTATCACTTTTCCTCCAACATCTGCACAGCAAGTCTCTCTTTGCGTATTTACTGCTCCTAGCTCCAAAGCGATTTCATACATTCTCAAAAGGTGTTGAAACGAATATAGTACACTACTCGGGAGGAGATAGTGAAATACGATTCTCTATGTTGCCACCCTTGTCTTCAACTCGCATTGCAAACTCTCAGTCGTCTTTTTTTGATAATTTCTTCATTAACTGCATCAGATACTATTTCTGGTTCATCTCCTAAGGTACGAGATGTCGCAAAACCGATGGCAAGATTACGCCATATAATACGTCCAGAGCTTTCCGTTAGGATTGCAGCATCGATAGTGTGTCAGGAAAATGCATCTGTTCGAAATCAGAGATTAATAAAACGAACTTACCCGATCCATTTGGTCCGATAACAGCATTGAATGTTTTCAGAGGGCCTATCGTAATTTGACCGCGGTAGGACTTGAAATTTTCTACTTCTATACGGTGGAGCACCGGTGCTTTGCGAAGTTTCATCTTTATCGTAACCACTACAACTAAATGTGTGCCTAAAAGAAAGGCGAACGTTACATTTTGTAAATTTTATAGAAAAACATAAAACAATGTTACTGTTTTCTGTTGCCACAACACAATTAAAAATATAACATTTATTATGCCCTTCTTACTTGAACGGACATATTTCTGTGATTATACGATATACGCTACCTTCAAACCTTCGCTGACTATAACATGATGATTCTGGATTCTGCGCACATTCTGCGTCAACTATCGTTAGGGCTCTATAGTTTCACCTGGGTATACTAAGCCGCCATTTTGGTTCATACTGCGCCCGTGGATGCCGAATCCGACTATGCGGAATGCGGAGCGTAACGCGTAGTCAATTCGGCATCGACGGGCACGGTATGAACTAAAATGGTGGCTTAGTATACCCAGGTGAAACTATAGAGCCCTACTATCGTATCTCCACAGAAACGAAGGAGAGTAGGAAAGTAGAAAGAAAACCACAAAGAAAACATGAGGCGGTGACGTACCTTTGATGACGTCACACAATGTGTTTACTTACTATAGGGCTCTATAGTTTCACCTGGGTATACTAACATACTAAGCCACCATTTTGGTTCGTACTGCGCCCGTCGATGCCGAATTGACTACGCGGTACGCTTCGCGCTGTCGGATTCGACCAGATTCGACATTCACGGGCGTGGTGCGAATCAAAATGGCAGCTCATTATACCCGTGTGTAACTATAGTATCCTTAGTACAGGCGATGATTCGATATTTTGAAATTCTTGAAAATAACAGTTTTTTGACCATAGGTATTAACCGAATGCAGTTCTGTGCGCTATAAACTACAAATAAAAATGGTCTTCCAAAAAGAATGGACGTTCAAGTGTTCGTAAAACAAAAAAGATCTTGGCTCCCCATATAAAAGTATAGGAGAAATCGATATTTTCATGTCATACCGGATTTTTGTTGTTTACTAGTGTTAGTGTGTATGTGTGTGTATATTACAGTCGACTGTAGCGCTCCTGGTGAGCGTTTCAACGGCGAATATAAAGTCTGGTCCAGCTCAAAGACGTTTATACTAAAGCTACTAAAGCCACCTATAAAAATGAGTACTCCCATACGCCATTCTGGAGCCTAGCTATCAGTGATAAGGCGTTGTTTAAATAACCTTGCATGGAGACGTTCCCGCTCAAGACTGATAGAATTACAAGGTTTGCCCACTTCGCCAGGCGCATACATCGATACATGTTAATGACATCACTGTACTGAAACTTACACTGGCCGTCTACAGGAATACAGCTTTTTTCAATTTTTACTCATAATTGATGTCCTCAACATATTTTTCTATTATTTTTACCACACACAACATTTAATTGGCTACCGTTTAAAAAAAAGAAGAGCCCTTTACAGCAAAAATTCAATTTTCCCATTACTAAACTCTCTTATGAAGTGAATCTCGGTTAGGGCGAGACGGGAAGAATTGTTGCGGGTTGCCTACCCAAGTGGGCCAACCTTGTAATTCTATCCAGGGATGGCAAACGAAACGAAACGAAATAACGAAACGGAAAAAAAAACGTTTTCGTTTGCCATCCCTAGTTTTCTGATTTGCGATTTTTAGGATCGGCTACTAGTAGCCGAGCCTATTGCAACCACTTTCTAGGGACGGGTACTAGTAGCCGAGCCTACTGTAATCAAAATTTCATTTCTTTTCCCGGGTGAGTTGAGTCAGGGTAAGTTCAGTAAATAGCAGGGATGGCAAACAAACGAAACGAAATTACAAAATTACGATTGATTTTTGTCAAAAATATTGAAACGAAATAACGAAACGAAAAAAAAAAAAAAAACGGTTTCGTTTGCCATCCCTGATTCTATCAGTCTTGGTTCTCGCTATCCTAACTAGGGCTCTATAGTTTCACCTGGGTATACTAAGCCACCATTTTGGTTCGTACTGCGCCCGTCGATGCCGAATTGACTACGCTAGAGCACTATAAACACGAGTATACTGGACCGCCATTTTGATTTCTACTCCACCCGTTGATGCCGAATTGACTACGCGGCACGCTGTGCATAGTCGGATTCAACATCCACGGGTGGAGTAGAAACCAAAATGGCGGTCCAGTATACTCGTGTTTATAGTGCTCTAACTACGCGTTAGGGCTAGCGCGCACTGGACGATTTTTATCTGCCGACTATTTAATTGTATAAATATTCATTCTTATGAAATGTAATGAGCATAAGCGCACTGCCAGATAAAAAATCGGCCGATAAAAAAATCTGAGACATGTCTCAACTTTAGCACGATTTCGTCGTTGCGTGAGTCCATCTGTTGTTTATTTGATAATAGTCGTGCGGTGCGCGCAAAAATCAGTGGGGCAACTTGAAATCGGACCGATAAAAAATCGTCTAGTGCGCGCTAGCTCTTACGCTCTGCATAGTCGGATTCGGCATCCACGGGCGCAGTATGAACCAAAATGGCAGCTTAGTATACCCAGGTGAAACTACAGAGCCCTATCCTAACAGACCAGTTTTGTGATGACGTCACAAAGTGTGTTATCACTCTCGGTTACGGTTAGAAGAAGTACCCGTCTTTTTTCGTGCGAACGTAATAACTCCCATAAGAAAAACACGCGGAGCAAAGATCATTATGTTACTACCTGAGAATAAGAAACTTGTCAGAGGTCAGAAGTTTATTAGCAAATGCTAAGAACCTTCTGGATTAAAAATATATACCTCTGCTTTCTAACAAATTTCTTATTCTCAGGTAGTAACATAGTGATCTTTGCTCCATGTGTTTTTCTTATGGGAGTCAATACGTTCGTACGAAAAAATACGGGTACTTTTACTAACAGTAACTCACTGGTGTGACGTCACACAAAACTGGTCTACCAACGTTGGTGAACGTTGGTAACGTTGGTGCGGTAAGGGGGGAAGACTCGATGCTAGCGCTACACCGCGCTGCTAGATCCGAATTTTGTGAACAGACGGAGTTCCGAGCTGTTGAATACTCGAAATTGATTCTTACAAGTAATGTAAAATTGTAACTAGCAGTTAAAATTATCATGGACGCCTTGAATTATATGCTTTTTAAAAACCCGGTAATAACTTATTCTTGGAGTGCCGTCAAGTACGCAGCTGTAAGTATTTTCCTATCTTCGATTGTGATGAAGATGATGAGGAAAGGTACTCCTTTGCTGCCAACTGAGTTCATGAAGTTCGCTGTATCTGCGGATTCAATGGGTTTATTGCATCCCAATCGTGGTAGTTTCGTTTGAATGTGAGGCTTATTTTGCAGTGCAGGACAGAATGATGCTCGTATTTAGAGGTTACTGGTGTGGTCTTACCCTGTTTCTTGGAGACGCGAACGTGGGTATTTTTAAAATCAAGACATAAGAAGTACCTCTGCTTATAAATAAGATCGGCTGTTCATACTGTCCTCCTCTTCACTGTTATTGCGCGTTTCATGAATCAGTATTACCCTTTGACTTCATTAATTAACCCGCACTATCTATTGTAGACAAATGCTTCTGGAATAGTTACGAAATCCGGTTCGTCGACATCTATCCAAAATGCATCGATATCAAAGGATCAATTATTAGATATGTTGTCATTGCATCGTAACCATTTAAGAATCGCTGGTTTTTTTGGAGCTTCGGCAGTTGCTCTGGGAGCTTACGGCGCTCATCGTGAGTAAACACTTCGAGTATTTTATCCCATACAATTAGTTCTTTTTACTTGCGCGCAATCGTAAGCTAATGAGGAAACCAACTACTAGAGGGCCCCTTTCCCTGTCCCTGAAGTAGTTGTTAGTGCAGCTGTATATGCGCCTGTGCTTCGTTATTGTAACTAGATTGTCATCGAACTTTTTGTTTTGAAAATTTGGTCGTATAATTACATTGATGTACCAATATAATAGCCATCGATGGAATGGACGGATATACGACAATTATTTCGCAGAAAATCAACCAATTCGAAGAACCATTGAGTATTTGAGGGCATTATCCAGGAGAGGCATTCTTAACGGGGAGTGGGGGGATTCAATTAGCTACGCTGTTATATCGTGTTAGACGAACTGAACTGCTCCTAGAAATTAGCGATTGCGCTGACATTAAGTTGACTATACCATATACATACCAAGGTTAACTAGCGTAACCGCTGATCTGAAGCAGCATTTGGTTTTACCGACTTTTCGGAGAAAAGTGAGGTTTTTTCCCCTTTCTCCAAGAATACATTTCCAGTTCGTTTCATTTCGTTAGACCAGAAATTTTAAAACTTAATTCAGCTGGAGAAAAGCTATAGCAAAGGTAATCTGAAAGAAGGGAGGAAACGCTGCTGTGCTCAAGTCTAATTGCTGATACCTCTTTATTTCGTTTCGTTGGACCCAGAATGTAAACACTTATTCCGTTGGACGCAATGTTAAGAGGCTAGAAAAGAGGAAATACAGGAAGGGAGAAAACGGAGCTTCGCCTGACCTTAGACCATACACCAAAGGTAGACCGCTAGCGCTTCATAAGATCCCGTGTTATAGAGTGTGACCAACATCGCACTGCATGTGCATAAGTAGTAGTGTATAAATGTAACCATCAGCTGATCATAAGCGAAATTAGATATTAGAAGCGCGGCGTGGAAGAAGGACCTCCGTCTTATAGGAAATACATTGATGGAAGGTCCTTTTTCTACGCAGCTATCACCTATTGATGTTGGTCACTGAATTTTGTAAACATTAGCCGTCTATCATTCCTGTATGGTCTAAGCGCCTGACCCACACTAAAGTGGTGAGTGGGGGCAACTACACCGAGGGTTATATTATAACCACTTCCACGACAATGCCACAGCTGTCAGAATGTCTACTAAATGACTTGAGAGTCGTCAATTCTTTCCAGAAATGGAGAGATTTGCCATGGTGATTCAAAAGTAGGTCCTAGCCGCCAGGGCGTACCGACGACACATATTGGGGCGAGAGAAGCATCGTAGATAAATGCTGTGTTTCGCGAAAACAACGAGTCGACCTAGCGTGCCACGGCCAGATGCACTAAACTAACTAGCTTCTCACCTGCATAGGTAGACACAAGGACGTTGCCGAAATATGTCACCAAGCCATTCCTCGTTCAACTTGACTTTCAGCTAGATAAGCCGCCGTTGGTACAAATGTAAAGCCTACAGGACTTGAATCAAAAAGACAATTGCAAGTCTGTTAGGACGAGGCAATAGTAGCAAAGTGGAAAATAATAAGCCCGTTGTCTTAGTCATCGATTCAGACAAGCGAACATAGTTGATATTGTGATGCCGAAAGACGAGAACATGCAACTAACGTATAACGAAAACCATT
Organism: Acanthococcus lagerstroemiae; assembly: GCA_031841125.1. Lineage (NCBI taxonomy): Eukaryota > Metazoa > Arthropoda > Insecta > Hemiptera > Eriococcidae > Acanthococcus > Acanthococcus lagerstroemiae. The sequence goes on along the minus strand of CM063114.1, from coordinate 35,082,502 downwards.
TGGAAGTACCAAAAACTAGCAGTCGAAATCAAGTGACTACTATACGTATAAAATCCCAAGCCAGTAACTATACTACCGGTAGTCATCTCTTCAGGATGGGCTAGTGCCGTCAACGCCGGTCGAAGCCATGCGACAGTATCAGCTGTCGTAAACTGGAGAAGGTAGCTATGCTGGGTACACCGTGATGATAGGGTTTTTACCGTGCAATGGATAGTATATTATACGTACTTTTTGCCCTAAATTTCATCTCGCAGGTGTTGAAAATGTTACTAGTGGAATCTTGAAAGCACAGTAAGTTGAAATCTTTCAAACGGTAGAGGTATTTAAAAATAAATTGTAAAATATCACTGACAGAAATTCAAAATTATGACATAACTGCACAGCATTTCAGTTTCAAAATTTCGGTGATACCAGTTTTTACAGGGTACAAGATAAAAATTTGGGGCAAAAGTATACTGTTCGCCCAACGGTAAAAGGCCTATACTTGGAAAGTTTTTAAACGATAATTAAGTTTTATCTAGTGAACAGAGGTTGGAAATGCTCTCCTCCATGCATAGTTGTTTTACGTCAGTAAAAAGTGTTGTTACTAGTAGTAGTAATAATAATAATAATAATAATAACGATTTTTATCAATGTAGGACATGTTTCGAATTTTCATTTTTTGCACCTTCAACATTACTTGAAAATAATTTGTATTTTGCAGACTTATTAACAAAAGATGGAAAAGAATACACACATCGGAAGGATGTTTTCAGGACCGCGAGCCAATATCATTTTTATCATACGCTGGCATTTGCGGTCATCCCATTTTGCAGGTTTCCTAAACTTGTAAGTGGATTTGAATTTTTATATTTAATACAAGTATGAAGGATCATCTTCATCTACGGCAAAAGTGCAACACTGCAACGGACCATACAGTCAGAAATTGCTCCCTCTTGCACGTAATTTTCATTCATGATAATTCTTTTTTGAATGAAAGACGCAGAAAAACCTTGGTAAGAAGTTGACGCATCGCACCATTCAAGAGCGTTCTGTCTTCTCTGTACAGTGACCCCCATATTTAAAAAGCAACTTCGGAGCAACTTATGGGTTTGGAGGGCAAATTTTAAACAACCTGTGGATAGGATGAGAGCAACAAAGTTGCGCAACTTTAGCTACTTTTTGAGGAAACAAAATCACAGCCCTGCTTATTACTAGTATCGTTGGAAAGAACGTAAAAAGTAGAATTCTTTACAATTCGGACTGGCAGGGCGAAAGAGTCGTCCTCTACAATTTTAGGCACGTGGGAAGAAAAGGAACTGTTGTAACTCTACATATTTTAGAAAAATTTATCAGATTGAAATAAAAATGGACTCAATGGAAGGGAAATTTTATGTACTATAAATTTTGTTCTATTGATTTTTTCGATAAACGCTTTCGTTTTCATAATATTTTGAGATTTCTTAATATGCCTGTAAATGAAATATTCCCTTCGATCAGGGTTACAAGGTAATCAGTAAACACTATGTCCGTAAACCGGCATTGTTCGTTTGCTTTTAATATTACGTTTTCTCAAAAAACCGATTTTGTCACTTGGTCAGTTTTTGCGAACAGCGGTGAATTGATCGGAGTTTTTAATGAATTACCGAGAAAAGACGGGAACTGTTTTTCTTATTCATTTTTACGATCCCATCATAGTTGAATTTATGAAAAGTTTACCCCTTCGTTCGACTCGGTCGAACTAAGAAGAAAAATCATAGAAAAATCATTCAACGCCTACTGGACGCTGTTCAGCAAAAGGAAACCAACTAACAAAATCCGCCTTTTGAGAACACGTGATTCAAAGTTCAAGAGCCATGTAGAAACTATTATGGCATTGCGTTTACTGATAAGCCTTTTTAACGTGAGTACACATTTTTGAATCGGGGGTCCAATTTTGAAAAATTCTACGTTTTACGCTCTTTCCAACGATACTAATAACTCATGTTGTTTCCAAATGTTAGTTGGTTCCCTTTTGTTGAACAGCGTCCAACTGTAGTTGGGGATTATGTTGAAATTGAGTTGATCGATATATTTTAATCTGTCCTCCGACTGTATTGCTAAAGTGTTCGCATACATTGACCCGCAGTTCGTACGAATTTTATCACCGTTGCACTTTTTCTGTTTCAGTCAGCATTCACTATGGCCAGTGGTATTATCATATTCTGCGGATCTTGTTATTATCAAAGTTTGACAGGGGATGATACACCAAGAAAAATTACACCTTACGGCGGATCACTTTTGATTTTGGCGTGGTTGACCATGATATTATAAGTCGTTATCTATCTCAATTTAACGTGTCGTCAGTTTTGTACATGACCCTTGTCTGCATAGCTTACATCGATTACACGAAGTTATCCTGGGATTTCAAAAATAAAAGAATGTACGGCCTTGGTGACCATGTGAGACTATATTTTTAGTTTTTAGCCGTAATTACTGTAGATGGTGCATAATAATATCCGCGATATAGGAAGCAGTTTTAGTGACAGGGTACTAGTTCAAGCCTAACCGTGGTCAAAACTACAAAAATGCTTTACCTTTCATCGACTGCCGAATAAATTACCGTCGTTGGGTTTGGATGAAGATCTTGTGGGTCATTCGGCCGGGGTAATGGTTATATTATATAGACGCTGTTAAGCGTAAGGGAACCAACCGACATGTGATAATAGTTTATCAGCAATGAGCGGATTTATATGCAAATGCATATTCTTTTGTATCATAGATAAAAATTATCTGTAACCATTGTTTTCCGTTTAGAACCTTTTCCTGTAAAATGGGCTGTTTTTTTTTTTTTTTTTTTGCATATCTTGCATATTTAGAGGTAAAATGCATATTTCATCAATAAATGCATATTCTGGGTCAATTTTCCAAATATTCTAAAAAATTAATTAAAATTTTCACTTTTTCCTGAATTCCTGCTATCGTTTTTTGAAAAAATTATTGGGAAGTTGATATTTGTTGGTAACACTAGTAAAATATTGTCAATTTGTTATCGAATTGATGAATGGAAGCCCAACAAGTTGATGAATGACGATGAAGGATAATTTGAGTACCTGTTTATTTATTTATTTTTTTTCATTAAATAAGTATACCTATTCGCTCAGTGTAGTGTACTGGCGCTTGGACAGCTTCTGCATAACGCGGTTCTCTTGCTGATTAGAGCTTCGAAAATTCAGTAAAATGAATACCATATTAATTTTTGCATACTTAATGAATATTTTGTTACAAAATGCATATTGGTTGCATATTTATATGATAATAAATGCATATAAATCCGCACTCTACTAAGAAAATTTTTGAGAAAGTCGTAATGAAACGAAAATTTGAAAACCAACGAACTAATCTTCTGGAATATCCTGACATCGGGTTGTTCTTCGGCTCCGCTCTCCGTCACAAATGTAGATATGGGTGAATGAAAGGGACCCCGCGGTTTTGGGGGAAGAGTAGCTAATCTACAAAATTAAAAAAAAAAAAAAAAACAACAACTAAAGACCGCATAGTAATTATTACCGCGTTACGAATGCGTCCATTGTTTTCAGATGTATAACCTTACATTGTATCTATCGATATTCTTAAATTGAAGCTCCTTCCACCTCCCCAGGTACCACAAGCTGCTAACCACCTTTTTCCTATCATAGCATTTGTCGTTAGGTACCCTGCGGCTTTTCCCCCTAAGTTCCAGAATTCATTAAAATGGTTATTTTTTCTTCCTCTAAACCATTCAGGCTCCACGAGGGAGGGGCTAATTCCGGTTACTCTAGTTTTCAAGTTCCAAATTCTTTACGAGATTCTGAAGTCAATGTTTTGGACAGGATAGCCAACCAAGCTCTGAGTCGCTGATTTCGAATATCGCCTCAGATTTTTATCCGATCCCTTCCAGAGCACTGTCATAATACGAATGCAGCTTCTTCGACAATTGCACGAAGTATCGAAATAGGGGCGGTTTTGTGTCGTTGATTTGGAATAGCGCTTCCGATTTTTAATCTGGACCAAATTTAAACTTCTGTGTTCATTTCAATGGAGACAGATTTACGACCTTATTTTCTATTAGCAACACTTTGAATAAATAAAACGGTATTTTTACCGCATTCGGTGGCGTTAATTAGGAAGGGTGAATTCCGAGTCAAGCGTTTCACGCTTGTCCTACGCTCTTGCTACCTCGTTGGTCGCCACCATAGGAAGAATCGAATCCAAAAATTACCCCTAAAATCGAATGCAGCGACCTCAAAAACCTATAAACCAATTTTCGAATTTTATCATTTCACCCGCACCTTCACAATCGGCCATAGTCACACCAAAAAATGAGAAAAAAATCCACAAAGTCGTTAGTTGACACTGCACCTTTACGCTGCACCCCCGTAGAGCGCGTTTTCATTTCCATCATTAAATTTTTTTTTCGTCTTCATTGTTGACATGCGAAAAACTTTTGATAATTTCTCCATATTACGAGTATAATACATCAAGCATTTTTTTCGGCGAAACATGTCGCGAGACTGTCAAAGAGTGAAGCTTGTTCATCAGTTCGAAGAAAGAGCCGTGTGAAGGCTGTTTTCTTCTTTTACCGACTTTTCGAAGGAAAGGGAGGTATTATACTCGTCACAGTTGTCAAGACAGGGGTGGGGGCAATGTTTTTTGGTTTTTTTTACGTTTCAGAAAGTGTAGATAGCAACTGTAATAGTGGATGAATTTCAGGTTTCCTTTTATACATATATGTATATATCATATATGCATGTACGGACAAATTTTGTGGTACGAAAATCTTAGAAACTATTGAATCAATTGATTCCCAAGTTTGATATATTATGGAGAAGTACTTGAAATTGTGCCGATGAAATTTTGATGACAATCGGTCGATTCGTTCACGAATTTTCTTCAATTTAAGGACAACATTTGTGGCACAAAAATCTCGGAAACTAACTGAATCAATTGATTCCAAATGTTGATATGTATATTATGGAGAAGTACTCGAAGTTGTACAGGTGTGATGACAATCGGTCGGGTCGTTCATGAGTTTCCTCAATTTAAGGTCAGAATAAGACGCGCGAGGCGACTTACGTACTCAATGATCTTAATTTTTGCTGAGCGCAGCGCGACTGCAGTCTACAGTCGTGTTGTTCATAGAAATTTCTGCGGAAATTTATTAATTAATAAATATTATTCCTTGTCCAGAGTTGCGTTTTTTTTAAACGTTTTGGCCACCTTAAACTTTTTTTTTTTTCACCGACACCTTCAAACGTTTCAGCCAAAAAATCGGTACTGCTTTCGCAAGTTTTTTCTCTAATAATATTTCTGTTGGATCTTTTTTTTTTTCCTTTGTTTGTACAGAAGCTGAGCTTATAATATTACTATGTTTAGGTTAAAAAAAGAATCCGAACTTCGAAACCGGGGTTCGTTCGACTTATTCGGTATACCGTATTGATGCGTGTTTTTACCCAAAGGAAACGGATAAATAATGTGAAGCGCTCTGTGAAAAGGTACCATACGTGGAAAAAGTGAATTTTGCCCAATGGAGGGTCAGCGCCAAATTTGGATAACGAATTTAAAATCAGCGAGAAAAATTGAGCCAAGCCTCTTCAGCAATACTGCAGACTGAAATGCAGTTGAATGATTCACCAGATCAAGTTGTACGTTACAAGCTATCATATTTGTCTAGACAGTATAACACGAAAATCCTCTGACAAACACAAAAGTAAAGATGACGAGATGCACCGCGAGAACATCTATACACTTTTCGCTTCTCGTGTTTCGCCTGATTTTTCTCGCGTATCGTCTGTTTTTGCGTTAAGTGTACAGTCGCCTTAAGAACAAAGGGGTTCGGATCTCCCATCCTCTATTTATTTGTATTCGTAAAAACAATAAATTCATTCTCGACACGGCAACGAAAAAACGAACACTTACATAAGCGACAGTAATAGAGCGATTGTATCAAAGAGATCCTCAAGTTCCAAAACTTTTTCACGCAACTTCGGCCCTTTATCGACACAACCGTTCAATTACATATTATATAAAATTACATAACGGATCATACTATTTACAAATAATTCGACGAGCAAACAAACCTACAATATACAAGAAAAAAAAAGTTCGTAACGTACTTTTACGAAAATATACCAGTTTCGGACGTCACAATTTGTGTCACTGATATTTTCAAATTATAATACGAGTAGTTGAATAGCAACTTTTCGATTACTCCAAAGCTCAATGTGGGTATAAGACGAACTCGTTTTGGTACGATGGAAATACATAAATATGATTGAGAACGCAAGTAACATCCGAAACTAGTAGAGGTAACAAACTACTCGACAGAAAATGAAGTATGACTCGAACAGAAGAGGAGAAAACAAAAATATACGCTGTACTTACCGCGTGGTTAATAAATATCAAGTTTTCAGCCTCCGGACGAACCTTCGGTAATTCGGATCATCCCGCCAAGCAGGTAACGAGAAGTATGGATTCGGATATGAGAACTGCACGCGTTCGCGACTTAACCAATTCGGATAAACTGGTATCTATCGGCTACTATCTATGTAGTACAGTGTTAACCACGAGTAAATAGGATGTACATAATATCATTTCTAACAAGTTTCGTAATTCCAAAACCCAACTCGACGACTGCGAACCGAAAACAAGTAGCATATAGGTCCAGGGTGTTCTACGAATTGATCTATCCTCCTCTCTTCTTGATGGGATGTCGAAAGACGTTCGAATGGTAATTCCTAACTTTTCTTCGAAGGGAAAGATTTTCTCTACGCCAACAGAAAAAAGGTCTCGGAAAGAACCATCAATTTTGGAATTTGAAATGGACAGCATGAAACAAAGATTAGAGATGGAAGTTTTTTAGTCGCTGATTTCAAATTTTAATTAGACATTTCATCGAGCTCGAACGTGTGTTGTGCTGTCAGCACTCGTATTGTACCCTTCAAAGACGCGAAATCGACTCTATTTCTAAAGATCACACCGGGTATCGAAACTAAAACTTTATAGGTCTTGTTGATTTCGACAATTAAGTCAGATTTTCTAATTAGCCTCGACTTGGGCTACAAAATCAAAACTTCAATCAAAAAAATTCTTCCTACAGCGTAAGTTATTCAACTGCAAACCACCCCACTAATGCCGCGGAGCAGAAATCCGATTTTTTCAACAGTTTTGTATCTCTAGTAGCAATAAGGAATGTACCGTAGGGAGAGGCGGATGGGGAGCCTCCCCTACCCAGGAAAAACGTTTTGAGAATTCTCTTCGATGAGAACATCAATATTCTTCAGGTGAAAACTTGAAATTTTGATATGTATCTTTTGCCTGTTTTTCTAACTCAAATGAACACAAAAACCTAACCTCAAAAGTTTGTCACTTGCTCCGTTCGCGAAATTGAGAGCTTCTCTAATGGAAAATTTAGGATTTCTTTCCCTCCCCTCAACTGTTTCTCTTCGGTCCCTAAGCCCCAGTTAGCGCTGGCTTCTAAATGATGTAAAGATGGCTTCAGACACCAAGAAAAAGTTGTCCATTTACCGTAGAATTACAAGTATGAAGCCCCTAATGGAATCAGATACTAACCGTTGATGAAATATCCGAATTCGGCTAAAAAAAAACCTATTTCAGATATGTTACTTCATTTTCCCAATTCAGTCAACTCTGCTCACCATTCGAAGGATAATACTTTGTGGAGCGGTTAGCTGAAAAATTCAATAGAATTTTCGAAATGATTTCATTGTTAAAGCCGAGAAGGGTAAAATATCAAATTTCAGGCCCACGTTGGACCGGATTACAATCTCACGGCATATTCGAAATTAACGACCCGGAAAACCGCTGTTCAGTGTTTCGTCCGATGCCTTTCTATTTAAAATGTCAAAGTTGGTGGTACGTTCTACGTCTTCTCTCTTTTTGAGGGGGAGATAATTTTTTCATCCGAACAGAAACTGGACAGAATCACTTCAATATCTTCTTTTGACGGGTGTTGATCCAACTTTGCGATGAAAAGAAAACAGAGGAAGGAGGACTAATGCATGAAACATCCCGCGCGTAAAATTACCTAAGAATACATTATAATAACAGTCATTCCAAGTTGACCAGCAATTAATTGAGTTTCGAATTTAGGAAACTAAATTGATTCTAACAATCTTCGAATAAACGATTAGTCGGACTCAAATCTGAACGGAGCCGAACTTGCCGATACGTTTCCTCCGAGGCAACATTTGTAACATGTAAGTATTAGGACTATTTTTGTTGTTTTCCTCATGTAGAAACTTACACACTTCAGTCCTTCATTTTCATTTACATCTGAGTACTGTGCGGATTATCATTCGACTGTATTAATGGTCGAGCCCATTCGACAAAATCGTCAATTAATACGGGCCAGGCGCCTTCTTCGTCGTAATTACTTAGATCATCGTTGATAACCGTCGAAAAGTCGAGCAACAAATTCCACGTATCTTTTGGAATCGATCTTTTGTGATGTTCCTACGAATTACAAAACATAAAACGATGAAAACATCGATAACGAAGCGATAAAATTACGAATAACCGAATATAATGTGGACGCGGATGGTGGTCTGTTCGAGAAACCAACAAACTTACTTCGAGAAAACGACACCATAAATGCAAGAATTTAAAATGTCCACGCATAACTATATTCCAGTATGTTATAGCCATATCTAAATCTAAACCCTTTTGGCATGGATTTTTTGCATAATTGAAGGTGAATTGGTAGAAGTCCTTGAAATTATAATTATCTCGTAATTCCGTTTCTAAATGCGGTAATTTCATCTTCAGCTTATCGATGGTATCCGCCCTAAAATGAATAACAAAGCAAAAGGTTCGTTTTTATTTTACGAGCAAGTGACGGTCATAACGACGTTCGTTCGGGTAGGTAGTCACGAGTTCGAAATATTAACAGCCATTGACCAAAGACCAAGAATACTCGACAACTTCAGCGACATTCTTCAACTGAATCAAATAAAATTTAGGAATCGCTCGGAATATCTTACAATCTGCACATTTTCCACAGCCCGGGTAAATTTTCATACGATTAAGTGAGAAAGCGTGAGCAATAAGAAGTATAATTGACACAGATTGAATTCCACCGTGTACGATGAATGTTGAATCAGAGTGGTCGGAGTCTGGATAAACGAAATGTGAAAATACCAAATTTTCGTTTTCCCCTCCTATAGAAGAGATATTAAATCTTCATTCGAAACTACATGAATAGTACAAGATCCCACGTAAGTACGACGTTCCCGACAAAATATGTAATAAGTTACACGATTAAAAAATACCCTAATGCCCTAACTGAGGAATACCCGATTCGCAAGATGGCATGATTCGTAAGCTGCCTGTAACTTTAATGAAAAGGTAACCTCGCCATGAGCACATCTGCGGAGGTTTATCTATATTATGACGAAGATGCGATGATTTCTAGAACCGAGAAATTGTGGTCTCTAACCGGAGTCGACAAATAGTCGGAAAAATAATACTTATTCGTAGTTCGTACCCGATTTCCATCATCCCTCGAACGAATTCGTCCTTCGAAAATTCACACTGAGCGGCCGCTTTGAATTTCCACGCAATAATCAACACCAATTTCGAGTCGGGTTTCAAGTTTAAATCTTCCAGGAATTTCACGATGCCATCTGCGGTAATTTTATCTGGTTCAGCAGGATCTGAGGAAACGTTATAGTAATGGTAAATGATTCACAATAATGGGGATGCTTTTCCATCGGAATCGAGTAAAAACAAATGAAACTGACCTTTGTACCGAGAAAACAAAGACTCCAATTTTCTCCGATCCATTCCGTGACTACTGTGAGCCACTGTGTGTGTGGGGGGAGGAGTGTTATACAAAGGATGAGACATACTGACGTTTCCGGTTGAATTTATCATTTTGTGTACGCTTAAATACCTTGTCGGATTTTGATAGTAGTCGTCCGTTGCCGCTTCGATCTTCCAGTCATTCTGAGACAAGCAATATATGGCAACATTTTCCGGTGCCTGAGTACACGCGATGAATCTCTTCACTTTGTCTTTTTGCGACGACTTGAGTTTATTCTGCAAGTTAAAATTATGTTAGGACACTCGAATAACATGTCATATTCTCCGGAAGTAAGTCGTTCATTATCACCAAATTCGTTCTGCTCAATTTTAGCGAAGAAAACTCATGTTATTGAAGGTACAATTGGCAAATCAAATTCACTGGAGACATCCCAAAACCAGGTCAAAAAAGTTTCAAACGTGATTGAAGGCAAACTCTGATGCATTTACATGGACTGCTAATACTGATAAGAATTTGAAGCCAAACATTGCAGTCGGCCACTTGTGAAAAAGCGTACCTTCATTTGGTATCTTTGATTTACGTTGGAACCTTCGACCATGGTCGAAGGTTGGAACTGGGAAGAAATTTTTAATTTTAAGTGAAGGTGAAAATTAATAACATTCTTAAAATAATTGCAATCGAATTTCGTCCGTTTTGTACTACATTAATAATTTATCCTTCATCTGAATTATAAGTACTCCTAATGTAGATTCTTGTGAAAATGTATTTTCCTCACTCAATGGGGACAAAGATGAATATTGATACTGGCAAGTACAAGATTCTTGAAGTAGCTGAGATTAATGAAGTACGACTGCACTGTAAGATTACAATACCTAAGTTATTACTGTATGAAGGACTGAAGGTAATATTACGTACTAATCAAGTTCCTTTCCGTTTCTCTGTAGGTTGAAGTTATCATCATCAATACTCTAAGAGGAAAATACGCTACGTCTCTCAAGAATTTTCAGCATTATGGGTTTGCCTCGATATGAAGTACGTGCTATCTTAGTATGGCCGGTCAATCTATTAATGTACAATAGACCTACGTGTTGAAGTGATCTTGAATAATATAGGCAAGCTATTTTTCAAAGAGTTGTATTAGATACTTTTGTAGTTTCAGTTATTTTGCCTGCCTTCAAAGAATAGATATGTAAGTCGAAAGATGTATTTGTATTTCACACACACTAAAAGAAAACAATAAGTACCGACATTAATTCGTTTTATTGGTGTAGAAAAATTGGTTGCTTCTTTGAAGAGTGTCTAATATCTTTCTCAACGGTCGAGATTCTCTTGCAAGCATATCTGATTTTTAGTCGAATGTATAGCTGCATTATCAGGGTAACGGTGTGGGTATCCAATCGATGTGTAAAACCGCAATCTTCCAAGTGTTCGAGTATTTCCCATTCGACTTGCTCCATGTTCCTCGTGTTTGGGTGAAGAAGCTTTTCTTCGTTCATCCTGAATTGCTTCTCCACCTCAGAGCACATTTCCACGATTATTTTCGCCGGGATCGTCAACTTTCCCCGATTCTTCAAATCAATCAGATCAGACGTATTTGTAGGATCTTTCAGTTTCATGATCTTTTCCAAAGTAGCCATTTTTTTATCTTGAAGTTTCCTGACCAAGAACCCTGCCAAGTACGCGACGACATCCGCATCGTACTCCTCGTTTTTACTGAGGACTATATTGTCAGAATTACCAATCTCGTCAAAGTCTCCATCAAAATCTTCGACGCGGACTGCGTCCAGTACGTCGTCACTGACAACTTCCGTGAATAGGCTACCGGCGCCACTCTTTCTTTTATTAATTGTTGAGGATACTGTAAGGATTTTGGTATCATCACTACTACAGTTGGAACCTGTAGATGTCCTTAATTCATGATGAACAAGTAATCGCTTGAATGTTGATTTAAATTGTTCTGCGTTTGGGTTATTATTACAACCACCACGAGACCTTGCAGCCGAGAACCATGTCTCCAGATGGTCTTGACATAACTTATACGGCAGAAGGTATTTCAAACCGTAAGCTTGTAAGGACAGAAATAATGGAATTAAATTAGTCAACGAAACAATAAAGCCAAGGAACCCGGTTTTCCTTCTGTGCTCAAGAGCCATTTTTCTTTCTCGCTTTTCCCAATGCAGGAATTTTCGTTCTTCGATATTGTCCTCCTTGATCTCCTCACCATCATTTGCATCTGGCTCACCTCCGGTTTTCTTCTTGGCACGTTCCTTGGGAGGATTTTCAACTATTTTTAATCCGCGGATGTATTCCATCGCTTCGTCGCACCATGCTTTACATTTAGGTAGGTTCTTCGAGCTGACTGGAACGTCATAAGCCACTTTTTTGGAAAATACACTTCGACAATTCAAGATGTCAAACATGTGATCAAACTGAATACAATATTCGGCTGTGCCCTCACATGAAGCGAATTTTTCAAACCCTTTTTTCTTGGCATGTAGGAGGGCTGCTGCTACCGATGAACTGAGGGTTTGAGCTGCGAGTCTAACTCTCATTTTATTTTCTCGCCACTGTATGTGGCGCTTCGTCAGCCGAGGAGCACTATACAGTTCTCTTGTTTGATTCAAGTAGAACAATTCTTTGATATCTACAAATTTGATTCCTCTATTTTCCTTATCGACTAGAACATAATCACCGAGTGTATTCCGCACTAGTTTGAGGGCATGAGGTGGATCCAGGAAGAGGAACACTTTCTCGTCTTTATGACACGGATGCGGAAACCAAGGTCGGAAGTCGGGACCAAGTTCCAAATTCGCACCAAGTAGTTTGAAGCATGCTAAATTGGTAGATAAACCGTCGAATGTAACTGACCTAACAACTATATCCGCATCGTCTACAAGCTGTAGAGCCGTTTCCACTAAACGACTCAGATTGTCTGCTTCTAAACTGTTCACCAGGAAGTAAGCAATTGGAAGCTTCCATTTGCCATTCAGGCAGACTAACATAAAGACCATCGCCTTTTTGGCAAGAGGTATACTGTCCGAGTCGGAGTAACCAAAACCTAAATCTTCATAACCGTGATATTGTCCGTTTCGGTATGTTATTTCACTCCGAATGTCGATTTCGTCCATCATGAAACCGGCGATAATTCTAGTAGGAGAGTCCTTAGCTTTTGCCTTCAGTGCTGACAGCGCTTCCTGGCAAAATCCTGGTTCCCCATCAATTCGTGCATACCAGTTTCTAATAGTTGATGTGTGCGGCAACAGATACTGAAACTCCTCTCGAACATAATTATAGGATCGAGGGGAGTAAAAATGGAGCGTCAGCGCGAATTTCCGTAGTTCCTTACTGTATTTGGCCTTGGCAACCATTTTTTTGCGTATCACAAGTTGAAGTAATGTTTCTGGTAAATCATCCTGTGAAACATGGAAATAAATCAATAGGATTCCGATAAATAAATCACATTTTATTACATGATAAACTTCACAATTTCAGTGAACTTGAATATTCACCCACAGGGTGAGCACAGATATTTCACCTTTTATAGGCTTCTTTGTAGGTAAGAAGGTGATTTTATTGGAGCTTATACTTGACATTTTGAAATATTAAAAAAAATTTAAATTATAGGTCACAGTTTGTCCCCACTCCACTTAAATATATACCCATCTAGGGTGAGCACAATACACCAGGTAGGTAGATTAAAACTTAGATTTAAGAGATATTTCACTATTTGCAGGCTTCTTTGTAGGGAAGAAAGGGATTTTGTAGGCACGTATACTTGACATTTGAAATATTTATGAAAATCAAAATTGGAGAGAGGTACGTACATGAAAACACAGATACTTTCGAGGATAAGTTTCAGGAACTCACGTTCAATGTACGAGCCACACCATCTGGAATCCGATATTCTTCCGGGCACTTCGAACGCAAATGTTCAATCAGTTCTTTCATTGTTAGAACCTTCTCCCGCAGTCGACGATTGTCCTGTTGCAAACACCGAATCTTACGGACGCACTCGGCAACAGTTTCTTGACCGTATTTCAAGTTCAATCGAGCTCGGCGAGGAGACGCCATGTCAGGAGTACGTAATTTCATAAATGATGGTCGATCCCGGAGGTATGCTTTTAAAGATGGAGAACACGTCGAATCTGCATCTATACAAAGAATTTTACAATATTACTGTACACATCGCGCGCTAAACAGGCAAACGCAAATGAACAAAGTCATTTCAAACATTTCGTATTCCTATATGAGAATTTATAACTTTGGAAACATTTCATGATCATCTTACACGATTGTGTTTTATCTTTTCTTTTATCTTGCCTTCCAATGCAGAACTCGTAAGCCGTTGACGGGGTTTCTGTTCCATTTTCTACTTCAGGAGATACTGTGCGCTGTAGCGTTGGCGTGGCCGGTAATAAATATTCGGGCTCATCTTGAGCATGCACTGTAGTAGGAACATGCCGTTCAACATCTAAGTTACAATGAAAGGAATACATTTTAACGACAGTTCTTTCAACTGAAGGTTTCCCAAGCCTTGCATGAAAAACTTCTCACTTTCTGAAGGAACATTCTGCTCCAAACGTTGTTTGCAAACAGTTTCATGTTTCTTACGATTCACTTTCCTTGTAAACTTTTTATCGCAATAAACGCAACCCTACAAGAGGAAGACAGAATACACCTCTGTTACACGAAAGCAATGAAAGTAATGGGTACAGCTATGGACTGAGACTGAAATCTGCATACGTACAAATATTTGTTGATGTTGGGCATTAGCTGTTTTGTTTGTTACATGAGTTGCCATCTCGTTTTCGTGCATTTTCCACTTATGTTTTCGACATCCTTCCTTAGAAACAAACGTTCTCGAGCAATGAGGACACTGAAACTTTGTATTCTGCTCTCCACGGAAAGAAAAATAGATAATTATTATTTATGAAATACTGAGAAAGTATGTTACATTTAAATACAGTACGACACTTGGAGGCTCACTAGTCACCTTAATCACTACAAAGGAATGTTTTCTTCTTTTATGTCGCAGCAGGCCGGAAGCAACCGTAAATTTCCTTGAACATTTTTCGCACTTATGTACTTTCTGAAAAAGTTAGATAAAGTTAGTGTATGAATATATGCGGCTACACATTTCCGTAATATCCGGTATATCCCACAAATAAATTCGAATTCTTGAAAATCGATAGTGCAACTTCGACGTAGTGTACATAGTAGGCATAAATACAACATAATTATTAGGTATTTAAGTTATTTATAAAAATAAAGAAATCGCATTTATGACTGAATAGGATACCGTTCACCATCTTCCTCAGTAGTCAGTAACCCTCCTCTTTTCAGTGAAGTTGACGTTCACTTGCCTCACAATGCAGGTTTCCGAGATTCAAAGTAGGATGGAAGTATGATTCAAGGAAAAATGATGAATCGGTTTTCAAAACTGTGAATTGTATCGTATTCAGCCTTCAAAATACTTCCATGTACCGTATTAACTTTTTTCTTATAACTGTACGAACCTTAGGATTGCTTCCCACAAACTTGCAGCATTTCAGGTGTTGAATTAAGCGTTTTCTCGATTTCATTTGCTTAGCGCAAGAGGAACATTCCTAAATGAATGAGAAAGGATGGAAAAGTATGAATAATTGAGTTCATTAATACTGTTACGGATAAGTCATATTATCACGTACGATCAAGTTTTAATACTTACAAATAATTCTTCAACAGCTTCCATTTATCCGAAGATTCACTATCCTGATATTAGAATTCCTTCTCGAATATACGAATAATCATACGATTTAATAATTATAATATTTCTATTAATAATTATTCCCTTTGTAATAAATCAGAATAAATCCCGCTTTTATTCTTAATTCTTATCAGTGACATGAGAGGCAAGGTACGCTTTTTCACAAGTTGCCTCCTGACAATTAGCAGTCCATGTAATATGTATGGTCGAAGGCTCGCACCAAAGACGTTTACCTATACTAAAGCCACCTATAAAGAGGAGTACTCGCATACGCCATTCTGGAGCCCATTGTGCCCGTCGATGCCGAATTAACTACGCGGTATGCTCCGCATAGTCGGACTCGGCATCCACGGGCATGATGGGCTCCAAAATGGTGTATGCGAGTACTTGTGTTTATAGGGCTCTACCTATACTACCTCTATAGAAGGCCGTATAACTAGATGTTTGGCAACGCTGCGTGAAGGTCTATGTTTACACATCATGTTGCTATGGAAAAAACTTTGAAAAATATGAATAATCGGTTCTTTTGCGAATACAGTGAGTTTCGCGAAAAAATTGAAGAGAAAATAATTTAAAGAGCAAACGATTTTCGATTTTTTGTGCCAACTATCAATGGAATCGGTTCATTGTGGAACAAGTAGCGATTGTTTGAAAATTAAAAGTCTGATAGAGGACGAAGTGCGGTACCGTTACACTTTGCCGCTCGCACACCGAAACGTCGACCGTAGTAGGTCGAATTCAGTGTTGTCACATTAGCTTATAGGGCCTTCTATAGAGTCGGCCGTGATTTCTCCCATTAATGTACATACTCATTAAAATTGAAATATCTCGAAAAATAAGACGTTTTTAATGTATTTAAAGAGAAAAGGATTTTTTGAACAAAGAATTTTCTTTTGATTAAAACTATTTTTATAGCTAGATTCCAAAATTTTGCTGCATGTGTCAAAAACTTCACCTTTTAGTCGCTGATAAGTGTAGTCGATAAGCGCTGCTCGATAACTACGTTATTGGACTGGTAATAGTAAGGCTCTTTATAGACGAGTATGCGCATACGCCATTTTGGTTCGTGGAGGAATGTAAACAAATGAATTGGTGTGTGGTTTTCATATACATTCCTGAAGATAATAAGAACAATTTCGTTTATGAGTTGGAACTACAATTAAGTTGAAATGGTTGGTTGTTCTGCCGTTAATTGCAAAAACCAGAGTTCACAAGGGTATCGACTGTTTCGATTCCCAGCGGATGATACTCGGAAGAAAGCGTGGATCCAAAATTGTCGCCGCAATCACTGGAAACCGACCAGCACGAGCAGATTGTGTGAAGTAAGTGTATTTTATTTGACTGAAAATAAACGCGTAAATTTGTATTCCAACATTCCCCTGTATTACTTCTAGACTCATTTCGAAAAATAAGGTAAGAAATGGTTATAAGTTTTCATCACAAAATTTTTGGATTGTCGAACTATAAATTACATTTTTCTACCAGCAATAATTTTTATTGCTTATTGCAAAGTTGTAAATATCCTGAGTAAGTTGTCGACTACTTCATCTCTTCTCCTCAGTTGGCATTTTTCTTGTTGAAGGCGGATTCGTTCCTTCCACTCTTTTTCAAGAGCAAGGCACAGCTCACTTGTACTGGGAAACTAAACAATAAATAGATAAGTTTGCACAAGTTGATTTCACAGGAATAGGTTTGCAAATATTAATTCTAGAAAACTCATTGACACCCATACGCCACGAGTATGTAGAAGTGCACTACTATTTCATGTATCATTAATTTTTACAGGAAGTATATTACATGTATTGAGGACATTGGGTACCAACTTGCCAGATTTAATGAATTCTTTAATCGCATCAAAGTATGCAAGTACTAGAAATTTATGGACTTGAATTACGTGAACTTACCCGTTTTTACAAGCACAGAGAGCTAGAGCCTTGAGAGAGGTTGGCCAAGTCCGTACCCCATCATACAGAATTATTGATATTTGATGTTAATGAATAAAACAAGGTACCTTCGAGCTACTGCTTGTAGTCTTCCTATGCGGCTGATCGTCTCTTAATGGTGTCGTGAATTTTGAATCCGAATAACAGGTTATGGGCTCAGCCCGTTTCTTTTGATAAAAGCAATCTGACTTTTGTGTATAATTTGTGTTTAATGACATGGACTCCTCCATTTCAATAGATACAACGTTTTCTGGCTTCCGCGTCTTTCTCAACAGAAACAAACCTTCCGCATAGAAAATAAGGGGAAAATAACTAAAATATTAGAAGATAACCACTATCAGTAATTCAGCCGCGAACCAAAATGGCGTATGCGTCTACCTGTGTTTATAGGTGCTCTAGTAATAGTCGAGAAAAGTTGAATGTAAACAAGGGCAATTTGCCTTGAAGAAAGCTAACGTACCCTATAACTAGGGCTCTATAGTTTCACCTGGGTATACTAAGCCGCCATTTTGGTTCATACTGCGCCCGTGGATGCCGAATCCGACTATGCGGAGCGTACCGCGTAGTCAATTCGGCATCGATGGGCGCAGTATGAACCAAAATGGTGGCTTAGTATACCCAGGTGAAACTATAGAGCCCTACTATAACTATACAGGTACTATATAGATATAACTACAAACAGGACAAATTGCCTTTGTTTACATTCAACGATGCTCCATTTGAACCTGTGTAATTTTTATCACTATTACCAGTCCATTCTCTATTGTCTCAAGGGGAAAAACGAAAAAGAAGACGTTAGTGATATCAAAGCATCCTTCGCTTATCAATAAAAACCTATTCTACACTAGCGCTTCTACAATTTGTACAGACCCAATGGCAAATACCCTGTTACTACCTCGCGATCCGCGAGGTTGCTTGTTAAATGTTCAATCAAAATGTAGCTTCCGGACTTCCCAAGATTCAACAGAACCTTATCAACGTTAGGATTACATGAGATGCTAGGCATTGTTTACGTACAGTGTATCCTAACGTTGATAAGAATTCTACGGCACTATTTCCTGAAGTGCGGAAAGGGAGGAAGGCCCGATGCTAGCGCGCCATCAGTCTGGGAAGTCCGAATAAAATTTCTTCTAAAAAACTTGATTTTTTTTTGTTTTAAATTAACAATAAAAAACATGTTTAAAACGTTTTTTTGTTTAAAACATGTTTTTTTTCGTTTTAAAACAACGCGTTGTTTTATTAAATATCGCAGCCCTGGAATAAAATACATATAAGCGCAGGTTGAACTTGCTAGGTTGCGTCAAAGACATTTATACTACTACACTAGATACCTAACGTCCTATACTACCATAGTAAAATTTAAAATAAGCGTATCCAAACTTTGTGCGAATGTTGCATAAGCGTTCGCCAGTCACCGGTATAGTCATTTTTCCCATTTAAAATACATGGTGAATTTGGCGAAGAAGTGCCGGCGTTCAAATTTATAAAAAATAAGAAATTGAAGTGTAGCATATTGTTTTTTTTATATTTCTCTGCTCCCAAGATATGAATGCATGGTCTGTCCAATTTTCAGATCGTTTTACCCGGACAAAATATAATAATCGCGACTTAAAAATGACCAATGTCCTCTTTAAAATGCATTGGAGCCGATTTTCTATATCTGTGACGCTAGCAGGTGGGATACTAAAACGCGTAGTGGGTAAGAGGGGTTTATACTACTAGCAGGCTGAAGTTAGGTATTTAGCTAAGGTATTTAGTGTAGTATAAACGTCTTTGGGTTGCTTCAAACCACTGTTACCGCGTTGTAAAGAACAAAAAGTATCACGTGTCCCAAGGGCTCTCTTATGGTACTAATGGTACCTCGGACATCGCAGTAGTTGTTTCGAGGTTCTGTATTATTAATTTTTGTACTTACATGCATTCGGGTGCTCAGTGAAGTTATTGTTGTGGTTTATGTGCCAGTCGGGGTCCTAAAATGAACCACTGTACAAAGAATACAAAGTTACGTTTGAATAAGATTTGGTTTTCTTCAAGGGATATTGAATACACGAAGCTTATGAGGGCCTGTGATCTGAGGCTGGTGTGAGAGTGGCTGCTCCCCATTTGTGAAATCCAAATTAGGAATATCTTTCAACTTTTCTTTGCGTGTCATAGAAACTTTCGTCATATTCTAATTGGTATTTACTGTAATGTCGGGAAATTTTGAGACCCAGCCGAAAAACTGAAGATGAGCTTTTACTTATTCACTTAATTAGCTTTTCAGCTCCTCCAATTTGTAAATTTTAATCGGGATTTACCGTGGTTACAACCCACAGGTTCATAATATGTTTTTCGCGCCAGCCTTGCGTATGACGTGTGATCTATAATTTTAGATAGAAAATAAGATAATCGACTTTGATGAATTTCCTCTTCAGTTAAATAAATGGACCAGTTTCAGTAAATTTTTTTTTTCTTTTCTTCAAAAATATATAAAACTTCAAATTTAATTTGAAAATATTTGGGAAATGTGGAAGTAACACCGACCTGAAAGTATAATGCAAACTGTAGAATACTATAAATAAAAATCAATATTAACAGTGATCTAATGATGGGAACAACAGTATTTTCATTTTACGCGCTGCCCTCTCGACTGATTCTCAAGTTTGTAATCAATATTTAGAAATGCCTTTGGCTGAGAATCGCAATAGGCCGAACGCTTGCGACCAAACAATGAGTAAAATATTTTACTACCTATTTCCATAGCAAGGAGAATTTCGTACCCGTTCAAGCTATTAATATTGAACACGAACACGAGTAGGTCATTGTACATCACTATTACAATAAATAACAATAATAGAAGCAGTATTAATAATAATAGAAAAAGAACAGCATTCATGAACGGGAGAATATCGTTTACCACAATCGGCGAAATGAATTAATATGACGATACTTAGAGCGTTTCACATTTCCAATACACCAAATTACTGCGTAACAAAATAACGCCATCGAAAACTCAATAAGTTTAAATGCGATTTGATCAGTTCATGGTACCGAATACTGGATTGTGTCGGCAAATACCAGGACCGTATTCTTCATACTTTTCCTTTGTATGGCAGCCAGTATAGAATTCGGGCTGAAATGACAAAATATTTCTTGAGCAAATATGGAGCAAAGATCAACTCCCGATACAGCACGTGAGAGGGGCTCGGTTCAGAATTAGAATCTGAAATTTTGACGTAGATGGAGTAACGATACTAGGAAAATCCCCCGAATCCGTTATCCCAAATTACCATTAAATTTAATGGAATGACAATTTCCCGAGGAAATATTTTCCCGAAAACTTTTCACCTGAAAATTGATTTCCCGAATCCGATTCCCCGAATGAAGAATACTCGAACCACCATTTCCCCGAATGAATTTTTTCCAGGCAAAATAAATTGCTACGCAATAATTCGTACTCACACGTACGTAAGGGCTTGGCAAAGCAGAAATCCGCATTAGGGCTCTATAAGTATAGTTAGCGTCACGAGAGGTAACTGGATCTATCGTGCTGCAGTGCTATCTCAATGAGACACGCAGAGAGGGAAAATGACTTTAAAATATAATCCCAAAAGATCTTGAAAAATATTGCATTAGATAGGAAATTTTAAGTACGATAAATTTTATTCTTTTCAATTATTCATCAACAGCAATATTTGTCTAGATGTTAGCAATTGAAGTTACACACGTTCTTAAGACAGTTCCATTGCTACGGATCCAGTTTGCCTTCGTGTCTTTACCTGTTCTTTTAGAGCCTTATCCGCATAAATCATCGAAAATGGCGAAGATAGAAAACAAAAAATTACTGATTAACACATTGGTCGCGCCAACAAAACGACCGTATATATTGGGATTGTCGCCGAGTGAGAAAGAATGTCGGGCAAGGGCTGTGACCAAGGTGCCTGCACCGGGTGGCGCAATTGTCTACGAAGGTCCAGATGAATCTGCCCATACTCATCCGCCAAGTCGTGAAGAGTGTGAAGCGGAGGTCGTTGTAGCTGGTATCAAACGGGAGGCCGCCGAGCAGAACTGGTACAAATACTTCCAGAGATGCTCGGTCAACTACCAGAGCGGGAAGCTCTAAAGAAAAGAATACGATGCCAGCGAAGAGTGGATTTACCTTCACATCCGAAGAGCCTTAATGAATTGAACGACCTACCCGATAGATATCAGGAAACCTTAATCGGCGAAAAGTATCTGTTGTACGATTCTAAAGAGTCGGACTAGGAGGGCCGTGTTTTAGTTTTTGCAACTCGTCGAAATATCGAGCTCCTTTGTCGCAGTCGCGTTTGGTTCCTTGATGGTACCTTTCAAAGGGTCACCGGTGATTTTTACACTTGTATTCACTGTTCTTGGTCTTCGTAGACAAAATCCGGTACGGCCTGACAGCGATGAAGACGATGAAGTTGAAGAGGATGGAGTCCCACTTCCCTTTGTGTATGCGTTCCTCTCCGGAAAACAAACACAATAGTACTCTACAGTTCTTCAAGCAGTGAAAGACGCTGTACAGCAATACCGAGTAAACGAATGCAACCCCCAGAGAATGATGAGCGACTTCGAGAATGCTATCATAAACGCCTCTGCAGTGGTTTTTCCAGAAATTACAATCACCTGTTGCTTCTTCCATCTGGCGCAAAGCATTTATCGGAAGATTCAAGCAGAAGGGTTACAGGCAGCATACAACGACCCCAAAGACCGCTCCATTAGGCAGTACATGCATATGTTGGCTGCACTAGCGTATGTGCCAGTTACCGATGTGCCCAGAGTATTCGATTTGTTGGGGGATGAAGTACTTGATGAGTTGTTACCTTTACTCAACTACTGCCAGGAGTACTACGTACATGGGAATCCTGCCAGAGGTCAAAGAAGAGCTGTTCCTCCACGTTACTCCCTCCCCCCATATGGAATCAACACGCAGCTGCGCTTAACAACTCCGCGAAGACGAACAATGCTAGCGAGGGTTGGCACAACCTATTCCACTTGTTTTTAGGAAAGAATCACCCAGACCTATACGTAGCGCTCTGCGAGATTCAAAAAGAGCAAGCAGACACCGAAGTAGCAGTGAGTGAACTCAGCATGGGACGCAAAGTGAAGGCTGCTCCAAAACGCTAGTGATTAGATTTGCAGAAACGAATTGCGGGCATCACTCGGCGGTACCAGGAGTATGTTGATGCGCAGGATGAATCAGGATTCTTAAGAACGGTATCTTATAATATTAATTTTTAATTTAAATGTAAATCTTTCAACTTTCCCCCATTTTTGGGCATTCGGGGAAATGTGTGTTAGGACTGGGATTCGGGGAAATTTCATTCTTGTGCATTCAGGAAATCGACAATTTGGGGTCTTTACATTCGGGAAAATGTCCGGGAACCTGGAGTAACAGTACACTTCGTTTTAGAGCATCATAGACCACCTTCGTTTAGAAAACGTTTTTTTCCAGATTTTCACTGAACTGATGCCAAAAGCTTTTTGATTCTAGTTCACTAGTCCAAAAACCAGAAGTGTAATTCGGAGCTACAGCGCTAGCATTTTAACCACCGTAGTACATAAGCTTAGGAGAAGAAACGAGTCCCAGTTCGGGTTTAGGTAAGAGCTAGTCCGCCGGACTTTATTCCAAGAGCTAAGCTTTCACACACTCAAATGAATTAAGGAGCTAACTATCAAGCAGGAGAACTTTCAATCGCACTAGTATGTACGTTAACATACGTATTTCCAAGTTGATAACTTTTCCGCACACAGTAGAATACACTCACCGTTGAAGCTAACATACTGCCACCAAACCACACAGCATATCGTTGCATATGGTGGGAAACTACTTGAACATCAATAGGTTTAGGCTGTAACAAAATTAAAATAATTACAGCGTAGTTCAGCGCGCACACCACCAGCTCAGCATGTTACTAAAATCTCAAAGGTCGTGTATTGAGAAATTAACTACACAACTAACTTTAATATGGCCTCCAGACAAGGTTTCACTCAGTTTCAATCGAGCGTCCACTACTTTCTTAATGTCTCTTTGTAGGCGGCGACCAAAATCACGAAACATGGTTGAGCCTCCGGACAGCACGATATTGTTATACAGGGGTCGACGAACGTCGATCGGGCAGTTTTGAATAACATTGTCCACGATTTCCGAAATCGGCGTCGTGAAATCCGGATTCGAGAACTGAAAATCACGCAGGATCACTCATTCAGAATATTCGGTCATGCGATATTTTAGAAAGTTAGCGCACGTACCTCAGGATGAAAAAATATCTCCGGGCCGAGGAATCGTTCATAACCGACATCAATTGAGAATGGATTCTTCGTCACACTGTTTACGCCATCGAATCGCTTGATCCACTTGGCCGGGTCGGCATCGTACTTGGCGAACTCTTTCGCGATATCCGGACAAATGTAGCAGAATCGTTCTTTAACCGACTTGGCTGTTTCCAAACTTTGCTCCGGAGGAATTCCGACTTCACGTTCTCTCAGAAGCGACTGAATAAAGTAAGTTATATTCCTGCCAGCAATCGGAATATGTTTGATACAGCTACCGATAACGTATCCTTCGGCCTAGAAGATGGGAACACAGCAAAGCTAAGATGCTGATTCAACAATCGTGAAACAAGAAAAATACCAAAGATTATCAAAAAGCTTAGTTTCCAAGAGTTGGACTTTCAGAGCACAATTCATTTGAATTAACTCAACATCTAGGCTCGGTATTAGAAGTCACATCCTCCATAAAAATAAAAAAAACTGCTTTTTGGTACCCTCCGAAGTTCGGTTTCTGTCAATACAAATTGCCGCATTAAGATGAGGCCTCGATGCAATGTTCTTTCACTAGAATTACTAGATACAAACCACTGGAATGACGTGAGTAACACCATCGCCACTGTCGACGACAATGCCAGTCAGCGTGCGTTCTTCCATCGCCCGTGATTTCCATGACGCGGCCAGAGCTAATACAGCCTGTACGGCGATGTACAATCCAGGTACATTGAATGACTCAAACATAATCTCTGCAAACAATCCAATTTACAGTTGCATTCACGTCCTACAAAAATATTACTTCTACTCGAAAGAGGTCTTCGTAGAATATAATTTCTACTAATTCCCGAACCTGCGGTATATTCTCGATTTTCCGGAGTATTCAGTGGTGGTTCAGTCAGTAGGAAATAATGGTCTTCAGGTTCTGCACGCAAGTACTTGAAGATACATTGCTCTAAAAACCGTTCCATCAGATCCCAATCTTCGACTAAGCCATGCCTGACGGGATACTATTAACACTGAACACGTGAAACGCGACGGAACAGAGAGAACAGATTCGACAGCGATATACGTAAACCAAAACTTACCTTGACTGAATAGCCGACGGCATCAAATGCTTCATCACCAATGTAGAAATCTAAGTCGTCGATACCTTTTGTTAGTCGACGAGTTGTTTGATCTCCAATTTTGGCTGTTTCTCGGATGGCGATTGCCGAAGGTATGATGCATTGCGGTTCTTTGTTAGATGCGAAACCCAGTTTCGTGTACCTGCAAAATGTCGGACCTCCACGTTATTTTGCGAGTTATTGGCGATCAGAACACGAATAGAACA
The DNA here is from genome assembly GCA_031841125.1 of Acanthococcus lagerstroemiae. NCBI lineage: Eukaryota > Metazoa > Arthropoda > Insecta > Hemiptera > Eriococcidae > Acanthococcus > Acanthococcus lagerstroemiae. The sequence continues at coordinate 35,057,432 of CM063114.1, read as the reverse complement.
TCCGGTTTCGAATTTTCAAACAGCACGCCCTGATCATTCGACGATATTAAATCTATTCCAGATGAAGACGAAGATACGAACCCTGTTCCCACGTCGATCACACAAGCCGGTAACGTCGTCGCCATATTTATTAGTTCTCAATAGACCGATAAATACTAAATATTCGACAGAAATATATCACAGTAAAACACATCGCTTTATCATAACCAATCCACGAAAAAAATAATCTAGAAATCTACATACTCCAGAAATATATTAGATCAGCGGATTACTCATACCACATACGAACTTTCCATGACTCAACCACAGCCAAAGACGACAAGACGTTTATACTACTACACTAGATACGTAACTTCCTATACCTACCGTAGTAAAAAAAAAAGCGTATCCAAAATTTGTGCGAATGTTGCATAAGCGTTCGCCAGTCACCGGTATAGTCGTTTTTCCCAGAGTAGGGCTCTATAGTTTCACTGGGTACCAGCCACATTTTGTCATAATGCGTCCCGTCGAATCCGAAATTATACGTTACGTCACGCGTCGGATTCGGCATCCACGGGCGCAGTATGAATCAAAATGGCGGCTCAGTATACCCAGGTCAAACTATAGAGCCCTAGTTTCACCTGGGTATACTGAGCCGCCATTTTGGTTCATACTGCGCCCGTGGATGCCAAATTCGACTATGCGAAGCGTACCGCGTAGTCAATTCAGCATCGACATGCGCAGTATGAACCAAAATGGTGGCTTAGTATACCCAGAACCCAGGTGAAACTATAGAGCCCTACCCAGAGATGGAAAGCCCTATGATAGAACTTTTGCTTACGGCTTTAGCTTTTGACGTTTTGACATTGGAAAATAAAACTTTAGCTTTTGCTTTTCAAATTTTTAGGGTGTTTGCCGCGCGTAGCGCTGCAAGCACCCTATTGCAATATTGCTTTTTCATCATCATAATAATTTTTTAGGGTGTTTGCCGCGCGGAGCGCTGCAAGCAAACACCCTATTGCAATTGCTTTTTCATTTTTTTCCCCCTTTAAATACGAGTGAATTGTTTACAGCTCATAGTTCAGTTTTAGCTCAGTTGCGTTTAGATCGTTAGATCGGTCTTAAGGCGGAGGCGTGTGGTTCGATTCGTATTTTACTCATAACAGTATAATTGTGCGACTCTGTTCTACAAAAGGAACTATTTCCTCAAAGAAAGTGAAGACATTTAACTGGATTTAGAAGAGGTAAGTGTATTGTTTGTTTGTATGAAATGGGTTCTCAGTTGAATTAGCGTGTATAATGTATTTGAATCAAACCAAGTACAAGCAACATTCTGTGGTACTCTTATCTGGAAATTTTCCGAGGAATAATGCGATGTGAGTTATGTCTCATAAATATGTTAGCAGTATCAACTATCAAGTAATTGGTAATTTTGGTATTCTGTTTCAGAGGTCTTTCACGAATATTTCGTTTCTCCTTTGACTATTTACTTTCCTCTTTCATTATCAGTCAGGATCGAGAAATCATCCAAAACCATCAACATGCCTTCAACCACGAATTTGAACTTCTATTGTAATATCTGTATTGTACCCAATGACATGAAAAAAAAAAAAAAAAAAAAAAAAAAGAAATCGTAACGAAATGATTTAGTTTTGTTATAAACAAAACGAATGAACACCGGTATGAAATAAACGAAACGAAAAATCGCTTATAAAAAACCGAAAATATTGAAAATAACGAAACGAAATAACAAAACGAGAAAAAAAACGTTTCGTTTGCCATCCCTGATTATAATCGTGTAAATGAGCCGCCATTTTGATTCGCACCGCGCCCGTGAATGTTGAATCTGGTCGAATCAGACAACGCGAAGCTCATTGATACCTGTGTGTCATGTATTCCATGGAATTGCATGAAAAACGTGCGAATAAAATTGGCGATCATTATACCTGTTTTGAATATATATCCAGGAATTGACAGATAAAACGTCGCATATAAGAATCACGTGCGATCACGTTTGTTTTGATACAAAGACAATATTTTTGATTAACATTCCGAATTCGAACAGGAGTGGAGTATAGAGCTAATGTCTTTTCGTCTTATAAACATTGTAATGAGGAGTGAGCACACATTAATGTGCGTTTTCTGAAGTGAGAACACAACTTTATTTGAATGAAAGTAAAATTCCTCGTTTATTTGAATTGCAACAAAATTCCTGTCCCTCTGAATAAATTGTTATCAGCAGTTGACAGTTCATATTCGTTGAAACTCCTAACGTTTTAAATTCCTTGGATTTATGTCTTTTGAATTTATTTTTTGTCTTGTAAAGGCAGAGTGTTTGATTTCTGCTTGCCCCACTTGGAATGAATTAAACGGAAAATGGAAATGTTTTCTAGTATGTTCTCATTTGTTCTGTGTTGATCAAAGTCTGCCGGGTGATTGCAGTTTGCAGCTTCACAGTTCGAAGCCTTGAACTTCCATGATGTGCGTGTAGCGTCCTGAGCTTTTATATTCCCGAGTCCGGGGGGGGGGGGCGAAAAGAAGACTAAAGATATCATTCGCTTATCAAAAAATACCTGTTCTACACTAGCGCTTCTACAATTTGCACAGACCAAATGGCAAAAAATACCCTGTTACTATCTCGCGATCCGCAAGGTTGCTTGATGTTAAATGTTCAACATGTTTCAAAATAATAATAAAATTTCTTCTAAAAAAACTTGTTGTTTTTTTGTTTTAAAAAAACAATAAAAAAACATGTTTAAAACGTTTCTTTGTTTAAAATATGTTTTCTTCCCGTTGTTTTAAAACGCGTTTTAAACGTTTTAAAACAATCGTTGTTTTATTAAACATCGCAGCCCTGGAATAAAATATAAGCGCAGGTCGAACTTGCTAGGTTGCGTCAAAGACATTTATACTACTACACTAGATACCTAACTTCCTATACTACCATAGTAAAATAAGCGTATCCAAACTTTGTGCGAATGTTGCATAAGCGTTCGCCAGTCACCGGTATAGTCATTTTTTCCATTTAAAATACATGGTGAATTTCGCGTAGAGGTGCCGGCGTTCAAATTTATAAAAAATAAGAAATTGAAGTGTAGCATATTGTTGTTTTTTTAAATATTTTTCTGCTCCCAAGATATGAATGCATGGTCTGTCCAATTTTCTGATCGTTTTACCCAGACAAAATATAATAAGCGCGACTTAAAAATGACCAATTTCCTATTTAAAATGCATTTTTCAAAGAAAAACCGTGAGGAAACATACATTACTGGTATCAAAAAACTTGGGGGAAAAAATGTAATACAATAATGATAATAATAATAATTATTATTATTATTACAGAGTTACTGCCAAGAGCACTATTACCATTGTTACAAATATAATAATAATAATTATTATAATATATTGCGACAAGAGAAAAGGAACCACAACTTGAAAATCCTGATTTAACCGGGGAGGGTAAGAACACCCGGCAAGTTTAAAAACTGCGGTTATTGTTGCTTCTGGTACCAAAATCCCTTCTTTAAAGTGTACCTACCAATTCTTTTTCTCTTTTCTATTTTCAATTTCCTATGAACTACATAGTCTATCTAGAAGTGTATCTACTGAGTTTATGAAGCGTCACATTTATCAATAGCCATTTTCTTTGTATTTAAATATATTTTTCAACAAATTTTTCTCAAAAATAATATTTTTGACATAAAAAGTTGAATTTTGTACCGAGAAAAGAACTTCTTCTCTCTTGTCTGGTTCAAAAAGTGGTCATATTTCATTACGATACAACATCCGCATGAACAAAAACTAATGGTGATACCTTTTCCGAAATCGCGTCAGGTATGTGATGCGCAAGTACCTAATAATGAAAATAATGGTCCTGACTAAATAATAACATTATACAAATAAAAATAAAGGTGAAGAGGAAGAAGTAATAACGATGACAAAAATACAATTACTTAATAATGATAATAAACAAATGTTGGAAAATGATGACCATGATAGGAAAAAGAAGAATATTGTTAATATGAAAGCAACAATAAAATTTTGGTATGTACTGCGCAACCGACGCATTTTATATTTTACAGTTTACACACACACACACACACACACACAAACGTTAATGTACTGGAATTTATTACATTCATGGAAGAGCCGCGATGCATTCAGGTAGGTGGACTGTCCCATCCGTTTTCTTTGATCATGTGCGCCAATTCGATAATGTATTTTCCTTCTTTGTATTTCTGGCTAGCATCAAACGCTTGTTCCTAAGAATAAGACGCATTATCAAAGTGATGCTATTTGCAAAACATACATACACATAGGCATTAATTACAGAAGTCAAGTTAGGGCGACATTGGAGATCTGCCCAATCTCCACGGCCACTAAACGGTCAAGTAGTCCTATTGAGACTTGACTTGGGCCAAATTCACGAACGTTATCCATTCACGATATTTGAACACGTTTTTTCAATTTGTCATTACATAATTTTGCATGAAAGAAAATTCCTAGCTCGATTCAAAATTGAAAATTAGCAATTTTGGACACATTTTTTATTAGGTATAAAAATTAGAACGTATTCCCAGGTCTGATTAACTCAATTTATTCAACAACTAGAAACAAACGAGAACTCGAGTACATGCTTACATTTGGGTGTTATTTTCTGAACATTAACCACGTATCACTTAACGTGTTTTTCTTTCAAGTGCATGTGCTATAAGTATGTACCTATGTATGCGTCGTATACGCAATATAATGATAGAGAACAGGATCATGATCATGAATTTGTTCAACTATTAGGTAAATCTCTTTAAAACAGGTAAAACGAAGAAGACAAAAAAAAAACAAAACGGAACGGAAGAATAAGTGACAAGTTGAAGGAGCACATTTTTGCTTCACATCATATGGACGCTGTTATGCAAAACAGAACCAAGAGACAAAATCTGTTGTTTGAGAACACGTGATTCAAAGTTCAAGAGTTATATAGAAACTATATGACATAACGTTTACTGATAAGCTCTTTCCAAAGTGGGTACAGATTTTTGTATCAGGGGTCCAATTTTGAAAAATTCTACTTTTTAGTTTCTTTCAAACAATACAATAACTATTTTTGTCAAGAAATGTCGCTTGGTTCAGTTTTGCTTAACAGTTAACAGCGTCTACATGAAAACCTGACTGACATTAATCAACCGGAACCAACACTCCTGCTCGGGGAAAGAGCTTCAAAATCGACGTAGTACGAGGGACTCCCCATCCCGCTTCATATGTTCTCATTGATGGAAATAGGCTCTGCAAACACAGAAATGGAAAGATACATATTTTCTATCTTTAATACAGGAAGAGAAATGTGGAGAAATGAATCCCCACCTCCCATCTCTTACGAAATAGTCTGTCTCACAATAGTCAGCTAAATTATCCTAAGTTGACAGACACATTTGATATTTCTATTTTCATTCAAAAAGAGTCAGATCCTCTTATCATATTCTACAAAAAGTCGCTTTACTATACTGACTGTGTCACTTGTGTATAGCAAGGTTGAAAACGAATCCACTAAAATAATTGGATTCGAATCCGAATCCATAAATCACTACCTTTTTAGGGTGTTTGCCCACGCACAGCACTGCAAGCACCCTATTGCAATCGAATTTTTATAATCATCATTTTTCTTTAAATACAACTGAATTGTTTACTGCTCATAGTTCAGTTTTACGTTGGTACTGTGTCTGAATATTAGCTTCAAAGCTTTAACATTTCAGATTTGGTTTTGTTTTATCAATACCAGCGTAGGAAGTTGGCGCAACAACACCAGAATGCGGAGAAGCCGGAAGTTTTTGCAGGTTTAGGATAATTTTGAGAAGCCAGAAGTTGGAAGCTGAAAGTTTTTCAGCTTAAGCAAACACCTTCTTACTACCTTGCTATCTGCGAGGTAGCTTGTTTTCTTTAAATAAGAGTGAATTTATTGTTTACACATCATAGTGCAGTTTTAGCTCAGTTGCGTTTAGATCCTTAGATCGGTCTCAAGGCGGAGTCCTGTGGTTCGATTTACAAATGAGGAGTTATCTGTCAAATGCAACTTGTTTAAGTTTTATTTCGTAATTTCATATTTTACTCATGACAGTATTGTGCAACTCGTACTGTTTTACAAAAGGAACTGTTTCCTCAAAGAAAGTGAAGACATTAACTGGATTTAGAAGAGGAAAGTGTATTGTTTGTTTGTATGAAATGGGTTCTCAATTTGAATTAGCGTGTATAATGTATCTGAATCAAACCAAGTACATATGCTACATTCTGTGGTACTCTTATCTGGAAATTTTCCGAGGAATAATGCGATGTGAGTTATGTCTCATAAATATGTTAGCAGTTGTGGTGAATGACCGTTTTGTTTTCCCATCATCCGACTGAAGCAGGCATGCTGGCTGTATGCTGTACGCTGCCTCGTGTATATAATATGTAAATACTTGTAGTTCCGTTGTTGTTGTTTTTTTTTTGTGATTTTCGATGTATATTATTATTATTATTGTTATTATTTATTATTATTATTTTTTTTTTTTTTGATGAGAGGAAGTCCGTTAGGATGAAAACGTGTACAATTTACGTTATAATATTATTTTGAACCGTTTGATTGTGTTTTGTTTCTGACAAATTCAGAAGTGGGATGTTTAGTCATCGATCCATGGAAGCTTTTTCCAGTTGGTAAGCAGTACAATTGCCAAAAATGTGCGATTCTAATTAAGCAGCTCGATTGCCGGGTAGTTGGCTTCTTATTTGGTGACCCAGAAATAGTTATTACCGATTGTAACTATGGCACCCCAAAAAGATGAAACTCCGCCGCCGTCGCTGTCAGCACAGCTTAATCTAGCCGAATTCGCCAATTTTGGTCATTGCAGTTCGCGAAGCTGGAAACTCCACATGCGCTCCTGACCTGATGAACTCACTGAAGGAATTCAGCGGGTCCACCTCAATGACCAAGGCTAAGGAGTGGTTACGGAACCTCGAATCTCAAGCCAAAATATATCGATGGGCCGACCGTATGCGACTTGAGGCCGCGCAAAGAAAGTTGATTGGAGGTGCGCGCAGTTGGATTTTGAGAATGTCGAGAACATCAAAACCTGGATGCAATTTCGTACCGCATTTACAAGAGCGTTCATTGGTGAGTTGTTACCCATCAAAAAGTGGCAAAAATTCTTGTCGCGTGCCCAACGTGATAGTGAGCCGCCTATAGACTATATTTTTGATAAGTTACGTTTAGCCAAGGACGTTGGTATCTCTGTATCAGATACCAAGAGTGTGTTGTGCGCCGGACTTAAATCGTTTGCGTGATTCTGAAACCGCGGAAGAAATTCTCGCTTGTCTCCGTGAATACGAGAATTTTCAAACTGAACAAGCGAATCTCGAATCTGTGAATTGGAAAACAAGCACGCGTGAAGTTGGAAGGTCATTTCAATCTCGCCAATCCAAGGACCAAACACCTAAGGTACCTGATCCCGAACTGTCAAAACCACCAAGAGGTGATAAGCCGAATTTCCGCTGCTACAATTGCAATAAGTTCGCCAGTCATCTATTGAAAGATTGTCCAAAGGAACATTGCACGAAATATTGTAGCATTTGTCGTACACAAGGGCACAGCCGTAGAGAATGTCCAACGTTGACACCCATGGAAGGTATGTCAAACACAGCTACTGCGACAATAACGGAGAAAAAAACTGCTGGAAAGTATTTTAAAAACGCGTCCGTCAACGGCCAATTAATCAAAAATGCGATGGTTGACCTGGGGACCAGAGCCTGTCTTGTCCAAGCCTCTGTTGCCATTTCTTTACAAGAAACAGTCACCAATACCAACGCTTGCATTTTTGGTGTTGGCTCGTTGGATGTAGGATCCAAGGTGCTGGGTAGTTTTGCCGCATCTATCAGTATTGATGGAGTTACTGTTGGTGGCACATCCTTATTGGTGGTCCCAGATGCCGTAATTCCTCCCCCATTTATGGTAGGTCAAATGTGGATAGAACACCCCGACATGGCATCTGTCAAACTCCGTGACCAATTGATTATTGGGCGAGCTTCTGATGCGCCATTTGCCGAGTTTCCAGTCCAAAAGCCAGCATTATATTGTGGTGAACTGCGTGCTGTGGAAGGTGTTGTCTTATAACCAAATGTTGTAAGTTTTGTGCATGTAAACACTGGATTGGGCCCACATGAGAAGGCTGTTGATTTATTAGAGTGCGCATCTTTTGTTATATGGTGACTCACAATCATTTATACTGTTGGTATCGGATTGCGAAACTGTAGTAAAGAAGGGTGACTGTATTACCCGTTATTAGGAGATTGATTTCAAAAAGGCCGAATCTCTCTCGAGTTTGAATAACCTTGTTGCTTCCGTTGGTACTGCGCTATTATATAAGCCATTATTATATTCAAATTTTATATTTCATGACAATCTGACTCCTGATGAACGTAATAAATTCGTCCATTTGCTAAACTGTCATTGGAAGAGTTTCACATGTAATGTTTTTGAGTTAGGCAAAACCAAGGTATCGCCGATTAAGGTTATAGAAAAACCAAACAGTCGTCCTGTTGCCTCAAAGCCTTACCATTTGAACCCTCAGGATGCTGTTGAGCTGACCCACTTGTTAGTAGAGTGGAGAGCTGCAGGACTTGTCATGGACACTTCATCCAACTACTCAGCCCCTGCATTCTTAGTTGGAAAAAAGGATGGCAGCAAACGCCCCATTTTTTACTTCCACCAGCTAAATGCATAAACCAAGAAGGTGCAGTTTCCCATCCCGAATATTGATGACCATCTAGCAGCTCTATCAAAGGTACAGTACTTCACCGTCTTAGACTTGGCTAGCGGGTATTTGCAAATACTGCTTGTACCCAAAGCACAGCCCAAAACAGCCTTTGTCACGCCAAACGAGTCTGGACAATTTACTAGGCTCCTGTATGGGCTATGCAACGCGCCGGCTGAATTTTCACGAGTCATGAGCCGCATGCTCGGGAATATGCGCAACTGTATCGTATTCAATTATCTAGACAACATCCTGATCCCTGCAGAAACAATTCCTGAGATGCTAGAACGACTAGAAGCTGTGTTGAAGGCCCTCACTGATGCTAATCTCGCCTGTCGACCCAAGAAATGCATAATTGCAGGCAAGTCTATCGAATTTTTGGGTTTTTAAGTTTCTGCTGGTTCGCTCCATCCTGGAAGGAGGAAAGATAGATGCAATTGCCTCCTTCCCAGTACCCAGAAATGTCCACAATATCTGTCGTTTTATTGGCCTATTAAGCTTTTTAAGCTTTTTTTGCCGTTTTATCAAGCATTTTGCTACGCGTGTCAGCCCGTTAACTGAGCTAACAAAGAAGAACCATCCATTTAAGTGGGGTCAGCGAGAAGAACAAGCGTTTAATGACATCAAGACGTCATTAATTGAAAGTCCAGTACTCAGATTGTATAATCTCACTGCCGAAACTGAACTGCATACGGATGCATCTCATCATGCTGTTGCAGGTATGCTGTTCCTGCGTGCAAATCCCAAGGAACCGTTTCGTCTGATTTATGCCATTAGTAAAAACACAACTGAATATGAAAGCCGATATCATTTGTCTAAGCTTGAGCTGCTTGCAATTGTCTGGTCTGTAGCCCGGGTTCGTCAATTCCTTCTGGGAATCCATTTCTCAATTGTCACCAACTGCCAGGCTCTTTTGCACATGAACACGCAGAAGACAGCTAATTCACAGATTGCCTGATGGAGTTTAGCACTCCAAGAGTATGCGTATGTAGTTCAGCACCAAAAAGGTGAACTAATGTAGCACGTCAACGCGCTGAGCCGTGCTCCTGTAGAGTCACCTGCTGATATTGAAGAGCAAGTAAACGCACAGCTTGGTGTTTTTACTCTGCTGTCTGAAGACAATATTGTGCGGATGTATCAGCGCCAAGATACCAACATTTGTACAATTATGGATAATATCAAACTGCATCCGGATTTTAAAATTTGAGAAGGGTTGTTATACCAGAAGGATACTGAAACAGAGCCCAAATTATTTGTAGCACCCAAATCTATGCGCAAATCCTTGTGCATCCGTCACCACAACTTGATGGGACACTACAGTACCAAGAAGGTAGTGGCCGCCATTAAGAGAAAATATTGGTTTGCCCGTTATATCCAGTGTATCAATTGTATGTCAGCAAAAGGGAACTCTGGTAAGCCACCAGGTCTCCTCAAACCAATACCACCGGGGAAACGACCATTTGAAATAATCCACATTGACCATTTGGGACTGTTTGTCAAGACATTGCGGAAGAACAGCTACATTTTGGTACTGGTAGACAACTTGACCAAATTGGTCCAGTTGTGGGCCGTTCCTGATACAACATCGGATGCTGTAGAACGCTGCCTAAATGAATTTAAGAACAGTTATGGTTTGTCAGACCATATCATCAGTGATTGCGGCACGTGCTTCACTTCTGTCCAATTTGTGAACCACTGTAAAGCGCGTGGTATTATTGCTCATCATGTTGCCTCCCATCATCCGCGTGCCAACGGCCAAGTTGAGCGTATTAACCGCATCATTAATACGCAATTGACAATATATGGCACCTTGTCTATGGAAGAAACTGAGGATTGGGACCGTTTTCTCCCAGAAATCCAACGTAACATCAATGCATCTATTAATTGTTCCACGGGACGGTCACTGTTCAAATTGCTGCACGGGTACTTGCCCCGTTTTGCTGAGTTGACCCTGGAATGTGTCACGCACAAGTCTGAATCAGTACAAGATCTAGATATACTATGTCATATTGCGCTTGAACATATTGCTATGTCTCAGGCCAAAATGAAAGAGGTTTTTGACCGACAACATTGTGCCGGAGATCGTCTTGAGATTGTATTTGCCAAATGTCCAGTCAGTGGTAACCTTCAGCCCAAGTATTGCGGTCTGTTAGTTGTTGTTGAGAATGTCGCGGGAGATATTTATCAACTTCTGTTGAAGCGTGAAGCAAGCACTCTGTGCTGTGCAGACCTCTCACTCTATAACATGCCTCCATGAACATAATCACAGACAGCTAAATAAACGTTTTCCGTTTCCTTCATTCACTCAACAAGTGTAATGGCGGATACTTTACACAATAGGGTTATGGGCATCCGCATCTTCTTAATTGCGTTTTGAATCTTGTGATTTTTGTGAACTGATTGCGTTTTTTTTCCTCTCTATTTTTTTTATCGTAAAGAAAAAGAACGAATTAATTGTCATTAACTGTGTTCGGACTCGGTATGGCATCTATACCGAGAAGGTTCCTCTCAGGGCCTTGTAGCCCTTCATATCTCTCAGATCAGGCCGTGGCGCTCTCTTGACCTTGACAATGAGTCGTCAGCTGAAGACCCGGAATCAGAGATGCTGACCGAGGACGATCAGTTAGGTCGGATGGCCGAATGTGATGAATGACCGTTTTGTTTTCCCATTATCTGACTGAAGCAGGGATGCTAGTACCTGTATGCTGTACACTGCCTCGTGTATATAATATGTAAATACTTGTAGTTCCGTTGTTTTTATTTTTTTGTGATTTTCGATGTATTCTGTTTTTATTTTATTTCATTTTTATGAGAGGAAGTCCGTTAGAAGGAGAACGATGAAAACGTGTACGATTTACGTTATAATATTATTTTGAACCGTTTGATCGTGTTTTGTTTCCGACAGCAGTATTAAGTAAGTGGTAATTTTGGTATTCTGTTTCAGAGGTCTTTCACGAATATTTCGTTTCTCGTTCAACTATTTACCTTCGTCTGTTCGTTATCAGGATCGAGGAATCATCCAAAACCGTCAACATGCCTTCAACCACGAATGTGAACTTCTATTAGAAATTAGAATCCTGTAGCTGAATTAACGAAAAACGTGAATAAATAATTGGCAGATCACGTTTTGTTTTTGAAATGACAGATTATCTTTCTGGCATTAACGGTTCACGAATTCACAGGAGTGGAGCCTGGAGCTAATGTCTTTTTGTCTTATAAACATTGTAATGAGGAGTGAGAACACATTAATGTGTGTTTTCTGAAGCGAGAACACAATTTTATTTGAATGGAAGTAAAATTCCTCGTTTATTTGAATCGAAACAAAATTCCTGTTCCTCTGAATTGTTATCAGCAGTTAACAGTTCATTTTCGTTGGACTCCTGAGTTTTTAAATTCCTTGGATTTATGTACTTCGAATTTATTTGCCTTGTAAAGATAAAAGATAGTGTGTTTGATTTCTGCTTGCCGCTTGGAATGAATTAAACGGAAAATGGAAATGTACCTATTCTAGTATATTCTGTGTTGATCAAAGTCATGCCCAGTGATTGCAGTCTGCAGCTTCACAGTTTGAAGCCTTGAACTTCCATGATGTGCGTGTAGCATCCTGAGCTTTTATGTTCCCGGGAAAAACGAAAAAGAAGACGTTAGTGATGTTAGGGCTCTATAGTTTCACCTGGGTATACTAAGCCGCCATTTTGGTTCATACTGCGCCCGTGGATGCCGAATCCGGCTATGCGGAGCGTAATGCGTAGTCAATTCGGCATCGATGGGCGCAGTACGAACCAAAATGGTGGCTTAGTATACCCAGGTGAAACTATAGAGCCCTAGTGATGTCAAACCATCCTTCGCTTATCAATAAAAACCTATTCTACACTAGCGCTTCTGCAATTTGTACAGTCCCAATGGCAAACACCATGTTACTACCTCGCGATCCGCGAGGTTATCGCGAGGTTGCTTGTCTTTAAATAAAGAGTGAATGGTTTATATTTATAGCTCATAGTTCAGTTTTAGCTCAGTTGCGTTTAGAAGGCGGAGGCGTGTGGAAGATGAGAGAGCTAACCTCAACAGATTCTCATTCTGGCGTTCCTGGCGTATATTTGTTTTATCGCATAGACGTTGGTACTGTGTCTGAATATTAGCTTCAAATCTTAAACATTTCAGATTTGGTTTTGTTTTATCAATACTAGGAAGTTGGCGCAACAACACCAGAATGCGGAGAAGCCGGAAGTTTTTGCAGTTTTAGGATTGAGAAGCCAGAAGTTGGAAACTGAACGTTTTTCAGCTTAAGCAAACACCCTCTTACTACCTTGCTATCTGCGAGGTAGCTTGTTTTGGATTCGAATATGATTTGAGAATCATTTTTTACATTTACTGTGATTCGAATCGGATTCGAATAAATGAAGTGGATTTGTGGATTCGAATCCACAAATCATGGAATCGGTTTTTTTTTGTTTTTTTTTTTCGCGGTTACAAAATCAAAATCAAAATAAAGATAAAATGGGGAAAAAAATTTTGTTTGCTCTTTTTTTCTCCAACATTTAGTCCCCCCCCCCCGCAAGTGTAATCCTGGATCCGCCACTGAAATAAACGATACCTATTTTATTCACTCGGCAATCGTGGACATTTTTCTTTCTTCAGAAAGACCAAACTACTCCAAAAACTGGATCTTACTCGATATAATCATGGTAAACATACTTTCAGCAATATATGTAGTTTCCGAAGAAATTAAATTTAATGTTTCGACTGAAGAGGCCCGAAGGAATTTTGTAGCTTTTATGTTTTTTGATCTTTTCTTCGATTAAAAAAAAAAAAAGAACAGTGACAAAAACGGATGGCCATATTAGGTGATTTTAACGCCGAATACAACTAACTAAAAAATTCCGACGAATCCACTAAAAAGATTCGAATCAATTTTACAAATCCTCGAATCACTGATACGAACCCAATTCCCAAAGGTAGATTCGAATCAATTTTTTCGAATCCACAAACTGGATTCGAATCCGGATTCGAGTTATTTGGATTCGAATCTTTCCCAACCTTGGTATATAGCAGCAGCAAATCCTACACACTGGCTGCAAAAAGGCCGGTTTCACTGAATTTTTCTAAATACGCGATCAGTGTTGTGGCCTGTGGCGTAAAATTTTGTTTTTTTACTTTACATGTTTTTTACGCGTAAAATACCAGGTAAAATACATGTGTAGAAAAGTGAAGTTTTTTATGTTGTCTGTAAAATACGTCAAAAACTGTAATACACTCGAAAATCCAGCAAATGCCAGCATGCTACTTAATGTTTTGACAGGGTTTTCTACGTTTTTTACATATTTTACGTATATTACGTCAGTTGCCATTTTTACATGATTTTTTACATGAAACGTAAAAACCTGCTCTTTACGCGTAAGGCACAACACTGGACACGATTGAGATTTAAAGTTTAAACTTAAGAGTTTCAAGTGTTGGCAGCCCTGCGATATGTGTGAGTGATCACGTATGATCAGAGTTGGTGTTTTAAACACTTTTTTGAATTTAAAATAAAAACATGTTTTTTTGTTTTTTGTCTGTCCTTTTTTGTTTTAAACATGTTTTCTTCATAGAAAAAAAAACACTGTTTTAAACGTTTAATACACATGTTTGTCGTTGAAAGTAGCTGATCTGCCCCTGCAATTTTTCGGATTTTTAGATAGGCAACCCGCAGTGCGTTTTTTCCCGGAGGCGGCGGCAGTGGCGGCAGATTTTACTTTCACTCTGTATACTAAAAAAGTAAAATCCGCCGCCGCCGCCTCCGGGGGGAAAAAACGTACTGCGGGTTGCCTATCTAAAAATTAGAAAAATTGCAGGGGCAGATCAGCTACTTTCAAGGACATAATCTGTTCTAACATAACAGATCTCCAAGTTTTCAGACATAACTGACATAAAATGATATAATTACCAATAATCTTCAAGATCACAAGTCGCTGAAGGTTGCCTACACAACCCCTTAATTGCTCAATTTTCCAGGGGTAGCCGACCCTCAGGAGGGGTTCATGATTGAGAAGGCATCTCCTGCAGAGGGAAGAGGGCCCCGTGGGCTGTGGACGGAGATGAAGTCCCTGGGTGGGGCGGGAGTAAGAGGACCTGGTGGAGGAGAAAGTGCTTGGTGAGAGAGGGGACCTCGGAGAGAAATGGCCGTTGTGCGGAAGGGGCTGGTGGCGGGGTAGGGTCTTGAGGGGGAAGGGCTCTCGGTGGAGGGGTGGTCATGGTTGTGAAAGCTCCTGGGTGAATGGTCAGGAATCTTCAAGGGGGTTGGAGGGCCATAGTGAGAACATGGGCTCTGAAAGGAGATGAAGCACAGGGGGTAGTGGTGGGTGAGACGTCCTTGTGGTGGAGGAAATCCTAAATAGGAGAGGCTGGCCATTGAGGAAGGAGGAGGTAGTGGTGGGTGAGGATCCTAGAGGGGCAGTAAAATTTTGGTAGATAAAGGCCCGGGGTGTAAGAGGTACTCATGGTAGAGGAGGCAGCTCCTAAAGGGGAGGAAAACCACGATGGTGGCGGTGACTGTAGAGTGGCGTAAAGACCCCGAGTGGGGAGGGGGTAATAGTGAGGAAAGGGTCCTGGTGGAGGAGGAAGTTCTTGGTGAGAGAGGCGGCCGGGAAGGCGAATGAAGGCCATCCTGCGGAAGGTTCTGGTCCCGTGAAGGGGGTCTTGAGGAGGAGGGTTCTTGAGCGGGATGGGTGATCATGGTGGTGGAAGCTCCTGGTTGGAGGACTAGAGGATCTTCGAGGTAGTTGAGCAAGGAGGCCAGAGGGTGATAGAGCCGCGGAAGGGAACGCTGTGGAGAGGGACTAAGGCCGGCATTGGGAGGGAGGAGAGACCACGGACCGCCTACCCTGCCCCACTAATTGCTCATTTCTCCATGGGTAGCCTACTCCTAGGAGGTGGTTCGTGGAGGAGGGAGCTCCACAATGGGATGGAGATCCATGGGGGGCGTGGCCTCAGGAGGGGGATAAAGGCCCTGGGTGGTGTGGGGGTAATGGTGAGTAAGACGTCCTGGTGGAGGAGGAAGTCCTTGGTGAGAGAGGCGGCCGGGAAGACAAATGAAGGCCATGGTGCGGAAGTTTCTGGTCCCGGGCAGGTAGTCTTGAAGGGAAGGGTTCTCGTGGGGGAGAGGTGGTCGTCATGGAAGCTCCTGGTTGGAGGACCAGGGGATCTTCGTGGTGGTGGAGCGAGGAGGCTGTAGGGTGATGGAGCCGCGGAAGGGGAAGGCTGTAGAGGGGGACTAGGCCGCCATTGGGGAGGTCGTAGTGATGGGTGAGGAGGTCTTGGTGGGCGTATGGTACGTGAACAGAAATGAAGGCCATAGTGGTGTGGGGTGGTCCAAGGACGTGGTCCTAATTGAGGGCACTCGGGGTCGAAGTGGGTGATCGGGGGAGACTAGGTGGAGGACTGTGGCCACTGTGGGGGAGGAGTTTGTGACTGAGGAGGGCTGCAACTGTTGAGGTGTGACCGTGGAGGTGGAGGGGGTCATGGTGGAGAAGGAGGGTGGTCGTGGTGGTGGAGGAGGAGGAGGCTCACGATGAAGAAAGGATGGAAGGGGGTTCATGGTGGAAGATTGAGGACCGCTGATAGAGGGGGAGCCAAAGAAGCACAAAGCAATCCTCAACTCAGGAACAAAAGTTTCAGACCAAACACTGAGGACTGTGGCGTATGGACGAGGCGCGAAGCCCCTTAGTATACTAAAAAAGTAAAATCCGCCGCCGCCGCTTCACCACGAAAAAAAAAACGCACTGCGGGTTGCCTATCTAAAAATCCGAAAAATTGGAGGGGCAGATGAGCTACTTTCAAGGACATAATCTGTTCTAACATAAAACATCTCCAAGTTTCAAGATATAACCAACATAATAAGACATAAAATGACATAATTACCCATAATCTTCAAGATAACAAGTCGCTGCAGGTTGCCTACCCGGCCCCTTAATTACTCAATTTTCCCGGGGTAGCGGTTGTGGAGGAAGCTCCTGAAGAGGGAGGAGAGTCCTTGGAAAATTGCAGGGGCAGATCAACTACTTTCAAGGACATAATCTGTTCTAACATAAAAGATCTCCAAGTTGTAAGACATAACTGACATAATAAGACATAAAAAGACATAATTACCCATAATCTTCAAGATCACAATTCGTTGCAGGTTGCCTACCCGGCCCCTTAATTGCTCAATTTTCCAGGGGTAGCCTACCCTCAGGAGGGGGTTCATGGTTGAGAAGGGAACTCCTGAAGGGGAGGAGGGCCCATGTGGGGGCGTGGGCTGTGGACGAAGATGAAGGCCCTTGGGCCCTTGGTGGGGTGGGAGTAAGAGGACCTGGTGGAGGAGAAAGTCCTTGGTGAGAGAGGGGACCTTGGAGAGAAATGGCCGTGGTGCGGGAGGGGCTAATGGCGGGGTGGGGTCTTGAGGAGGAAGGGCTCTCGGGGGAGTAGTGGTCATGGTTGTGAGAGCTCCTGAGTGGATGGCCAGGGATCTTCAAGGGGATTGGAGGACCATAGTGAGGACAGGGGCCGTGAAGAGAGATAAAGCCTAGGGGGTAGTGGTGGGTGAGGGGTCCTTGTGGTGGAGGAAATCCTTGGTAGGAGAGGGTGGCCATTGAGGAAGGAGGAGGTAGTGGTGGGTGAGGACCCTAGAGGGGCACTAAAATTTTGGTAAATAAAGACCCGGGGGTGTAAGAGGTACTCATGGCAGAGGAGGGAGCTCTTAAAGGGGAGGAAACCCACGGTGGTGGCGGAGACTGTAGAGGGAGGTATAGACCTCGAGTGGGGAGGGGGTAATAGTGAGTAAGAGGTCGTGGTGGAGGAGGAAGTCCTTGGTGAGAGAGGCGGCTGGGATGGCGAATCTGAAGGTTCGGGTCCCGGGCAGGTGGTCATGAAGGGAAGGGTTCTTGTGGGGGAGGGTTGGTCATGGTGGTGGAAGCTCCTGGTTGTAGGACCAGGGGATCTTCGTGGTGTTTGAGCGAGGAGGCCGTAGGGCGATGGAGCCGCAGAAGGGAAAGGCTGTAGAGAGGGACTAAGGCCGCCATTGGGGAGGTCGTAGTGATGGGTGAAGAAGTCTTGGTGGGGGGTGCGGTACGTGAACGAAAATGAAGGCCACAGTGGTGTAGGGTGGTCGAAGGACGTGGCCCTAATGGAGGGCACTCGTGGTGGAAGAGGGTGATCAGGGGAGACTAGGTGGAGGACTATGGCCATTGTAGGGGAGGAGTTTGTGGCTGAGGAGGGTTGCGACTGTTGATGTCTGACCGTGGAGGCGGAGAGCAACCATGGTCAATGACGGGGTTGTGGTGGAGGGGGAGGAGGCTCGTGATGAAGAAAGGATGAAAGGGGGTTCATGGTGGAAGATTGAGGACCGCTGATAGAGAGGGAGCAAAAGAAGCACTAAGCAAATCTCAACTCAGGAACAAAAGTTTCAGACCAAACACTGAGGACTGTGACGGTGGAGGGGGGGTTGGGCCGCGAAGCCCCCTAGTTATTATTATTAGGGTAATTTTCGTAACGCTCTTTTCATCCCGTTCCGAAGTAACGCTTCTTTCCGTTGTGTATCAAAGTAAAAACATAAAAATGTCAAAATGACGTTTTAGTGAAAATAATGAAGTTTTGTTGTACCTTTACGCCCTACTTGTGGAGTGAGTTTAGTAATTTTATGCGTGGTAATGAAGGTGTAACTACAAGGTAAAATCACAATTCGCTCTGTGAAAACCAACATTTTGTGATGATTGTGGATTTTTAACTCACGTATTTCCAGCCGAGAGTAGTTTTACAACATTCGCAGTAAATGTCGGCTACCGCATGCAGTCCAGTCAACAAAACCCTTTCTTCCGCAGGCCCACAACCAACGTTTACCCTAAAACAAAAGTCAAATATTACAGCACGATGCATGGTAGATATCAAGGATTCAAGAGTTTGCCTTGAATCCACAGCCCTTCCGACTTGGCTCCGATTTCGGAGCCAGTCTGAAGTCGACTCGGGCTCCGGTAAATAATGTTTATCATGCTCTGGCTCCGACTCGAGCTCCAGCAAAAATTCTTGATGGCGCGGGCGCTGGCTGGACCAAAAATGTGGTTCCTGCGTTGGTTTAGATTATTCTTAGGAAGATAGAAGGGTGTGCAAAAAAGTCAAGAGGAGAGGAGGTGAAGAGAATAGAGAAATTCAAGCAGTGGCGTAGCCAGGATTTTCCCAAGGAGGGGGAGGGGGGCAAAGTAAGATTTTCGAGGGGAAAAAAGTCGAAAATTGCGGTATTTTAAAAAAATCACCGATATTAGAGAACTATTTTATAAAAATGAAGGTAAAATTACTGCTCGAGCAAAAATTTTTTGGAAAAACGTGTTTTAAAGGTAAAAAATTGCTCAATTTTTCATATTTTACATTCAATTTCAGGTGTCTGGGGAGGGGGCATTCGCCCTCTTCGCCTCCCCTTGAACTACGCCACTAGATTTAAGGGTCGTAGGTGAAGCTACGATTCTGGTTCCAGCAAAATTCTAAAATTAGGTCCATCTTCAGGAGATTATTTTTTTCCGTACCTCGACTCTATTTCAGAAAATAATATTTTCGGAGCTCCGGCTCTAGCAAATAATTTTTTTCGAGCTACGGCTCCCCTAATAAATGGTCCAATGCAAGGCTTCAAATTCCAGTTCCGGGGCTGAGTCCCTGACAGATACTACAATAGTGAGACATTGTACAGCCCGTTCAAGTACTAGGAGGACAGGTATCAATTTTTTGTACAATAAATTAATACAGCAATATGTAATGTAATAGTTTTATAACAATAGTAGCTTCACTTAGTGATGGGCACATGAAAGGAGAAAAGTTAAAAAGTACTTTTACCTTCGTAGAATGTGAAAAGAAAGTGAGTACTTTTTGTTTCACTTTTACTTTTCAAAATGGAAAGCCATATCAATTCACATCGGCAGATAACATAGTTGTGGTTACATTGGTATATTTTATGGTGGGTTCACTTATGATCTAGATAACAGTGGTAGCAATCCTGAATAGTTCGGGGCAGATTTATTTTCCCAATGAAAATTTAGAGGGGCATAGTCTTCTCCTATTACCCAACCAAAAGTCGACCACGAATTAAGTTTTTAGCGGTTTTTACGAGAAATAGAATGTTTTTCAAACCAAAAATTCGAATTCCCAAAAATAATAATTTGGATGCAAGAAAAATATTTTTACTCCCTATTCTACCAAACAAAAAGAAGAGCGATCATGACCGTTGCCCAATAACATATAGGTATATGAATTATTTAAACCACAGAACAGAAGACTGAGATCATTCATTCAAACAGGTTCAAGAGAAGAAATTCGAAGTGACGATCTCGCATGGCTTAGTTGTCAGCGTCCATCTAACTACGCACAGTGCACTCCTACTGGAGAGAAGAGGGCAAGCCGTGGATAAGTAGATTTTTTCGCAGTAATGGACGATAATAACGAACATATCCAATATGATCTCGGTTAGCACGGCCGGCGACTTCAAGAAAATGGTCTGAACTACTTCTTGCACTAGCTTTCCAATTAGATTCTTACAACCTCGGAACAAAATGGCGTTCTTCAAAACGGTGTCAACATTACTTAAACTGTTCAAACCAGCTAACACTATACTCAGACCGTAGATCAGAATGGTATAAAATTTTATAATTTTGAAACGTTTTGATTCCAGTAGCTACATACCTATGTACGAGTAGTATATTGCTGTTAGCAAGAAAATCTGCTAGGGAACCATTCTGGTTTGGTTCGCGAACGAAACAATTTATTTTACCACAAAACAATTGTTATTTCAAAGCGAAATTATTTTTTCGCAAAGAACAACTTCTCTTTTGTTTCTGAAAAAATGTTCGTGTTTGTTTACGAAATCATAATTCGTTGTTTTCGTCCACCAAAAGACGGTTGGTTGTACAAGATGTTTCACGAATTGCCCCCCCCCCACCCCCACTTTCATTTGCCATGAGAATTCCTAATGAATAGAGTCATTATTCTTTATTTATTTTTATCTATTTTGACATTGAGTAGGTGTTTCTATGTAGCTTACAATCTTAGATTTCTACTTTTCTTTTTGTCATGTCTGTGAGCCACCACCTACTCGCCCGCCGTTGGGCATATGTCTCTGTCATCCTCTTCCAAGCCTTCCTATTTGTTGCTGTCTGTTTCCAGTAGGGCCCTAGCAGTTTTAAGATTTCATCTATCCAGCGTGTGGCTGATCGGTCTTTGCTTCTTGCTATGGTCCAGTGAGATCCAAAGAATACATTGTAGGTTCCATTTCTCAGGATTCCCCCTGGCCATGTGACCAGCACATTTAAATTTTGATTTTATATCCGATACTTTTTGTCCCCAGTTGTTTCATAATGGATTTTGTTTTCATCTTATAAGTACACGCCCAGTATACTCCTTAGCATAGAGGAGTTTTTATAAGATGCTCAGACTGTTTTTTCGTGAGTGACCAAGTTTGGGCCCCGTATGTCAACACCGGTAGCACACAACCCTCCAAAATTTTTATTTTGGGTTTGTTTTTCATTATGCTTTTCAAAATTGTTTTGTTTTGCCAAAATGGTTTCCATGCATTAGCGATTCTTTCATTTATAATCCCTTCCATATTGGAGTTACATTTTGACGTTTGGCCTAAATATTTATAATCTTTTACCCTATCTACGTATTTGTGCCACGTCTAACCAGAATTCGCTGATTCCCTCCCTGTTCGACATAAATTTTGATTTTGATATGTTCATGGATATTCCGAAAGTCTCACTGTGTTGTTTTAGGTCTTTCACCATTTCCAGCATTTCCTCGAAACTCGTTGTTACGAGCATTATATCGTCTGCAAATCTTAGATTTGTCATTTGTTTGCCTAGGATTTTTAGCCCCCCCCCCCAATTCGAATTTCTGAAGATCTGCTCAAGAGCGCAGTTAGATAAGTTTGGCGACAAGGGATCCCCCCTTGTTTTACCCCCCTTTGGATGGGGAAGAATTTACCCTTTATATCTGTTTTGATGTAAGCCTGTGAATTATTGTACATGTACGATAAAATCTCAATAATCTCTAACGAAACTCCTAGGGCCGCCATAGCTTTCCATAGCTTATTGTGACATATCGAATCGAATGCTTCATTGAAATCAATGAGCATCAGCCAAACTTCAATGTTGAATTCTCTGGATCTTTCTATGATTTGGTTTAGGGTTTGGATATGGTCTATTGAATTTTTTTTTAAAACTCTCTGCTTGTTCTAGCGGTTGTTCGAAGTCTCAAGTATTGTAAATATGATTTTTGATAATTTTCGTAAATTGTTTTTCCATGTTCAAGATAGGCTAATTAGTCTATAGTTGCTGATGTCTTTTCTGTCTCCTTTTTTGAATAGTGGGATTATTTCCGAAATGTTCCATTGTTCTGGCGTAATTTTTGTTTCCAAGATTTTGTTATAGATCCTTGTTAACGGGTGTATTATTGTGTCCGCTAGAATTTTTATTATTTCGTTGTCTATTTCATCTGGTCCAGGGGCCTTATTTGATGTTCACTTTGCCACGGCTTTGACCACATCTTTAACCAACAGGGGGGGGGGGGATTTGGTCGGTGTTCGTGCACTTATTTTTCCAAGTTGACGGTGTTATTGATGTTCGATTTCGCATAGAGGTTTTTGTAGAACATAGTTGTAATTTCCGAAATTTCCTCTTGGCCATATTTTACTGATCCGTTAGAGTCTTTTAACATAATAAACATTGGGGTACCTTTCTGAGTCAATTTTTTTGCTAATTTTGTAGAGCCATTTATGTTCATTATTTTTTCAATTAATGTTGGGTCGAAATTCCTGACATCTCGACGTATTTCTCTCTTCACTAATTTTTTTTCTCGCTGAGTTCTATCTTATCTTTGATTGTTTTTTGAGACTTCTTATTCAAGTTTTCTCTCAGTGTAAGGAGTTTTTTCGTGTTTTCCGAGAGCTTATCATCCGTTTCTAAATTATTTCTGCAGGCCCCTACTTCCCTGACTGTACACCGAATAGTCTCCTCTAGTATGTTATACATACTTTGGGTTTGTACAGTATTTCCAAAATTTATCTTCAACTCGTTCACCAAGATTTCATTTGCGGTTTTGTATTTATGCACTGGGATTATTAGTTTTTTCTTCGTTTGTTTGTGGTTACCGAAGTATGGGTTCAGTGGTATGTATTTTGAGAGATGTCCTTCCCGCTCTGTGGTCCGAGGAGACGAAATTATCAATTATTTCCACTTTTTTAATAATTTGAAGTGTGTTTATAAGAAGGTGGTCAATCTCGTTTTTCGTGAGGCCAATCGGGGATTCCCAGGTCCATTTCCGTGAGGGTTTTTCTTTAAAAAAAAGTGTAGGCTATTTTTAGGTTATTTTGGTCTGCGAATTCTAACAGTTTGTATTTATTCTTATTAGTACTATCTAATGTGAATTGCCCTAGGCATGCATTCGCTGATTTGTTTTTACCCACTTTAGCATTAAAATCCCCCATTACTATCATGACCCATTCTTCTTCTTTTTGTACTGTTTCGGCTTAACTGAGAGTAAAATTTGTCCGTTTCTCGTTGCTCTGTATCTAATGCGGGGGCATAAACTTCTATGAGCGTGATTTTATTTTATTTATTTTCTATTATTTTTAAGTTTCAAGATAGCAATTTTTTCAGATATCCTTTTGCCTCAACCATGCGGTCAGCTACGTTTTTATTTACATAGACCCCCCACCCCCGGAAAATAACGTTCAAAGTATTACTTCTTTTCATTTTTCCACATGCCGCGCTCGCGACCCTGCAACACCCATTTCGCCGCCAATGGGTAAAGATAAACAGACGGCTCTATTGCAGGAAGTAGTCAATTGAAATTTCGCTATTTTATAGGAGTACTTCAGTTTGTAAAATCGGAATGTTCCATACTAATTTCGAACTGTGAAAATTCTATAATATGCTTGGTAACAGGCCCATAGCTAGGACGCCTGAATGGAAGGGGTTTGAAATGAACAAAGGGACGAAAAAGACTGTTCTCGAGTAGTAAATTCAGGTGGAGAATTAGCATTTTTGCTACTTAACGGAGGGGTTAGAACCGCCCCCTCCCTTGAAAGCTGCGACCTTGTTGGTGTTGAAAATCAATCTAAATGATATTATATTATATTTTCAACCTATCACATTTTATTGCATACTCTGTGTAAGTACATGTATATACGCGTCATGCAGAAATTTCAAGTTGCGAATAAGTTACTTTTGATCAAAAATTAGTTCTTTTCATGGCTCAAGATAGCAAATATGTTACTCGACCACATCTCGCACAGGCCGCGCGGGAATAGTTCACAAAAGTGTGTACGTTACATTTTTTCTAAAACAAATCAAAATTTGAAAACATGCCGTCTCTTATCTCATATGAAAGTGGATACCAACTAAGGTTCTTACAATTGAACACTGTTAAGCGTAAGGGAACCAACCAACAAAATCTGTTTTTTTGAGAACACGTGAATCGAAGTTCAAGAGCCATGTAGAAACTATATCACATAGCGTTTACTGATAAGCTTTTTTCTATGTGAGTTCATATTTTTGAATTGGCGGCTCAATTTTGAAAAATTTTACTTTTTACGCTTTTTCCGACGATACTAACAACTCATTTTGTTTACAAATGTTGGTTGGTTCCCTAACGTTAACAGCGTCCAACTAAAGGAAGGTTGGCTCATTCGAGTAGGCAACCCACAAAAATT
This sequence comes from Acanthococcus lagerstroemiae, assembly GCA_031841125.1. Classification (NCBI taxonomy): domain Eukaryota; kingdom Metazoa; phylum Arthropoda; class Insecta; order Hemiptera; family Eriococcidae; genus Acanthococcus; species Acanthococcus lagerstroemiae. The sequence continues at coordinate 35,032,970 of CM063114.1, read as the reverse complement.
CTTCTCATCTCACCCGCGCCGGAATTTACTTCACAAGAAAGTAATGTGGGTAATTTGTAGAGCTTTTTTTTTTTTTTACTGTAGCTAATTAAATGTTGTACGTCGTAAAATTAATAGAAAAATATGTTAAGGTACCAATTATAAGTAAAGATTTAAAAAAAAAAAAACTGTATTCCTGGGAGCAGCCTGTGTGATTGGCACTTCAGTGACGTCATGTAAACCTGTGAATTATTGTACATGTACGATAAAATCTCAATAATCTCTAACGAAACTCCTAGGGCCGCCATAGCTTCCCATAGCTTATTGTGACATATCGAATCGAATGCTTCATTGAAATCAATGAGCATCAGCCAAACTTCAATGCTGAATTCTCTGGATCTTTCTATGATTTGGTTTAGGGTTTGGATATGGTCTATTGAATTTTTTCTAAAACCTCTGCTTGTTCTAGCGGTTGTTCGAAGTCTCAAGTATTATAAATATGATTTTTGATAATTTTCGTAAATTGTTTTTCCATGTTCAAGATAGGCTAATTAGTCTATAGTTGCTGATGTCTTTTCTGTCTCCTTTTTTGAATAGTGGGATTATTTCCGAAATGTTCCATTGTTCTGGCGTAATTTTTGTTTCCAAGATTTTGTTATAGATCCTTGTTAACGGGTGTATTATTGTGTCCGCTAGAATTTTTATTATTTCGTTGTCTATTTCATCTGGTCCAGGGGCCTTAGTTGATGTTCACTTTGCCACGGCTTTGACCACATCTTTAACCAACAGGGGGGGGGGGGATTTGGTCGGTGTTCGTGCACTTATTTTTCCAAGTTGACGGTGTTATTGATGTTCGATTTCGCATAGAGGTTTTTGTAGAACTTAGTTGTAATTTCCGAAATTTCCTCTTGGCCATATTTTACTGATCCGTTAGAGTCTTTTAACATAATAAACATTGGGGTACCTTTCTGAGTCAATTTTTTTGCTAATTTTGTAGAGTCATTTATGTTCATTATTTTTTCAATTAATGTTGGGTCGAAATTCCTGACATCTCGACGTATTTCTCTCTTCACTAATTTTTTTTTTTCTCGCTGAGTTCTATCTTATCTTTGATTGTTTTTTGAGACTTCTTATTCAAGTTTTCTCTCAGTGTAAGGAGTTTTTTCGTGTTTTCCGAGAGCTTATCATCCGTTTCTATATTATTTCTGCAGGCCCCTACTTCCCTGACTGTACACCGAATAGTCTCATCTAGTATGTTATACATACTTTGGGTTTGTACAGTATTTCCAAAATTTATCTTCAACTCGTTCACCAAGATTTCATTTGCGGTTTTGTATTTATGCACTGGGATTATTAGCTTTTTCTTCGTTTGTTTGTGGTTACCGAAGTATGGGTTCAGTGGTATGTATTTTGAGAGATGTCCTTCCCGCTCTGTGGTCCGAGGAGACGAAATTATCAATTATTTCCACTTTTTTAATAATTTGAAGTGTGTTTATAAGAAGGTGGTCAATCTCGTTTTTCGTGAGGCCAATCGGGGATTCCCAGGTCCATTTCCGTGAGGGTTTTTCTTTAAAAAAAAGTGTAGGCTATTTTTAGGTTATTTTGGTCTGCGAATTCTAACAGTTTGTATTTATTCTTATTAGTACTATCTAATGTGAATTGCCCTAGGCATGCATTCGCTGATTTGTTTTTACCCACTTTAGCATTAAAATCCCCCATTACTATCATGACCCATTCTTCTTCTTTTTGTACTGTTTCGGCTTAACTGAGAGTAAAATTTGTCCGTTTCTCGTTGCTCTGTATCTAATGCGGGGGCATAAACTTCTATGAGCGTGATTTTATTTTATTTATTTTCTATTATTTTTAAGTTTCAAGATAGCAATTTTTTCAGATATCCTTTCGCCTCAACCATGCGGTCAGCTACGTTTTTATTTACATAGACCCCCACCCCCGGAAAATAACGTTCAAAGTATTACTTCTTTTCATTTTTCCACATGCCGCGCTCGCGACCCTGCAACACCCATTTCGCCGCCAATGGGTAAAGATAAGCAGACGGCTCTATTGCAGGAAGTAGTCAATTGAAATTTCGCTATTTTATAGAAGTACTTCAGTTTGTAAAATCGGAATGTTCCATACTAATTTCGAACTGTGAAAATTCTATAATATGCTTGGTAACAGGCCCATAGCTAGGACGCCTGAATGGAAGAGGTTTGAAATGAACAAAGGGACGAAAAAGACTGTTCTCGAGTAGTAAATTCAGGTGGAGAATTAGCATTTTTGCTACTTAACGGAGGGGTTAGAACCGCCCCCTCCCTTGAAAGCTGCGGCCCTGTTGGTGTTGAAAATCAATCTAAATGATATTATATTATATTTTCAACCTATCACATTTTACTGCATACTCTGTGTAAGTACATGTATATACGCGTCATGCAGAGATTTCAAGTTGCGAATAAGTTACTTTTGATCAAAAATTAGTTCTTTTCATGGCTCAAGATAGCAAATATGTTACTCGACCACATCTCGCACAGGCCGCGCGGGAATAGTTCATAAAAGTGTGTACGTTACATTTTTTCTAAAATAAATCAAAATTTGAAAACATGCCGTCTCTTATCTCATATGAAAGTGGATACCAACTAAGGTTCTTACAATTGAACACTGTTAAGCGTAAGGGAACCAACCAACAAAATCTGTTTTTTTGAGAACACGTGAATCGAAGTTCAAGAGCCATGTAGAAACTATATCACATAGGGTTTACTGATAAGCTTTTTTCTATGTGAGTACATATTTTTGAATTGGGGGCTCAATTTTGAAAACTTTTACTTTTTACGCTTTTTCCGACGATACTAACAACTCATTTTGTTTACAAATGTTGGTTGGTTCCCTAACGTTAACAGCGTCCAACTAAAGGAAGGTTGGCTCATTCGAGTAGGCAACCCACAAAAATTCTTCTCATTTCACCCGCGCCGGAATTTACTTCACAAGAAAGTAATGTGGGTAATTTGTAGAGCTTTTTTTTTTTTTTTTACTGTAGCTAATTAAATGTTGTACGTCGTAAAATTAATAGAAAAATATGTTAAGGTACCAATTATAAGTAAAGATTTAAAAAAAAAAAACTGTATTCCTGGGAGCAGCCTGTGTGATTGGCACTTCAGTGACGTCATTGACGTCTTTGCGCCTTGCTAAATGGTTCAACCTTCTAAAGTTATATGAATCTAGGACACCAATATAAGCCAGCTGGAAAAACTTACACAGAATTGAATAGATACGCTCTTCCTTGGCTGCCTTGAAATGACTGAAACAAAAAATATACACGTATATCAAGAATGTGACAATATAACAATAAATTCTGAAACATGGCAAAAGATGGAGAATTAGGGAACTATAACGTGAAACTGCTACAATAAGTATTTTGGTGTTAGGCTTGTAGCATAACAACAAGGCAGTTTCAAAATGTCGGTGTTATTTGTAGCGCTAGCGTGGTCGGATCCAAAAGTGACGAGACGACAAAGATTTTCTCGCTCATATCACGATATCAACATCATTAGTGAATATTCTGGGCTGTGTACACTATTTCAGTACAACTTTTTCAAGACTCAGTTCCGCAATGTGGCTCGCTCTACAAGGTATATGTACACAGCTCGCCTGTCCCACACTTGCAAATGATAACATCGGCTCCAGCTATCTGATGTTAGGTGTAAGCATACTTGGGCCTCCATCAACTGAATTCAACGACCCGAGAAAACCTATACACTGTACAATTTCGATGATTAATCCTTAGCCGGAACCCCCTTTGATAGGATCCTCAAGGGGGCGACTGCAGAAATACTTTCAAAGTTGAATTCAATGACCATGAAACCCGTAAACTGAATACAATTTCAATATAACAAACATTATTCAGCGGTGATCCAGCGCAGTGGAACTAGAACCCCCTTTGATGGAACCTCAAGGGCGCATCGGATCACAAAATTATCCTGAAAATCGAATTCAACGTCCTCGGAAATCAATACATAATATATTATACCGACTACCACGTCAAACTTCACGGCTCCATCATTCCGAACTTTGATTTTTTGGAACCACCCAGCTGTATCGAGGTATCAATCTACGAGTACATTATAATTAGTTGGTATGGTATAACGTATCAACATCTAAATTTCTACGTTCCTAACACTCTTCACGATAGAGAAAAAAATTTCTTCAAAAATGTCAGACTAGTCATTTTCCCAACGAGAAAAGGAGGGGGTCGAGGCGTCGCCTGTTATTGTCCGATCTAGCCTGAATTTTCAAGGGTTTACCTGTCCGTGAAACACTAATTAACCTGGTACACACTAAAATTAGGAAAAGAACGTACAGTTTCATTAGGGCAAGAAGCTCATCAATTTTAGTTGGAATCAGCCCAAGGCATCGATGACATAAAGTCATCATAGTATATTACGTCCTTCACGCCCTTTACGACTGGTTTACATTGTCGTAATGTACGTAATTTCTACACAGCCGTTTACGCAAATCATGGAAATTATGCTTTTAGGGAATCGCAAATAAAAGTCGATTACGCCTTGTACGCTGATTACGACTTTGTGTCATCCATGCCCTGTAGTTGTCGAAATTTTCACAATTTTCCACTAATTTTTGGAGCCCGTGAAGCTACAACACATTTAGCGGGTATGGTAAGCGGCCAACAACCCATCTTAGGTATCTGCTTTCGCAGTCGTGGACACACTAAGTACAATACAGTTTTGGACTTTGTAGTGTTTTACGTTAGTTTTGTTTTGAATAAATCTCTGGTTGAAAACACTTAATGATAAGAAATACGAGTAACCCGTCAAACATTTTAAAGGAGTGAAGTTAGTTGCGCACCTTGTTCTACCTCTAATCCGCAACTAATACCAATACGTTCCCAAATACATAGTAAATGGTACAGCAGTGTGAGATACAGTTAGTTGCAGAATAAACACCAGCTACTAATTTGTAGCTAAAAAAAGATAAGTGTTTTTATAGTAGCGAGTAGGTAACTAATATACCTACCGCTAAAATATGGTTGCAATTTATCCGCGACGAAACTAAACTGAAGCACCCCTAAATTCCACAAATTTTCATCTAAATTATTAGTTACGAATACGAATTAGTTACTGCGCATCCAATCTATACTAGTCTCTAAGTATGCGATGTGCGCATGCATATCAATTTCAAATCCGGTTGACGGCGAGGACGGTTAATTTCAATTTGTTATCACCAGTAGCAGAAAGCTACTTGTCAAATCTTGTCTATGGCAGAATATTAGTTAGCGTTGTTCCTTGTTCGGAGCAGTTATTTTTGAATTAATCTGGAACTGGCAATGCGTTTGAAAAACGGAAAAGCACCAATGTCAGTCCAAGTAACGAAGATTTAGTTTTGCTTGAAAATATGTTGGATTTGTCTGCATCTAATGTTGAAAATGCAATCTCATCGAATATTAGAGGTAAGTAAGTCATCGCATTTTTTAAACGCGATACTTCTCATCAGTACAGGCGCGGATCCACACCCCCACCCTCCAACCAAAAAAGGAAAAATCTGGAGGAAGGTGGAAGAGTCTGCGGGAAAAGGAGAAAATATATGTGGGGAGGGGGAAATCTATGGGAGAGGGGGTAGCAAAAAAATTTTCGCGCGTTCCACGTGCTTTTCCTTCTACCATTTCCCTCCCCAAAATGATGGTCTGGATCCGCGCCTGCAGTATAATGTGTATGTATTTAGTCAGTTTTCAGTTACACTGTACTTTTTCTATTTTTTTAATCAATGAAAATCAGAAATTGTGGCAGCCATTGTGACTAATTGCATTTTTCAACGCCTGAACATTCTGAATACAAATATGTAGCTATGTATCGGTACTTCTCATTAACATACATTTATGTATTTTTATAGTTTTCAGTCAAGTACAGTACTTTCTTTATTTTTTCAATCAATGAGAAAATCGGAATTCAAAGCAAGTAGCAGCAGTCATTGTGACACAAATAAAGAGAAACACTTATCATCATCAAAGATTATCAAACTAGCTGACTTTAAATGGTTTAGTCTGTGGGTTTAGTCTAAGCTCTGAGTAAGTAAACTACCTATATTTGGACGCTTTTCAACGAAAGGGAACCAACCAACATTTGTAAACAAAATGAGTTATTAGTATCGTTGAAAAGAGCGTAAAAAGTAGAATTTTTCAAAATTGGGCCCCCGATTCAAAAATGTGTACTCACGTTGAAAAAAGCTTATCAGTAAACTCTATGTCATATAGTCTCTACATGGCTCTTGAACTTCGAGATCCGTCTGTGACATGTTTCAACAGAATGCCTTTCTGACCAACACTAAGAATCCCGACGGATTTCCATGGAAATTCATTAAATATAAGACATATCCATGTACCAATGTATCTGCATGCAGTGTAGATATTCGTCATCATTTAATTCAATTTCTTAGAACTTATCAGCACTTTTTCATGTTGTTGTGTAGTGTAAGTAAATGAAAATGGCAGGTGGTAAGAAAAATTTGTGGGGCTACGTGAAAATTTGTAGACGTCATCTGCTCGAAAATCATTTCATTTCTGCTTTAAATTCGCCTATCTACCCCTGAACGTGAAAAAATTCAGTAGTTGCGGTAATTTTTCGGGGGAAAAGGACGTTTGCGCGTGTTTTAAAAAACTACCCGAAAATTCATAGCCCGTTCGCGGGCACTTGTCAAAAATTATACCCCTTGATTTTAATAGCTCGTTTGCGCATGTTTGTGCTAGGGGTTCCCAAAGTATGTTGGTATGAAGTAAATTAGACGCCAACAGGGCTTCATCAGCCTTTATTGAAGTAAGTAGGTATGGTACATGTAAACTTATGTTACGTAACTGTCAAAGCAGATCTATTGAGTATACGAATGGTGAACTTTAAATTTTAATGTACTGTGAGTCACAAAAATATTCGGACATGCAGTTTTTTGTCGCAATATTGAAAGAAGAATGGGCGGAAAAATCCAAAAAAGTTGTATGTGGCAGGAGGTAGAGTAGGGAGTCTTGGAGCACCAATTTTTTTGGAGAAGTACCAAAAATTATGCACAGAAAAAGAAAAACACGAAATATCTGGCCAAATTAATATTCGGACATCGTGTATTTTTTCCATAAGAAATCTAACTTGATCTTAAATTTTCCTGAGTAGGAATCCCGAAAATATTCCTTTCATGATCACAAGTGATTTATATAAACTAGAAGCTTTACAGAATACGAAATTTTAACCAACATCATCATAGCTCCTGTACTGTTGAATTAGAGACAGGTCGTAACTATTTTGTTTCTTTTGGATTGCATGCTAATTATAATGGGCGAACGAAGGAAGTTTTCTTGTTTAAAATTTTTTCAACCCATACCTAACTTCGCATTCAGTCATGCTACGATGTCGCAATTACCTAACTCATAATCTGCAATGCTTCAATTATTCAAGGATCAACTTTTAATCATCAAAGGAACATTTTCTAGAATCCTACTTAGGAAAATGTACGATCAAGTCGGATTCCTTATGGAAAAAATACACGATGTCCGAATATTAATGTGGCTACATATTTCGTGTTTTTCTTTTTCCGTGCTTAATTTTTGGTACTTCTCTAAAAACAATTGGTGCTCTAAGACTCCCTACTCTACTTCCTGCCACATACAACTTTTTCGGATTTTTCCCGCCCATTCTCCTTTCAATATTGCGAAAAAAAACTGCATGTCCGAATATTTTTGTGACTCACAGTAAATCGATCGGAGTGTGGCGATATCCGCAGAGTTTAATATATTACAGTCGCGACATTTTTCTGTACTGGTAGTCATTCCAGTAACCGAATATCTCTCTTTTTTTTAACGATTCGTGAATTTACTTGAGTTCTTATTTTAACATATGTTTCTACTTGGATCTCAGTTAATACCGCCAGTACATGCCAAATGGGAGGGTGGGCTTCGTAAAATTGCTGATTGAAATGGCTGTGGAATGACTCGACTCCATTAGTTGTTCTTGGCTCCATATACGGAATATCTGCCCACATTGGCGGAGGAAATCGACGGCCCTCTTCGATGTAGTTTTCAAAAACGTAATCAGAGAAGCGCAAAGCCTCGTCATTTGGTGCTATCTCCACCAAGTCGCAAAATCCGTCTCCAACTTCCTCTGGAGGGAGGAAAGGAAGGCCGAAGAAATATCTACTTAGTTAAGTAAGCAGTAACCACCGTGTACACTTCAATTCATTTGCCTACTTACACCTATTTTGTAACCCCCTCATACAAACTCTGAAAAATTGGGAAATGCGCGCAAACGTCCCATAATAGAAGAAAAGTAATTAATCATGTTTCATCCCAAACACGCGCAAACGGGCTATGCCCTTTTTAGGAAGCTATTCCCTGTTTATTTTTATCTTAAATATCGATTTATGCTAGAATGATGCACGATATTAATTAAAGTACACAACTCATTTTTACCATAATTAAATTTTTCAGAAAGCTGAACAAGTTCCAATGTGCTATTGATCATATTGATAGTATAACGTGGATTTAATGAAAAGAACGATGAATGAGACATTAATGAAACTTCATAGCGACGAGATCATCTGCCGAATTATCCAGTACTACTCATACAAATGAAGTAAAAGAAATCGAGACGTGTATATTAGTAAATATATTGATTCAAAAGTTACCTTTAAAATACTGTTTTATTATTAAGATTTTCATAAAATAACTGAATTGTAATTTTTCAAGTTAATAAATTTTTTCAATACTCGTAGATACGAACAGGCCTAGTAGTAGATACATACATATGTAAGCACTAATTATAGAGCTCTAGAGAGATGAGTATGACCATCCGCCATTTGTTTTCACAATGTGTGTGATCGCCGATGTAACATGTGCGAGAGAAACCCTGTTCAAAGTCGTTTTGTGAATGATGTATCCATTTGTTTTAGTTAAAAATTGTTCGAACGATTGGAAAACCCTCAAAAATGTGATTTATGAGTTTTTTACGTATGAAATACTTAGTTCATTACACACCAAGAGTCAAAAGAGAAAGTTTACATGGCGATGGAAAGTTTGCGAACGAGCGTAGCGAGTGAGCAATTCCCGAGTGATGTAAACTCACTTTCGGCTCTTGTTTTGGAAGATATTTTTTATACTTGATGATCAGAAATAGCAATGTTTTTCGTCGAGTAATGAATTCACAAAGCAAATGTAACGACGGTTAAGCGACAATGAAAAAAAAAACAAAAAAAACAACAAAGAACAGTAACGGTTGTACTAACGTCGTGAATATTTAAATGCGTTCTTGAGTCACTATCCAGTAATTCGCTACGTGGCCGAGTGGGTACCCATAGAGACGGTCGCTATATTCCAGTCAGATGTCTCAACAGACGCAGGTTCCGTCCTCCGAGCTCCGATACGAAATTACTTCACATCAATGCTTCGCTTCCATGTGAAAACCCAAGCCGCGTATACACGAGCGCGCCGAACGTAATGCGCGTTGCGCGCAATGAGCGGTACAAATTTCTCTGCGGAACGAACATTCGACGAACATTTTGGCGCGCAAGAGGATCCAGTTAAGAGCCGCGCAGACCGAAAACATCAGTATACTTTTTCGACGGATAAGTTGATGTTGTTTTTATAAGTAATGGAAGCTGAAGAAGCTTTACTAGTTTGTAGTGCAACAATTGTTGTTTTGGCGAGTCAAAGATGGTATGCCAAGGACTATCAAAAGGAAGGGAATCCAGACAATTAACCGTCGGTGAATTCACCACGGGAAATTGAACGCGGTCAGGTCACCGTGGGGTAAATTCACCGTTGAACAGTTCACCGAGGGGAAGATTCATCGCTGGAAACTTCATCGCACGGAAAGTTGATTGTGGGACAAATCACCGAATATGACGTAGTTCACCGCCGAATCCACCGTAAAATTAGGGCTAACGCAAATAATGCAGCAAAAACACATCTAAACATATTCGCGGCGAATAGAAAGAATTTATTATAGAAAAATAAATTCGCAGGTTACTAGAATGGGAAATTGTATGCCACATGGCGAATTTTATACGAGAAACAGTGGCGGATCCAGGAAGCAGTTCTAGGAGAGGCAACTGAGAGTGTGTAAAAATTGAACGATTTTACCCCCTCCACTTCCACCAAATATTTTAATCATTTTTATGCCCTCAAAATCGAAACTGAATCTTCGGAGTTTTGAACGATTCGTATCTTCGAATGTTTTCCTATTGAAGATCCATCTGAAAATACCTTCCAAAATATATTATTAAATTTGTTTAGTTTCCCGCAGATTCTCGACTGAGCGACAATTTTTGAAGAATTTTCAACCTTTATCTCAATATCAATCCGTTATTCCTCTGGAAGGGTAAGGAGATACGGTAACGGACCTTGAGACTAGCTAAGACTATTCAATTGTCATGAAAGAAACATTCAAACTCTTCCAGACTTGTTTGAGACCCGCTAAAACTGTTCAAAAGAGAATAAGGGAGGCTTAGCTAATATTATTTTCGGGAATTAAAAAGAATCCAAGATCGTAACCAGTCTTTTTTGTATCAGCAGGGGCAAACATAATTTCTTTCGCAGGCTAATGGATTGGGATAGGAGGCGGAAAAGGGAGGAGGGGAGTAGATTTTCTGTTTCCCCAGGAAGGCCAACGTTCCTGGAAAGAAATTGGAAAGTTCCCTTTTCGCTCTCCTCCTTTAGTTATGAATCTGATGAAACAAAATTTGAACTTCGGTAAGACTCTTTTAAACTTTATTCAGACCCATTCAATCTTCTTTAAGACCCTGTTATAGCTAGAGAGAGATATTGGCTTCTGACGTCTAGATCGTGGCACTTGACTCAATTAGAGGAAAATGATGGTTTGTTAATTGGCAGATAGAGATCTGTGTAACCAGGGTTTTCTTTAGACTAGAGGAAAAGAGTTAGAGATCAGGGTTGGACATGTTTGGAAAAATGGCCCGGGAAATTTCGTTCCTCACAATCCAAATACTGTTAAAATTTCTCCCCTCTCCATTTCGGAAGAACCTCAAATTAAAAAATTTAACTTGCGTGCCACAAACCTCAAATTCAAAAATGTTCAAGGTCACTGATTCATTACAAAGATCCAAATCTGTTGAGAAATATTCAAATTGTCAAACGATGAATTTTCAGAAGCAGCACATGATTTTACAGAAATCGAATGAACTTTACTAAGGAAGGTTATTTTATTCACTTTTTGGTTGGGGAGTGGGGGGGGGGTCCAGAATTTAATTATAGCTTTAGGATCTTTAATTGGATTTCATTTCGGGGTCAAATGACAATTTTTGTGGGTAATGTTGAAAGGAGAAGCTTTTTAGAGCTTGTATCAATGGCAAGTAAACATTTGAAGTTCCGGGATTGATAAAAATTGGTCGACGTTAAAAACCCAAGTAAACTATAAAAATAGCGGCTATTGTAATTCCTAATTTTAGTACATTTATATTGTTTTCAAAATAGGCAAGAAATTTATTATTATTATTATTATTATTTTTTTTTTCATTTTTAAAGAGTTGAATCCTTCATCTTGATCTACTCACAGTGCTTCCGGAAGGCGAGGGAGCGATCCAGAGTAATCCTCAGGTATGTTGAATTCTCCAATTTTCCAAGTTCTTCCCTAGCGAGTTAAGAAGCTTCAGCTTGCATCTTGCTTTGTCATTCTTGAGGTGAAACGAACATACTTAGGTTTTTATTGGATTGGGCTGGAGAGCATTGTGTTGGTAGGAGGTTGCCAGCTGTTGCAGTGCCACCCGCGGTTTGTTCTGTATTTGGTGGGGAATTTCATCCTGTGCTACAGTTGCAATGCACCAGATCTTAATCGTTGGTTACTTGGTATATTTTGTGGACCAGTCTACTGTGGTTGAGAGTGCCATATACTGCATCAAGTCGATGAAGACTACTTCAGTTATCTGTTTCCTTTTGAAGCCATTAACGATCTGGTCTTTTACGCTGTTTTATTAATTTTGTCCACTATACAGAAGTAATGGATTCATATGTAGTAGTGTAGGGGCGCTAGAAATGCGTCCCCGGGCTTTTTTTAAATTTATTTTTACAGCCGTTCATTCATCGTACATACATTAGGCCCCGGAGTGTCGGGGGGGGGGGGCGTTGTGACGTCGAATGCACCCATTTCGAGCACTGGCATCCATCGCATTTTTTCACCATAACCTGCCCCCCCCCCATATCCCAAATTCCTTTGTAATCTCGTCCCTCCATCTTGTAGGTGGTCTACCTTTTTTTCTTTTCCATTCTCTAGGTTACCATTCTTCTGTTACCTTTCCCCATTTGTCTATGCCCCTCACCATATGCCCTGCGAATCCTAATTTTGCCTTTCTTATTCTCTCTCCAGTAGCTTTCGAGCCCGTCCTTTCAAGTATTTCTTTCAGACTTATTCTATTTTTGATGCGTATTCCCATAGTACTATACGGAGAATCCGAAAGTGTGTTACCCTCAAGCTCTCGTATTATGCCTTAGTCAAAGTCCAGGTTTGTACTCCTTAGGTGAGGGTGGGTATCACACATTGGTCCAGTATTTTTACTTTTTCCCTTAGTGGTAAATTAGCCTTCAGCATCGCTTTGTGGGCCTAGAGACTTTTCCTGGCTTTCGCTGTTCTTGCCCTCAGCTCCGGTTTCCCTCTGTTTTCAAAAGCTGCTATCTGCCCACAATAACACTACTGAACAAAATAAAATTTTTGTTCGCACAACGCATTTAAGGAGGTGATTCTTGAGTACTTTTCGACGCTGAATACGGTGCCGTCGGCCGTTTTTCTCTATCACGTCTAGTTTTTCTAATCAAAAACTATAAAAAATTCAACTAAATGTGTTCAAAAAGAGGTTTAGGAACTGAATGTGGTCATCGTATACTGATTCGTGTTTTTGTGTGTTGAGGTTGTGTGTAGTGGTGTGTATTCCGTCTGTTCGTTTTCTGTTATAGTGGTCTGATAACACTGATAATATTCAGTCAGTGGTACCGCTCATTCCACTGCAAAAACAAAATGGAAACGAATTTCAGTCATTCAAAACTCCGAATTGTGACGTGATAGAGAAACATGGATCGCAGTATCGTGTTCAGCGTTAAAAAGTACCTCAGAATCACCTACCTCTCGAAATGCGTTGTGCAAAATAGTTGTTCAGTAGTGTAATTATATTTCTCCAATTTTTCGGTTTCTGTACTCTCACCTTCAATTTGCCCTCTTGAGTATTTGACATCAGCTTGATTTTCATCGTGTTCATTGACGGTCCCACCCTTCTACTTCCGGTATTGAGTTCTTCTGCCATCTCTTGTAACGCCTCTATTTCATTACTTACTAACACAATATCATCTGCGTATCGCAGGTCACTCAGCCATCGACCATTTATTCTTATCTCTTTTTTCTCCCAGTTTGATCTCCGAAATATCCCCTCCAGTACAGCAATGAATTGGTTGGGAGACGGAGGGTTCTCCTGCTTCTTTCCTTACAGTATTTCAAATTCTTCTCCCACTCTGTCCAACCTTACGTATGTTGTTGTTTTTCCATACATTTCCCTCAGTTCTCTCACTATATCTCTTTCCACCCCCTGTCTTCCAGTAGCATCCCATACTGCCCGTGTTCCACCGAGTCGAATGCTTTATTGAAATCAATAAACAAGAGACATAGTGGCATATTATTACTATTCCCTTGTTTTTTTCCAAAACTTGATTGAGCGTAAAGATATGGTCGACGATTGAGTAACCTGCTCTAAACCCGGCTTGTCCCATTGGTTGGTTCCAATCTTAAGTTTTGTACATTCTGTTTTTCAGTAATTTTCCAAAAATTTTACTTGTATTTGAGGAAAGACTAATAGGTCTATAATTATTCAGGTCGCTCCTATCTCCTTTTTTATGCAGCAAAATTATTTCTGATTGTTGCCATTGTTTGGGTGTGAATCCTGTTTGCACAAATTTGTTAAATAATTTAAAGTCATGTAAGGTATGAGTGCATCGGTTAAAATTTTTATTAGTTCGTTCTCCATCCCGTCTGGTCCGGTCGCCTTCCCTTTGTTCAACGTTAGGTACTAATATCCTCCAAACCTCTTCCTTTGCAATTTCAGGCGTAATTTCATCCTTGTTTTCTTCCCTGTCTTTTGTTATTTCTTCTGTCCCTTTCTCATCCTTACCCCTTCACCTTCCCTTTTTCCGCATATAACTGTCGAGTGTCCCACATTCTTTGCAATGACGTCATCCGTTTTCCGTCAGAGGATGCTTTCACGAGACCCCGACATTGCGTGTCTTGAACAACCTGTAGTTGAGTATCCAGCGAAAGCCCTCTACCCTCTACATATAGTGTACTTAATCTGTGTAAGTATGTTTGTAGGTCATTCTAATATTATTACGTGTATTTTCTGTAAAATTTGGGTTACTCTTCCTCTGAAGTGTTATAGCAGCTGTTTCGGCATTATCCAGCGTTTAACTCTATTTTCGGCATTTATTTTCGATATTTTTTGGCAAAATAAATTTTTTCCCGAGCAAGTTTTCATTTTGAAATTTTCGGAATTTTCTCGTGTGAACAAAACACCACTTTTAGAATTCCGTGTGGAGTTGCACCATTGCATACATTAAGTTGCAGACACTGTCTTCCAAAAGAAGCTGAATGACCTGGTCCCCTGTTCGAATGGTTCCTGTTCCAGAAGGATCAGCCTCACACATATTCTTCTAGTTTTCCTTGATATTTTCACTGATACCCGCGATATACCTTTTTCGTTTTTTGGTCATTGTACCCATTTCCGCAAGTCAGGCGCGGCGCGTTCAAACAAACTGGTTAAAAATCCGTCCACACTGCGCGTAGACTGCGTTTAGAAATCCCGTTGTGTTCGTCGAAAAGACCGACAAAAATCGGAACACTCTGCGCCGTTGCAGCAACGGCGCGGCGCGTGTTCGCGTCCCCGTACACACGGACCTTAGACCATACAGGAAAGATAGACGGCTAATGTTTACAAAATCCTGTGACTAATATTGATAGGTGATAGCTGCGTAGAAAAAGGACCTTCCATCAATGTATTTCCTATAAGACGGAGGTCCTTCTTCCACGCCGCGCTTCTAATATCTAATTCCGCTTATGATCAGCTGATGGTTACATTTATACACATTTACACACTACTACTTATGCACATGCAGTGCGATGTTGGTCACACTCTACAACACGGGCTCTTATGAAGCACTAGCGGTCTATCTTTGGTGTATGGTCTAAGTCAAGGACAAACATCGTGTTCGTCCCATGTTTGCAGTACAGGCTCGGCGCGCTCGTGTGTACGCGGCTTTACATTAAGGCGTGTTTACTTTACACGCAGGTTTTGTTAGCACTCGATGCATGATTGATAAGCGCTTCTTTCCGTCCCGAAAACACCAACGTAAACAGTGCCTTTCTGATTATGTAGTATAAAAGTCAATTTTTCTGTTCACCATTCGACTCAGTCTACACCTGAACCTTACGTAGCCTCAAGTACCTTCAGAACCAGTGCGAAAACTCGCTCATAATTCATAATGTACTACTAGTAGTGGTTAATGGTGCTTTCAGTTATGGTATAGTATTAACGAAATATGGAGATTTTGCACGTCTCTGATAACGGATACCATACATCTTTAAGTACCTTCTCAATCAATGAGAAGTCTCTATTTGACAAATAACGGAACACGGTATCTGTCAGTTAGCGGAACACTGCAAATGTACATATTATTACATTAATGTGATTTCAGTCCCTGTTACACATGCAGATGCGACCAGGTGATAATGGCCATTATTCCTTACTTACCTTCGAAATAAGTTCGTCGTGATTAGCAAGATGAGCCCTGCAATGGATACACAAGTACAAACGATGGCATTTGGGCAAATACGCCTGGTACGTCTTCCTATTCACCATGGCTCATCCCGGGTATTTCGATCACCATTTATAGCGTAATGCATTCGGATGCACACTGCAACTCTCTCCAAAATCTACGTCGGTTTTCAGACGACCGAATGCTGGAAAAATAAATGCGAGAAAGATGAAATCTAGTAAACTGGTAATACATTTATGAGTAGTCACCTCATCACATGTTTGTCAATATGTATAGTTTCAAATTTTGGTTTCAATATCTGCAGCAGTACAGTATCATGAAAAAGAACAGTATCTGTATTAATATTGAAAAACTTTCGGGTAAATTTTGATAATCGGGTATCAGTACAGCAGGGGAGCTATTCAGGTATTGGTATTAATAATCGGTACACTGGGAAAACGTTTAGAACTGATATTGGTACATATTCTATATTTTAAAATTAATAACCGTAAATTTGCCATAAATTACCATGATATACCGCAATATGGATACTGACATATTACTTTAACTGGTAAGGTAAAGTTCCAAATGCGGATCAAGTACCCAAAAGAGGATTGATAATCGTGTAGCGTGACGCAAATACATGGCGTCATGAAAATCATGCCTTACTATCAACTAGGTAACTCTCCCCAACCTAGAATAGTAATTACCTTGACATTCTTCTCCACTGAAATGCCAGAAATACAAGTAGTATATTTTGCAACAAGTGTAAGAAGCGCGTTATCCGTGACAAGTGCAAAGTTTCCAGCATGCAAAACGCACAAGCAAATAACGCGCTACTTGCAAAAGTTGCAAACTACATTTTTTTAAAATACATGCTCGAAAAGCAGTAGTTTATAGGAGTTGCTGGAACGCTTAGGTATCAAAACACGCATAAGCGACGAAAACGACGCGCCTGTCCGTCTAGTGTGAATCTTCCTTCTACTGGCATCTGCCAAGTACACATACGGTTTTGACGTCACTTTTTTGCTCTAGCACAAAACTGGATTATTTTTGCATCCTTTTTGGTGTATTGTTTATGCACTACATTGTCGATTCGGAAATTTCACTTCTTGCACTGAAAAGTGGTTACAAATAAGACGCTTTTCGAGCATGTAGAAAAAGAAAGAAAAATGTCTGTTGTTTTATCAGAAAACGTGTTGTTGTACCTATGGCGAATCTTAGACGTTTGCCAAAATTCATTATTTTGGTAAGTATTGGCAAATTTTGTGATTGTAATAAGCTTTATACCTTTAGATTTATCTAAGGAAGAATAATAATAGTGCATTTCATCTTCGTTTTTTTTGTAATTTTTGGAGTTTGCAGACAATATGAAAGTTGACAATTAAAAATATTTTATTTTTAATATTTTGTGCTGTGTATTAGCATGTTCGATCAGATTTCTCATGAATTATGTTATTTCAAGTGTTGAATTACCGACTTCGATGAGATTTTGAATTTATACATCATGAAAAAAATTGATCCGCTTTTGGGTTATGCTCCAAACAATCCACTTTTGGGTGCTATCATCATGCCATCAAAAAATTACAGGGAACAAGAATTATAGGCGCTGCTACAACTTTCTTGGCTTAGTACCTCATCTCAGGTTACATTGTTTTTGTTTCCTTTGACCTGTTATATCAGTAAAATAAGTTTTTCTAGACAATTTTATATTGTTTTGGAAACGACCCAAAAGTGGATAGATCCACATTTGGAGCAAATCATACAATTTTTCAAACAAGGAAAAAGGATGGTCATCTCCTGTTTCAACAGTTGCGATGCATATGAATACATGTAAAAGGGTATTAGGTATGGTGTAAATTAATTTTTGCATCTTATTATTGAGTATCCCCAGCTGAGTATGGGTACCCAAAAGTGGATATTCAACACTTTTTTCAAAAATTCAAGAAAAATCCAGTTTTTGTTTGGGATATGCTTAAGACTCATATATGTTTTATTATACAATACAGTCAACATATATAACCTATTGGATGACTTCTACATCACTGACTTTCTAATTCTGGACGACTTAAAAAATGTGATCCACATTCGAAACTTTACCTTATCCGTATAGTATCCTCACCGCACAATTTGCAACATTCTATTTTTTTATTCGGTGCCGATATTTTTTTGGAAAGGCGCGCTACTGGTACTGGTATCTGGTATCAGCGGTACGAAACCAATAAAACAGTACCAATGTCAGTACCGGCACAGGTAATACATTCTGATAGCGCGGCATTGATACTGGCAGAGGCACTACACTAGAACATAGGAACACTCAGGTCGCCATACAGTCTTTTCTGGTCTCTCGAATATTCTTCTAATTTATTATATCTTAATTTACTCCAATTGAAAATATAATTTTGTACTTGTAACAAAATATCAAATTCATTTCACAAAATCAAGGGATAAAGTCACAAATTACTTTCAAAATAGCGCTACGCGTCAAGGTGATGAAAGATGACGGGCTTCAATATGGTGGCTTGAGAAATTTACTATAAGTACATATTACATATGTATATGGTGTCTTTCTGTTGTTATTTGTAACTAGAAACCATAGTGTGAGTGAACTGTCGAAATTAATATCATCAGGTTGGTTAAGAACACAAGTTTCGGCGATTAACGTCGTCTGGCAAGCGATAATATGGTCAAACATAGCATACCGAAACCTTGCAGCAAAATAATGCTACATCTACTGTATTGAAATTGGCTAGAGAGGGAGAAGAAGTTTTCAGTAGCGTATCACCCCTATGCTGGGAAACTATGACGACGTTATGTTAACATAAAATTGATATTTTGGAAAGACATTACTACACTAAAAACCCAACTTCAGACAGCTAGTAGTACAAACCTTTCTCACAACACCCTGCGTTTTAGTATCCCACCTTCTAGCCTCATCGGCATAGGAAATCGGCTCCAGTGCATTTGATGACATCAGAGTAAAAAGGGCACAAAATAGAGCATGTGCCCTTTATAAGGCGACCACGGATTTAGATTCTGCGTTCATTTCTGCGTCAGTGAACACTTTCCCCAGTTCTGTAACGTGATTGGTTGTCGCGTTATCTGCGGTTGAAATGCAGAGCAGAAGTAGAGAGAAACACTGTTTACTTCGTTCGAATGAGATAGTATGATTAGGTAGAATGTGAGTGAAGTGGTGGAAAAATTAAGCAAAAATATTGGTGTTGTACGGATTGTGAAGTAAGGCAGTATCTATTTCAGCACATTTCATAGTACTATAAGTTTCCACTTTGATGTAAAATTTGCAATGTCTCTCAAGGAACGGGAGGTGAGAGTAGAAGCATGGAAGCATACAAAGAACAAAGAAGCAGCAAGAGAACGAGTCGGTGAGGAGTGTTCCTTTCGTACTTTAATATTATAATACAAAAAATATAGTACATACATTAATCGATGGAACATCATTTTGTTATCCAGCAGGTACATTTCAGCTAGCTGAAGCATGTTGTATCTGACGAACAAAATTGTTGGATCATAAAGGGCACTTAACTGCTCACCTACCAATTTATTCTCGTTTATTAAGGAAAAAAAAGTTATATTCAGATGAAACCATTATCTAAGCGCGCGAGTAGAATGATAATAGTCGGAGCATCAACCAACAGTTTTGCCAACCGCACGCAGTAAATCGTTCAATACCCTACTGAAACTTCGCATCCAATTTTCACAAAATAACACTTCGTTTTATGTGCCCTTTTTACTCTGACGTCGTCATTTTAAACGGGAAATTGGTCATTTTTAGTACGGACAACATTTTGGCTGGGTTAAACGATCTGAAAATTTGAGAGACCATTAATTCATTCATATCTTGTAAGCTGAGAAAATCTAGCATCGGGTCTTCCTCCCTTTCCGTACTAAAGGAAATGATTTACATATGAGGAGTTATCTGTCAAAAGGGCGTCCATTCAATGTATTTCTCATGAAACGGACGCTCTTTTGACAGATAACTCCTCATATATCAATGTTAGGATACGCTGTACTTTCGAAAGGAGAAACGGTTGACTTATTTGGGTAGGCAACCCGCAACAATTCTTCCCGTCTCACCCGTGTTGGAATTCACTCCATAAGAAAGTAATGAAAAAATTGAATTTTTGCTGTAGAGAGCTCCTGTTTCTTTTTAATGGTAGCCAACTGAATATTTCATGTCGTAAAAATGATAGAAAAATATGTAGAGGGCATCAATTATGAGTGAAAATCGAAAACAACTGCATTCCCCTAAGCGGCCTGTATGATTTGCACTGCAGTGACGTCATTTTCGTCTTGGCGCCTTACACGTCTGGCTTACATTTTATGGTATTATAATCTTGAGTTAAACCAGTATTCAGATGACGAGAAGTCGAAACTCAAAGCTGAAGCTGAAGCCGAAATTGAAGCTGTATCCGAAACCAAAACCGAATCTAAAAGATCCAACCAGCTTGCAATTAAGCTGAATTCGAATCTAAGTTCTTATAAGTTTCGGCTTTCTCAACCTTGATTTACACCAAAGTAATAAGCTTGCTATTAACAAGTTATGCCTTAACATTTTAAATGTAGCGTACTTGTTAATATGTAGCAAGCTTATAACTTTGGTGTAAATCCAGCATAAATGAGCAACCCTTCTAAAGTTATAAGAACCTTCGGAGAAACGAGCATTTTTATTTCGTCACCAATGCGACCGAAATTTATTTTCAAGGCAAATTCAAACAAAAATCGGTATCTTACAGACGTTGAAGTAAAACTTAGGGCAAGTTTATTTTCTTCAAAAATCTGGTTGAAAGCCGTTTGAAAACCACGTTTTTACATTGTCATGAATGCCTAGCATCTCAGTAATCCTAAAGTTAATAGGATTGTCAGAAAAATCCGCCAGATGTCAGCTACTTCGTTGTTGAATCCTCAGAACATCTTTGATGTTTTGTGAGCATCAAATCGTAATGTTACATATGATAAAGCGTGAAATTTCCTTTCTAATAATACCAATAGCTCATTTCTCCCCAAAAATGGATATAGCACTATTTTGCTCTAAGGTATCAATTATAAGGGTCGGCTACGAGCAGCTGAGCCTATTGCAATCGAAATTTTTCTTCTCATTTCCTTTCCAGTATGAGTTGAATCACAGTTCAGTTCAGTGTTACGTCATTTCGAATGTGTAAAGCTTATCAGTTTTCAGCAGTGGTCATTGATCTGAGTTACAATTCAGTTCAGTGACGCTTCATTTTCAAAGCGTGAAATCAATTAGTTGAAAATAATAAAAGTAATTATAAGCAACAATTTCGATTTTATTAGGGTCAGGAATGAGCCTCTTGCAATCAGGGCCGCCAAGAGCCAAACCGGGTCCGGGGGGAAAAATCTGCGGGCCTACACTGAAATTATTTGGCTTTGGCATACCTATTGTCTATTTGATAATTATAATTTCTGTGACTCTGCGGGCCCCCTCTAAAAACCCGGACCCGGGGGAAAAAGTACTCCTCCCCCCATTCTCGGCGGCCCTGCTTGCAATCACTTTTTTTCTCCGCATATTTTTTCTTCTTCAGTAGTGCTCATTGATATCTTGATCTTCAGTACTGTGCGACAGTCATTTTCCATGTACAGAGCCAAAAAGATAAAATAATGAAAAATAATAGTATATTATGCAGCGAGTGTTAGAAGTGAGCGATTATTTCACGAGCGTGAAGATTGCGAAACGAGCTGGGGCGAGCGTAGCAATCACGCGAGTGACAATTTTAATGCGTGCTGAATACGATGTTTTATGCAAGGCCTACCTTAAAAGTACCTTACACCTAGTTTAAAATAATTTTCTGCCAAGTTAAAATGGAGATGAAGAAGAGTGAAAACTGATTATGTTATCACAAAACGTTTTAGAAATCAAATATTAGACTGTAAAACTTATGCGGGAGCCGATATTGACAGTGATAATAACCCGGTAGTAATGAAATGCAGGCTTAAATTGAAGAAACTTGGTAGAAAAGAAGAGGTAAAATATGGAATTTGAAAAGGTTGGAAAATATTAATACTAAAGAGAAATATCAAGGGGCTATTGTATTAGAATTAGAAGCTGAAAAAATACAGGAAATTAACAGTGTGAAGAAGAGTGGGGTAAAATAAAGGAGGGAATATTCAAGTCAGCAGAAGAAAATCCAGGTAAAACTAAGAGAGAAGAAAAGAAACCATGGATGAAGGAAGAAATCCTCAGAAAGATGGATGAATGAAGAAAATATAAGAATGCAAACGATATCGGGAAGGTAGATTAGCTTATCAAAGGTTAAGGAATGAAATAAAGAGAGAGTGTAAAAAGGCAAAGGAGGAATGGATGAAAGAAAGAAGTGATAAGATAGAAAATGAGTTTATGAATAAAGGAAAAATAGACTTGGCCTACAGAAGAGTAAAAATAGAGTTTGGAGAAAGAAGGAAAAAACAAGTAATACACCAACTAAGGAGGGGGAGCCTATTCACACAGCTGAAGGAAAAGTGAAAAGGTGGGTAGCGTATGTAGAAAGACTATATTATGGTAATAATGGAGATGAAGAGATAAGAATGGAGAGGGAGGAAGATGTTGAAGAAGATGAGAGGGGAGACTCAAGGTAAATTTGACAAAGCACTGAGAGATTTAAAGAGAGGGAAAGCTCCAGGAGTGGATGAGATACCAGCTGAATTATTACACAACTTCGGAGAATATGTAATTGATAGATGTCAAAGGACTTTTAAAAAGAGTGCTATTCTACTATACCAAAAAGCAGGAGCAGATAGGTGTATAAATTATCGAACAATTAGTCAGTCTTCATTCGCATGCGTCGAAAATATTAACTACGATAATTTACAGGAAAATTGAGAATAGAATAGATGCAGAATTAGAGATAATCAGTTTGTATGTAGAAAAAGTAAGGGTACTAGGGAAACAGTGTTAGCTTTGAGATTCATTGTAGATGGGAGACTCAAAAAGGGGCAGGATACATATATGGCATTCGTTGACATTGAAAAAGTTTTCGACAATGTTAAATGGGATAAAATGTTGATATTCTAAAAACAACAGGAATAGAATTAAACAAAGACAAGTTATTTTAAACTTATATAAAGGGCAGAATGCCACATCAAGAATAAAAGGAGAAAAGGGGAGGCTAATATAGAAAAAGGTGTAAGGCAGGGGTGTTCCCCATCTCCAGTATTATTTAATCTGTACATAGAGTTGGCTACAAGAGAAATAAAAGAAAAGTTTGAAGCAGGTGTCACTATAAATGGAGAGCGAGTAAAGATGCTCGGGTTCGCAGATGATAGAGTCTTATTAGCTGACAGGAGCACTGATTTGGAAAACATTTTAAATGGA
The DNA here is from genome assembly GCA_031841125.1 of Acanthococcus lagerstroemiae. Lineage (NCBI taxonomy): Eukaryota > Metazoa > Arthropoda > Insecta > Hemiptera > Eriococcidae > Acanthococcus > Acanthococcus lagerstroemiae. The sequence continues at coordinate 35,009,859 of CM063114.1, read as the reverse complement.
ATAAAGAAGATTCTGAGTGTAGAATATCGTATGAGAATAAATAATGGTATGTAATCGATGTGAACACGATAGCTTAAGGACAAGAAAAGATTGAGGAAGTAAGCGAATTTTGCTATTTAGGGAGTAAAATAACAAAAGATGGAAGGAGTAAAAGGGATATTAGTAAAAGAATAGGACAAGCCAAATTAGCATTTTATCGAAAAAGTAATCTTTTCAAATCAAAAATAAATCTGGAAATCAAAAAATTATTTTTGAAAACTCATGTTTGGAGTGTAGCCTTGTATGGATGTGAAACGTGGACCATAAGAAAACCAGAGAAGAGAAGAATCGAAGCTTTTGAGATGTGGTGCTATAGGCGGATACTTAGCATCACATGGACGGATAAGATAAGAAATGAGGAAGAACAGAGTAAGTAGGAGGTAAAATGGATATCTGGGGGTACGTTCAATAAGGCACGACCGATTAGGCGCGAAAAACTAAAGTTCATCTGGGCGCAACGTGGTATAAGGCGCGAGATGAATCAACTACAGAATGACGATTTAGTGGTGCATGTGTTTTCATTCTGGTTGAAACACGTAAATGTTACCGCTGTGTTAGATGAATGACGAGGTGTATATTTTTGCAAGCCGTTTATAAAACGAAAATGTTGCTGCACGTAAGATGAATTCAGTACGTTCTCATAGCCGTTTGATTTATCGTTTCGTATAATACTGAGAATGTTTCCCCATAACCACCCGATCATCTATGTTTTTATAAAAATTTTAAAGAAATTCCAGCGGTCGCGTAACCTTCTTTATAATGAGGCGGAGAACGGAGCCGCACCCCCTCTGAAAAAAAAGAAGAAATACGCAATCGTTGACGAACGATTGACCTCTCCAATCACAGATTATGAAAGTCGCACGCACCTGGAATTTTTAAAGGCTGTAGCCCACAACGTAGGGAAGAGTTGTTCCAGATCGTAGATGTAGCCTAAATACAATATTTTTTGTTTTTTACATATTTTAACCCACTTTCATAAATATACATACTTTGGGCGCCCGGTGCCCACTTCCGTAACGTCTTGCGCCTAGTTGAAGTCGCACCTAATGCAGAGGCGCCTAATTGCACTACGCCTAATCGGTCACGCCTAATTCAACCAAACCCGATACCTGGAATTGTCTGAAGAGAAGGAGAGATAAACTAATAGGGCATAATTTGAGGCACCCAGGAATAATATCACTGCTGCTAGAAGGAAGAGTCGGCAAAGATTCCAGTATGTTCAACAGATAATCAAGGATGTCAAATGTAAGTGTTATTACGAAATGAAAGAACTTGCACAAGATAGGGAGAAATGGAAAGCTGCATCAAACCAGTCGTAGACGGATAACCTTACCATCATCATAGGAAAGAGAAGGAGGAGGAAATCGAGACGCTACCTGCTAACATTATCCGAATGAGCTGAAATTTCCAGGGGTTTACTTTCTCGATCGAGTGTACTCATAAAAATTCCAATAATAACAATAATAATAATAATAATAAATTAATTAATAAAAGTAGTAACAAATAAAATATTAGAAAACGACGCACGAAGTCTAAATAGTTGAAATCCAAATGTGCATAACGATAATTTTATTATGACTTGTACAAAAGCAAGCTACGTTTCAAAATGAAGGGAAAATCGACGCGCAATATCAATATGCGCGGGAATTTGAAAAACCTCGTTGTCGACTGCGAGCGAGGTTAATCACCTTACCGAATCTTTGTTTGTTTCCAGATTCATGCCTGAGGTTCCACATAGAGAAGCGAAGAAGTACAGACAACAAAATAAGTCAACAACCGCAACCCCGTTATTGATATACTCACACACCTACATAAATATAACGCGCGTACATACACACGAACTACACATACGAGGCAACACAGTCAAGTCATTATCAAGTTATTTCACGCTCGTGTTCCTCCGCAACATATATGTACATACTCAGTTCTTTCCTCAGTACCATAAGGCTTTCAGCTTACACTTGACTAATTCGGTGAAGGCACAGAAATGAAAATTACTGGAAATAAAGACCCAGCCGACCAGAAATGCCTAAAAATTCTATGGACCCCCTCCGCCACCCTCCCAATAAAAAGTACCTTTTGTTACATTTTTCTAGATTTCCCCAGAGTGGATCTAGATTTTAGCAGTATCAATATTTGTTTCAATTACTGTCCCTGCATTCATATTTCAGATGATTGTTAAGATCCATCGTCGTGGTCCATTGTTGCAGGTCTACAATCCTTTTCGACTATTTCAAAATCTTCCCACGTCGGATGAGACAGGCGATGTAAAATAGAAGACCACAAATAATAATTCACTAAATATTAGACAGAAAATTTCACGAAGTAATTCACTCAATAATCGGCAGAAAATTCTACGAAAGACGAAACAATCCACTAAATTATCGGTAGAAACTCCGCGAAACAATTCATTACCTAAATCATCGGCAGAATATCTATGATATTAAAATTCATGCGGAATAGCAACTATTACAGTATGTAATATGTGTGTTGTTTTTTTTTTAGAATAATTTGAAGAGCCAGAACAGGCGCTTGAAGCTGAAACGCTAAATTTACGAATGAAACAAATTGTAAGGTATTTAGTTTCTCGTAATATGTTTAGTCCAGATTTATTCGGGTTTTGTCACACTGATCGAGAAATATTAAAGCTCGCTTTCTACCGATCTTAAATGCAAAGAAATTCAATAGGATGAAAGCTACAGTTCTGCGAAGCTACAGCGCATTCAAGTTCTTTTTGTATCTGAAGAAACTTTTAATATTATATAGACCTGGAACGAAAGGAAATAACCTTGTCAAATACCAAACAAAAAATAAACAAATTTAGAATATCGAAGAAATATAGGACATAGGTTACAGGTTTACCAAACTAATTGTACAGTCTAATAACAAACAAAGCACGAACCTAGTTCTCTCTAACTAGGTGTAAGTATAAGTACATACAACACAGACACGGGTGCTTCGGCACGTACCTACATCGGATGTCGATAGCGCCGAGCCCCGTGTGCGCCCACTGTGATCGAGGGGCGGAGGACACACCTTGGCACACCCTGTTCGAGTGTGAGGCCGGGGAGCAGGAAAGGCGCGAGACGGCCACTACAGCGATCGATCCCGGCGGAAGAAGCGATGAAGACGACGGCGTAACCAGCCGTCTCATGCCGGACACCCTGCTTCCGGAAATGATGAAGATAGGAAGGAGTTGGAACCGGGTGTCGGCCTTTGTTTCGGCCATCATGAAGAAGAAGAAGCAGACGGAGTGGTCGAGACAGAGGGCCGGCGATTCATCAAGCTCGGCCCACACCACCGAACAGGAGAAGAACTCTGTACCATTCTAGAGAAGAGCTGCTGCAGCTGCACTGCGGACCCACCGGCAGGGCTCACCCGTCGTCACCACCTGCCTGCATCGACACACGGACCAAAACGAGGAGGTGAGGGGTGAGTGAAGAGAGGCAGCGCGTCCGGCCATGGGGGACCTGAAATTTCCAGGCGAGCGCTCTGGGAGTGCGGACCTCGGTCAGTAGGGAACCCCATGGTGGCCCTGGTAGGACGCGCGCACCGTTCCGGTACGTAGAAATGGGGGCTCGAGCCCGGCCCCAAGGCGTCCCTCCGGTCACTGACGCGATACTCGAAAGGGTAGTTCATGTGGCCGGGGGTGCGGTGTCATAGGGGCCACTTTGGCATGCGTGCATCGCCATACGTCCCACCACACCAAAAGTACATACAACAGGTCCAAAGTAATAGTTATTTACTGAACTAGCGGAGGAAGTGAGCGATTACACGAGCGTTTCAAATGTGCACGAGCTGTAAGCGAGTGCGGCATAGTAACGCGAGTGGAATCATCACTGCCTCCGCGAGTTCAGTACAACATTTTATTCAACAAATAATACAAAAATTTGCGTACGACTCTCTTTACCATAGATGATATCAATATCATTTTACTCGATTCGACAATCGACAAAGCGCGCTGACAGACTGTATAGTCGCGTTCTTCCTCCACTGGTGAAGGAAATATCTTCATTACACTTCAAATTTTTGGCGTGTTACTTGAGATTAATTTAGTGGAGGAAAATTACCTTCCATAGCGTACATGCTGTGGAGGAAAACACAATATTTTTGTATGTGTTGAGTAATATAGTGTTATTTTTTCTCGAAAAGTTAGGCTCCCAAGCATTTAATCTGTTCTGGTATGAGTAAATACCCCTGCTAAAACTTTTTTGAAACTGAAGAATATTTAATGATGGCCCACCTGGGGTGAAGTTAAACATATTGTATCCCTTAAGAAAAATTTCTATTTTGCTTTAAAAAATCCTAAAAATCGATTTAAACTAAAATTATAGGTTTGAAAAAAAAGGTTCATTAGTATATTGGATACCTCCCGCGCATTTTTATGAGGAAAAAAATTGTAAATAATGCCTAGAGCGTTTTCTGTAATTGTTATACATAGGAAATCGTACGTTTTGCGCGCATGATGTTATACGCGCGAATATGAACAGGTTCGAAAACGCCCGATTATTATAATTTCGTGGCGTTTTCCACATACATCTGCGCGCGCAGATTAAATTATTGATAACGTGAAACCGTTACTGCGGTTATCTGTGAGACTGTGACTTGTAGCCTGAAATGCTGAAATTGTGAAACGAAAAACAACAGTCGTGGTTTATTTAAGTTTCCATGTATTATTCTGTGATGCATATCATTTAAATAACCATATGGAGGATGATTCTCAGAACGAACACGGTAAGAACTATGTATAATAGGTACAATATCTTTAAAATGTGTAAGTAAGTGCGATATTAGATTGCAATGTCGATTCATTATAGTGAGTACGAATTAGAGAGAAAATTTATTTCTAAGAGCACGTACATAATATCGCCCTGTATAAGTTGACACTCGTATTTTGTCCTGCAACGCTGAAGAACTTGTGTGTTTCAGGGATCTTCAGTTTACATATTTTGAATAACAAAACACCTCCCACATTCAGATTCGTCCTGCTAATTCGTTACATAGAAGTGGTATAGAAATAGTGGGAGTCTAGGAAACTGCCGTTTGTAAAAAGAGTTTCAAATTACATACTTCGGCATAGAAATGAGATAAAAACATGAAACAAAATCTGGTTTATATACCGCCTAGAATGAATGGTTCCAACCCTGATCGTCATTGCGTGTATAGGAATGGCAATTCCTTGCTCATTTGCTGAACCAACTCCAACTACTCTTGCTCTTTTAGCGAACTAGGGTTTTTAATCTGCTCACTGCTCCAATATGTTGCTCCGGATTGTTCTTTATCAGTAAAGAGAGAAGTGTCGCAGCGATCAGGTTCGAGATCAACTATTCCTTGCTCGGTTCACGAATAACGAATAGAACATAGAACAACTGATTTGTACTAAGAGCGAAAGAAGATATTGTGTTTGTACGGGTATCCTGACTAAGACTTCTTATAAAAGTTTGTACTTTGTAGTTCGGTGCATTTTTCGCTGAGTGTTATGATAGAAGAAATCTGAAATTGAACATATGGAACAAATTTAACCAAGATGGTCGGGTTTCATAGCGTTTTTAACACTAAAAATTTTGCTATAAGGTTTTTGACTTTTTGTAATTGAGAATAATTATCACTGACCATGGATCTCGGATTATGTAGCTGGTCTAGGTACACCAACGAAAACCTTTTGTTTTTGAACGGTATATCAAAAAAAAAAAAAAGTGTGTAACGTTGATTCATAATATACTTATGTATTGTGGGAGAAGAAAAAACTGAGTGACCTGAAAAGAAATCTGCGAATATAACGTTGCCAGATATCTGTGAAGACAAAACCTGAGTGTTACTCATATCTACGCTGTTCTCTTTCTCTCAACAATCATAAATCTGATCCTTCCATTTGATGATGTACATGCAGAATTCTGTGCGTTGAAATACACGCGGTTCTAGCTGTCTTAGGACAGATACAGCAGGGAACTCCTCTTTCTCAATAGTATGAACCATGCATTACTCTATTATACCCTGCGATTCATTCAAATTCAGCTGAATCCTTTTACAAATGAGGACCTTTCTGGCAGAAGCTTGTGTATTACACAGTTAAACTTGAACCAGAATTACAGAGCAGTGAGCAGATGGTTTTTACTCGGAATAATTTCGCGAACTGCTTTTTTCATGAACCAACTCATTTAATTTGCTCCTGCTCGGAGTCGACCAACGCTAGGGTGACGCGCTTACCTGGTAAAACAGGAGTGTTTTAGTTTGAGTAAACCTGACAACTTGATACGAAACTACGAGCGTCAACTTATAGGTACTGAGCGGACTATATTTTCGGACAAAGCGACACAATCGTCTTCTTACAGTAAGAGTACAACTTTCATTCTGGCTTGGAGCAAGAGGTAGCCAACTGGCTGAAGTACTGGCAGAATGCGATAACCAGGGCGAAAAAGCTAGAAGAGAGAAAGGAAGCAGGAGGTGCAACACAATTTTTAAATTGTTCATTCATTTATTCATTCATTTTTTTCTTTTCAGCCGCCAAAAAGAACCTTGAAAACAGTGATGAACAACATGAAGTGGTGTCAAGTCAATCGTCATTGGAGCAGCGTACTGGTAATATTAGGACGCTGTATTGCTGTATTTTTTTTTATTCTAATTTTAAAAGATTCATTTATACTTTCCAATTTCAATTCCGAACACTGATACACGCAATTTATAGTATATTAAATACACCTGACATTTCTTTTTATTATTACCACTCTTCATTTAATATTTATTGCAGTTTTCTTATGTTTAAAATTATTAGAAGAAGAGAAAAATGAATGCGTCACTGTATAAGTATTAAAATTTATAATGCACAATGTTTATTTCTTCGTCGTTTTCAATTCTTAACATTTTTTATCATTGTTGTAATGGACATTTTAGTTATTTTATGGTTGACTAGTTTATGAAAAATGTTTACCTACATTTTTGAAACGATGTGTGTTCCTATGCTTATTTTTTATTTATTTTTTTTTATCAATTTGTTTTCCTGTTAATATTTAATATAATTTTTGCATATTTAATTTCTATTTAATTATTTTTTCTTAAAAAGTACTGAAAAGAAGCGCTTTTGAAAATTATTTGTAAGGGCGTTTTTTTAAGAAACAATCGGAAGGAGCGTTTTTAAATTTATATGCCCCGTCTTGAATTTTGCTAATAAGTGAACCTTTATTATTATATTCGTAAGTCCACGACAAAGACATTAAAATCGGTTTTCAGAATTTCTGAGCGCGCTAAATTCACGTTCAGGTTACTTTTTGACGCCCTCAACTCAAGAGGATGCAGAGTCAAAATATATCAATCTTCAACTATACGCGTTTTTTCATTTAATGCTGCAATCCAAAATATGCCAGTCTTGAACTGGGAGATTGTCCCGTCTTCATATTACAATTCAAAATACGCCATCGAACACGACATTCAATAATTTTTATTATTATTATTTTGCTGCTCCAAATGCAAAGTGTGTTAGGTAGTTTTGCACTGAATAATCTGCATCATGTCATCATACCGGTGCTACTGTTTATTTGTTATGATTTTGATCTTATTAGTTCATACCAGGGCAATAGTTAAGGGAGGGAGACATTAGGTGACAAAAACTTATTTCTTTTGCCTCCCCTTCTCTTCTCCCTTCCGACTACCTAGTTATGGATCTGGATGAAACATTGTGATAACTAGTAACACAATATTAGTCAAACTATTCATTATCAAATGCGTTATCAAACGCGCCTCATACAGTGTCTACTTTTATCAAATAATGTCAGGAGTCGAGAACATTTAATGGTTCAATTCATTTTAAAATCTGCCGATGAAAACAAATCTGGCAAAAAAATTCTGGCATCCGAAGATTGGTGATACAAATATGATATTTTTCAGACGAATGCTGAGCAAGCAGACAAGACATGCAATGAAGAATGTTACCGGTGACCCCGTGAAACTATCGGCGACAAGAATGCGCACAATGGAGAACAGTTATGGCAGATTACAATCATGAGGGGCCGTAGTGACTAGGGAGGGGAGCCTCTTCTCCTATTCAATTTGGCTAGTTGAAAAAGTTCGGAAAATCCAGTTCGAGTTGGGAAAATCCGATTCACTCCAAAATGGTGGGGGAAAAAACTATTTATGGCTGTTTTTTTTTGTTTTTTTTTTCCAACAAACTTAAATTATTAAAAAAATTAATGATAGCAACCACTTCAGTATACTACAAGTTCTTAATATTGATAAATTGTTAAAATTGTTTTAAAGCAGGTAAATAGAACCTTTTTTGTAGTAATTTGTACAAAGGGGCATCTTTTGTCCAAAATATTAATAAATATATTATATGAAAATTTGCTAGTTCCTCTCAGAATATTATTTCAGGGAGATTAGGGAACTGGGCGATTACCTTTTACTAATTTCACACGACTGCGGAAAGAGGTGAAGTTCAAAACGTCAATTAGACATCCGCCGCCACCCTGTAGCGACATGGAAAAATTAACTTAATAACCAGTTGTCAATTTAGCATGAAGTTTTAGAAAATATTCCAAGTTCATTTAATTCCATTGCGCAATCTCACAGCCTCGAAGAGTGATTTCCAGGGCCTAAAGTGCGGTATCGCCAGGGTCAATTTACACGCGTGCATTGCCATACACTCTAACAAGAGAGTTGTAATTACAGAGGGAAGAAAAAGTTTTAAATGAATTGGGAAAGTAGCGAAAGATAAGAAAATAGTGACGAAAGATGTTCCAAGTCGTCATAACGCGATGTTGAATGTCAGAACAAGTGGTGGCAAAGGCACTAGTATCGCTCATAGGCGAACATATTGAGGCAAAATACGGCGAAACCCAATTTTTCGAGTATTTTGCATATTATTGAATTTCACATAAGTTTTTCGTAAAATCAATAATGAAGAAGGTAGACAATACAGATTATATCATGTTTTCTTCCGCGCGCAATGTGCGCGAATAAAGTAACGGAATATGCTGAAAGTGGCGACAGATGATTATCTATAAATGGACGCTATTCAATAAAGGGAACCAACTAGCAAAATCCGCTTTTTGAGAACACGTGATTCGAAGTTCAAGAGCCATGCAGAAATTATATGGCATTGCGTTTACTGATAAGCTTTTCTCAACGTGAGTACACATTTTTGAATCGGGGGCCCAATTTTGAAAAATTCTACGTTTAACGCTCTTTCCAACGATACTAATAACACATTTTGTTTGCAAATGTTGGTTGGTTCCCTTTTGTTGAACAGCGTCCAAATTTGAAATTGAGCTTCAAAAATATTCCAAAAATCAAGGGGCGGTATAAAACATACGTAATACCTAGCGTAAAACTTGACTTGTAAATTTTGGCACATATTTCCTGAGAAATCGACCAATCTCGAAATAATACATCACAATTTTAAAAGTTCAAAAGTATGTACATTCCTTTCAATAATGTCCCATCTTGAAATACATAAGGAGAAAGAGAAACTAAGTGAGGTAGCTACAGTAATTGAGGGCTGTGTTAAATTCTTGAGGAAGCTGGGAATTGAGAATCCACCACCTGAGGTATTAAGCAACCCACAGGTGGCAATACTAATGAGCTTGTCCAATCAAAGCGTATGCGATTCAATGGTAAATCTGAAGAGGATTAAGTTGATGAGAGAATTCTACATCTGCGTTTCCATGACCAATCAACAAAGTTGAGTGAGAGGGATGATTACTTCTTGTGGCTAGATTTCATTCTTAATGAAGTATGGAGTAACGACTGTGAATTTGTTGTTAGTGAAAATGTGGCAGCGCCTGCAATCTACAATGAACAACAGTTGTCAACTTTGTGTTCCAAAGAGCGATCATTTATTACTTGTAATATCAGTGAAGATTATCACAGACAAGTTGCAAACATTCGAGATCCAAAGGAAATTATGTGTGAACTGGAAAAGATTGCAAACCCATGGACATTTGATGCAGAGTTTGAGCTTCATAATCAGCTTTATGATATCATTCATAAACTTAATGAAGAAACTGCAAACCAGTTCTTGGCACAGTTTGAAGATATTGTTACACAACTGAAAAGATGTTCAAGCACCCCAGTTAGAGATGATTTATTGAAGAGGGGCCTGTTACTGGTCACTAAGACAGCATATCCCCAGGTTTACAGTAAGGAGCAAATGCTGCCAAGACCTGGTATGACTGTTAGCAAGGTGAAGATAATGCTAATCCAGGAAGAGTCATCTGTTAAGAAAGCTTGGCATTGTGAAGAGAAAAGTCAAGAAAGTGCGGCTGCAGCATTTTGTTGAACGACTGGTACTGCAAAAGAAGGGAGTAGTTCCAGCTCTGGTAACAGCGGTGGCTCTAATTTTAAATACTGTGGTAATGCACCCAATGAATGCTACAACTGTGGTGTTAAAGGTCACTGGAAGAAAGACTGTCCCCACAGTGGTAAGAAGCAATGCTTCTCCTGTGGACAACTCACCACCCATACAAGCGCTACTTGTCCAAAGGCTAACACTTCAGCTTTGGGCAATACAATCTTGCGACCTCTTAAGTAACCAATGATCTACCAATGGAGATTCAACTTCTGCACCACAAGGTGGGCGTGGTCGAAGAAATCCACCACAGCGGCAAAATGAGCAAGGGTCTTCTCTACTCATAAAACCAAGGAAATTGAAGCAATTACCAAAGTTAGATGATACTCTCAAATCGGCGGCGTTAAGCAGGAAAGGCATTTATAACTATCTTTTGACGATGATGAAGATCCAGAGAATTTTGTTTATGTCCCTGAAGATGAGGTACAGGAGATCAACACTGAAGCCATCAATATTGCTGATGAACAAGCGGCTCAACTGACCTTTGATGGTAAGTCATGCAATGCGATTATTAATTTTATTGTTGATACTGGTGCAACAGTGCATATTGCAAATAGACTTGAATATTTTGCAAGTTTGCGAAAATTAAAATGTCTCAAATTTATTACTGTAGCGAATAAGGATAGAGATGCGGATCTAGTGATTCCTCAAGTAGGCGATATTGTGATTAGAGGTGATACTGGTAAAATTGGCTGTCTACATGATGTGTTGTTTTCCCCAATGTTACATCACAATCTATTCTCTCTGCGGCGTTTGCGAGGTTCTGGTCTAATTATTAACATAAATGATAATAAGATAAAGATCATAGATCAAACAAAGAATGAAATTATGAATGCCGGCGTTTATGAAGGAAAATTTTGGTAGTTAAAGTTTGAACTCCCATTATTTCATGCTACGCGTCGGGAGAGAGTTGCAATTATTAATCATGTTCAAAGCTTAAATAGGAAACGTATTCATTTGAATATTGTGGAAGAGACTGTAGAAGATCAAGGAGACTCAAAGCGAGTGAGAATTGATTCTCCTAAACCTTCTATAAGTACATAGTTTTGATAACACAGAGGCTACTTCACTCTCTAATACAAATGCATCATCAAGTACTATTGATAATAACTCAGCTACAAATTTTAATAGTAGTCTCAAAGATAATTTATCTTTACTGTGGCATTTGCGTCTTAATCATTGTTCTAAAGGCTATCTTGAGAGGTTGCTGATAGTAGTATCTTAGACTGTAGAGATTGTAAAGTAGCAAAAGCAAAGCGGTCAAAATGTGTTCAAAAGAGAACTAGAGCAACTGTTCCTATGTTTAGAATACATATAGACTCTATGGGTCCAATTAGTCCTAGCGCTTCTAAATCAGGTGCTAAGTACATTGTCACATTTGTTGATGATTACTCAAGATATTGCATATGAAATCCGTGATAAAACTCAGTTTGATATTGCGTTTCAGAATTTTATCAATGATATTCGTCTCACCTTAGGTGGTACAGAGTTTAAGATTGTCGAGATTTGCATGGATGGAGGGAGAGAGTATTTGAGCTCTGAATTTCAAGAGCTTTCACAAAAATTTAAAATCAAATTGAATCCATGCGAACCTGCGACTCCCCAACACAATGGAATAGCAGAATGACTGAATCTTGAGACTGAGGAGAAAGTAAGGGTTAATCTAACTTGTGCAAAGATGCCTCATTATTTTTGGGAGTATGCATTACACTTTGTGATACATGTTCACAATTGTACCCCAAACAAAGCGATTGAATTTATAACTCTATTTGAGAAATTAACAGGAAGGAAACCAGAAGTTAAACACATTTGGCGTTTTGGTTGTGAAGCATATGCAGCTGATAAGAGTAAGAATCTTACAAAGTTTCAAGATAGAGATAAGCAAGGTTTTCTATTTGCATGCGAGCTAACAGGTTACAGAATCCATTTAGCAAACTCCAAAGTTATTATCTATTATCAGAACAAAAGAATGTGACTTCATTGAGAACAGCGTTTATGGCGATTTCTTTGGCCCTAATTCCCACTCAAGACCATCTGAGGAATTTAGAATCGAGAGACCAGTAATTCATACAGTAACTGAGAGTCCTATAATAATTCCTGAAGCTCCTAATAATGATACTAACACTGATGTAGTTCATGAAAATATTTCAGACAGTGAAAAGATGATATCTGGAATTCAGATGTAATTACCTACTGGTCAGAAAATTGGTAAGTATGATGAGTTTGAAGTCTTTGAAGATGTAGTGGAAGATATTGAGTATGTCTCCCTAGCAATGAGCGTTTCTGAAAAGCAACAAGAAGAACCTTACTTCTATCAAGATGTGATTGCAAGTGTTGATAGAGAAAAGTGGATTGCAGCAATTAATGAAGAGCTTGATGCTCATGAAAAATGTGGCACATGGCAAATAATACCCAAGAGTTCAGTAGTAAAAGGCTTAAATATTATAAAATCTAGATGGATTAATAAGTGGAAAATTGAAGCAGATGGTAGTGTGCGTTTTTGAAGTCGTTTAGTAGCAAAAGGTTTTGCGGATAATAATGAGTATGACCAAATGGAGATTTATGCTCCAGTTGCCAGACTTAGTAATGTGCGCTTTATTATGTCTATTGCAGTTAAATATAACCTTCATCTAGCACAACTTGATATTAAAACAGCGTTTCTTAATGGAAAGTTAGACAAGACTGTGTATATGGAGATTCCCAAAGGTTTGGTGGAGCGCAAAAATGAATCTGCAGAATTTGCAAATACTCATGTCTGTGCTCTTAAGAAAGCTCTTTATAGCTTAAAAGTTTCACTAAAGAGATGATTTATTAGATTAGGCTTTGAAGGCAATCCCCTCCAATCATGTCTATTCACTTTAAGGAAAGACAGCGAATTTGTTATTCTTCTACTGTATGTAGATGACATGTTAATTGCCTCTAATTCTGAGAAACTGTTGAGTGACATTAAGTATCAGCTAATGGCCAAATTTGAAATGAGTGATTTAGGAACCCCAAAGAAGTTTTTTGGAATTGAGATTGAGCGTAATCCTGAAGATGGTTCAATAACTTTGAACCAGAAGAGCTTCATTCATACAATTCTTAAGCAATTTAAGATGTTAGAGGCACAGCCATTTTACACACCTATGCCACCATGAGACAGTCACAGCAAGGTGAACCAAGGGTCAGTTAAAGGTAATCTGGTAGAGATTCCATTCAGACAAGCAATTGTATGTTTATTGTATCTGGCAAATGGTACTAGGCCAGATATCGCATATATGCGGTTAACAATATGAGTAGAAAACAATGTAACTATACTCTTGATGACTGCAGTGCAGTCAAGCGAATATTCCGTTACCTGGTGTCGACCCCCAAGTTAGGTTTAACCTACCATGGTACAGGTGAAAATCTAATTTGTTATCCTGATGCGTCTTTAGGGATTAATGATGAGAAGGGTATGTCCACAACTGGCTACGCAGTTTACCTTTTTGACAATTTGATTAGTTGGTGTACAAAACGACAATCACAGGTTGCGCTTTCTTCAGCTGAGGCTGAATATGTAGCCTTAAGTGTTGCATGCAGAGAGGTTATTAGTTTGCAAGAAATGTGTAAGTGACTCTGTGGCTTAAGTCTGCGTCCAATTGTCTTGAAGACAATCGTCCTGCAATTGAGGTAGTTAAGCTGGTAGTGAGCAAATAGGAGACTTCTTTACAAAACCCCTTGCACAAGCTAAGTTCGAATATTTTCAAATGCGTTTGATGAACCATTCTGAAGATATTCATTGAAGTATTTATTGTTCCAGATAGATGGTCCAACATTCGGTAACAATTTGTAGTAGAGTAATTGCGGCTCAGCAAACGCGTGCGATTCAAAACAGCGATCATTTAACTTTGGCGATTTAGGCGTGAAGAAAATTTGACCTTCAGCCAGAAAGGAAATTATAGACTCAAAGTCGTCGAGGAGGGAGTGTTAGAAAATCGACTCCCTTGAGTCTGGCAACACTGCATTGGATTCAAAATTACATTCACCAGAACTGGAAGCCGAACCTCATGTGAAAATGTCGTGAACATCTCTCTCTCTCGTTTTTCTGTGCATGTACTTACTACCGTTTTGAGTTAAACATCTTTCTTTTACTCTCACGATATAATTACTTATTTGTGGCGAATTATCCTGTTATATATCCGTTGAATAACTGCGAGTAATTAATCCAAATACATTTCTCTTGAGTCCTGTAAGTGCGTTTATTATATTTCCAAGTGCAACAGATCAAGTGGCTAAGAATTTAACCCTTTTGTTAGTCGCAACAAGAACAGTGAGTAACTCTGAATATCCCGACAGCAAACAAAATGAGTTATTAGTATCCTTGGAAAGAGCGTAAAAAGTAGAATTTTTCAAAATTGGGCCCCCGATTCAAAAATATGTACTCATGTTGAAAAAACTTATCAGTAAATGCTGTGTCATATATGAGGAGTTATCTGTCAAAAGGGCGTCCATTCCATAAAAAATACATTGAACGGACGTCCTTTTGACAGATAACTCCTCATATGTAGTTTCTACATGGCTCTTGAACTTCGAATCACGTGTTCTTAAAAAGTGGATTTTGCTAGTTGTTTCCCTCTAGCTGAATAGCGTCCATTTATTATTATAGTTGATCACAATGTTCCTGGAAGTACATGTTTTTCATTCTTTCTTTCTTTCGAGTGTACCTGCACGTTGAAAAAAAAGTTGTTCTCTAATGCAGGGCTTGGAAGCCTAACAATAAAACTTCCGCTTTCAGCTTAGCTTCCAATTATAAGAATTTTTAGCTTCCGGCCTGTAGCTTTTATACCGGGGCCAGGTTTTTCGGATTCGGATTCCGGTTTCAGATTCCACAAAAATACGGTTTTTTTCGGCTTCTGACTTTCAACTTCTATAAACAAACTTAGTCAGGGTGTCAGGGGAGGCTTACCAGTTACCGCTTACTGTACTGGCCTACTGGTATCAGATGAGCACCAAAGTTGTTGTTTATTGACTTTGGCTTGTTATCACTTATTTAAAACATAGAAGCCGAAAAGAAGCTGAAAACAATTTTGCTTTTAGCTTTCAGCTTCCCAGCACCAGTACATTTTTTAGATTCGGATTTTGCTTTTGGATTCCTCAAAAATACGGCTTTCTTGGCTTTTAGCTTTCGGCTTTCAGCTCACTCCCAAGCCCTGCTTTAATGAATGTGACGTTCCTCGAAAACTTGCATGAAGAAGAGCTTCTTCATCAATCATCGTGCACGTGCCCTCCCCCCATTTTTGAGAAGTTTGCAGGACATGAATACAATGGGTATGTGCATACGATTAAAGCTACTCACCGTGCCACCAGAAGCAAAAAAGGTTCCATCAAGCCAAAAACGTAAACGGGGCAGGCCGAGTAAAGCAAAATGCGCACTGCTAATTCATTAATTTTTCCTGGGCTTTTCGTTCGTAATTTTTTTCGTTCAATGTTTTATTATTTCGTGATTCTTTCACTTTTTCGTTCAGAAGTTTTTCTTAATATTTTTCTGTTCTCTTTATTTTATATTTCGTGAAATGATTATTAACTGCTCAATGTTTTTCGATTCTCATGATTTCTGACTTTCCTTTTCGTTTTAAAAAATCACACCCTATTACTTAATAACTTATACTGAGCAGAACTAATAATGCAGCTCAGTTTGCAATGTATCAGGAACTTGTAACCTGTCTGTACATGACAATAACTATCGATTGGAAATCCGATCGAGATTTAAGGACACTTTCTTTTACTGTCGCAATGCGTCATCCATGAAATATTTTCAAGAATGAAATAAAATAATACACAGTTTTCCTATTCTCAGATGTCTAGGTGTGTATGTTTGCACGTGAATGAAATAATGAGAAGAAAAAAGAAAGAAATATGAAATCAACATGCACGTGAATGAAATAATGAGATGGAAAAAAGAAAGAAATATGAAATCAACAATCAGCTGAATAATTAATTTCTGGGCTTAGTTTGCCCTGAAAATAACACACGTGAAAACAACTTTATATAACAATGAATTACTTGAGATGCAACATCGTCTAACCCAGAATTGTGACTAATTCTACTAGGTAGGTAAATGAATGAATGCTACTCAAGTTCCGAGTTGTCCAAGAAATCAGAAATACAGATTATCGATGAGATACGCAAATATGACAGATATTTGCGATGCGAAGCAGACACTACAAAGCATTAACGTAACTCGAAAATTGAGACGTAACAGACAGATCCCAATATCTGTCAGTTGTATTAGGTCGCAAAACAAAGAACAAACTGATAACTCGATAATAGTAGTTTCCACTTACCTATTCGAACAATATATAATTCGGGAACTAGATGACTACTCGATAAAAATGCGTTGTCACAAATTGAAACCGAAAAAATAGTTCGCTAAATATTTTGTGTCAACAAAATATCAACTCGAACAAAGCAAACGCAGTTCACGAACTCGTACTTCACAACGGACTATCAAACGAAGTTCAAGATTAATTGAAATTGAATATTCCCTCTGTTTTCTTCCTATTGCGTCCTGATTCAACTGCTTGCTCCAAAATTTTCTACGGTCACAGCTGTTCGCCAAACGGGTAGAAAGTTCAGAGGAAGAACCGGAGAGTCAACACATAGCTCAACATGTTTACACCAACAAATGAAGAAATGAACCAATGAGGACAGGGAAATTTATACGCCATTTTCGTTCGCAGAACATACGCCGAATCACTGGTGACGTCACATGGTGTGCTTTCACACTTGTAGTTTGTTTACTTCTTACATCCATTCTTATCTCGTTAGGACTCTATAGTTTCACCTGGGTATACTAAGCCGCCATTTTGGTTCATACTGCGCCCGTGGATGCCGAATCCCACTATGCGGAGCGTACCGCGTAGTCAATTCGGCATCGACGGGCGCAGTATGAACCAAAATGGTGGCTTAGTATACCCAGGTGAAACTATAGAGCCCTAATCTCGTGTGGGCTGTGGGGGGGGGGGGTGTTTCTTTTCAATTTTCGATTTCAATTGTAGCACGCCAGATATAATTAGCGTGAGTCCTTGAGTTCAGTTTTAATTTTCCCCTTTATTTCCTTACTGGATGAAAATTGTTGCAAATTATCAAAGAACACCCTATGGGGAGTTCTGTATGTTTGCAATAAATTAACGTCGTGCAACTGAGTAATTATGCAGCTGGTCTGCTAAACGTACCTGAGACTGGCCCTGTTGATAGAGTGTCAGTTATTTCTTTTGATCCCTGTACAGAGATACAGACGTTATTTTATTTGAAGATAATGATCAAGAGTTGCCTCCCATATCACTCATTGACAAGAACCTTTTGGCAGAACGAGCTCCGCTCATCAATTTTTTCTCGGCAAGTTTTTGTTTAAACTTGTGAAACGAAAAAAATAATTACTAAACAGTAGGGCTCTATAGTTTCACCTGGGTATACTAAGCCGCCATTTTGGTTCATACTGCGCCCGTGGATGCCGAATCCGACTATGCGGAGCGTAACGCGTAGTCAATTCGGCATCGACAGGCGCAGTATGAACCAAAATGGTGGCTTAGTATACCCAGGTGAAACTATAGAGCCCTACTAACAGAGTAAGTAATTGTAAAAATTGGTTATTACTGAAAAAGATTCAGCGTACTTTGATCTATTAGATATTCCTGTTCTCCTAGTCTTCACTGACAATTAAATCATGATACTGACTAGAGATGCAAAAGTTATCGATACTATCGATAACTATCGACAGTTTGTAACTATCGTTAACTATTGATAACGGCAAAACTATCGTCAACTATCGGCTGATCGTGTTTCATCATAAAATTGTTGCAATTTGCGCATGAAAATTCGTCATCCTATAATTTTTTTTTTTCAGAAGTAATATTCTCGGATTAGTGGAGTGAGTTAGCTCCTTAGTAATAGAAATTTCACAAGACGGAATTGATGTACTAAAATGCACACAAAATTGAATCATGTTCGCGGTAGGCTGTACAAATTGATCAGTAGTCAAGGTAGTGAAGTGAAGTGTGAAAGCCCTGTAATAGTAAGGCGGCTCTAAGGAGAGGTATAACAGTATAACAGACAGCCATTTTGATTGCAAGAAAAGTAAACAAACGCGGGTTGATGGAATGAGAAATTATCAACACGCGTTTGTTTACTTTTTTTGCAATCAAAATGGCTGTTCGTTATACCTCCCCATGGACTAGGGCTCTATAGTTTCACCTGGGTATACTAGGCCACCATTTTGGTTCGTACTGCGCCCGTCGATGCCGAATTGACTACGCGTTACGCTCCGCATAGTCGGATTCAGCATCCACGGGCGCAGTATGAACCAAAATGGCGACTTAGTATACCCAGGTGAAACTATAGAGCCCTACTTGGACCAGGGTTGCAATATTTTAAACAAAATTGTATTAAACATTGTTTTAAACATGTTTCAAACACTGGAATTTTGGAATGAAACGTTTTAAACATTTTCACTGTTTAAAACGTTTAAAACAGTTTTAAACATGTTTTGTTTTCAAAGTCGTTTTTTGGACAAAAAAATGCTATTTCTTGACGAATTTTCATGATTATTGCCTATTTTTATAGCGGATACACCTTATGTTAATAAAAATATATTGTCAGTATTGGTTGCCTGCAACAAAATTGAAACTTTATTATTTTCGCAGTCAGCTTGTTAAGGGACTAATTGACTTGTTCATGATTTGTTTCTCTTCTCAGTTTTTACTGATTTTAAATTTCAATATTCTTCTATCTTCAATAACATTTAATGACATCCCTTCAAACAATGAGAAAAATCCTTGTTCTCTTGAAAGACACAATGAAAGTTTAAACGCTTAAAGAAAGCAATCGCCTTATGAGTTAAATTATTTTTTCGCTAGAAAAAAAAAAAAAAAGGAAAAAAAATAGAAAAGCTCAGGAGACAGAAAGAAGCTAGAGAGATTGCAAAAAAAAAAAAAAGCCTTAAGAAAAAGCAAAAACTATAAAAAAAACACAATTCTTTTACTTCAATACAAAAGGAACATTTTTCTTTTAATCATAGAATTAAACAATATCATAATTACTAATGTTGTCACAAAAGGGTAACTACTACCTAGGTAACAATTCAACAGCCAATACTCGAACATGGGAACATACCTATCAATTTTATTAATTGTAATCTTTAAAAATAGTGAACTTCTTCATCCAACCGTAAGTCATTGGACACAGATTCAAAATTAACTTCAAATAGGTGAGGATCATTTTTTTCCAAATGAGTTTTCATTCAAGCAACAAGAGCAGCAATTGTGTTCGAACAAATTTTACACTTTGCTCTTGCATGTTTAGCCTGCAACCCAGTAAAATTATATTTATTACGACACTAAAATGAGAAGGTATCAATTGATAACTAAAATATATGAATACTCGACTTACATTTGCTACTTCTACCCTTTCAGATATTTGCGATGCGAAGCAGACACTACAAAGCATTAACGCAACTCGAAAATTGAGACGTAACAGACAGATCCCAATATCTGTCAGTTGTATTAGGTCGCAAAACAAAGAACAAACTGATAACTCGATAATAGTAGTTTCCACTTACCTATTCGAACAATATATAATTCGGGAACTAGATGACTACTCGATAAAAATGCGTTGTCACAAATTGAAACCGAAAAAATAGTTCGCTAAATATTTTGTGTCAACAAAATATCAACTCGAACAAAGCAAACGCAGTTCACGAACTCGTACTTCACAACGGACTATCAAACGAAGTTCAAGATTAATTGAAGTTGAATATTCCCTCTGTTTTCTTCCTATTGCGTCCTGATTCAACTGCTTGCTCCAAAATTTTCTACGGTCACAGCTGTTCGCCAAACGGGTAGAAAGTTCAGAGGAAGAAACGGAGAGTCAACACATAGCTCAACATGTTTACACCAACAAATGAAGAAATGAACCAATGAGGACAGGGAAATTTATACGCCATTTTCGTTCGCAGAACATACGCCGAATCACTGGTGACGTCACATGGTGTGCTTTCGCACTTGTAGTTTGTTTACTTCTTATATCCATTCTTATCTCGTGTGGGCTGTGGGGGGGGGGGGTTTCTTTTCAATTTTCGATTTCAATTGTAGCACGCCAGATATATTTAGCGTGAGTCCTTGAGTTCAGTTTTAATTTTCCCCTTTATTTCCTTACTGGATGAAAATTGTTGCAAATTATCAAAGAACACCCTATGGGGAGTTCTGTATGTTTGCAATAAATTAACGTCGTGCAACTGAGTAATTATGCAGCTGGTCTGCTAAACGTACCTGAGACTTGCCCTGTTGATAGAATGTCAGTTATTTCTTTTGATCCCTGTACAGAGATACAGACGTTATTTTATTTGAAGATAATGATCAAGAGTTGCCTCCCATATCACTCATTGACAAGAACCTTTTGGCAGAACGAGCTCCGCTCATCAATTTTTTCTCGGCAAGTTTTTGTTTAAACTTGTGAAACGAAATAACTACTAACAGAGTAAGTAATTGTAAAAATTGGTTATTATTGAAAAAGATTCAGCGTACTTTGATCTATTAGATATTCCTGTTCTGTTCTTCACTGACAAATCATGATACTGACTAGAGATGCAAAAGTTATCGATACTATCGATAACTATCGACAGTTTGTAACTATCGTTAACTATTGATAATGGCAAAACTATCATCAACTATCGGCTAATCGTGTTTCATCAGAAAATTGTTGCAATTTGTACATGAAAATTCGCCATGCTATAATAATTTTGTTTTTTTCAGAAGTAATATTCTCGGATTAGTGGAGTGAGTTAGCTCCTTAGTAATAGAAATTTCACAAGACGGAATTGATGTACTAAAATGCACACAAAATTGAATCCTGTACGCTGTAAGCTGTAAAAAATTGATCAGTAGCCAAGGTAGTGAAGTCTGAAGTGTGAAAGCCCTGTAATAGTAAGGCGGCTCTAAGGAGAGGCATAACAGACAGCCATTTTGATTGCAAGAAAAGTAAACAAACGCGGGTTGATGGAATGAGAAATTATCAACAGGCGTTTGTTTACTTTTTTTGCAATCAAAATGGCTGTTTGTTATACCTCCCCTTGGACCAGGGTTGCAATGTTTTGAACAAAATTGTTTTAAACTTTGTTTTAAACATGTTTCAAACACTGGAATTTTGGAATGAAACTTTTTAAACATTTTCACTGTTTAAAACAGTTTTAAACATGTTTTTACCGACTTTTCGAAGAATTCGAAAGGAGGTATTGTTTTTGTTCATAGGGTGGGGGTTTGAGGTCAGAGTGAATTTTCTTTACGTTTTGAGGTGTGAGGAGTTCGAAAATATCATTCATTCAATTTCAGGTATCCTTATATATATATATATATATATATATATATATATATATATATATATATATATAATATATATAGGTATATGTACAAAATTTTGAAACTGGAATAGCTCGAAGAGTGTAGGATCGAATTTTATGAAAATCAGATATGTTATAGAACAGCACTTGAAGTTGTGCATGTGAAATTTTGGTGAGGATTCGCCGAAAGGGGGCTGTGGGGGAGAGGGTCAAACATTTCTTTCGATTATTTCTCATCATCTCAGCTTGGGGACGAAAAAATATACTGGAACTCATTTGAAGAAAATTTCATTTTACATATTTTTAGTTATTATCATTTTTCGCAGCACCCCAAAGGGGAGGGAGATAACCGGGGTAGAAAATTGGGATTTAGTGTTAAAAATGTGGTCAATTTTTCTACGTGTCGAAAATGTCGAGATATCGACCTTTCGATATAATGCGTTTATTCAGATTCATTCCCAACAATAGTTGTTAGTCGTCGGTACTGCTATTGTTAGCAAGATAAGCAGTTACTGGTATCAGTTCTTTTATTTGAACTCTGTCCATGTAAATTCGTGTTGCCTGCATTTGAACTACCACGCGTCTAAATTCGTGCTGTGTGTATTTGAACTATTTGTGTTTGTTTTGAAGTGCGTCGCTTGTTTTCCTTTAACGTTATCCCATTTTTGCTGTTTTGTTGAGTTTTTGTTTTATTTTTCGAGATCTCTGTTATGGTTGTTTTTATGGTTAAAAGTTCCTCTCAGTTATTTTTTTCGGTTTTTTCTTCTGTTTCTATTCTGTTGAATTTTTTGCATACAGCTTTCATTTTTCCTAGTCATCGCCTCCTTTTTTCTATTATTATTATTATTATTACTAATATTATTATTTTGCTGATTTGGAGTTTTTCTTTTATTTTTCAGGATTTTTTTTATGTAAGATACTAAATTTGAAAAGTCGGTACTGCTGTCGCTGCTGCGACAGCGTTTTTTTTTTTTCAAAGTCGTTTTTTGGACAAAAAAATGATATTTCTTGACGAATTTTCATGATTATTGCCTATTTTTATAGAGGATACACCTTATGTTAATAAAAATATCTTGTCAGTATTGGTTGCCTGCAACAAAATTGAAACTTTATTATTTTCTCAGTCAGTTTGTTAAGGGACTAATTTATTGAATTGTTCATGATTTGTTTCTCTTCTCAGTTTTTACTGATTTTAAATTTCAATATTCTTCTATCTTCAATAACATTTAATGACATCCCTTAAAACAATGAGAAAAATCCTTGTTCTCTTGAAAGACACAATGAAAGTTTAAACGCTTAAAGAAAGCAATCACCTTATGAGTTAAATGATTTTTTCGCTAGGGAAAAAAAAAAAAAAGAATAAAGCTCAGGAGACAGAAGAAGCTAGAGAGATTGCAAAAAAAAAAAAAAAAGCCTTAAGAAAAAGCAAAAACTATAAAAAACAACAATTCTTTTACTTCAATACAAAAGGAACATTTTTCTTTTAATCATAGAATTAAACAATATCATAATTTCTAATGTTGTCACAAAAGGGTAACTACTACCTAGGAAACAATTCAACAGCCAATACTCGAACATGGGAACATACCTATCAGTTATTAATTGTATTCTTTAAAAATAGTTCAACTTCTTCATCCAACCGTAAGTCACTGGACACAGATTCAAAATTAACTTCAAATAGGTGAGGATAATTTTTTTCCAAATGAGTTTTCATTCAAACAACAAGAGCAGCTATTGTGTTCGAACAAATTTTACACTTTGCTCTTGCATGTTTAGCCTGCAACCCAGTAAAATTATATTTATTACGACACTAAAATGAGAAGGTATCAAAATTCATAACTAAAATATATGAATACTCGACTTACATTTGCTACTTCTACCCTTTCAAAATGTATCCAAACAGGGTCTAATCTTCGTCCAGTGCCATTCATCATCATGTTTGAAATTATGAAATTCAAAGCGCGAAATAAATACATACATACAATAATTTCTTTTTGAACTTGGAGTATGTTGAAACCATCGGAGAACACGAGAACATCAGTAGTAGTGATAGGGAACTTCCTATGACTGATTAATCTTCAGATTGCGCGCGATTTTATATTTAAAACATTCTTTGATGAAAAAAAAAACATCTGTTTAAACACGTTTAAAACACCGGTATTGAACATTCTAAAAAGAGCACGTTGTCAAAAAAAAACGTTTTAAACTTTAAAAAAAACACGTTTTTTTAAAACTGTTTTTTGCAACCCTGACCACACTGGACGTATGTGCGTGCGTTAGTAACGGTGTGTAAACGGATGCTGTTAGAAACTTCCACCAGATGTCAGCCACTATGCTGCTAGGTCCGAATGTTTCGATATTTCTCCAACCCTAAAGTCTGGTCCAGTTAAGAAACATAACTGGCTACCCGCAATACACATCGATATATTGGTATTTTGAAGTTGGAGGGGAAAGACAAGTTCGAGAACGCGTTATCAGCGCCGTGAGAAAATTATGTTTCTTAAGTCTTGTTAACTGGACCCGACTGTAGTAAGGTACAATATACCAGGTGCAGACATCCGCCATTTTGGATCCTACAGTGCCCGCGGATATCAAATCCGACTATGCGGTATGCGGAGCGTACCGCATAGTCAATTCGGACTTGAAAGAATAGTGGCGGACATCTGGTGGAATTTTTTTGCACCTTCGCATGCAGGTAAAATGGAGCGCTATTATACGCACAACTACTAACACACACAGCCAGCAGAGACCCATTTTACCTACACAGAACAAGGACGTTTATACTACTACACTAGATACTTAACTTCCTATACTACCATTCGGACTTCCCAGACCGATGGCGCCCCAAGATTCAACAGAACCTTATCAACGTTAGGATTACATGAGATGCTAGGCATTGTTTACGTACAGTGTATCCTAACGTTGATAAGAATTCTACGGTACTATTTCCTGAAGTGCGGAAAGGGAGGAAGGCCCGATGCTAGCGCGCCACCGGTCTGGGAAGTCCGAATAGTAAAATAAGCGTATCCGAACTTCGTGCGAATGTTGCATAAGCGTTCGCCAGTCATCGGTATAGTCATCTTTCCCATTTAAAATAGGCTGACCAGACATACTCTTTTTAAGAGTATTGTACTCTTTTGAACAGTTCAAAAACACATACTCTCTCTTTTTCAAAATATGTCAAAATATACTCTATTTCTATGAGCGTGAGAAAGACACTTCAAAAATGACCAAAAATACCAAAATTAAAATGAAAATTAAAAAAATTGAAAATATCATTACTATCATTAGTTCTAACTAAGTGCACTTTTTAGTTTTTATTCTTTGTTTATCGATTTTTACAATCAATACTTTCAGAAAATCGATTTTTACCGTCTATATTTTTAGAAAATCGATTTTCACAATCAATATTTTTAGAAAATTTATGATATACTCTTTACCTCTGAGAAAAATCTGGTCAGCCTATTTAAAATATAGTAAATTTTTTAATTTTTAATATTTTCCTGCTCCCAAGATATGACTGCATGGTCTGTCCAATTTTCAGATCGTTTTACCCAGGCAAAATATAATAAGCGCGACTTTAAAATGACCAATTTCCCATTTAAAATGCATTGGAGCCGATTTTCTATACCGGTGACGCTAGCAGATGGGATACTAAAACGCGGGGTGGGTGAGAAGGGTTTATAGGTACTACTAGCAGGCTGAAATTAGGTATCTAAGTGTACGTTTATATTGGCGAAAGGAAAGCGTGGAAGGGTATGAACGTCTTTGACATTTTGACATAGAACAGTTGCGACGCTAGCGCGCCACCAATCCTTCAAGTCCGAATTCGGCATTCACGGGCACTGTAGGATTCAAAATGGCGAATGTCCGCACCTGGTATATAGTACCTTAACCTGAGTTGGCGAAATGGAGAAATATCGGAAAAAAATTATCGATAACTTGATTTATTGATAGTTTTCGATATTTCTCCAATCCTAGTTTGTGGGTTTTCTTATTATGAAGTTCTCCGTCAATGCCGTTTCATCTTTGTATTTGCCGGTAATATCCTCAATTTTAAAATGTTGGAATTCAAAGTTATTGTCCTGGCAGCCGGAAAAGGATCCAGATTCGTCGAAATGACTTCTGGGAAACCCAAGTGTTTACTACCGATTGGAAATAATCCAATGGTGTATTACCCTTTGAAAATGATTGAAAATTCTGGTTTCGAAGGTAAGATTACCAATAAATTTATTCTTCTGAATAATATATTGTTAAACCAGCATTGTCATCTTGTGGCTGTTATCCATTGTAACATTGAAAATAATCTCACCCTTTGATGATATCGAAAAGATCGTAAAACTCAAAATCTTCAGTTTTGGGGAAGACGTTATAAGCAATTTTGAGGAAATGATACGACGTGCTAGTACTTCTCCTTTCGTTTTCTGAAATTTTGTATATCACGAATCATTAATTTTGACTCTGTTAGGTTATTCTGACATACTGTTGCTGTCTGGATTAGATCTTGTTTATATATTTCAGATAGCAATGTCACTAACATAAACTGCACCGACGACGGCAATGCCTCACGAATGACGATATTCTGAACCACAATTTGTGAGGACAGTATACTTTCGAAAATGGGATTACAACCTTTTCCCGGCGGCCCTCGATAATGAATTATGGATGAAAGTATCACCGCCCGATGAAAACAATATAACTCACGAAAGGATCTCGTCGACTTGCATCACGAAGTAGATTTATTGAATGTTTTTTTGGAAATGTCTGATAATATCGTGAGGTTTAGTGGTGAAATTATTAGAAATGTGGGCGGTTTGAGAAGGTCTAGTGTATGTGTCGCTTTTTCTCAGGGAGCTAAAACTACATAATAATTTCGTAATATGTTAATAGCAGGAAGGATGCGAGATAAAAGGGTGCAGCCTATTGATGTTACTTTTTGTAATATTTTATATTGTCTGTGCGTAATAATTGTATAATGGATCGCATTGAGCTAGTAACTTCTTAGTTTACGTTTACACACAAAATATGATAGCCAAGAATATTTGGATTATGGGATCCTTGTAAGGTGTATACGTAGGCAAAAACTGAAGGTAACTTGAGAATTCTTGTTACTCAACTGTACGATTGGTTCATTCTTTCTTCGTGACATCAGAGTCCCATTGTATCGAAAAGTATTAAGGCCTACATTAATTTACGCTTCCTAATTTTCTACCGTGTACAGGATCTGCAGTTTTTGTTATAATATTGGAGGGGGCGTTTGCATTTTTTCACCAAAGGTAACCGTATACCCTTGTGTACGAGAACGCCGACTTGGCGGAATATGATACCTATCGATTGATTGCAAATTTCCTATATTGTCGGTATGGCCTCAGAATATTTCTGCGCTGCGATTTTCTTTTGCGCTTTAATGTAGTATTCTAGAATTTCCAACTTTCTTTTCCGCAGAAGTATTCCTGATAATCTTGGAAAGTGTTGAAAGTGATGTTCAGTCCGCTTTAGAGAAGACCGACCTTTCTATTAACGTGAATATTGTGACGATTCCGTGCGACGTGGACTGGGGAACAGCTGATTCGTTGCGACATACGGCTTCCCGTTTTACCGTAAGCTGTAGTTGAGAAGTTTTAGCGCTTTTCCGCGAACGGATACTGTATTCGGGTTACGTAAGTACGATGTAACCAGTACTGATGCAAAATCAATGATTCCTGTGAAATTTGCTAATGATCACTTTTACCGCTATTAAGTAAAACCATTGACTTTCTATTGATAACCGACTAATGACCATACTCGCTTTTGTTGAATAGGATGCCACCCGCATCTGAATGTCAGGCTCCGCGCGAGTGTTACTAGGGCCTAGTACTGTATAAAGATTGACAAACTGTAGATATAGAATTATAAAACTCGAGTACAGTTTGGTGTTTACCCGTCAGCATCCTGTCTAATAATATCGTGATTAGTCTGTTGTTAATGAGAAGTTAATGGTAAAACTGTGATAAGAAATATTACTTGGTAAAACCACGGAAGTTAACTACTAAATCTGGGCTGGTATTCCACTAAAAAAGTACGACGAGGTACGCGCGCTCTCCCATAAGAACGATCGTACAAGTGCGATCGTACCTCGCGCACTTTTGTTAGTGGGATACCAGCCCTGGACTTTTCAATTCACGCATTTGATGGACAAAACTGCGTTCTGAATTAGGAGAGTGAATGGACAAATCAGTTTGAATTTTTCTTTTTTTTGGAGGAGGAGGGGGAGGGGAGTCGATTTAAATGAATTTAAGCGACATTTTCATTCTCATGGTACGTATCATTCAAAATCCTTTAGGGTTTTTTTTTCCTCTGTAGCTAGCATTGTTTACGATTAATGATAATGTCATGGCTTGTCAATGCCCCGCTAGGACCTGTAGTGCAATAATGCCAGAGAGACGTATGCGATTTTTCTCTTCAAAGGACTTTCCTCATTAAAATGGACGCATTTTTTAACAATTTTCTAATTGAATATCCACCGTTGGGGGCTCGGACCCGGCCCCAAAGCGTTCCTTTCGGCTCTGATGCGATGCCCGAAAGGGTAGTTTCCGGTGCTGGGGGTGCGGTGTCTCAGGGGCCACTTTGGCATGCATGCATTACCATACGTCCCACCACACCAACTGATTATCCACCGGACGCGGGTGAATGAAATTTGATCTACAGGTTCAGAATTCAATTGAGTTCTTTATTATTTGAGAAGTATTTTTTAATGCAGTGGTTCATAATTCTCCGAACCTATACTAAAATTAATTGGCCCGCATCCGATAGATTCATTAAAGAGGTGGAAAACCATAAAATAAAGCTTTCACTTTGTACTTGAGCTTTCAGTTACAACGTAGAAAACTTTTGGCTCTTTGCTTTTCATCGGAATATTCTTTCAGCTTTCGAATTTTGGCTTTCCTGTATCAAAATGTTCTAAGTTTTGGCTTCAAACTTTCAACTTTAAAATTTTCTAGAAAAAAAAAGTTACGAAGCATTGTTTATTAGTTTGTTGAGAATAGAGCTTGAGGTCGCTTCAGTACTTGAACAGAGGAAAAAGGGAATTGGAGAGGGAAAGGTCGAAAAAATGAAAGGAAAAACTGAATAAATAAAACTGCGAGATAAAATTTCAAGCAAAATGTACACATCAGCCCAACAGTAAAAGCCCTATGGAGAGTTGAATTTATTATTTTTTTCGAAAGTCAATCGATGTGTATCGATTCGAGGCTTCTGGAGAAGAAAAATTCGATTAACTATCCTTAACTGCTTCTGGAGTCTGGACCAATATGAATATGTCTACTTAGTATTAGCGAAATACAGAATTCATTAGCGGGAAGTTGACAAAAATGACCTAGTGTAAAATTTAGACTATCGTTGTGCTATCGTTAGACCAGGAGCAGGCTCGTGATACTTTGAGAAACCCGGTATCCGTTAGCGGAGTGCAATAACTCCCTCGTGTACGTTTAAAAGTAGTTCAGTTTCTTATATTTATCATTTCACGTCATCACGTAGGATAACGTCGAACAATGCGATTTCATAGTCATAAGTTGTGATCTTCTCACTACGGTAAATGTGAAATCGATTCTGAATTTCCACCGAAGAAATGACGCATCCATCACCGCTTTGTACTTTCAGTCCCCTAAGGACTCGAATTTTCCTACGCCCGGACCGAAATCGAAGAATAAACCCGGTAAGTGGTATGGCTTGAATAACTCAGGTTTAAAGTCTAGCAAGTATTGGGTATTACGACGTAAGATACGATATTTATTTATTCATTTTTTCCCTTTAGATTTTAGAATAATTTAGCTCATGCGGATTGTTATTCGAATGAAATTCATTCAAGCTCGTTGATTTCCAGAAAGAGATCTTGTTGGCATCGACCCAAAAACTGGTCGTTTGGTACTTTTGGCTTCAGCGTCTGACTTCGAAGATCAATTACCTCTGAAACGAGCTTTGTTATATAAACACGGTCATGTTCGTATTTACACGAAATTGTTGGATGCTCACTTTTTCGTCATGAAGAAATGGCTTGTCAAGTACTTGATGCATGATAAGTGAGTCCTTCGTGCTATTTTGTTTTATGTTACATTATTTTTTGTCCACGTTTACCCATAAATTGGATACTTCATAGTCGAACACGTGGGAAAGTTCTGAAAGATGGTTACAGCACCGTGAGATAAGGGGTTCGGTCGTGTTGTGGTAACGAATGTGACATTCTAAATAACAGCGTCAGGTGACCCGAACCTTGAGTCCACCAACCTACAATCCTCCTCGCCCCCCTGCTCATTCGCACGCTTTACAAAAAAAAGATGTACCACTTTTTAAGCTCGCTCAGCTCCCTTTGGAAACTATGTAGGCCCAGTTATGCTAAGATCGCGAACCGCCGATGTGATTGTAATGCAACGCCGATCTTTAATGCGGTATATTCGAGTACTTGAAAAATGAAGCGGCAGAACGTCAACCAGTAGAACGACGGGTCACAAACGTGATCTATTCATCGGCATCAAAAAGCTGTAGCAGAGTAAAAGTGACTGCATCCGAGTTGCGTCCAGAAGAGGACATAAGAAGGTGGAGCCAGAGCCGATTTGCATCCGGGATGAGTCACCAAAATGCGTCCCTTCAAATGTCGGGGTCGCGTCCTCACTGATGTTCGAATTGCGTCCGAAAACGAATTTAGACTTTTTCAAATTTTCTGTAATTCTAATTTCATAAGATGACTGAAATTAGAATGAATAAAGAAGATAGAGACAGTACTTGAGTCGACGAGAACGAGTGTAATAATGTAGAACGAATTGTATTGAAAAGGGCGAGCACGATATCAGCTGTACATTTGAAGAACGAACAATAAGTGAACTGTATTCTAGGGTCATCGACCCGTTAGATGCTGTAGATGATGAATGCATGCGTAAATCTGGTTTCAATATTCATTGACTTGCAAAAATTGGGCATGTGCTACTCTGTCTGCTAAAATCATGTCATGCATTGTGGCTTTTAATATGCTAAGTGAAAAAGACAAAGATTTGAATGTAGTGAACAGGTATAAATTTCGTTTCCATAAACGGTTGACGAATGGGGTGCAGCGATCGGTTTGTAAGTTAAAATTGTGTACAACATATCTGAAAATTGATGTTCATGGAGACGTGATAGGTTCGCGATTAGACCACCATCACCCGGCTGTTGCAGCGACTGATCTTTAGAAGAAGCGTGTGTATGACACATTGTCAAGCGGAAGGTTGTTAAGGACATTTGTGAATGATCTTCGAAAGTTCTGCATCGGATTCTTCTCGAGGAGAATTTTTCTTTCGATTTGGCAGGTGCCGACGTCAATCAAATTCACAAGAACGTATACCATGCTCGCAGCAGAGAACAACCAAGGTTGCCGTCCACTCCACTCTCTAAGTCACATGTAGCTGTGGACAAGTACTGCGGGAAGACGAATAAAAATGAAGTATTTTTGTTAGCAAACGACAGTAAGTTATGCTAACATAGTCATCTTTGATACAAAACAAAAGCGTACTCCGATTTTGAAACGAATATCCATGATGCGGTAGCTGAGGTACTAGTTCACTCAGAAGTTCGGGGTTATCGCTTTCACTTTGCTCAGAGCTGGTGCCGATGTATTCAGCTGTTAGGACTCTCTGTGGCATACAAAGATGAAGTGTTGGAAACTGGTAAATTTTTGAAACTTTTCTATGGCTTGCCTCTTCTTGACGATTGTGAAGTAGAAGATTGTTTTGTCAAAGACCTGTTGGCTATAAAACCAATCAACCAAAGCGTGGATCAGTTCTGCAATTGCGTCCTCGAGAATTACGTCTTAGCTGGCAGTTGCTTCCCATCACAAATGTGGGCAGATTACCACGCTTTGATAACTAGGACGACGAACGCCTGTGAATTGTTCCATTCCAAGTAGAAAAGCATATCCTAATATTTGTAAGCTTCTTGACATCCTCCTCAAAGTACAGTGCGATCCCAAAAAGGCAAAGGGGGGGCGCTTCAGAAGGAGACTGACTTGGGAGTACTAATGATGCGTTGTGAAACTAATGATCTTACTGATCTTGCGCGCCTCCATTTCCTAAAACATGCTTGTTTTAAATTCTGTAGATATATCGCAGTAAATACAGAGTGCTAACTCCACAGAAAACAATAAGACACAGTTCACGACACAAAGAAGTATAGAATAAGAACAATAAGACTCAAGACACGAAATACCTTCCACAAAAGGGTTACACATTATGTGATTCACAAATGAAGTAGTAAAGCGTACCATAACTGGTAGCATCA
Source organism: Acanthococcus lagerstroemiae (assembly GCA_031841125.1). Lineage (NCBI taxonomy): Eukaryota > Metazoa > Arthropoda > Insecta > Hemiptera > Eriococcidae > Acanthococcus > Acanthococcus lagerstroemiae. The sequence goes on along the minus strand of CM063114.1, from coordinate 34,977,844 downwards.
GTAGCCACAGTGCTACCAATAATAGCTACAGGGATACCAATATTTCTAATGAGTGTTCGACTAGGTTTTAGGTAACATGAGTACATAAATCATAATATTGTACATTGACATATTTACACAATAACTCAGGTAATAGTGGTAATCAAATTAAACTGTTGAACATAACAACTTAGTACCTAGGAAGCAAAACAGAAACAGAACAACATAGGTTGGAACATGACACTTCTAGGAAGGAAAGTTTCTTGTGACTTCAAAATGAAAAGTACTTCACGAACACAAAATGAGTAATACTCCAAAACACGATTAACAACGGCTGCAGACAGCTTTGCCAGTGAACAGCGACTAATTCAGGTTTCTGAAAATACACAAACACAATTAGTCAGGTATGTGAGATCCTTGTCTCCATAGGTGTGGACAAGCACAACATCCGGATAATTGTGGAATTATACTGGGGCCAAACCACCAAAATCAGGATAGATGGAGTAACCTCAGAAATAACTGAAATACAATGTGGTGTTGGACAGGGCTGTGTCCTATCACTGATGCTTTTCAATATATATGTGGAAGCAGTATTCAAAGAATCTCCACAAACAAACGGGCGGAATAAAAGTTAATGGCCGGGCAATCAATAATATCAGATGCGTGGATGACATGGTGATTCTAGCCAGCAGCAACCAAACGGAAATGCAGCAGATGATGAATTGTGTAGTTCAGCACAGTGAGTTACTCGGGCTAATGTTGAATACTGCCAAAACAAAATTAATGGTCTTTTCAAAGAAGCCGGTTAAATCAGAGCTGCGGATCAATGGGGAAAATGCGGAACAGGTATCCAGCTTCAGATATCTTAGTACAACACTATGAAAACAACAACAGCAAGCGCAAAATCCGCAATAGAATTGAGCAAGCAAGAAACGTCTTCCTAATGATGAAGAACCTCTTTGCAGGTTCTGGACTAAGCCTAAACCTAAGAACGAGGATGATGTGGTGTTATGTTTTCCCAGTGCTGATGTACCGCTGCGAGAGCTGGACCCTGAACAATGCTATGGAAAAGAGAATCCAGGCACTAGAACTATACATATACTGTTGGATGCTGCAAATAGCCTGGACGCAAAAAGTAACAAATCTGGAGGTATTTCGCAGAATAGGGAAGGATATGGAACTATTGGCCTCCATAAAACAACACAAAACACAATATCTAGGACATATATTCCGCAGGGATACATACAAATTGCTGCAGGTTATTATGGAAGGCAAGATAGAGGAGAAAAGGTCAATTGGCAGGCGCCAGAACTCATGGATGAAGGACCTGCAATGTTGGATCGGATGTTTGTCAGTGGAACTGTTCTGGAAAGCGGTCTCCAAAATTCAGATAGGTATTTGGGTAGCCAACCTCTAGTTTGGAGAAGGCGTTACAAGAAGAAGAAGAACAACAACACAAGAATTGTTGAAAACTGAAATACAAAAACCAAAATACAAGGTAGTTAAGGTTTGTTTAGGATATTAGACCTTAACTTTTCATGACTCTTGATAGTTAGTGGCTTAATTATAATGTCAGCTAATTGAGAGTGGGTGGCAATCCATTCAATTTGTACTTTACCCTCACAAACACATTCGCGAATATAGTCTTGGACGAATTAAGAAAGAAGGAGGATGACAAGGGCCCTTTTTAGATCCATGGGAAAATTGGTGCAATGGGAGGTATTATGGTTATCAGTTGCTGTTTTCCCATAAGATAATATCGGTGAATTTCATATAAGTATTGGAACAAAATACACAATTCCTAACTCGCTGTATGATGAGTTATTATGTATATTCTCGTGATTGAAGCTAATGTAGTAGTGAAGATGTCTCTCCATGCTGACAAGGCAACTGAAATGTGTAATTTCTGAGGCATATTATTGTGGAATGAGTTACTTGCTTTTCACCCTTTAATATAATGTAGGTGTATCCTTGGTTTTATTAACTGCATGATAAGTTTGTACACATATCAGCATAGAATTTATGTGAATTCAATGCGTTTGTAATCATCTATCGGCGCCAATTTCACTGAATATCGTCTTAGAGAATATATATTTCCAGTGGTGTAGTGGCAAATTTTCCAGTGTGGGAATGCTAAATATATTTGACAAATTATAAGGAAAATTGTATTTATATGATTTCCTATATGTGGAAAACCAGTGTGGGAATGCCGTTCCCGCTCTACTATACCACTATGTATTTCTCTAAGAATATCATGCGTTGGTACGTACATACAGACCTGGTTTCAGTTTATCAACTTTAACACTGAGGAACATAACACAATAACAGTTTCGAAGACGTTGCTGTTCTGCTATCTTGAACACTGGAACTTGTATTTGGCACCGCTATCTCACACTATCATACCTGCAAATCAAAATTTTCCCTTGATGTCTATTAAATTTTCCTACTTAACCACGTTTCTCTGTCAGAACCTCAGAACACTTGAGATTGCCACTTCGCTTGAGAACGATCTCAGAATAAAAGGCGCTTTTGTTGTTCAACTGATATTGATAAGAGGTAAAACGACTGTATACAATGTAAACGGCTTCAAGAGAGGGACGTATTTGAGACAGCATGGTATAGTGAATTCGTTGATTTTGGAAAAATGTTCAACTGGTTCCTAAAGAGTAGGACATGCAGAATTCGAAAATCATCATATCCGCAAAAAGGGCACCTGTTTGTCAAGGGCCTTTTTGACAGATAACTCCTCATTTCCTCATCTCCTAATTCTGAGTTCAGGAAAGCTGTGGTGACATCTAACTGCACGGCATTCAAATACAATTTATTCACGACAGAGAGCACAGTACGGACAACCAGTAGTCAAGACACAGGCGCATACGTTTCACTTGGATCGTAGACGTTTCTATCTTTAAAACCACAAATAACCAACCTTACCTTAAATTTCGTTCTACTATTTTCTAAAGGTTTCCTTTTGAAAACCCAGTGAGAATCAATCAAGTTTAATTTACTCCAGTCAGACATAGATTTAGGTTTATCTACCAAGGACCACACGCAATTATCGTTCATAGAGTTCAGCTCCTCGCTAACAGCTTTTCTCCAAGCATCACTCTTCAATGTGCGCATAGCCTCAGCGTAGCTACGTAGGATCTACCTTCACTTCTGCTAATAGACAAAAGAGATTAAGATCTAACACTTCATTATCTACGTCATCTTGGGAAGGAATCGCTATACACCGACATTCATTATTAACCGACACGCAATTTAATTCACTTGAGCAGCATGCAACATTAGCAAAATTTCTCAAACTTTTCTTACTTTTGCTGGTTTCAAACCTCGATTTCTTCACGGGCTTCTTCAGATCTCCGGATTTCTTCGGCGGTCGTCCACGCTTCCTTGTTATCACGACGGCTGGCAGATCGACGTCCTGTTCCTCGATTAATTCATCAAACCATTTCTCGTCCGAATCCAGCTGACTCGCTGACTGTTGATCTGGCCAATCCCTGATCGCGTTGGAACCGAATTTATCGCCGTAGACAAATCTCTCGTTGAACCGGACGTTTCTTGACTCGTAGATCTTACCCGTTTCCGGCTGTAACACTTGATATGCTGTACCGGTATAGCCTACCCAAACCCCACAAATTCCCAGAAATGCGAATTTAAACTCAGGTGCTCTTTGCTTTTTCACATAAACTAAACACCCAAAGCGTCGAATTTGTTCCGTATGGGCGCGAATTTTCTCAAAGGTACCTCGAAACCGATACTACGATATGGCGTACAATTGTAAGTATGCACAGCCGCTGATACCACAAGGTCCCACATATTTTTAGGTAAACGTGAGTCAAACATTAAAGACCTAACCTTACTTTGAAGGATTGCGACTCCCGCATGTTGCGGCGTGTCCGGCGCCGCCAACTGATGCTCAATACCTTCACGCTCTAAAACCGATGAAATGTAACCACCAGTGTATTCAGTACCTTGGTCTGAGTGTAGAAAACAAGCTTTGATGTCCTCTCCTAAAAGGTTTCTTGCACTACGCAAAAACGCCTCAAAACAATGTCCTGTTTCATCCTTAGTCCGAATTATATACGACATAGCAAGCCTAGAATAGTCGTCTATAAATGACACGATAAAGACTTTCATACCGGTCCCACCTGTAGCTTTTCCCGCGGCATACCATTTCCAAAATAACACGAATAAGGCAAATTCCTTCAGCTTATACTTCAAAAAGTTCAGAAAATGAGTGCATTGAATAAAAAAAAATTAAGAATAATATCTTGAGAGTAAGAATAATATTAACAACATATTTGGACGATTCACACGACACTTACCAGTAGCTTTAACAATCCTCCTTGCACTCACTAATGTCGGCTGCACTTCTTCACCACCACTTCCATCATCTACTTCTCTTTTCTTAGAAACGACAAACTTTTTCATTACGTGCCGTATAAAAAATTAATTCTAAAATAATGTGAGGTTCAGTTGGGAAAAGTAACTATTGTCACAGTACCGTACATCGAACTGCACACAAAACAACTGGTCAACTCACGTCTGACATGAAACCACGTTGAATCAGTTCGGTAGAATAGGCCTAGATGAAACTCATAGCTTTGTCATAACATGTTAAAAGTCCGGTACATTCCATTATACGTGTCATTCGTCCTGTGTCGCGTTGCGGCTGTAGATAACATTTTTTAATAAATTTTTTGTTTTCATTGCAAATCGTGCGGCACACTGGTTGAGGAACACTGTATCTAGCTGAACGCAATTCGGAACCTCCGGAAAAAGTACTGTAGGAATCAATGGTCAAGTCGAGCTGTATAAAACCAACCCGATAAACGACGATGCCTATACGAGTACAATCATGAAGTGGGAATGTGGAAAGATAAAGCGATGAAATCTTGACTTGTTATAAGAATCACACGTAGTTCGGTTTCATTGATACCTGACTGTAAGAAAAATATTCCTACTGAGGTTTCCGAACGAAGGATATGAGGAATCCGTTCCTGAACAACCGCTTTAGATTGAAACGCAAGATCAACATAACCATATTATTTTTGTCATTCAAAAAACTAGCGGTAACATGATGATACTTTGTCGATGCGATATGTAACAGTGATTGCATCCGAGTTTAGCTATGAGTATGGGAGAGACACCATAATAATAATAATAATAGTTTATTATCGTTGTTGTAAGTTGCATATTTCATTTGCAGAAATTTATCGACGGTGAAAGGGGAACTATTACCGTTTGCACTGAAAATGCAGATGTCTTTCGAAAATAAGTTACAATCGCCGACGGACGCATCGATTGAGGTTACACCAGTGAAGAATCAGCTCGATAGGAAAAATACAGGTAACAGTTTAACGCGTAGCTTTATTTACCTTGAACGTGTGCCTATTTCTAGACTGTATTCGCAGTTTCCGAAATAGAATCGATTTTGACTAGTGAACCCGTAATCAGCCCCGTAGAGAGAAAAAGAGGGCCTGGGGGAATTTCCACGCCCCCCCCTCTATCCAGTTCATTTTTTTCTTTTCTCAAATGGGAAAAAGTTATAAGCTACGGGATAAGAGGTTTCTTTCATAATGTAAGGAGTGATTGCCGATTTGATGTAACCGTAAGCGTTAAAATGCAGGTCTTTTAAAAATATCGGGCCCTCCTGAAAGTCCGGGCCCGGGGTATTTTCCCCTCCCTCTCGACATGGTTGCCAGTAATTGGATGAACGAAAATTCAAATTCAGAATCTGACCCGAATCATGTTACATGGAAGTTAGATTTAGCTCATTCGGTCCGAGTTCCTAAAAATCTTCGAGTATGGAGTATGGGTCGGATCCGATAGAGTACGCGGTCAACCGATTTGTAAAACTAACGCTGGGACTAGGCTTGTCAAAAATTTTTCCATAACCAATTATCGGTTAGTCGGTTATTTCTTTGCAGATTTTTGAAAATTCGACCTAATCGTGCCTTAATAGTAGATGACTGTACAGAAGCGGAAAGTAAGCGATTAATGATCTCGCATTTACATCGGGAATAAGAGTTCACCCTCAAACTGTACGGAATGTGCTCTATTCGGCTGGTCTTCATGGAAGATGTCCTCGTAAGAAACCGTTTATCTCCGAAGCCAATCGAGTCAAACGTTTAGAATTTGCAAAAGCGTACGTAAACAAACCCGCAACCTTCTGGCAGTCAGTTTTATTCTCCGACGAAAATAAATTCGACTTATTTGGATCAGATGGGTATGGCGAAAAGCGAATACAGAGCTGCGTCCCGAGAATTTAAAGACTACCGTTAAATAAGGAGGAGGCAAGGTGCTTGTGTGGGAGTGTATGGTAGCCAGCGGTGTGGATAATCTAGTCTTCATTGAAGGGAAACATGACAGCCGATATGTACATAGGCATATTGCGCAAAAATTTGAAGAGCACCGCCCGCAAAGTAGACTTGGAGGAGTCCTTTATTTTTCAACAGGATAATGATCTCAAGCATACTGCACTAAAAACCCGTGGATGGTTGCTCTGTAACGCACCTCGTCGGATATTTACCCCACCACAATCGCCGGATTTGAATGTAATCGAAGATTTATGGAGTTTACTAGAAGTGGAAGTACGTAAGAGGAGAATATCCAACAGAGGAGATCTGAAAACGGCCCTCCAAGCGGCGTGGTCAAACGTTTGTCCCTGGGTAACAGCAAAGTTAGTTGAGTCAATGCCGCGACGTCCGCTAGCGATTATAGATGCAAAAGGAATGCATGCCAAACATTAATCTCCTGTTTTTTGAAGTGATGCTAGTTTATTTTTGTTTTCCCGTTATATTCTGTTGGTGTGCAAATACTTTTTTGAGGTTACATTTTCCTTTTTTAATCTAATTCGTGGCTGTGATTTGTTTCTTTCGGAATAAAATATTTTTATCTTTCTTTTTTCGTCTACTTATGTTTAATGAACCCGAAGTCGTTCACGTGCTGTCCTGCATCCTTTTCTCGAGGTGTGTAAATACTTTTTTGACCCACTGTAATTATCGACCTGATATCCCTCGATCCTCCCTAGCTCATTTCATTGCTAGTATCGGTAATGAAAAGTATGTGCGATACTCAAATGCTTGGAAAACCTTTCTGACGAAAAACATTGGCCCCAGAAGTTTGGTGTGGTGGGACGTATGGCGATGCACGCATGCCAAAGTGGCCCCTGAGACACCGCATGCCACCAAGCTGTAACATTAAGACATGCTACTTTGTTTCTCTCTTTTTTGCAGATTTGTTTTCCTTGGCTAAAAACACTGAAATTGACATAACGGCTAGGTGTATGTCGAGTTTCAACGATCACTATGGAGATCTAAATGCGGTTTATTTGAACGATAGCATCAAATGTTACGGTTTCGTTGTTGAAAATGAATTAGGTTTACGTACAAACACTCTACGCGAATACTGCAAAGCTAATAAACTGGTACGTAACGTCTAATTATAATTGACAATTTATTACTCGAGTCGTGTCGTTTATATATTCTATGTTAGGTTAAATGATCGAGAACGTTTATGAGCGGAAAAAGAAAGAAAAAAAAATCCAAATGCATTGTAGCTTGAAAATATCCATTCCAGTTCAACTCGCCGCTGCAGTCGCAGTTATGTATTGTTGGGAATCTTATCGCTCGAAAATGTCCGTTGATAACATTTATTTGATCGCGTTATATCGGTACGCATATAATAGCTAGACTACGAGAAAATTAAGAATTGAGAAGAAATTCGCCGTTTAAAAAAATTAACGTATCGCTTTCGATGTAAAGATTTTGCAGTAACGAAGTTCGTAAGGACATTAGAAGCCTAGGGTTGTTTGGAACTGATTCAAACTCGAGTAAGACTCATTCGAATCCTCCGACTACTCGTTAGAATGCTTACCTAAACTGTGTTCGGACTCAGTAAGGCTTGTTATAATTTGGCCGACTCGTGACATTCTAATTCGGTGTGGACTGGGCTGTGGACTCCTTTGGAACTCTGAAAAACTCGATCGACATTTTCGAAGCTTATTCGGACGCTGTTAGGAATTACTCCGACTCGGTTGCGATCCATTCAGATCACATCCAAGATTCGCGATTCATTTGTCGATTAACCGTGACTGGCTTGATAGGTATTTTTATTTTCGTGACTAGGAGACCCTTCCCCGCTCTTTCGCTGTTTGTAGATTGAAATTTTTGTATTCCGCAATATTATTCAACCTTCCTAGAGTTACGAGCTGTCGTTGTGAATGAACTATTTCGAATATTGAAATGACTCGACTGCGGTGGCGATTCATCCGCGGTACATCGAACTGCTCCTGAAAAGTACCTCGATGCGTCCGGTCCCAGTCCTGGTTATTTAGTGTTGCGACTAAAAATCGGTTCGGAATGTTTCAACCTGTCCGAGTGTTCAGAATTAATCTACGGGGCTGTATTAATCTACGAACAGACGTATTCAAACGGTATATGCTCGCCATGAGTTTGCGGTTGTCGATAGCAGCTTGATCGACATGCTCGATGTACCCGTGGACTCGAGCTCCCTTCAGTCAGTTGCCACTTTGAGTGTTTGGAAGTCATTAACTAGGTTTCGTGAGCTGGGGTTGCTTGAAAAGTGTTTTGTTAAAAATAATGATAATAATAATAATAATCACAGCTTTTTGTGTAGGAATTTGAAATTTAATTCCCAGTACTGTTTGAACAGTTCTTGTAAAGATGGTCTTGAAATAATAAATTCATCTGGAAACGCTTTGTTACAGTATGAACTTTTGATAACCTTATTTACTCTTACCTAATATTTTTTGTAGATATATTAAATGGAATGTTTCATATCGCTTCTCAGTTGTAATGTGAGACAACCCAAATACATTTCGGTATTTTCGTTGTGCTGGAACGCGTAACGATTATTTTCGTTGACAGCCGCTGAACGAATTTCGGGTAGCAGTAATTTTGAATGACAGAATGCGTTATGGTTCGTTCGAAGCAACCAGATCGCGAAATTTCTTACGCGGATACGAGGTCTGCCCGGAAAGTATCCGACCTTTGCTTCTTATTTGGAATTCAAACTCGTTGAGGCATCTTTTGGTATAGCCATTAGTTCACTTGTCGCATTCCGTTTTGTCCTCTACGTCGTCAAATCTTCTTCCTTTTAACGGAATTTTTAGCTACGGGAAAAGCCAAAAGTCACGGAGCCGTGTCTGGACTGTAGGGAGCTTGTCTAACTCGTACAATGCCATGTTTTGTCAAATAATCTTAAACGAGGTGGGATGAGTGAGCTGGCGCGTTATCGCGATGGAGCATCCAATCGCCACTTTCTCAAAACTTCGGTCGTTTTCTTCTCACAGCGTCTCGTAATCTGTTTCAAAACTCCAAGATAGTATTCTTTATTGATAGTTCGACCTTTTGAGGCGTATTCATGGTGTACAACAGCTAACATTTTCCGGCGGTCTTGTTGATGCAGGTCTTCCCGAACAAGGATCACTTTCAACCAATTCCCGACTATTTTTAAATCGACTGAACCACTCTTTCATTTGCGTGTTACCCATGGCTTGGTCTCCGTGATGAAAGGGATTACTGGCGAAGGTTCCCCCTCCACAATGACACCTCGTGGAGAACGCTAGAGCAATTTGTTTTCGAGTTATGAGCAAAGGTCGGATACTTTCCGGGCAGACCTCATATTTCTCCGAAACCACAGCGCATTCTGGTCGTATTTCCATACTATGCGTTTTCAGTTTTCGAGCACGAACTTTCACTCTACGACTAGAAGCGTGTCCCGTCTATCTGAAGAGAGGCACCATTACCACTACTCGTTACTAACAAAAACCCTCGGGACTAATTTCCAACTATACTTCGAATTTTACGCTGGCCGCATCTTAAGTATATTCTGTGGGTATCGAATACATACATAATATCCGCTCCGCTCGCACATGCCACTATTTTTCCTTCCGTCAATGTCCTCGGTATCGACCGAAGTCGTGTAACACGACTACGGTGAACGGCCAGCTTGTTCTCAGGCGTCACGTCGTAAGATCGATCCGGGCTCTGGCATTAGGTTCGCTGTTCGAGTTACCGTGACCAACGAGGAAGAATCACAAATGGCCGCCTGTTTATAAAACGCCAAGTATTCTAACGTTTACTGCGCTGTGTTTGATCGTATTGTATCGTTGCATCGTATCGAAACCAGATCTCGCATTACTGGCAGCAGTTAGTCGGACACCCATTGAATAACATATCGTTGGAATCGAGAATAGAATCCAATCAATTAGAGAGAGAAACCTGTTTCGTCGGTCCTCTGACGAATATATCCGCGAAAACGTCGATATCATGTTCCACCTTTGGTAGAGGGTGCTTGGTCGAGCAGAAAACCAAAATTATCGATTGCATCGTGATGAATAATGTTAAAATAAAAGAAGGGTAAGTCGTGCGTTTGCAAATAGCATATTGGCGCGTGTTTGTGGTCGTCCCGCCCGAATGCCGGCGAAAAAACCGAACGACGGTTAATAACGAGAGCTCGAATTTACAGATGTATTTTGAGTAACTGCGTTATCTGCGACGACGTTACCATTGAAACCAACTGTGTGTTGAAAGACTGCCTGATCGGAAATCAGTACATCGTCTCAGCTAATAGTAAGTGCTTCGTATTTATTATACACATGACTTGCATCGAATCGTCGATGGTTGTTGTATACACCGTATTAGGTTCTTAAAACTCGGACGTTGACGAATTTTATTTACGTAATAATTCGAATCATCGTCCTCCAGCAATTATAATAGAAGACAAGATAACTGGTAGTAGTATCGAAGTACGCTTGTGTGGAATATCAACGTGTACATGTTTTCATTTTCCTTTTCAGGTTCACACGCGAATGAAATGCTGGTGGAAATTGCGAGTCTTATGGAGGTGTAATATCGGTTTTTGTATCGTTTATCAGTCAGGTATTTGTCGTTGGATGAATTACCCGTACTCAGTACAATATTTGTTGGAAATGTTTCGCCTTTTACTTCTGTTTACCCCGCGTGTATTCGAAATAAATACAGTTACATTTTAAACACGTTAAAAAGTAAGGAGTCTGTTTGAGGGCGTACTCTCCTGTCGACTATTTTTTTTTTTTTTTTCATTTCAATTTTAACGAAAGACATTCAAGTAAACAACATTAGGTACGCTTGGCGAATAAAATGGTGGAGCCCAGACTTTATTCTTATAATTTGGCTCCGTTGTTATCTACGTTATGTCCGTTTCGTCATCATAAACGTCCAATCAAATGACATGTTCTTTGTAATATATTATGGTTTACCAAAATACTGTAAAATTCCGCTAAAAATTATGTTCAACTTTTCCCCTCCATTTTCATATACATAAAACATCGTTGCAAAAATGGGGCTCAAGAATCGCCATCGAGCGTACGGCCTGTTCGTTGTAATTCCTTTATTCTATTATGATTCAGAAGTTAGAATGGCGGGAAACTTTGAATTCTGTTATATCGTGTCTCGCCTTTTAACCGTGTATATAGCAGCGATCGTTTTATTATTGTATGTCTGCTAACCGATTTGCATTGTCGTAGTCAGTTAGTGTGAAAATAGATGTTCGAACGGTACTATGAACCCCTTGAATCATCAGATTGGGCTACTTCGTTGGTGGTTGTACAGAAATCCAACGGTACTGTTAGGTTGGTTGGCGACTACAGCGTGACCCTGAAAACCTGCATATCATCCCTGAAGACTACCCGATTCCCAACATTGAGGAAATCTTATATGATTCCAAATGTTGCAAATACTACTCAAAATTTGATGTTCGAGAAGCTTATATGCATATGCCTGTTACGGATGCTATTGCCAAGCTGTTTACAATCAATACCTCTCGAGGGTTATTTAAAGTGAACCGGATGAATTATGGTATCCAATTTACGCCAGCTATAAATGGCAAAGGTTTGTTGAGAATGCATTCAAACCTGTTGCTGGATGCCGATGCTTCTGTGATGATATAAATATCTCATCCATTGACCCTCGAGCCCACCTTGCCAGTGTGAAGAGATTTTTCAAGAACTGTCGAGAAAATGGTATCCGCCTGCGTAAAGAAAAATGCCAGATACTCACTGATAAACTCGAGTATTTAGGGTTTAAGGTAAATGAAAAAGGCGTCCATAAAACCACCGACAAGATGGCTGCAATTTTGAATGCCCCTGCGCCTCGAAATTTAACCGAGGTAAAATCATTTGCTGGACTTTTTGGGTTCTACAGTCGATTCGTGCTCAACTTGAGGACCATGTTTCACCCAATTAATTACCTGCTCCAAAAAGATGTGCCATTTGTATGGAATAACCAGTGCCAAGTTGCTTTTGAATCCATCAAGCGGGAAATTGCATCACCTCGAGTCCTTTGCCACTTCGACCCGTCCAAGAAGTTGATATTGGCCACGGACGCGTTTCCGTATACTGTTGGAGCAGTTCTCAGTCACCAGGATGGATCAAATGAGCGCCCCACTGCCTTTGCGTCGAGAGCACTTTCAAAATCGGAATGCAACTACAGCCAGATTGACAAGGAGAGTTTAGCCATATTTTGGGGCGTAAAACGTTTTTTTCAATTATCTGTTCGGGCACAGATTCACGCTATACGTTGATTGTCGACCTCTGCAAGCCATCTTTGCCACAAATGCTGCGAGACCAGCACTTAGCGCAACTCGTCTTCTACATTATGCGCTGTTCCTACAAGGCTTCGATTATGAAATAAAGTACCGGCGCTCAGGCGACCACGGGAACGCCGATTTCCTCTCACGTTTCCCAGTAGAAACAGTCGAAACTCATCTAATAGATGAACCGTCGGTATTGAACGTACACCAGATTTGCATATTGCCAGTGGATGCGAATGAGCTTGCTGCAGAAACGAGCGTCGATGCCGAAACAGCGCCACTCCTGCAGAAGCTGCACCAAGCAGACCAGTTGAACCTCTCGGATGCGGAGTATCAAGCACTTACCAATTACTCCATCGAGAGAGGTTGCATTGTATGGCACCAGAATCTACGTACCACAAAAGCTGCGCAGTGCCGTACTTCAAGAACTGCATACCGGCCATATTGGAGTTACGAAGATGAAAGGTCTTGCCCGAGGGTATGTATACTGGCCAAAAATTGATGCCGACATCGAACATATTGTTCGCGAATGCAGACCCTGCCAAGCTAATGCTAATGCAGTGACCGTGCCGGCCCATCCATAGATGCCACCATCAGCACCATGAGAACGAGTGCATATAGACTGCCGGGCCGTTTATGTACCATTCCTTCCTAATCATCGTAGACGCGTATTCTAAATGGCCTGAAGTATTTGCAGTGCCCTCATCGAAAGCACTGGGCACGAATTCCAGCTCAACCATTGAGAAACTAACGGGAATGTTTCTCTCGTTTCGGGAACCCAGCTACCCTGGTCAGTGACAACGGTGTACAAATTGACTAGCGCCGAATTCCGCCAGTTCTGTAAACAGAACTTTATTGAACAGATGCACTCTGCGCCGTATTTTCCACCATCAAACAGCCGCAAGCTGAACGCTTTGTACAGACTATAAAGAGGGCGCTCAAAATTGCAGTAGGTATTGAAAAAACCAGCAGAGCCATTAGAAAAGAAACTCCAGATTTTTCTTATGGCATACCGGAGAGCGCACCCGTGCTAGCGTCGAGGGAGAGCCCGAGGAGACCACCCAGTGACAAACTAGATTGGACTGAATCAGCTCTGGGCCCGATGCCGAACCCTGAGCCACCGCAAGTGAGTCAGTGCGGAGCGCCAGCCCACCCTGACCCCCTGGTCAAAGTGACGCCGGAGCCACCACTTCAAGAGCCGGGCGAGAATGCGCTAACTGACCCCGGCGCAAGTGCGCGCCGGTCCACTCGTCAACGGAGGCCCCCCTAACCGAATGGACCTCTAAGTTAAAATAAAGGAGGGGAGAGTGTTATCTCGTGTCTCGTCTTTTAACCGTGTATATAGCAGCGATCGTCTTATTATTGTATGTCTGTTAACCGATTTGCATTGTCGTAGTCAGTTAGTGTGAATATATGTTCGAACGGCACTGTCTCTCGTTATTGCCTGCTTTCAAGTTGCAACAAATTCTAATTAGAGAATTTGATAAATGACCACGAAGACAGTGATGGTAATGCAAAGCAGGCACCGGAACCAAAACGATTTTAATTTGTTTTGACCGAAATCCAACACGAAAAGAATTCTTCAGTTTTTGATTCAACAAAAACCAAAACAAACTGAAAGTTCGCAATAGTACTGTTACAAAATCGATTGCAAAATAGTTCGTTTATTTCCCAAACCGAAACGATAATTTGTTGGAAATCAGTTTCATTCGTGAAAATACGAGTATATTTTTTTTCACGAATGAAGCAACTAGTTATTTCGACAAACAAAACCGAAAAGAATCCTTAGCGGGTTTTCTTGCAAACGGAATATAATCTGGACTGATTAAAAAAACAAAAAATTTATAAATAAAACCAAAAACGGAAACAAAATTGATACCCTAGATTCCCAAACGCGGAACAATACAGGGTGTCTGAGTTTCGGTTGCTGAGCGGGGAGGAATGAATAGTACTTGAATAGACAAAGCAAAAGTGTTATTATCACCTTTGGCCTAATCACAAAATTGAAGGCGCCGCATCTTTGTAAAAATCGAAAATTCACTAATTTTGACCTATTATAAAAATCACGAGTAATGATGTTGCCCAGTCTACAATGATGCCATGGTACAGCACTCACTTAGAGTAACAAAACAAGTTATTACGAAATCCGGCCTGCTCTGAAAATTTAAGCAGGTAAATGGCATCCAAAATTCAGAAATTTCAATTTTTTACAAAATTGTGCAAAAAGCCTACTTTTACTGAATCCCAACATGAATAACCAAAGGCCGGCGTACAGTTCTCGTTATCAAAACTGGTAGCCCTGATTCAGATGAACAAAAAATCATACCACTATCTCCTTCCAGTTTTCAGAATTTAAAAAGTTAAGACACGTTGAAGTACTTTCAAATTTCAAGAAAACAGAAAATTTAACTCGCCCTAAAAATTGAACTGTTAGGGGGAAAGCCATTTGGTTTCTAGGCTCCGCTCAAAAGTAAGTTTCCCTAAATTCGTAAGCAGAAACAAAAATAAATTAAAACGAAATGAAAGGGAAATGTAAATCTTGAGTTTTGCACACTCTGGAATAGAACTGGAATTGCTATATCAGTGCTACAAAAATGAGCCAACATTTCGACGTGCGTTGCTTGTGAATTACGAAGTGTAATACATTTCTACACCGCGTAACCGACGTTCGACGGAAATTCACGAGAAATTATGTCATACAGTCAATGGCGCAGCTAGGGGTTTCCCAAAGGGGGGGGGGCACAATAAGGTTTTCAAAGGAGAAAAAGTCGAAAATTGTAGTTTTTTTTTTAAAATCGCCGATATTAGAGGACTATGTAAAAATATCGAGAGGGCATGAACCCCCCCCCCCGACGCTACACCACTGCATACAGTGGCGAATTTCAGAAGAAAAGCCAAGTCTCTTGCTTCCAGGTTTCAAATTTTTGCAAGAAACGTCGAGTTTGTAGACATCCTAACAGAAGATAAAAGTAAAGCGCACTTTTAATCGGAGGGATAACTGGTACATTCAGTAAGAGTTGATAAATTTTTTGAAATAATTTACTTAAAAAATTTATTCTCAATCTGGTAACGTCTCAAATTTTTAGATTTCTTTTATAATGTGGGGAAATCAGTTACTGTACAGAAGACAAATGCTGCTAAAAAACTGAACAGAATTAAAGCCTGTTGTTAATTTGCAGCGAAAGTGCACAAACCATAACAATGGCTTGTCATAAAATGAATCAAGTTTCATTCATCTACTTTCAGCGAGAGGTCTTCTTGTATTCCAGTGCCTATTTGATGGTGGTTAGACAACTAGTTCAACAGATGGAGTCTTCATGTAACGCCAGTCATTCATTCAGGCATAACGACTATTGAAAGTTACAATAAATTAGAAGCGTTTGTTATTTATATTTTTTTTTATTTTTCTTCTTTAATCATAAGGTTCTTCAATTTTGTGATTAGGCAAAAGGTGATAATAACACTTTTGCTTTGTCTATTCAAGTACTATTCATTCCTCCCCGCTTAGCAACCGAAACTCGGACACCCTGTATAATAAAATCGTTTCGGTTGTCATACCTATGCCCATTATTAGGCGCCAATCTTCGCGGAACTCAAAAGAGGAGTGCATACCAAATTGAGTCAAAAAGTTCAAGTGCGCTTCATTCTTTGGAATCGGGTAAAGAACCGGAAGGCATTACTTTCTCGACGGAATGAAAGTCATCTCCTTTAACTTTTCCTTCGTTCCAACCTAACTACCTACCCCTTATTCAAAATACTATTCCACGATTGTATATTGTTTTAAATGCTTTTACGTGTTTGGAAATTGGTAAAAGGAATTGATTAGAAGAGTCAGAGTGTAGCGATACAAAGAACATCCAGCCATGTGGCAGATTCGGTTTTTTTTTTTTGGTTTTTTTAAGTTCTTATTTCGTATTAGGGACAGGTTCTCTGATGCATTTACTGCAGATGCCGAATATTGATCTCACAAACTAGCACAGCTCGTACAAACAGCGAGCATTTAATTTCAAAAAGCGTTGTTCAAAGTCTTGAAAGTCAGCCCCTGGAATGACGATTTTACTGCTCGTGCATGATTTTCCAGGCCTACAACGGAGATTATTTGCTAGCTGTCATCCTTACTCGGCAAATGAGACAATTCACACGAATACAAAAACAGCTTTTTTGCCCGTCTATCGTTGTACGCTTAACGATATTGTACAACTTTGCAATAACGCCTGTAAATTGAAGATGCGAAATCAGCGTGTTTCGGAAGAATTACCCATTTACAGAGGCATCGTAAATTTGTTACTAAAATGTACGTACATGAGATAGGTTTTAAAACTTTATTTTTAGTCCAGCAGATTTTCACCAGGAACAAATATGTGACATTCGGTTCAGCAAAGAACGCGAATCCTTTTTTTATATTTTTATTTTAGATTGTTTATTACATTATTTCTTATTATTTCTTACATGGAGGAAGAGGAGGACCCTTCAGTGCCATGCTTATCTTCAGTCGACCTTGAATCATGCGGATCGTTTCGCTCCATCATCGAAATAACTCGACTGAATTTACGAAGAATGTTTAAACTGAACAATAAATTGAAAACACGCGTTTCGGCGTAGAATAGAAATTACGAATTTTTATTGCACAGTATATTGTGAGATGTTACACCGATAATTATAATTATATATGTATAAGTATATATAAAAAAAAGCTTTCGCCGTAAACCTCCGCCGCTGGCTTTTGCGTCAACAACCGTGGCGTGGAGGGGTGGGGGGTGGAGGTTGACAGCGAAGTCTTGAAAGTAAAAAAAAATTCGGGTACAGTCGTCTGTTGCAACGGTATTAAAATGTAATACCGCATTATTTTTTAAAGCTCGATAGTTCGTTTCAGACAATTTCTCATCAAATAGCAGGTGCATTCGTACATACGTGAACTTGAGGCAACCAGTAGGTACGAGGATCGAGTGAAGGCAGAAATGAGCAAAATATTATTTGCTGAACGCGTGATGTTTAGATTAATACCGCGAATTTGGGTAAATTGTTGAAATACTTTTGTCGAATCGCTTATTCGCGGGTAATTCCATATCAGCACACAGTTCATCTTGGCATCTGGGTCTTCGGACACATTTTCAATTTTATTTATTTGCTTTGGGCATACAGCATTCAATTATGCGAATATCAAGTTGCAATATTATCGGTTTTTTTTTTTTTTTTTTTTTTTAAATATACAGTGACACAAAATTATGTATACCTACCTATATACACTTTTTCTTTCGCGTTTTTTCGCGATATTCAAAAAAATTTGAAAAAATTGTATGTGACCGGAGATAGTGTAGGGAGTCATTGAACATCAATTTCTTGGAGAAGGGCCGAAAACTAAGCGCAGAAAAAAAAAGAAACAAAACATGTATGTCACATTAATATGTATACGCCGTGTATTTCTCCATAAGGCCTTCGACTTGATTTTACATTTTGCTGAGAAGAAATCGCAAAGAAATGTTCCTTTAATGGTCACAAGTTAATTTCTGTGAACTAGAAGCCTTACAGATAATAAGTCATATTGTAACATCTCATAGCATGACTGAATGTGGAATTAGGTATGGGTTGAAAGAATTTGAAACATGAAAACTGCTGCCCCTACTACAATTAGCATTCGCGTGCAACCGAGAAAAGAAACACAATAGTTGCGACCCAACTCAAACTCATTAGTACATGGAGCTATGGTAATATGGGTTAAAATATCGTATTTAATGCTTCTAGTTTACAGAAATCAACTTGTAACCATTAAAGGAACATTTTGGCGATTTCTGTTCAACAAAATGTACAGTCAAGTCTAGAGTCCTTACGGAGAAAATACACGGCGTATACATATTAATGTGACATACATGTTTCGTGTTTCTCTTTTTTCTGTGCTTACTTTTTGGCCCTTCTCCAAGAAATTGGTGTTCAATAACTCCCTACACTGTCTCCTGTCACATACAATTTTTTCAAATTTTTCCGCACATATCCTCTGTGAATATTGCGTGGAAGAAAAAAATGAATGCATAATTTTGTGAGCCACTGTATGTGTACATAAAAAATCTCAAACTTCGCGACTTCGGGTTTGGGAAAAAAAGAGCAAATTTTCATAGGTACATGGTACATCTTCCTAATTTGTATCATTATTATGTGAACTCACCGATGTCTCTTCTTGTTGTTCAAGTACAATAAAATCTCGAATGTATTTTTAAAATTTCCGCATTCGTTACGAGAATAATACCAGGTTAAATATAATAATTCGAGTGTGACTATTAATATTCACTCGAGATTAAGATTTGTGGAAGGGCCACATCGACCCAAAAACTTGAATTGTATTGGAATACCCCACCAACTCGAGTCAATTTCTATTATTATATTCAATTTATTGTAAAGGTACGCGATTTTACGTGCGAAGAAACCTATCATTCAAGAGCTCCGGGACACTAGGTGAATTTTTTTGTGTGGTCAGTGAAGGTTAAAAATAAGTCATACGACTATACAAATGGATAAAAATCGTGAGGCAACCTGGAATGCGTAAAGATGAATAATTGCTACGTGCAGCTGGTAATATCACAAAAACCAGTAGTAGGTACCAGAGCAGTGCCCGATCATGTGGTATTCAGTATCGTATCGCTTAAAACGATACCGAATAGTACTTGGACGATACCGAGTATACTCGGTATTGTAGCGACAGGTAGTCGTTTTCGTGATATGGTATCGCCGATTCAGTGTCACTGATACGGCATCACTACTGCACCACCTAACCTACCCTAGGAACATGGTATGAAGATGAAACGCTCGCCCAGAGATGAGTCATAATACAGCGCTAATCATAAAACGATTCCTGAACGAGTATACTCGGTATCGTGCACTGCTCTGGTAGGCAGTAGGCACCAACCAAATCGTGGTTTTTATATGTATCTCTTTTATATCGAACGAGTTATGGAAACCGCGGTTAGCAGTGAATTTCGGGAGTACTTTTACATGTAACGCAGCCGTTTTCCTGATTTGAAACCTTTATCTCAAAATTTAAACTGTTTTCCGCATCTTTTGAAAATGTTATATTTTAGCACATAGCGGGTTTCTATCAGGCCACTGTCGACTTACAGGGATTTTCTTGGATTTTTTTTTTACGACACGAAGTTCCAAAGTTTCCAATTTAGAAATTCGAGTCGCAACCTGAAATTCGCACAAAAAGCCTATTTCATGAGCTGAGTTTTAGGTAATGGTGAAAACCGCATCTTTCAATATTTTGTCGTTCTCAAATTACGAAGAGTTGAAGCGACGAGTTTTACAAAAATTGCAGAAACACGCGTCGATATTTCCTGACCCTCGTAAAATATATAGGGTAAACAAAATAATGGTGGTTTAGGTAACTTACTTATCTTCTAAGGGCCCAAAATTTCAAAAGAATCTCAAGATCCGAGTGCAAGAAGCAAGGTCAGCGTTGATGCGGGTACCTCGACAATAAGTTGAGAAACGATACCCGAGTCGACAATAGAGCCGTAGCCTTACGTTGTGAGGAGGTTAAATACCAAGCACCACCAGAGATGGAACTGGTAAATTACAAAACGGTAAATTTATCGTAAATTACCGAGAGATAGTCATTTTTACTACCGTAATTCTTCTTTTCAATTACGTGCGGTAATTTCACATCTCTATTCCAGTCGGAAAAATATTTTTAGTCGAATTATTTTATTTTATTCTTCTTTCTTTCTGGCCACTCGTTTCGCACTCACTTCTTCCTTTTAAAACCCCTCCCTTCATGACGACGTAGCTGAGACTGATCAACACTAATCGCTGGCGTGTGTATACAGTAACCCTCCGATTTCGCAAGTTCGTTGGGTTCATGAGAGGATAAAGGAGCGACGAATATCGAAATAATGCAGAAAATTCTGTTGGTTATATAATGTTCCATTCTTGTAGAGAGAAAGGTAGGCTTTCAGTACCTTCCTCTCGATTACCCTACTTACATGTATAGGTCTTCAACACCCATTCTTACAGACCTGACGCCATCTACGAGTACTACGAGTTGACGTCCTTATATTAAAATACAAAATACAAATTGAGAAAGAACAAACGGACAGTGACTAGAACAAAATCGAACGAAAATACTAATAGTAACATCGAGCAAGGGGACTTTGATACAAATATAGTAAGACTACGCGTAGCAGCGGTATATCGGCAAGTTTTGTACTAATGGACAGAGGCGACCAACGAGCCGAGCTACTGTACGTTCACACATCCGTTTTTAGTTCCGTCGTTTCGCGGATGGACGAGGCACGAACGAAAACAGGTCGTTCGTTACCTCTACTGTTGGATCACGGATAAGACCATCAACTAAATAGTTATCTTAATAATACAGACTGATCACATTCCTGGGTAGGGCTTTTGAAGTTGGGCGGATGATGCGCATTTTGCCCACAATTTTAATCTCGCTAATACTGAATATGTTGTCAGTGAAATATTGCAAGTGGAATAAGCTACGATCTTTCAAACAGTAGAGGCATTTCTAATCTAAACTGCGACACTGCTTTGCCAAAAATTTAAGAGTACGAAATAATACTGAGCAGCATCCCACGTTAAAAATTTTCTCGATAACAATTTCCACCATCAGCGAGGTAAGATTTCGGGCAAAATGTATACTATTCCCCAGAGAATTTTGTAATATTTGGGAAAACGTTTGTAAGTGCTGTAGAGATTAATAGGCAACTAATACATGTTTCAGTCGAAAATACCTTAAGTGGTTCGATTGCTCGAGCACTTTTATTCTACAAGCCCATTCTCATTTTACGCTCGATCGTACGAATCCGTGGAGCATATTCGAAATTAGTATCACTTGGGCAGGAGACGGCTTCCTAATTTACCACAAGGCGATTAGTCTGTTTTCGACGGGAAATCAACGGGGAGTAACACGAACTGGTATTAGCGAGCGCGTATAATTATTTCACGTATTACTAACGTAGTTACGTACCTATGTTCGATTTTCATTTGTAATTTTACGCACGAAACGACTGTTCGACGATATTTTCGTTCGATATTTACACATAATTGTATCACATTACGGATTACGTACGGGGGAGGGGGACAAAACACAAACTAATACACCTATAATAATTTAGATACAATGTATCCACTATTACACGCCGACAATGTAATCCGTGCTAACAGTGTGAATTGAATAGGGTACGACAAAATAATACATAAATTACCATATAATATATATGTATAACAAACAACCGTGAGAGAGGAATGTAGAATGTATACGAATCACGATTAGCGGCGGCAACGATGGAATGAAAAGAAATAACTACATCTGTCGCCACACTTTGAATCTGAGAACTCGGCGTTGGAGAACACGAAAATGCTACCCGCCATTTACAGTTTCATTTTTGATTCTCGAATACGCAGGTTCAACATTTAGGTAAAAGACTTTGAAATTGATAAGGCCTTTTTTGTGACGAAACCAAGTTTATACACAAGAGGCAAAAGAAGATTTTCGATACCACCCAACAGAACTCACGCTCACGATATTTGGATCAAACAATGTATTCCGAGTTACGCGTCAAACACTGGAGGTTCGTACTATCTGTAACGTTTACCGGTTCGATGCCTAATGCCGCAGGTGCCTGCTCAACTCGATCAATTGTAACAGCCTCGTCTTTAAATTAACGGTTACGGTTGCATTTTCTTAAGATCAAAGAAGCTCGTTAAATTTGATGACATATTCTGTCGCGCGTATTAAAAACAAAAACCAACGAAAATGCGTACGCTACGCTTTAATTTTCTATTTTCCCCTCGATTTCGAAGTATTGGTACAGCGGACACAATTCACCAATATTTTACTAAGTCCACGAAACGGCTATCGGGATATTACAGTATTTGCGCTTAACTAAGACAGAAAAAAAGAAACAGCAATAAAATTGGTCGAATTAGACGCAACCATTACAAATGATTACGATTCAATCCTGACAGGACTCGAAGCAGCCGGAACGAATACATATTCGACACGGCTAAAATAAATCTCAAAATTCATCGGGTAAATATCGCCTCTATACGGACTCGAAGTTCGACAAATGTAATAAACTTTTAATAACGCGAATGGGGTTCAGACAGTTTTATGCATTTATCCTCAAACGTCTCAACGAACGTAAAAAGTAGGTAAGTAAATCATTCGTTCGTCAATGCTCTAAAATCAAAACACTTTGAAAGTTTAAATCACTACTGCAGCGACCCTAATGAATGAAAATTATAGATAGTATACACATACGTACCCTATCAATCAAACAACAATCGCATAGAGTAGAATAAAATTTGACACAGTTGAACCTTCGTATTCGAAACAATTTCAGCGTACAATTTTTGACTTAAGGGTCCTCGTGGCACGAGTTAACACCATGTTACGAAAGACGTGGGATTTAAATCTAGTTTTGAATAATCGGTGAGGGGAAAAAAAAAGAAAAGAAACGAGGTTCCGCAGATCTTAGGGCGCATAATTGTACACTTACACATCTATCTAAGTTACTTACTTACTGATTAACTGACTAGACATGTACATGGATGAATTGATAAAGGAAAAATGGATACGTAGAATATGTCTTACAATTACGTAGCTCGACGATTTCATACGAGCGTTTACACTCTTATAGCTTTCGCATCATTACGGCTAGCAAAATAAATCATAAAATCTTCTCCATCCTCGAGACTGTCGTTCGTATTATGATGATTGCTGAGCCACAGCATTTCTTCGTAATAACAAGGATTAGGTATTACGTTTGGAATCAATTCTATATGTTCCAAATCTTCATTACGTCGAGATCCTGCGCAAAAAAAAAATATATATATATATCAATCAGAGAGAAGAGATAATAGACTCGGAGAGAACAAAGGCAGGGAAAAAATTTATTTATTTGGAAAAAAAAAAAAAAAAAAATCAGCACGGAAACATAATATGTAGTAAGTCACAACTGAAAAGGAAAAACATGAAGATTTTGGACTCCGACAGCTTTTTACATTTTCTTCTTGATACAAAATGAGCGATTCGAGGACTTTCAACCAAAGTTTTATTAACAGATTTGGAAGCCGTTCAGCGTAAGGGAACCAACTAGCAAAATTTGTTTCTTGAGAATACGTACGTGATTCGAAGTTCAAGAGCCATGTAGAAACCATACATATGACATAGCGTTTACTGATAAGCTTTTTTCAACGTGAGTACACATTTTTGAATCGAGGGCCCAATTTTGAAAAATTCTACTTTTTACGCTCTTTCCAACGATACTAATAACTCATTTTATTTACAAGTGTTGGTTGGTTCCCTTACGCTGAATAGCGTCCATTTGTATACGGGGGGAAGGAAGGAAGTTCATAATGGCATATTTTGAGGATGCTATTAGAAGTTTGAAAGAAAAAAGTTTTATACGGGAAAAAAAAAAAACTATAATCAAAATTAACAGTGTCGGTAAAAAAAATAAATAAATAAATAAAAGTCGTTGGAAAAATGAAAAACTCTATCATTATTAATCGTTAACATTTTGCCGACACGTCATGATGATGAAGAAAAAGAAAGGAATAAAAAAGCAGAAAACGGCTACATAATGGAATAATTGAGTTCCTATTTCTCGGACGCCAATAACTGCGGATAAGAAAATCTACGGCATCGATGCGTTATTTTATTAGCAAACTACGGCGTTTCGGTAACGTCACATAATTCGAATCCAAGTTCCAAAAACGTTTTCCCCTATAACTAAATACAATTCGTACAAATAAGATACCTGTAAGCAAAGAGCAGATTTTCGAAAGCAGGTGAATTTTTATTTTTTTATTAGGCCAATTCAACATCATGTCGTCGCAACTGGATGACTAAATCAACCTTGAAACGAAGTTGATAAGAAAATCGACCATTGTCGACATTCAGAATCCGTCAACTTTTTGAAACAACATTGCCGCGATCGATTCTGATCTATGTATAATTCGATGCTCGAAACGAGTTATCATGTCAACATTGACTTTTGTATGAAGTTTCACATCGGAATCGATCCAATAGTCGTTATTAACATGATTACTCGACTTTTGTATCGATTTCCATATTAAAATTGACCAAAATGTTGCGTCAAGAAAGTGACGAATTTTGTGTGTTGACATTAATTTTGTTTTAGTAGAAGTAGCTCGACAAATTCAGCAGCCAAGAAGAAAGAAAAAAGAAAGTACTGCACGCGAGAGTATACTCGTAGACAATAGGGATTTGGAAGAAGTCCAGAAGTGCGATTAATCAAGTATAACTAACATACTTAACGAAATGTGACAATCACGATACAGGATGCAGCAGGTGCCCACGGTTAAAATAATCAATGTTGTCATGACTATTGCCACCGCAGCTAGCCAAACACGCGCGTCGAATGTTTCAGCACCTTCTAGCAGATGACGAGCGAGTTCTGTAGGCAAAAAAAAAAAAAACAACTGTAAAACTGGCGGGAATTTGTACATACAAGTATGCGCAACTCGGCTATAGGATCATTACACTCGGATGAAGCGCATTTTTTTGCATTCAGAATTTTAACCACAATGTCCACAACAGATTTGTATTCTATAACGTACAACTGTACCCTTTCTTCATCTACACTCGGCTTTGCAACAGTACTGAACGCCTTATGCGGCGTTAGCAGTCATCTCAAGGCGTTGGATGCTAGATGACTCATCAATTATTGTTAACGCGACCAAACAGAACTCGCTGTAAATATCTTATCAATTCTATAAACGACGAGCAGATTCGTTCAGCGAGCGAACGTGGAGTTGGTGTGGTGGGACGTATGGCGATGCACGTATGCAAAAGTGGTCCCTATGATACCGCACCCCCGCCCCGGAAGCTACCCTTTCGAGTATCGGATCAGTGGCCGGGGGAGCGAATGTGGAGTTACTAAGAGGTATATGTTGGTAAATCTACGCTTATAATGCTAAACCGGTACAAACCATGTCGGTGTTTGCGCATGATTTCCGGGAGTTTTGGTTCTTTTCATCAGCATCTCATTGTGACAATAACAAATCAAGGGAACACCGCATATATTTCATATTTGAGGCGAAGAATATAAGTAGTTTAATCGAACTCGAAACATGTTTATTTTCTCGCGACCCAATATCATTTTTGCAGGAGTGCGGTGATGGAGAACAATTTTCTCGTGCAAATTGTCCATTTTCAAACGATATTTGGTCCAAAAAACAATTTTTTAAACCAAGTTCGAGCTTGCAGTATCCTAACTACATATGAAATCGCGATAACGCCGTAAGGACCAACATGAAGACCTATTCTTGCATGCAATCGCTAAATCACCGACTGGCTTAGTTGGCAAAATGGCAAAACGCTATCGGATGTCAGCCATTTTGATTAGAACTTTCAAAGTACAGCCTTCTTTTTCTTTTTTCAGCTTACAAATCGTAGTTTAGAGACAGTCCAACTCTTACAATTTTCCTGATTCGGAACGCGAACAGACAACTACGTTACTCATGCCACAAGACGTCGCCTAAAATGTGACATACAGCCAATTATAACTAGACCAAAAATTTATCGAGGTATAGCCAATATTATCGATTTTTCTTTCGACTTTTTTAAAATAAAATTTAAAATTTTCGTTTCTGGCAGGTTTTGGACAAGAACGGCGAAAGCGAATTAAACACCCGTCAGGTTTGTTCCCCTCATTAATAAAATTCCGCAGAAAAAAAGTTTAAACACCACATTCGTCTCTGTAAAATTCGGCACAGCAGTGTGGCCGACTTTGATGTCGAGTTACCGTATCGCCATCGACTACTGCACAAAAAATTCCACATCAAAATCGAATTATTCGATGTTAAAAAGTCGGTCCAACAGTCGATATCAATGGAGTAATTCGCTTTATGAATAAAATTCCGAATCAAATCCGACCATAATGTTATGTCGGAAACAAGACGGATTTCGAATATCGTCTGAAGAATCGATTTTCTATGTCTTAAGCGACGTCACCGAACTAGATATGGATTCCGCGTGAGTCGTCAATTAGTCAAGTCTGGATATGAAAACACTAGATCATTCCTGCGCTACAGAAATTTCTGCATTCTGAGATGACGTCACGCCTACAGTGAAGTGTTGGGCTTGTAATCTAACAAAACATAAACATTCAGCCAAGAGCCAACACCGCAAAAACACACCGTGACACCAAACTCAACCCTACTCCGGGAGCAGGGTTAACATTTTTAATACCAGTGTTATCCTATTGGTACTCAAGTTAAAACTAACATAGAACAGCAAACACTGAACCCCGGAATTTTCCACAGAACGGTAAAAATTGCTGGATAACACTCGGTGTTAAAAAGTGTCAATTTTTGTGCCTAAACGAGATGCAGCCGTTTCTTACTTGACGACACACGGGGAGAAATCGCCAATTTCTTCTCAAGGGAAACAACTGATTACATACTTTCTAAACGATCTACTGAAAGGTAGTGACAGTAATTAAGCTATTTTTCCAGCTCTAAGTTTGGCAACATTTGCGAAGGAAGCGTTGTCACCCGTGCTGCAAACTTTGCACCCGGGAAATACTTCCTTTCCTCCCTCGTCGAGAAATAATCCATGTTTTACCTATTTCTTGATTATCGTGTAACGTTTTCGCTGTGATATTAGTAACTTCTCCACATCCGAGTTTATTCGTAGCCCATACTTGAAACAAGTAAGTAGAATTCGGATCCAATTTATAAATTTCAGCTTGCGTCTGGAAATCAACGATAATATTAATATGAAGTCATGATCATGACCATAATAATTACAAAATAGAATAATAACACGTCTATATTAGTGAGTTTCTTACTTAAACATTATTTTTCCGAATTTGATAGGGACGTGCCTCTCACTTTTCTTATATTTTAAAGGAACCCATTTATCGGCCCGAGAAAAATAATAGAAAGCACGGGACAGATTATTTAAAAATGATGAACAAGAGAAGAAATATTCAACGAATTATTATTTTTTTCTCCCAGCACACCCTTATAAAAATAACTCAAGCATTTAACGTATTCAAATCCAGTCAATCAACCGCTTTCATAGTCCTGAATTTTTCGACCCAAAAACTGCTGCCTTGCTCTCACTTCTTTACCCAAAATCGGTGCAGTAGGACAGGCACCTGAAATACTGTTCATTGTCATATAAGTTTTGTTTTGAAATAAAACAAGAGTATCAACGAAAGGAAACAGGTCGAGATGTGATAAAATCAGGAATTGAATGCTGAGTGGAATGACTCGCATGCGTTCGTAGTTTTCCTCACATAGTTCGCAATTCATATCTCCTACAGAGTGACTCTATATAGCAGTTGGCAATTCATACATCCACTTCACACGTCCCTTCACGTAAGGTTTGCAATTCACTTGCGCCCCATCGAACACGTTGCGATATTTCTCACTTTCGCAGCTCGTACAGTAATATACTATTTTGGTTTTAGATCATTTTTCATCTTCTTTTTTTAATTTTTATTTTTTTGTAATTTTCATAGTATGCAGACAATATAAAAGTAACCAGTTAAAATATTTTATTTTTGATATTTTTTGCTGTGTATTAGTATATTTGATGGGATTTTTCATGAATTATACTATTTCAAGGGTATACAGTCCTTCTACATACCCTACCCACCTTTTCACTTTTCTTTCAGCTATGTAAATAGGCTCTCCCTCTTTTTTATTTGTTATATTACTTGCATTCTTTCTTTTTTCTCCAAACTCCATTTTTACTTTTTTATATGCCAAGTCTATTTGTCCTTTATTCATAAACTCTTCTATCTTTTCACTTTTTTCTTTCATTCATTCCTCCTTTGCCTTTTTACACTCTCTCTTTATTTGATTCCTTAACCTTTGATGAGCTAATTTACCTTCCATATCGTTTGAATTCTTATATTTTCTTCGTTCACCCGTCTTTCTCAAGATTTCTTCCTTCATCCAGCGCTTATACAGACGACTAGAAGAGAATCAACAAACTATTAAAATTTCTGAAAGATATAAAAATCTGTTCAATAATTCAGTCAATAAAAAAGAGCTTAGCGATTATAGCCGTGTACTTCACTTCCCTTCATTTATTTTATTTTTGCCAGATAGGGAGGCGGTTTACAACGGATGAACTTATAAACTACAAACGGATGATAATTGGACGCTGTTCAGCAAAAGGGAACCAACTAGCAAAATCAGCTTTTTGAGAACACGTGATTCGAAGTTCATGTGCCATGTAGAAACTATATGACATAGCGTTTACTGATACGCTTTTTTCAACGTGAGTACACATTTTTGGATCGGGGGCCTAATTTTGAAAAATTCTACTGATACTAATAACTCATTTTGTTTGCAAATGTTGGTTAGTTCCCTTTTGCTGAACAGCGTCCAACTGCTTCTATCTTCTGGTCAGTTGCTAACTAAACATGTTCGCCCATTTCCAATTTCCAGGTATCTCTGTTCTTCACTGTTCTCGTCCATAATGTGCCAAAATTTTTACGCATAAGATCCCTCCTTCTTACGGGGAGTCTGCCGAGTTTTCTTTGTTTGTTCCAGAGGGTCCATTCCTCTATTCTCTTTGCCCATTTATCATCCCGCTTATTAGGTAACTCGCGTAGTTGAGCTTAAGTTTAATTAGTAGCGACTCTATGTTCCTAACTTTCGTTCTCTTCCTAACCTCTGCTGTACTAATTCTATCCTTCTGCCTGATATTCAGGATGCTCCTTAGCATCCTGCTATACATAGGGCCCAGGTCTGTGTCCCCACTACACTTCATATGTGTTAAATCTTAATTAACAGAAAATGTTATTTTTTATCAGCTGTTTGAAAGTTTTGAGCGTGACACATCTTCCATTTTCAAACAGTAAATTACGTGATTATCGATGTCACTTACGCGAGTCAACGATACCAAATGCTGATTAACGTAACGCCATTTTTCTTCTTTTGTAGCGTCTTTGTACCGAACGGTGATGTTTATAATAGGGTAGCCACCGTCATCTTTTAAGTTCCAACGAATTAACGCGAGCACAGTCCATGGAATTACCGTCACATTTTCTAGAGCGGCTGGAGGAGCTATGATAAAACAATATGAAGACGCTCGATTTACGATCCATGGTGAAGACCCAAGCCAATTAATGGAAAATGTACGACTTACTTTTCACATTCAACAGAATTGTGGACAAAACTCTGTCTTCTCGGTCTACGCTACATTTATACACTCCGGAATCCCTCTTTTGTAAATTGTACAAGAAAAGATCACCATTCCAAAGGACTTGTTTTTTCTCTTTCCCGGGTTTTTCCCATTTGATAATTTTATCTGGAGAGTCGTTGAAACAAGGTAGAGTAATATTTTTTCGATAATCACCGTTCAACTCCAGCACTCGGTCAACAGGTTCACCTAGAATGCATGCGGATATGAACGCTTTATCGTGTCGCGGCTTGAAAACAGAGTTATAACTCATATCACACGAATATTCGAAGCAATACCTGTGACAATAAAACTCAAGAACACCACATACTCTACGTATAGGACAAAATTTAACATTATTCAACGCCAGAAGTTCATTTTTAGGGAGGTGTTTACCCTCAATTGAACATTTACCACATTCACATAACGAATAGGGCCATTCCGTATTGTGAAATGCACGACATCCCTAACATTTTATCTAAGATTCTAAGTGATATTATTGTCGAAAATGTCGATTATTTTCGACTTTACCTCTGGATGAATGACGTCAGAGGTAAAGCTAGGTGGATGAGAGTAGGCAACAGTACCCACAGACCGAGTCTGGCGAAGCCGATCGGCGAGGGGAAACTCTCCGCTGTTTGCGCGCTTTCACCCGCGAACGTATGAGAACCCGCGACCTACCCTTACGCAACTGGTTTCATCCCGGTCGCATCAGTCTCTTCGTTAACATTTGCATCATACGTCTTCCGAGTATCTTTTCCGTGTTTTGTTTTTTATGTTATAATATGAATCCCGAAAATATCATCGCCGATATGGTGAGTGAGAGAATGATTGAATATTAATTTTCGTAATTTTTAGTCGGTTCCTACTGCAAGGCTCGGCCTGGTTTTCGGACACCCCCTGTTCTTAGTTGCGAAGGGGATAGGTCAAGGGTTACGATTTTTTCAACATCTGGCTCTTCCCCTTAGTGTGGTGAGGTGGACTGACACTCCCCTCAATTTTCCTGGAGGAATCCGCAGAGTTTCCTCCCCCTATTATGGTGGACAAGTCCCCCCTCAGCTGGAGGGCGAGTGCGGACTAATTCCTTTCAGAAAAATTTGGTCCATTGGATGCCTCTTCTGATCGCCCCTCTTTGTTGACACTAGTGATGTCTAGGGGTTCGCCCCCCCCCCCTTGTGGACTTCATATGACGTAAAAGTGTGTACGATTGTTATGTTCGTGCTGGGCTTCCTGAAGACCTGGTAGGGATTTACGTCACAGGGGTACGGGAGGAGCAGGGATGAGAAGTTTAAGCCGATAACCGCTTAAGCCGAAGCTTAAGCTCATTATTGAACGGCTTTTAAGCGAATGAAAAAGTCAGCCATTCGCTGTTCATTAAGCGCAA
Organism: Acanthococcus lagerstroemiae; assembly: GCA_031841125.1. NCBI lineage: Eukaryota > Metazoa > Arthropoda > Insecta > Hemiptera > Eriococcidae > Acanthococcus > Acanthococcus lagerstroemiae. The sequence goes on along the minus strand of CM063114.1, from coordinate 34,946,702 downwards.
AGCCAGCCAAAAAGGATACGGTGAGCAGCTTAATTAAGACATTCACATTTTCTATCAAAAAGCCGAAAAAAATCACAACACTTAATTTTTTAAGTTGAAAAATCATGTCAGCGGCCGCGGGTTCTGGGTTCCGGCTTCTGGGTTGTTCTTTGTGTTCGCCTGTTTCCTTGGTGCTCTCTGCTTCAGTGCTTCAGTGTCGACTTCGCTTCACGTTTCACGTCTGACTGATGTTGACGTTGACCAGTAAGTACTAAGTACTACATACGAAGTTCATACTTGATGAATTATTCACTATGGTCGATTTCATGCGGAGTATAATGTTGAAAAAAAAACCGATAGCGAAGCGCTGAAAAGCTAATGATAAGGGCAAAAAGCTGAAGCTAAGCGAATGAGATTTTTGGAAAAACTTTTAAGTTTAAGCGAAAGTTTAAGTTTAACAGTTTGAGCTTCTCATCCCTGGGGAGGAGGCACTCACAGACGGCGCAGTGGAAGCTCTAGGAATTAGAATATCAAAGATAATAACTGCCGCTTACCGTTCGCGTCAGACCTCTACAAATAGAAACACTGCTATCTTCAGTAGGGAAAAAACCCGAGTAAAAATTACTCTGCCAGTAGAACTGATTATAATTTAATTTTTTGGCGATGATGCAGTCGAATTTAGGACAAATTTTCTTTAAAATTGAATTTCTGAACGACTTAATGGTAGTTGAAGTTTGCTACACGCTTATGGTAAATCCTCTTTGACTATAGTCAAAGTAAATCCTGAATCATACATGATCACTCACACAAATCGCAGGGTTGCCATCACTTGATACTCTGTAAGTTTAACTCCCAAATACTTCCTGCTTCGTAATGTTCGTACTTCGTAGTATCTAAGTTTCTATCCGTTCATGTACCTAATGTATTTACAATTTATTATTTTGTTGGGCAAATTAATTATTTTTGTAATTGTGTGTGCGTACTCAACCGGTAGCCTAAATATGTCTTTACTCTTAGCGCAGGCTAACAATTGGTCCAGTGAGTTTGCTTGTCGGATTCCTGTTGGAAAATCAGAAATCAAGTTTAACGGCGTACCAGCATGGGTTATTTGAGAGTACATATACTGATCAAAGACTATGTTCTCAGTTGAGTTTTGCTTTTCAAATAAGCAGTATGAAGAGGAGGAAATCAATGCGAAGTACACTTTCTGTAAAAGGAGAATTCACCAGCACTCCAGCTCCTCAAAAATCGTCCGGATACGCCGACTATGGGCCGGAATCCAATCTCACCTCGGCCTCTCAAGGAAGGCCGAAATTTATTTGCGCGATTTGTAAGAAAAGTTTTTCTGATAAGAACTGCTTAAAGAAACATATACAGAGAATTCACGACATAGAGCCGGGGCCTTTATTAGAAAGTAAATACGCGATATTATCATTATTACGGCATTCGTCAGTTTTACGTATTCTACTTTATTTGTAATCATTGGTATTTTAACGAATATTTTCCTGCCGCGATAAGAGAATAAAGTCGACGTTAAGCTTAGTATATATCAAAGATTTGTCTTGCGAGGAAAGACAGAATCTTCCTGCAACTGTAGAGCAACGTCCCTTCAAGTATGTTTCCTGGGAAGATTTATTTATTGGAATGATTATTACGCGGTGCAGGGTGTTTCCCAGATCGATTGCGCTCGTTAATGTGTGTAAGCTGAAAATTACGTGTATTCCCCTGCTGGGTTCTTGTTAAAAATGAAAGCCGCCAGTCTCGTAGTAAGGAGTAAGTTGAACATGACAACTTGAAACTAATCTTTTCGAGATGTCTTTGCTGCCACATATAAGCGATGTATTCTGTCGGTTCGAATATTCATTCATTAGTAAATTTAGGATGTATGCCAAACAATGTGACATGAATTCGCACCAGTTACGTTCCTATTTGTAGGTCCTTACGGGTAAATTATCATTTCCCGAGTTCGCTGAAAACTCTGAGCTTATCGCTGTTCTTTTTATGATCGAAGCACAAGCTGTTATTCGCATCCAGTATATTGTATTTTTTGAGTCAGTTGCTCGTATCATAATGACTTTTTGCGTCTGTTTATAGACAATGAAAACAGTAAAAACCGAGTGGCACCATTCAGATGTCGAGTATGCGAAACCGAATTTGCATATAAAAGAAACTTGAAAAGACATTTGCTTAAATATCACTCGCAAGGATTAGAAGACGAAGAAGGAGGAAATTGCTTTTGTAACGTCCACGGATGTAAATTTCGATCTTTCTTCATTAATGCGTTGCGAACACATCTTACCGAAGTACATCAAGTGCATATTGACGTTGACAATAAAACGTTTTCTTCGAGAAAAGGTGAACACAAGTACCCACATTTATGGCTAATACACTGCGTACGAATTTGCCATGAAATTATAACGAGTAGCAGATGGCGCGATTATTCTTTGTAATCAATTGTTATTTTGTTACAGACTTTGATCAGTGGAAAGAAGAGGAAGAAAAAACGAATCTTTGTCTGTTCATCAAAGAAGCGGGCAAACACACGTTAATAAACGGAGACCAACGTTTGATCTATCAGTGTCATCGGTCCGGCCACTACTCGGGACACGGCTTCGGGAAACGTAGTTTTCGCGTTAAAGGTACTTGTAAATTAGGTAAAAGATGTACCGCCGGCATAGAACTAACGGTGAAAGAAAAAGGGGACGTACACGAAGTTGTTTACTACAAGACCCATATATGGCATGAACCGGATGTTACGCACGTTAATTTGTCAGCCAGCGAAAGAATGTACTTGGCTAATAAATTGAAAGAAGGAGCCTCGATCGCATCAATATTGGAATCAGTGAAAGCCGACAAATCCGTAGAAGGAACTAGCTTATGCAAACGCATTCATTTGTTGAAGAGAAAAGATCTGGTAAATATCGAAAATACTTTCCACTTGAATAATACCGAACGACATTTGAAAAAACAACATAAAAAAGGCCAAAAAATCGATTTCGCAAAGATAAGGAAGAATATCGATGATCGGGGCGAAATAGTGAGCTGGATACTCGATTCACCGGTTAACGAATACGAATACTTCACTGTAAAGAAGCTTCAAATGCAAAAGTGTGTCGAAAATTGCGGCATCGTTTGCGTTCCTTGTGACGCTTGCTTACATATGTATTCGTGTACCTGTCACGATTATTTGTTATTTGGTACAATGTGTCAACATATTCATTCCGTGTCCTCATCCTTGTGTCCTGTTCAAACGCGTAGGTATGTGAGACAATCACCGAAACAGTTTTCTCACACCTTTGGTGCTGATGGTGATAGGGTTGATATCAACAACCAGTAGTAGTAATAGTTATAGTAGTAATAATAATATTAACACTGTTACCAGCGCTAATATTCTTACTACTACCGATGCTATTACTATTAGTACTCCTGCTGTTGGAAAAACCTCTATTTGTATCGCTAATACCCCCGTTACTAATGTTGCCACCATCGTCACTGCGACTGTTCCTCGAGTATCGGTTGTTTCTGCTGCTAGAAGAAAACGCAGACCGAGAGATGGAATTGAAGCGAAACCAATCGTCGATACAATCACTACTGTCTCAGACAATCTTGGAGGAGATGATTCCGCTGTCAATTTTTTGACTAAAAATTCGCAAAATCAAAGCGCGCGGGAGTTGCAGCTGGAACGCAATAAGTTGAAAGAAAAAATTGTCATCTTCAAACACTTATGCGAACCCAGAATAGATGAAATGGATGAAAATTCATTACAGTTGGTTAGTATCGCGTTTTTTCCCTTTTACTCTGCACCCATTTGGTTCAAATTCGAAATGGGGTTGTTTAAAAACTATAATATATTAACGGATATATTCCTTTAAGAACCATAGGGACTAAACGGTGAAAGTGAGTCGTACAGCGATGGTTGTCCTGCAGTAAGCGCCATACTGCTTCGCATTCGCGATCGCACAATTTTGTTGAAACGTGCGTCGAGTACACGAAAAAAAAACCTAGTTTAACAGGCAGAAATAAATAGATCACAAATAGTGGTGATTTAAGATCATTCAGGTCAGATCACTGAAAAATATCAATTTTTCAGATCAAAAGATCGTTGTGCAAAAACAAAATTGAGATTATGATTATGGATCAAAAAGATCATTGCTTTTACAACCGACTATTGTAAGCGAAATTGAACTTAATGACAGCATGCTAAGTGCGATCTTTTCTGGTAATTCATTTCTTATCTATAAATGGAGAAAAATCACATCAGTAGATTATGAAACACAATGATTTGAATTATCTCTTATTCTGGATGATCTTTTCTCTAAATAATCTTGGCCATTTCTGGTGGCAGGTGTTAGGCATACTACTCGTGTCAAACGATTTGAGAAAACCAGAAATCAGCTTGTTCATACTTTTGATTTCTTTCTTTCCACCATGTTGTTCTTGTTACTGCTTTTGCAATCACTTTTCTTGCACAATTATGCGTCAAAAACAAGCCGACTACCGGAGTGCGACCTTCTAAAGTATTCGTTATCTATTTTAAATCGGGTAATGATACTCCTTTTTCCTTCTGACATCGTGTTGCCAAATAACACGCTGAGAACTTGTCATTAATAAAATCCTACGTCCACGTGTATGTTGGAAAATATTGTTCTGATTTTCTTAAAAGTGGTCGGAAGCCCAGGCTTCCGTCGACTAATGGAGTTTCCTAGAAAATAAAAATATAATGCCGGCTACATACATCACATTTTCTATTTCATACAGTTTCAAAGTGTTTCACAAAAAAAAAAAAAAAAGAATGAAATGTGAAATATTTCTCTACATACTTATCGCCATTTTCGTGAAATTTGATTTTCTACTATTTCACGGAATCATGGCGAAAAAACCCGTGATTGTGAAAAATATTTCGCCGTGCCCGATGTGTGCTCGTTTTGAGGCTGAAATTAGGTTATCGTGCTGAGTGGTATTATTTTCGTCTGAGGATGAATAATGACGAAGGCGCAGTTATTGCTGCTGCAATTATAATTGCATCCTCACAAGAAAGGAGACAAGTGAAACACAAGAAGTTTTTTTTTGTATGGGACTTCTTCTCAGGGTGGTGAGGATCCCATAGGACAGGACGATCTCAAACCTGGCGTACCAAATCCATTAATTAGTCTTCAGTCCACTCCGTAGTACAAGAAATTATAAACGCAAGAAAATAACGATGCACAAGTGTTCACTCCAGGATTTAGCACAGCAAACTGAGCCCATGATAATCATCTTGAAATGACACATTTGTCGCCCAAGAATCTAGTTCTCTCTTTTAGCTAATGTAGCATTATTTTTTAATTTTTTTGTAAAGTAAAACGGCGGCATTTCGCTTCCCTTAATTCCTCGATAATTATTCACCTCATGTTTCCAATATCAGTATAGGGGTGAAACAATGCAGTTTTGTGTCTAACCTTCCACTCTATTGTGAACCAGTTACCAGGCAAGTCAGTTGGCAATGCCGACTACGCGGCTATATGTAAAAGACACCGAATAAAATTGGAAGGGAGAAAACTTTTTTACAATTTTAAGTATTCTTTCAGTTTGCAAACTAAACTGTCCGAGTGCCTCCACAGGTAATCGTGCGACTTAATTAATCTGCACCCTCAGGAAACCAATATCGTCTGCATTCCTCTCGTGTTCCGCTTCCTCCAGAAACCAATTCAAGTCAAAGTGCTGCTGCGCCCTCTCTTGACCGTCTTTACGAAGGGACTTCACGATCTGCGATCGCCGGGTCCTCCTGCCCAACAGTTGACCAGCTTCCTCTGCGGACCAACTGGGCCAGATAGCCCGAGTTTTGCGACAATCAAAATTGAAATCCAGCTGCATTTCATGAAAAGTGTGTGTCGGTGGTGACGTCTAGACAACACCCGATGAACAATCTTTGATATTTCACCAAAAAGCCGCCACCTTCAACGAAACGACGTGACATATGAAATGCGGAAATACTCTACATGCGTTTCGCTTTTTCATATTTCATATTTCATGGCGTTTCGTGATAAGTGTGTAGCCGGCATAAGAAAAACATTTTGTTGGAATAGGAATCAACCAAGTCCAAAGTTAAAATGAGCAGGAATTTTTGTTCTTACCCCCCCCCCCCCTCCTGAAAATATGTAGTTGGATTTTAGGACTTGGAAATTTTTCAACAGTAGGTACTCAATTCATAAGGATAGTTCGCGAATGAAGAATCGCTAAGGGCTGTCGTATCGAACGAATCGGAGCGAATTTTGGTTCCCGCTAGGAAGGTGGGATATTTTATCAACGTGACCCGTCTTTTTATCATTTTCAATTCGTATTTGTTTCAATCTGTTGCAGTTAACAAAAATCATAAATTCGGCAATGGAGATTGTTAACGAATGCTCGTCGATAAAGAATGAAATGATCTCGAACAACGCTCAGCGACATGTTATGCTGCAGTCAGAAGCTCACATCGTACAGACTACAAATCCCATTAGTGTGTATCATAATCATCATCATCATCATCTTGAGCAGCAGCAGCAGCAGCAGCAGCAGCTTGATGGCATTTTACATAATCCTGAAACTGTGCCAAAGCAAATGACCAATACGAATACCATGTCCACGGTGCCAGTTCCTCTTCAAGTTCTTTCTTCCGTCGCCGATCGGAAGTACGAGGTTTCGTCGGAGTTTTATTCGACGACAACGACGGCAATGACCTCGACCAGTCCCACGATCACTAGAAAAAAAAGAAAACCAGACGACCTGCCACCAGCTCTGCCGATGTTCAGATCGCCAACTACTGTAGCGACAGTGGTTGCTGCGGTGGATAAAAGACCTATTTACGAAATTAATTGCAACGATCACTCGTTAATGCCGGATAATTATACGACGACTTTTGACTGTGGTCTGTCTTGGCAGACATCCACATTATCGGCCGCTAATTCTTCCGTCGTCGGCAAATGGTGGACGTGACAATTCGAGTCTTAATTTTTTTTTGTAGCTTTGCTTTACGTAAAAATATATTTGGTTTTTGACTAAAGTTTATCGCAAAGAATGGGCTATGGAATTAAAAAATGTTATGCATTTCGCGAACACGTATTCTGCTTAATCATCACACGTTAATCGTTTTGAAAAAAGGTCCGACATGGTCGCAAGTAGTTGACGAAATAATAGCCAGCTGAGAGATTTAGGTCAGAGTCGTATTTGTGTATGTATTTCCGAAGTTCGTTCGAAGACCGTCAGAGTGCCCATTCTTAATTTAAAGTAAAAGACGACAAGTAAGATAACGGATTATTGCCGATAGTCGGAGTATCGACTTAGACGGAGTTCTGATACTGCACGACAACACGCGGCCCCATCTTCACTCCGCTGTGACCAATGTTTTGGCCTTGTACGACTGGGAACCCTTTCCCACCCCCTTACTCTCCTGATTGCAACCTCGACCTTTTTTGTAAACTGAAGCAACCCATGCAGGGATCGAGATTTGTAAACTTAAATGACGTCAATCTAGCCGTGACCCGACGCATCCGAGAGCTCAACTCCCGCCGGGCCGCAGACGGAGTCCGGAACCTTCCGAATCGTTGGCAGCGGGTCATCGAGTCGGGGGAGGTTTATATTGAAAGGCGGGAAAGAGATGTACCGGAGATTCTGAATTTTTTTTTTTTTCATATTCATAATTGTGCATTACTTTTGAAATGACCCTCGTAATAGTTTGCTTGTACTCGTTATTGTGTGAACACGAATCGAATAAGAAAAAAGAGACTGGAGAAACGTTGCGTAACAAAGTTATTGGACTGAACGGTGGATGCGCAAAAGAAAATAATGTTAAACTGACTGAGGGAGAGAGGTATCTGGGTGCATTCGCAGAAGGATAGCACAGTACTGTGGCGGTGCAACACAAAAGCCGCGAATGTCTCGAAAGAATTCGTGAGCGTTGTTCTGTTCTAATCTTTAAACAGATTTTTGTTTCGGCTGAAAAGCCTGATACACAAATTCCAATATATCTAATCCCGAAGATTCCTGTTTGTCATCTTAAATTTGTATTATATAAGAATGTTAAAGAGGTCGTATCTTTATATGGCTCCGAAAGGATTTAGTTTCATATCTTTTCAGGCGTTCGAAATAATAAGCGATTTTAGTTCGGATAGTGCCCGAATTGATAATAACATAAATATCTTGGAAACCGTTTCTTTACTTTACATAGTTTCTTTAGCACCGGTTGTTGACGAGTTCTATGCAATATTAGGGTACGGGAGTAATTGAGAGTTAGTTGAATTTCTACCTGCGTAAAGTTGGTTGCATTTCGAAGAACCAATCCTAGCATTCTACTAACAACATTCACAGTATTTTTTAAACGGCTTTAATGCGTTATTTTAGTGTAGAGAATCACTCCATGACCCTCGACCTCCTTAATTGATTCAAGCGCACGGCCGTCTACTATACAGCGGATTAGAAGTCGACTGTGTTTTCGCGTACAGATACTTAAGAAAGGAACATTTATCTACTTTGAAGGGTAAATTGTCCTTTTCTCCATATTATACCGTGAGGGCATGAAGATCAAGTTGAATGTAAAATCTGGGTATCAGTTACAGAACTAGCCCACCTAAAAACATCTCAATGTTGTCCGTATATAGTAGAATTTTAGAATATCTATCGTATTCACTTAGTCATTAGTAAACAGTAGAAGTAGAAGGGGGCCCGTTGTCATAACGGCGAACAGACGTTTCGGACTCCAGCTTAATAATATTTTATTCGAGTATTCGCACTTCAAAATACATACGCTATTATGCTAACAAAATGGTACTAAGTACGACGCTTCATGATAAACTAAATTAATAACTATTATAGAAACTACGCGAAGAATATGGACGAAGGAACGAGTGAACAGTGGCAATACGAAGCACCCGGTACGTGAAAGATTTTACAACTGGATGCAAATCACACCAGCAAATATTCGATGATTCGAGTACGTTTACTTACAGTATTTTCACGGCGAGAAGTTCTCTGCGAGTATCAAAGAACATGATAACGTCGCATAGGGAAAATATTTCCAGTATGTAGTTGCCCGTGGACCGCGACCATATCGGAAGGCATAATACTGCGCCGGTTAAAATGAAGTTGAATATCTTTTTCGAAACGATCGCACACAATTATCGGCTAATTTTCAGGGTTGTTCAATCCGCAGTTTGAACGATTTTCTCGAGTTGAAAATAGAGTCGAATTCCGTTTAGGACCCACGTCCGAGGTCAGAACACTCCGGAGGACAGAGAATGTCATTTCGCACACGGCGAATAAATTAACTTACTGTTAAAGATATCGTGACGCGGGTACGATCGTCTTCTAGCTCCGGATTTCTTGTCTCTATTATCCGTTCGTATTTAACTACCCCTATGCTTCAGTGACACTTTAGTGACCAATATGGCCGCCGGTCGAACTCTATCTCATCTAGCCATACTACTCGTGGGTAACGGCGGCAGTGTTAGATTTGAAAATTTGGGGTATACTCAGACGAACATCACCGAACCGAATTGGCGAGAAATATAACGATGTACTCGTACCGGAAGACGAACCTCGATCGTCGGAATATAAATAACTCTTGGCGCCGACAGCAGCAGCAGTAGTGACGACGATCGAATCGCATGATGTATTCCCGATGTGACGTATCGAGTCTCCACTTTCGTCCGGACTAGATGTAGAGTGTACTGCGGCGGCTTCAAGTGTGCGTTGCATAGTTGAGCCCATCCATCGTAACAGACGCGACTCACTTTTTACATCATCCAGCGAGCGTGCAATTTCGTTGAAAACTCGTTGCTCGTTACTCACAGCGACGGGAGTGGTAAACGACGCTTGTGTCGGCGCTATCTTCGTTTCCGCTGACGTTGCGACTATTTCCACATTCGCCAAGTAACGATTTGTCGCTGCCATCGGCGCTGCACAATCCCCTATCAAAGACCGGTCTACGTGTTTACGTTTGTCCATGTCCACGTCCGCATTGTCATCTCCAAGTCGATTATCTTTAGGAATGTTTACTTGTAACATTTGCCGAACGAATTCTTCCTCTTCGATGGTTTCGTAACCTTCGCTCGATTCGCTACATCTCGCAGTCGTTGTTTTCGCTTTTGTAATCAGTTCTTCGGGGACGTCGCCTACCGACATGATACCGCGCTTTAAGAGCTCATCGACCGGGAGGGTGTCAATTTCACGGTCTTCCATCTTCCCAGTATCCAATATAATCCGGCTTGAAAGAGACGACGGATCTATGTTTTCAATTTCGGTAGAGTGGCGGGTCACGGGACCATTCGTCCGGCCATCGGTGGCGGTAACGCTTGCAATAACGTTGGAAGTAGAATAATGGCTGCCAATGTCACCTTTGGCTTCGCTGCGTCCGCCGTAAAATGTGGAATTGCAATTCGCGCTCGCTTCGTCGGCTGTGGGTGAAACAGACAATTTGGCACCGGATACAGTTACGACCTGAGAAGCAGACGACGAAATGTCTCGTTGATCTTCGAACGAATCAGCGTAGTACGTTAGTTCTTTATTCGAAAATAGCAGTTTACGCGCGTGTTTCGACGCAGGCAAAGCCGTTCCTTGACAACATGACGCGTCTTTGCAAAGTAGTCGTGACGCCGGTGACGGCGGCCGCTGTTTTTCATTAGTGACTGAGGTAGGGTGATCGACTGCGACTGCATTAGTGGCAGAATCAGCAGCAACATGGTCGAGTTCACTAGTAGAAGCAAAGTAGGAGGAGGACGAGGAAGATGAAGAATTTTGGGGATTGCAAGCTGCTCGTAGGTATTGTAACAATAAAGACCGAGCGGGTGCTGGTTGCTCGAAACTAGTCCTGCTATCAGTGTCGTTGTATGTCTCGTCTGACATACGCCGTCGCCTAGTGGACGTAGTTTTTCCCCGCTGCAAATCTCTCCGGATCTTTCGCGAACAAACTAGTGGTGGATCTACAGCCGTTGCGTCGTCGTTTATGCGTGCGTTAGCTGGCATCACTTCTGAGTCAGAAAAATATTGGCCATCACCGACGTCATTGTCATCGTCAACATCGTGAAACCGATTCGCGAGGCAAACGGTATTAGTCGACGCAACATCCAAATTTTCTATACTCTGCGGGCTCATCAACAAGAGTTTGGCGACGTAGTAACCGATGTCGTCAACTAGCGCCGATTCGTCACCGTTCGTACGCCGATAGTTTTGTTCGTTATTTTTCATCGCGTGAACAGCGGTATCGGCTGCGTTTCCTGTCTTTTCTGGCGCCGCCAAAGGTGGTACATTCTCTTGTCCAACAAATGAGCCACAGTTTTCACGTATCTCACGACGCGGATTTGTATCGTACTTTTTTTCAGCACGTATAGTGACAACCAAGTCACGGTCTACGCGTATGTAAGCGTGAGCGTGCGATTGCTTTGACTTTGATCGTTTTTCAGGCTTTCGCGTAAATTCGGTGGAGGTTCCGTCCGAGATTCGCGACCGTTCATCACGCGTGACCGCATCGTGCTTACTAGCATCGGCGTTCACCATTTTTGACGCCAATGATACCCCGCGAATTCCGCCATCGTACTGTCTGTTACTAGCGAGCACTTGCACGTTAGCTTTCATCTTGCGTCGTCCTTCGTTGTCCGCCAAAATGTCGGCCTCTTTTGTAGCGTCATCGTCTTGAAAGCGCCGTTTCATCGGACCCGTCGTCGTCGCCGTCGCCGTCGCCATCATCATCGTCCTCTTTCTCGTACAGCTTTCCGTTCGTATCCTGCGAGCGCTCGACATTACCGTCTGCCGTTATTTCAGCGCCGTACAATTCGGCGACCAATAACTGTTTCTTAACGTTTACTCGCTTCAAATCACGCGTCATACTATCGAGGTTGCTTTTTTTATCGGTCATTTTCGCGGAGGAAGACGTCAACTGCTGCGGTGGCAATGTGTCTACTAGGTCAGCGTCGTCGGCAACTACCGTCGTCAGTATTTCTGCGTCACTGGCGGTGACACTTTTTTCACGCCCGCCAAGCAAATATTCGAAATACCGGACAGGCTTACGACGCTTTACAGCCACGTTAGGATTCTGAAAAATAGGGGATAAAATTAGGTTCGTATAAATACGCGGCCAAATTACACGGCATCAATCTTCAAACGGTTACGAATTAACAATACTTACCGGCAACGAATAAATTCTTCTACGCAATACTTTCTCTTTTTGCTCTAAAATTCTGATTCTGTCGTGAACTAAACGGGCGTAAGTCAGATCGAGCTGATTTCTTTCCATGTTAACATGCGACAGCGGATCATCCGGACTGAAAATCTGAAATACAAACACGCAGAGTGGTACAGCAATCTGCGCAATAATTGGTGCTCCATGTGCTTTACTTACGCCCGATTAGGGACTGGAAATACGAATATAACAGAGGCTTTATATTTCGCACGCCGTAATCGCAACTTCCCACCTTTTCTTCTTCTTTTTTTTTTTTTAATTTTACTTTTCATTATTTATTTATTTATTTATTTATTTTAAAAGATGGTATTTATAGTGCCGCCCGACAGCCCACCGGCCAATTAGGGGACGACACTTTAATAATAATAATAATAATAATAACAATAATAATAGAATTCTATATCCAGCCGTGAGTGACCACACCCCGCCTCCCCCACTCGACCCCGCACTCCCCCCCTCCGACCAAGCAAAAAATGTTAGGTTTCGGCAAGGGACCACTAAAAACCTCTATTGTCCTTTCTGTACATCTCTGTTAACGCATTTACTGTTCTTTCTTTGTATTTTTCTTTACTTTCAAAAAAAATGTCGATTTCTGGATCTATATTAGTCAGTGTGTTATAGAGTTTCATGGATTTATTCAGCGGCAATAAACTGCGATGGACTGTACGGCATTGCTCTACTTGAAAGAGAGATCGCGTTCGACAGGTTCTACTTGGAGCGTATAAATTTATTCTTTCCAGAAGAAAGGGGGAGTCAAGCTTTGCATATAATATATCTCTAAGCAGTATCCAGTATCATTAGGGCTAAGTCCCTCCTTATTCTCAATGTTGTTATTTCGTATCCAAGAACCAGTTCTGTGTATGATATGGAATAATCGTAGTAACCAAAATCTCTATAGTACAGGTATTTTAAAAAGAGTTTTTGTATACGTTCTAGCGTTTTTATTTGTTCCTCCGCCGCCGGATGCCATACTACACTAGCGAAATCCAAATGCGACCTTACTAGGGTGAAGAACAAGACCTTAAGGGTAGAAACATTCCTGAAGTACCTTGTGTACCTTAGCATCGCGCCCATCCATACTGCGGTTCGTCTTGCTTGAAATTCCTTGTATCTGTCGTTTGTAATGAAGATAATTTTGGAGGATTACACCTAAATCTCTAATGTTATCTAGACTCTCTAATGTTTCTCCCTCAATTTTATATTTGCTTTCTAGAGGTTCTTTTTTTCGGCTGAAAGATACGGTTTTACATTTTTTAATATTTAGCGGTATTTGATTTTCCTTGCTCCATTCCACCAAAGCATCTAAGTCCTCCTGTAGTAAATCTACGTCCGTACTATTCCTAACTTCCGTATATAATTTTAAATCATCCGCGTACAATAGACATTTGGTGTTACGTAATCTTCCGTGAATGTCTGTCACATACAACAAAAATAGATATGGCCCCAGGTTGGACCCCTGTGGCACCCCAGAGGGCACTCATACACATGCGACTCAGCTCCCCGCAATGTTACATACTGTTTCCATCCGCGTAGGTACGACTCAAATAGGTTCAGAAGCGTGCGCGAAAAACCAATATTCTCCATTTTCTGTAGTAACCTAAGGTGATTCACTTTATTTAAAGGCTTTCTGGAAGTCGGTGTAGATAACATCAACTTGAGACGGTGTACGTGAGTCTAGCGCTTCCGTTAAGTAATGCGTAATTTCAAGTAAGTTTGTATGCATTGATTTATTTTTTACAAAGCCATGTTGCTGTTGCGGAATGATATCTTTAGTCTGCCAGTATAGTTTATCTGATTCTGTGGATTCAAAGACTTTCATCGGTACAGGAAGGTTAGCGATGGGCCTATGGTTTGATATATCTTGGGTTTAATTTTCTTTAGGTATTGAGGTTACTCTAGATATTACCCAGGAATGTGGAATTGTGTCGGTTTTGAGTACTACATTAAAAATGTGAGTTAAGGGTTCTTCCAGGAACTCTCTACATGCTTTGTAAACATATGGTGGTATCCCATCTGGTCCTATGCTTCGCTTTGGTTTCAACCTTTTCATTGCAACGGATGTGTCGACTATTGTGAGCTTTTTGAGGTCGATGTGGTTCGACCATTTACCTTTTTCTAAGTTACTACCACTCTTTGCGCTATGAGCGCTGAAGACAGATGAAAAATGCCTTGCGAAAGCCGTTGCTATTTCCTTAGGGTCTATGAGGGATTGTTCCCTGTACTGCATAACCGTGGGGGTGTTCCTATGATTTTTTTTTGAATTTATGTGCTGCCAAAAACTATTGGGATCCATTTTCATCTTTGCCTCTGTATTAGTGATATGTTTCTGATATGCATGCCTGATTAGTTTTTTGCTTTTATTTCTGAGGTAACAGTATTTTTCTTTCAGATTGTAGTCTCCTTTTTTCATTCTCGCTCTACATCTTTCCTTCTTTCTAATTATTTGTATAATTTCTGTTGTAAACCAGTTGGGGTAAGTTGGATATTTTCGATTTGAATTTCTTTGTGGAACCGTTTTCTCTATTATATCGTACATTTTCTTTTGAAAGAAATCGGCAGCTTTATCGCTATTATTTATCGCATACAGTGGTTTCCAGTCTATACTCTTTAATACCTTGATACATTGCATAAAAGTCAGCCTTCATGAAGATTCTTATCACATTAGGAGACCCTATAGAACCTGTACGAGCGTCGATTTTATTCATTTTGCTCTCATCATTATTATTACTATATTATTATTATTATTATTATTATTACGAATATCATTTGCGACAACCAGATTGGAACAACAAACTGTCTTGTCCCGCTATTCTACGAGCTTAAAATGTTTCCAAAACCAGCAGTAAGTCCTTAGAAAGAAAGAACAAAAGTCGACAACCCCCATCGTAGGTTTAAAAACCAAAATAACAATCTCCGCTTGTTCGACCAGCACAAAGCTGTGGATCATCGATGTTCGACAAAGAAAATCGAACAAGGTCGCTGATATTGCAAACGATCGTCTTGGACTTTTTTCCCAAGATATAAAACTTTCCGGATACGCGGCCTAAATAACCAGTGCGAACTATTACTGTGTTCGTATGAACATGGGATCATGTGTTACACTGGTACGACTATACGGTATTTACCTAGAAACTGCAATTCGCCACTTTTAACCAAATATTTTGCTGCCTTGCTTGTCACTGACTTCCTGTAAGAACCTTGATGGTAATTTCGCATTGTTCCGAGATAATTTAAGGCAATTGCTACTATAGCGCTAACCGTACGAGTTTAATTAGTTTTCACAATCACACGATCTGCAGTCGGAACACAAGGTAAAGATCACTGTCAGCTGCGGGCTTCGTTAGAATATAGGCGATGATCCGACGCACTGGAGTTTCTATCTTCAACTTCCAAACACGAAGGAGGAAATCCGAGCTTCGGAAGTCAACGATTACAAAAGAGTCGACTCGGAGGAAATTCTACATAGTAGTATTACGTAATACTCGTCGACAACACAATAATATGTGAGACCCTCTCGGACTATTCTTATTTCATAATTTTTTTCCCTTCCTTCGCAATACGCATTTCTTATTTCGCATCCGGAACAGAAGAGCAGTTCATTGTCTACTAGTCGGGTTAAATGCAAATTTCCCTCATCAATTCTTCTCATAATTTATAAAGCGAGTTCGATTTCTCGAAAATAACGATTCTCTCAATTTCTCGCAACGCGTATGCAAACTTCAGGTACGGGACACGAGGTAGTAACATACACGTGTACTCTACTCCTAAAATACAGAATGAGTAGGCGGCATACATATATGCATAATCAAAAAGGTGCACCGTGCCGAATCGTCATCCACTTTCTGGCTGGTCAAAGCAGTGGCGCGCTGTTGTCATTTACCTTGTAACCCTGATCGAAGGGAATATTTCGTTTATAGGTCTATGAAGAAATCTCAAGCTATTATAAAAACGAAAGCGTTTATCGAAAAAATGAATAGAATAAAATTTATAGTACATAAAATTTCCCTTCCATCGAGTCCACTTTTATTTCACTTTGATAAATTTTTCTAAAATGTGCAAGGCTTCGGCAGTTCCTTTTTTTTTTCACGTTCCTAAAATTGTCGAAGGGCAACGCTTTCGTGCGGCCACTCCAAATTAAGTATTCGCAAACGAAGATTAAAAAAATTGAAAACATACTTAGTTCACTTACTCCGTTAAAAGCGTAATCGTCCGAGTCCACCAAAATAAGTTCCGGTAAACCAAAGTTTTTAATAGATTTTGACTTCAACATTTCTGCATCGTAACTAGAAATGCGATAAATTACGAATTACACGGACACGTATGTGTCAATCTCGTAGATTACCACTGACGCAGACTAACAAATAGAATATGAGATGGCGGCCGGGCCGGGCTATTTCGAATACTTACAGTCTGCGTAACCTTTGACGAGAACTGAGAGTCGCAGCTCGACCCGTGATTCGATGACTGTCGTTGTTGTTGATTTCGTCTCCTCGTATTGGTTCCAACTC
Organism: Acanthococcus lagerstroemiae; assembly: GCA_031841125.1. NCBI lineage: Eukaryota > Metazoa > Arthropoda > Insecta > Hemiptera > Eriococcidae > Acanthococcus > Acanthococcus lagerstroemiae. The sequence continues at coordinate 34,930,025 of CM063114.1, read as the reverse complement.
GTTAATTCGACCCTTCTTCGATGGTTTCTTCGATTCCTCTACTTCGCCGACCTTTGAAGCGGTGATTTTCTTTCCATCGCGAATCTATCACGTTAAAATTACCTGGTTATTATACGATCGCATCGCTGTTCTCGTTCAGTGAACCGACAAGGCGTTCGAGGGAACGAAGAGCGATATTATTTCCAGCTAACAGAAAATTCTACGAGGCAATAAAAGCGTAGTTCTTACACGTTGAACGAAATTAGACCGTTCGTCATATTGCAAATATGTGAACTGGTGAAACTGACGGAAACATACAGCATTTAGTTGCTCTCTACATTTCCCAAATAAATTTCATATTAACACTAGTATGATTAAATTTCATGTTTTGTTGTTTTTTTTTGAAATTTTTAGCGAAATGTTTGAAGTAAATTTTTAATGTGAAATTTAAATGGTGGCAAATTGACTATAAAGTTTGTGGAAATAAAAAAAAAAAGTGAAAATATCTGTATTCTTAGCTTCCCGCTCATCAGTTCAAAAAAATAATTGGTTAGAATACTTTGAAAGAACTAATGGATGAACGAAGCGACTCTGTTATTCGTGAACGGCGAAAGAGACTCCGGGCTGCTAACGAAGAAAGACGAATCATCGCCGCAAATCATCGTACCGTCCTTATATCGGTTCTGACCCGCGTGCATCGTCTCATTCGAATTTTAGGAGACGGAACGCCGTACTCGATAGATTAGGAGTACAAACATTCGGGATGCTCCGACGGAGTGTTGCATATCCCTCCAAGTACATACCAGAAATGATCCTGATCCTAATGCACTTCCCGTTCAGCACTTACTTGTTCATCGTAAATTTTCCGATTGACATTGAGCACGCACTTTTCGTATCCGCTTCGAACAGCTGCGAGTTCTTTCGAATGGTGATCCCGTATTTCACGCAGTAGCCGATTTCCAGCGATCCGATGTCGGTTTTCAGCTTCATTTCTCATTTGCTCCAGCAACGCAACTGCGGTTCTCTTAGACAATTCTCTTACCTAACGAAAAGTGAAAAACACAAACAATGAAGTGATCGGTTTTTTATTTTTTACCCAATAGCTGATCGGTAAATACGAATTATAACACTGTGTTTCGAAAGGTAAATGCTTCGTTGTAAACAATGCCGGTAAACAAAAATAATTTTCCTAGGGAAGTTAAAGAAATCTTACCGAACTACACAACAGGATTAGTAAATAAGCGACACTCCTGCGTTTGCTTCACTCGGCTATGCCTCGTTCCGCGAACTTTTGCACTCGTTATCACTTAGTTACCGCTCCTGTTGTGTAATCTGCAATTACGAAAAGCTGAAGAGCAAAAAAGGATGAACGAAAGTATTTTATCAATATTTTACCGCTATTAATCGTTCTTGTCTTCGTCTAGTTTCATTGGATTGCCTGACTATATCATCCCGCGATAGGAACAAATCTTTCATCTCAGCTAGGCGTCAACTTCTGTTGAGTAGCTAAGATCGCCGACAGCCGGCAGGGAATAATTACAGACAGTACAGACTGCAATGCAAAAAATAATACTTATTTCTTATCTATGCTATGTAGAGTTGTTTACTGTACAAATAGAACGCTTTTTCTTGTCCTGGTGTAACACTGGTGTTAAAAGTGTCGGAAATTGTGGCAAATAGAACAAAGCTAATTGTTACAGTTTAATGTGATAGGTGTAATCTGGGTGTAATGCTCGAAACTAACTAACTTGTTGAAGACAAATAAAGGGCTTCTACTGTACTTTTATTCCTCAAAGAATGCAAAATATGCGCATAAAGAATTCTCTTTTTTTTGTGAAATATGCCAAAAAAATTCCCTACAAGTCCAAAATATTCAAAAATATTATTTCACTTATGGGTGCATTTTACAGGGAACAAGCAGCAATGCTGCACGACTAGGGTCGGCAAATGCTGCAATAGACCAGTTTTGTGTGACGTCACACCAGTGAGTTACTGTTAGTAAAAGTACCCGTATTTTTTCGTACGAACGTATTGACTCCCATAAGAAAAACACATGGAGCAAAGATCAGTATGTTACTACCTGAGAATAAGAAATTTGTTAGAAAGCAGAGGTATATATTTTTAATCCAGAAGGTTCTTAGCATTTGCTAATAAACTTCTGACCTCTAACAAGTTTCTTATTCTCAGGTAGTAACATAATGATCTTTGCTCCGCGTGTTTTTCTTATGGAAGTTATTACGTTCGCACGAAAAAAGACGGGTACTTCTTCTAACCGTAACCGAGAGTAGTAACACACTTTGTGACGTCATCACAAAACTGGTCTATTCCTATCGTCTGAATCTTAGACCATATAGTATATGTATATACATAGACCGCCGATAGCCTATGTAAACTGACGTTATCAGCCGTCGGAACATGGGAGGCGTGCTATAAGTCGGCACGGTTCTTATCACTATTTACTGCAACGGAACCCGAAGCGACTACGTTTATTTTTCTGTTCTCTATTCTGTTCTCTTGAGAATACTGTAAATGGAAAGATCTAGAACTATCTGTTTTGCATGCGGAAATGTACGAGCGTGTTCCTATTTCAGTAGGATACATAATTACATTCGCTAAATGCTTCTGATCTTGAACCCTGCAAAAAATTCATCCGAAAATCCGTTTCAATACTGTCACAATGTTAATCGATTTCAATTGAATCCAGATTTGTATCTGGTTTGTCTTCAAACGAGACGCCGTACTTGAATCTGTCAAATGACTGAGTTTATGTTTCGTATCGAACATCTTTCCAAATATACGCAAGAACAATTTGATCTCTTTTTGTCGCATGTTTACAAAACTGTCGTCCACAAAATAATTCACTCATTAAATCTTTCTTAAGGAATACAACATTAAATGATTTCACAGGGTGTTTTAGCGAAAAAGGACTGATTAGAACCTGCCGACTATAGCAGGCCTCCCATGTTACGACGTTGCTCTTATCACTACCGGCAGTCTATATGTATACTATATGGTCTAAGGTCTGAATCAAAGTCTATTCTGCTGAACATTAACGCACTCTATATTCATCAATAATAAACATCCTACAAAACTACGAACTACGACAGAATCGCCATCCATATTACCACTTGATAACGTCGATGATACTGATGAATTTCATGTAGCCGGCTGCCGTTATGTTTAATTCTCGATATAATGGAAAACAGGTTAATATGGAGCAACAAAAGAAGAAACAGGTATGTAAACTCTGATTGCCGAGTGATTGAATTATTTGGACGCCATTCAGTATAAGAGAACTGACCAGCAAAATCTGTTTTTTGAGAACACGTGATTCGAAGTTCGGAAGCCATGTACAAACTATATGCCATAGCGCTTACTGATAAGCTTTTTTCAATGTGAGTTCACATTTTTGAATCGGGGTCCCAATTTTGAAAGATTGTACTTTTGACGCTCTTTCTAACGATACTAATAACTCATTTTGATAGCGTCCAATTTACCGTTTGAATACCTTATCTGTCCATAGTTGGTAAAAGGAGGTCGCTCCTGGCTTTTTCTTCCTCAAAATTTCTTGTTTTTTCCTCGACGTTTTCAAATTCTTATTTTATTTCATGGTTTTGTTATGTTCTTCCAATTGGTCTATTTCTTCATGTGGCTTCGACGTTCGAGAAAACGTATCAATCTGTCAATCGCGTGTATAATTTGTATGCATCCGTCGGGATCCACTCAATTTGCCATTATCGTTAATCGTCCTACCACGTATTCGCACTTGGTTTGTCGCATCTCGTGAGAAACCTCGACGAAGCAGTTTTGCGAGGCCATGAAGTAGGAAAGTAGAGATAGGGATCTGATGGAAAGTAGGTTTAAGTCGATCCTCTTCATGTGATCGAAATATCTCTGAACAAAATCATTATGGGGTTCGAAAATTATTTGGTGTTTTAGTCTCTCTTCAAGTCATCGAAATACTTCCCATTGGTGGAAGCGTATGGCGATGCACGCCTGCGAAAATGGGTTCCCAGACACCGCACCCCTGGCCACGGGAACTGCCATTTCGAGTATCGTGTTAGTGACCAGAGGGCATCGAAAACCTTGGGAGTAAAACCATGTCGGGGTGTCAACCTTCTTTATTTACTTTTTAATGACAAAGTTATTTAGATCTGATGTGGTAATCGGATGTGTTACATTTCTTTCATTTTAATTGATAATTGGCAAATAATGACCACTAGGATGATCTTACGAATAGAAATCACCTATCGATATTAGTGAACGAATATAAAAGATTAATTTTCCATCCACAGGAACAAAGAACGATATTTCATGTTAATTCCCACTCATTTTTATTTTCGTATTGTTATCAGATATTCGGATTCCCCTTTGCCCACGTATGTAACTCGTATGAAGATTGTATTAGTGACAATTTATTTCACAACGGTTACAATCTTAATTACAATAATGATATTTTACTAATGTGATTGTTAATTATTATTATTACTATTATTATTATTATTATTACAATTATTATTACTATTATTATTACTATTATTGCTCAACTAGTGGACGGGTAGGAAGCACGAGAATCTGAACTTCCACCTGACCCAGATCTTGAACAGTCACGGGTGTTTTGGCACGTACGTGCACCGGATGGGTTTGGCAGCGAGCGCCGAGTGCACGCACTGCAGAAGAGGAGAGGAAGTTACGCCATGGCATACGCTGTTCGAGTGCGATGCATGGGAGCATGAGAGGTGCGGGGCGTTACCGATCGATCCCGGAGACGGCATGATCGACCGTCTTGCGCCGGATACCCTGGTCCTGGAGATGTTGACGAGCCGAACCGGTTGGAACCAGGTGTCGGCTTTTGTTTCGACCATCATGCGGAGGAAGATGAAGGTAGAGTGTTCGAGACAGAGGGCTGAAGGACAAGCTGAAGTTGCTGCTGCTGCTGCTGCTGCGGCGGATCCCGTTCAGTGGAGCTCGCCCGTAGTGCAAGGGCTGGAGCAGTCAGACAGAGTCTCACGTGAGAGTGAGTAAAGAGGAAGAGGCAGCGCGTCCGGCTGTGGGGATCCTGAATTCCAGGCGAGCACTCTGAGAGCACTCACCTCGATCAGTGGGAACCCCATGGTGGCCCTGGCAGGACGCGCGCACCATTCCGGCATGGAGAAATGGAGGCTTGGGCCCGGCCCCAAAGCGTTCCCCTCGGCGCTGATGCGATGCCCGAAAGGGTAGTTTCCGGTGCGGGGGGGTGCGGTGTCATAGAGGCCACTTTGGCATGCGTGCATCGCCATACGTACCACCCCACCAATTATTATTATTATTACAAGGTGTCTACAGGTTTGGAAAGTTTGGAAAAAAGAGTCAGGAATTTGAAAAGTAGGTCAGGAAGTTTGTAAATAGTCAGGAAATTCAACTATATTTTTAAGAAGTTTGGAAAAAGACAAAGAATGAACTCACGGAAAATTTTCTTCGTCGTTTAATTTTACTTCAGGCACACCTTCCTAATGCTTTCACCCAAAAATCAACTTCAAATTTCAGTTCATTTTAACCATAGCGTCTAGTAGTATAAACATAAATAGGTATATACTGTCTATACTGTAAAGGTTTAAGAAGAGAAAAAAAAAAGTTTGGAAACAGTCAGGAATTTATATTTTTCCATTCTTGTAGACACCTTGTATTATTATTATTATTATTACTACTACTACTGCTGCTACTACTACTACTACTACTACTACTACGAGAGAATTAAATACTGAATTATTTCGACTGTTATGAAATTGTCTTCTGCAGAAATTGGGTACCAGCGGAAAACAAGTGAATTACAAGCAGTTAACTTTAACTACAGTTTGTTCTTCATATAACAATCGTCCACGAACAGAAGATAGAAATGAGTGTCCTGATCAGTTGCGCCGAGGTAAGGCTGAACGTATTGTAGAAAGAACGAATTATATCATTTTCTAAACAATTTTTATTTTCTACTTGAAAGCTTGTATCCACATAATGCTTAGATAGGTGGCTGGTTACCCAATCATTAGCTAAAATTATCGATTTTTAGTTTCTACATTCTGAAAAACAGCGATACTAATTTCAGGCCAGACATAGGCACGAGGTAGGATCGAGCGTGCATTAGCATTAAACGTGAATGCAGGGAATCGAGAATGACATTCATTATTTTTTCGTTTAAACGAACCAGTGTTATCTTTGGATAGAGGTTACAAGAACTTATTGTATAAAATTCGTTTATTTTCTTATTTTCTTTCAGTTGTTGATCATTCTACGGATAGACCACTCTCTGAATATAATCAGGTATTAGCAGCGGCAGATTTTATGAAAACCCAGAAAAATCATAGCTCTGATTCTGAAAATATTTTTAACCAGTTGAATGTATCGCCGCCGCGAAAGAATTGGGTTTCCATTGATAATGTTCACCGTGAATCGTGTGACGAAGCGTACAACGATTTATTGTGTCAGCTCGAAAATTCACCTCCGAAAAAGCACTGTAATCGTGATGCAGTTGAACCATCTGGTTGTTCGAATTCGTTCTTCGGCATCGATCGTCGAGATTCGAAACGATTGAAATTGTCTCGAATTGCGCCTCGTACGAAGAATATGCGCGTGCCAACCAATGCCGACGATTCGTTTAGGGCCGTCGGGTGTGTCAAATATACCTGCGTTAAAAATGCAGCGGAAAATCGCCGCTGCAAAGATGAGCGATGCGATATCGATTATTCGGATGCAAATGAGAAGATATTACGATTGAACGACGATGAATTGGTTAGACGAGTTGTCGACGCCAAGTCGTCACAACCGGTTCTTACTCGTGATTCTTTTCCAGCCGAGTCGCAAAAATTGTATGAGTCAGTTTTTGATAAATTAGTTTCTCCGACTGATGGTAGTCGCAATCTCGATTCCCTAGCTGTTGTTGAAACGGAGCAGGAAGAATTTGCCGGTACGAGTTTAGCGGATATCGAAACTTTGTATAATCTCATAGATCACGATTGGCAAACTAAACTGACAGAAATAAAGTAAGTATGCTGTGTCACATTTCTCCCTTCTAACGATATCCAAGATTTGCTTGGTTTAAGGTACGATTGAATAACCACCCTACCATGTTAGGGCTCTGTATGGGGAGTGACGCCATATCGCGCCCGTGGATGCCGAGTTCAGCTACGCGAAGCGCACCCCCTATTCAATTCGGCATATACGGGCGCGGTTGGATCCAAAATGGTGTATGTCCGCCCTCCACATATAAAGCTCTAACCATGTACGTTAGGGGTCATAACGACAAAGAGGGCTGCTGCTTATTATTGTTTTCTGCAGCTTCAGAGAGAAGTATGCCCCGTCTCTCGCGCTCTTTTCGGATTAACTTGTGTTGTTATATTCCTTAGTCTCTCGATTAGTAGGTTGTGTCTCTCCACTTTTATTCTCTCCCCTATGCTCATCTTTTCATTTTTGATAAGGATTTACACTTTGTATCCTTCATTATTTGCTCTTCATAGCTTATTCTTTACCTTCCTTTCCAGTTCTTTCACTCAACCATTCCCGCTAGTAGTAATAACAATATCCCTTGATATTTTACATTATGACCTTTAATTTTAACTCTTAGACTCTATACACATATATTCCGAATTTCTCTTTTCCTTCCTATTCGCCTCAGTACTGAGTATTGTCAATGGTATCTCCCCCCCCCCTTCCGTGCTACTGAAAGATCCTCTTGGTCGAAGAATACAACGCGTAGCTTCGTGATTTGTAATATACTCTGTGAAGACAGATCTCGAGAATGCCGCTGAAGCACGTTGATGGCGTTTATCAATTTGATTGATTATTTTTCCCCTTTTTATTTTTTCTGTTCTAGCAAATTGAATTTGAACGAGTGGAAACGTTGCCAAGTAGTAAGGGTTGAACATTCAAATTTCGACCTGATTCTTCATTTAAGAGAGTACAGTAAAATGCATCGTATTTGCGCTTCGACTTCGTGTGTTGTGAAAGGATATTGGTAAAGTATAGTCTACTGTCTAGTTCCGATTTTATTTGTCCCAACGAACAGAGAGTTGGGCTGGTAGACCAACCAGGCTATTATATGAATTCATACCTGCTCCGCCTAGCGTTTCACGGTTGTAAGCCAATTCAATCATTCTATGTACTAGTTAGGCGGAATGACGTATGACTGCAGCACTCATTTGCGAGTCGTGCCACAAATCATATTTTCATCGTAGTTGCTCACTTCACGCCCTCGGTTTTTTTGTAATTGGTTATTTCATTTTCGGCTGAAAGATCGTGTTCCGTTTGTTTATTCCATTTTAGGGGCGATTTTCCCTTGAAACCGAACGATATTATTAGTATAAAAGCAGCTTGTTACGACGCCTCCGCTGGTCGCTGGTGCATCGATGATGATGCCGGTTACATCGTTAAACATCCTGATTTACTCATTACGGGCACTAGTATTGTTGGCTCGCTGTTTTGTCAGCGACAAGCGATTCTCGGTCATCTGTTTCCCGGAGTAGAAGCTAAAAATAGCTCTATGTTGGTGGGCTCATTAGTTCACGAATTGCTACAGGAAGTACTGCTTTTCATTTTTCTCTCATTTTCTTCGAACGAGCGGCTGTTCCGTTCGTACAATGTTGTTGTCGTTTCTCTGAATATGTATGGAAAACTTGCAGATTTTGCGAAACAAAATTTATTCGGAAGATGGGATGAAACGCGTGGTTGCGAATATAGTTTCAAGTACGAAAACGTTATTTTTGGCGTACCAGTTTGACGTGTCGTTGAACAAACTGGAAATCGAACTGAAAAACTTTATTCCGGTTATCGTCGAGTTCGTAAATACCTACCTATTGGATAGCGAGTTAGTGTATTCTTCGTACATTAAAATTAAATTGTAGGAACATTAATGGCTCATCAGAGACCGAGTAGAACTAAACAGTTCTTCAAGAAATTCAGCTCTTGTGGGCCAAAAAAACTGTTTACAATAATGTACGAAAAATTTTTTTGTTACATTATTTTTCCTTATAATTCTGGATAGAACGTCCATTCCATCCTTGTGGTCCATTGTGAATGCGTATAGTACTTACTGTATGTGTGTACAGAACTCAGAACTGGTATACGGGGGTCATTCGGAAAGTAAAGGTTCCGACCCCTGGCGTGCGTTCGAAAATGAATGAAAATAAAATCGGTAAAAAAGGTTTTATTCTCTGAAGTTTCTAGTTTTTTCCTATAATATAATGACCGTTAAGATTAACATATTTTTCACCCCTAGTAATTAACTTTGAAGTACTGTCCTTATAAAATTTTCCGTCCAGATTTTTGAATACTTGTAGGACATGATTTTTAAGCGATTCGTCGTCGTCGTGTTTCTCGTTTAAAGTCAGGGAATAGAGCTTAATCAGTGGGCGTCATGTCAGGATTATATGGCGGATGAGGAACAATAAACCATGTGAATGACTCGATAAGAGCATTGATGGAGCGCGTCGTGTGCAGTCGAGCGTTATCGTGCAACATTTGGATTCCTTTCCACAACAGTTTGCCGGGACGCCGGTTTTCATCGCTTTCCTAAGCGGGGCCGTATACACGGGGGGAGGGGGTGTCTGACACCCCCTCCCCCAGGAACGGCCGTGCGCTTGAAAATTCAGGAAAATACGGATCTCAGAAACATTAGAAAAATAAATTTTTAATTTAGTTTAAAATACCCCATATGTTTGGTCAATCTCCCCCCCTTCGCCATATTCCTCAATACGGCACTGTTCCTGAGGTTCCTCAAGGTCTCTTGATAACTTTGGACGTTGATAGTCGCCTCACGTTCCATAAATTCCACTAAGAGAGTACCTTGGTTATACGGTGCGCTCCACCAATGCTCTTTATCGATTCATTTAAAAATGGTCTATTGTTCCTCATCCGCCGTATAGTCCTGACATGGCGCCCAGTGATTATGCTCTATTCCCTCACCTTAAACGAGAACTTGCCGGAGAAAAAAGCGACGACGACGACGAATCGCTTAAAAATCATGTCCTACAAGTGTTCAAAAATCTGGACGGAAGATTTTATAAGGACAGTACTTCAAAGTTAATTACTAGAATAATGTGTTAGTCTTAACGGTCATTATATCGAGAAAAATTAGAAACTTCAGAGAATAAAATCTTTTTTACCGATTTCATTTCCGTTCATTTTTTCACGAACGTCAGAGGTGCGGAACCTTATAGGTACTTTCCGGACGACCCTCGTGTATGACGTTCGTTAAATTTTTTATTTCATTTCTTACTCTCTGAATTTCTTACGCTAGAAAAATGAAGAATCAAGAAGTCGTACGGAAAAATGCTCGCAGGAATCAAAAAATCCGGTCAGCTGCAAAGAATTGGCCGAAGTGATCTGTGTAGCAATTTTTCGTTTCGAGTTTTGGGTCGCGATTAGTCTGCGATTACTAATTGCCGTTTAGTTTCTTGTATTCGAAGTTGATATAGTAAAGGTAATCCGAAAGAATAAGTTCAGAAAAATTGGGAGATATGTAACGTATTCGGGTGTGTTTGGACTGCCTGTGCAATGGTCGCGTAATTTTACGCAAAAATCAATAGTTTTCTAACAATTACAATAGTGCCGGCATGTTTCGCGCCTCGGCCTATCAATTTGCATAGAATAAGCTAAAAGACAGAAATGCTGATAGATTAAGTCGCATTTGGCATACTCGAGGATTTAATTTCGCTAATATTTTTGAAATTTGAATTGTTAAATTGTAGCGGTCGATATAAGACGTGGTCCGGCAAAATATTGGAGGTTTCGAGTATCGAAGAGAATTTTTGGGTGCCGGCCTTGGGCATCAAAGGAAAAACGGATTTTGTCGTGAAAGCTGAAATAAACGGAGAAATTCGGGTAATTAGATTTTTCATTTGTACGGAAGTTCTTTCTGGAACCGGTATTGAATTGTTCGGCGATTGAAGCGTGCGTTCCTAACGAACAATGTTTGAGAAGGAAATACGCGTATTTTTAAGTTCTCTGGGCCTGCTTCAACGACGCGGTCAGTACGATGCTGTTTCGAACAACCAGAGACAAGTGCTCCTGGTACCTTTCCAGTTGAAATTTTTCGACGGATCGTTCTTTGCGAAAGTGGTAGTTCCGCGTCTAAAACGTGTTCGTGTCTTAATTCCGTCAAAATTTCGTTAATCTATTCAAAAAGTGGCTCGAGTCGACCTCAAACATTGTTTAATGCGCCTTGTAGATCTGCAAAAATCTGGGAGGCGGTAAGCTCTGGCCTGGTCAATGTATGTTGGTTTATTAGGTACCTATACCTGATTCTGCGAAAACCGTGGCGTTCATTCGTAACGTAGAAAAGTACGTTGCCGCGTTTTCATCCACATGACCCTATTACACGCGAGTACGCGCGGTAATCCGCCGTGTTTTAACTTAATTATTAGTTTTTTTCTCCGCAGATTTTACCATTAGAGTTGAAAACGGGTCGGGCAACCAACTCTACCGAACACAGAGGTCAAATAGTTTTATATTCGATGATGATGTCGGAATTAGGGATTGAGACGCACTCCGGATTATTGCTTTATTTGCGGTAAGAAATTAATAGCGATTGATTATTCGGCCTCGTGCCACATTTCACGGCATACGGCAACAATGTTCGTGCTAGGTACGTGAAATTCTTCGTTACCCGCTACAGACTCCGATTCCAGCTTCGAAGGTTGTCGCTATTGGAGAATTCTTAGCTCGCTAAAAGATACGAAAACAACGTACTGTATACGGGCACGTATAACACGTAGTGGAGTTTTGAGAACTTTGTTTCAGAAAATGTTTTTTTGTCGCGAATATAACACGCACCATTGGACAAGAAATAATGAAAACGTTTTATTGGAACAACTGTTTTCTAATATTTACAAGAAGTTAGGTAATTATAAAAAAGGGAAAGGAAACTGTTATTCGTTCTCTTTATTGTCGGTATCTGTATTATCTTCGCTCCTACCGTCTTCTGATGCTGACGAACTTTCAAGTTCCGAATCTTCCCACAAAATATCGTCTTCGGAACTATCGAGAGCGTTTGAGATGCAGGTTTTTCTAAGACTTACTAAAGTTTCAAGTTATAACGCGCAGTAGGGATTTTAGATACCCTAAAAGTGACAATGGTGTTATACGCGCGCGTACACGATAGTTCTTACGCGTATATCATGTAAAATACCTTCGCTTGTGATCGCGGCTGTTTCCTAATATGGTATGCGGTACGATCGCGGCGATATTATTCGAGAATGAATGCGGGGTAGATTATTCGATCAGAGCCGTGATTCGACGTTGTATTGTATGGGCAACTCGTATGCCTTATTGAACTCACAGCAATAGCCGGACGGATGTACCCTTATTCCGATTTTATGTTGCAGACATAATACGCTGAGCGAAATAAACCCGAAATATGCGGAACGCCGCGGTCTAGTATCTGTCAGAAATAATTTGGTCGACTGGTACGTAGCGAATGAACGCTTCGATTTATCGGCGGGTGCTAACTTATTTATTCCCAAATTACCGGAGCCGATTAATCATCATTCAGGTTGCGCCAAATGTCCGTACTTGACCGTCTGTTCGGCCGCCGCATTGTCGTAAGTGATCTCAATCGAGTCGGTGGTGTACGCTGTAGATTTATGTACCTATCAGAGCAGTGCACGATACCGATATCGGTACTCGGGTATCGTATCGTAGCAGAGCGACTACCGATTACGTACTCGGTAGTCGGTTTCACCGATACGATACCGAGTAATACTCGTTCAGGAATCGTTTTATGATTAGCGCTGTATTTTAGGTGGTGCAGTAGTGATGCCTTATCAGTGATACTTTTTATCGGCGATACCATATCACGAAAACGACTACCTGTCGCTACAATACCGAGTATACTCGGTATCGGCCGATACTATTCGGTATCGTTTTAAGCGATACGATACCGAATACCACATGAGTATATACTCGTATCGAGCACTGCTCTGGTACCTATACAATGTTTCCGTACAGGCTTGTGAACAACGACACTCGCGCTCGTTTTATTCGATTAAAGGCGGAGGAGAAGCTTGTTTTAAGTATCGGAATTCTCGCATTTTGAACATCCTTCCGCCCTTGTATGTCTGAAAAAAATTTAACGCCGATAAAACGAAACAAAATTTTACGACTACTCGAGGCCTTATGAAATATCGCCGAATGGCATTTATAGATCTAAAATTATCTCTAGATCGACGACGACCTGATACCTGTTGCCACAAACAGTAAATAACGACTCGACTCGCATTATGTTTTTTTTTTTTGTTTGTTTTTTTAGATGTTCCTCGGTGGAATTAGTTCTAAAATCGGAAAAACGAAAACGAATGAATGGAATATCATACTCGTATAACTCGTATCGAGAAAATGAGTAGCGTTCCGTGTCAGTCCATTTTAATGTTCACAAATCATTTTATTTCGACATTTACTTCACTAATACCTACTAGAGTCCTGCACGATCACGCGTTTACGTATAAAACGAGTTAACTCGTCAGCGCACGGTTACGAGTTTACCCGTCTGATAAACGAATTCGACCCATACTACCCCGGTAAAAATTGATCCGGAAAACCCGTGATTCAGTTTTAACGCCTTTCGTTTGTACTTTGCTAAGATTGATCTCCACCGTTCTCTAGTAATTTATACTTTTTCCATTATCACACAAATTTACAAATTTTAACAATAATATATTCTAAAAAACAGTTTTAAGGGAAAAAAATTGATGTTGAAGAATTACGAGTAGAGTTACGGGTGCATCCGTAACTTTACTCGCCGTGAACAGGTCAGAAGTTACCCGGATAGGATTTGACCCGTTTACTCGAAACTCGTATCCGCATGCGGTACGAGTAGTAATCGGATTTAACCAGGTTACGGTTGGAATCGTGTAGGACTCTGGTACCTACCGTAGCTACATCCATAATATGTAGGTAACGTATCGTTATGCTAAGTGTTGTTGTATTTCTCGTAATTACAGGGAAAAAGAGCGAGTCAGTCTGGCCGAGAATAATCCCTTGAACGCGTTAATTCCAGCATCTACTTCGCATTTATCTCCTAGTCACATTCGTTTCGTGTTTCATTGGGTCGGTTTACTTAAATTAGATGAAACGGAAAAGCGAAATGAATCTTCGATCGACATTTCCGATGTCTGGTATATCGACGCTGCAATTCGGTACGTAAGCGTTAATGTAGTTGTAAGTCCAACAGGGTTGGTGCAATTAACCGAAATAATTATTCGGATCACGGATTATCGGGAAAAACTCATTCGTATCACGGATCGGTTATGAAAAGATGATTCGACTCACGGATGACGGATAGTTCATTAAAAAAATGATTCCGACGAAGGATGACGAATCAGCCCAAAAAAATGATTTGGATCAACTGTTTCGGACCCCCCCCCCTTTCTTTTAATTAAATTTCAATGGTAGTGATGTGTGTGTTCATGATTCACCAATTCATCCAAGAGAATAAAACATAAAGTCTTAATGTTGGTTTGTACCTATTTTTCGAACTTGGCGTAATACCGTCAAAACTAAGGAAAATTTTGGTTCACGGATTGTTGAGAGAAAAATTGTTCGGTTCGCAAAGTTGTGGATCCGAAGTTGATTCGGATTAGTCCAGCTTGACGTCCGAGCGGCTGACATCTCATTGCCGCCGTGTGCGGTCCATACTCCATACAAATGTGTGATAATTATTCTATGGTATGGTATGATAGGGTACGATGTGGTGTGATACTAGATACAGTTTGGCTGTAATGTTTACTTAAATCTGATTAAGTAATTTTACCTGCGCCTACTCCGAATTAATTCAGCTTGCTACGTATTTATTTCGAAATTGTAATCTTTCGCTTTCTTACTCATGCGATTGTACAGGCAAACACGAGGGTTCTGTATTGACAAACTAAAGGTAGTCGATGTTCGGAATTCCGGAGCGAAATACATTCATAGTTTGAAACGCTGTTCGACGGACGCGTTTTACGATTTGACCAAGTCCAGCTTGGTGGAAGGCGATTACATCGTCGTGAGCAGCGAATCTAGAATCGCAATCGCGCTTGGATTTGTACGCGATATCTCCGAGTGTTCCATTTGCTTGGAAATTGATCGGTAATTGAGACTTCTTTTTCCTTCTTTGTTTTTTTGTCGGGTTGACGATGACGAATAACAACCTTCAAGGGAATATTTGTACACGCCAGAAAAATGGAATGCTGGTAGTTTTAGCACCTTGTGGTACTATTTATTTATTCTTTGTGAACGGGAAGAAACGTTCAGCGTCCCCCTCCCCACATGTTGATTTTATCGGAGGTTTTTGTTCCTGAATGTTGCCCAGGTCTGCTGCTGTACCGCAAATAGAGTATTAGTTGATAGAGGTATGGTATATTTTGCTGTCGGGCGTACGTCGTGGCTTCATAAATAATTGGTTGCTAGGTCAATTTGTTTGTAAGAGTGCCAGTCAACTTAATAGTCGGTTTTGGCGCAAGTGAATTGCCAACCAGATCGGCAAATTGCGAACCGTGGGAGAAAATGCGATGTACACATGTACACGAACTGTCAACCGAACAAGAGTGTGTTGAAAATGAGATGTACGTGTTGCCAACCGAAACATTCGTCGCCCGGTACAGAGACGGACGAATTGCGAACTATTCTACTTGACGTTACAAAGTGGACGCTGTTAAGCAAAACCAAAGACGTTTATACTGCTACACTAGATACCTAACTTCCTATATCTACCGTAGTATAAGCGTACCTCAGAATATGTGCGAATGTTGCATAAGCATTCGTCAGTCACCGGTATAGTCATTTTTCCCATTTAAAATACATGATGAATTTTGCGTGGAGGTGCCGCTGTTCAAATTAAAAAAAAATAAGAAATTGAAGTGTAGCATATGGTTTTTTTAAATATTTTCCTGCTCCCAAGATATGAATGCATGGTCTATCGAATTTTCAGATCGTTTTACCCAGGCAAAATGTAATCAGCGCGATTTAAAAATGACCTGTTTCCCATTTAAAATGCATTGTAGCCGATTTTCTATACCGATGACGCTAGCAGATGGGATACTAAAACGCGGGGTGGGTGAGAAGGGTTTATACTACTAGCAGGCTGACGTTAGGTATCTAGTGTAGTAGTATAAACGTCTTTGAAACGGACTTAGCAACATTTGTTGACAAAATGAGTCATTAGTATCGTTGGAAAGAGCGTAGAAAGTAGAATTTTTCAAAATTGGGCCCCCCGATACGAAAATGTACACTCACTCACGTTGAAAAGAGCGTATCAGTAAACGCTATGTTATATAGTTTCTGTTTATGACTCTTGAACTTCGAATCGGGTGTTCTCAAAAAACAGATTTTGTCACTTGAATCTGTTTTGCTTAACAGCGTCCAAATTACATACAAGAGTAGTTTCGAGTTTTTCTGTCAGCTGGATATGTATGTATACCTTACCAGTGTATTGCAGCCGAACAATTCAGCTTCAGCTTTTGGCTTAAACTTTTGACCTGGAGAAAATATACGGGTTTCAGCTTTCGGCTTTTGGCGGACTGCAATACACTCATACCTACTAATCACTATGCATTTATGGGGTCATTGTATTCGCCCGAGAAAAGTAAAACAAATTATTTAGGTAACGGCATGATCATCATGAAAGTATAATAACTATTCTGGGCTTATCAACCCTGCAAGTTTATACCTCATTTCATCATTACATACTTGCTGAAAAGAAGATACGAGCATCAATAGTCTGTTCCGGAACGTCAGTTTTGACTAGTACTATTTTTATTAATAAATGTATCTACACATACTATAATATAATGTCAAATGCAGTTAGGTTTGCAGTTCGTACATCCCTTTTCCTGAAATTGGAACAGTAGGTTCGCAATTGGCAAGTGTACATTTCTACGTTCAGGAGAACTGGTTTGCAATTCGTCTATTTTTTACCCCTTCGGTTGGCAATTCGTACGCGCCCGTTGGTTTACATACTAACCAGCCGGTTTGCATGCTACTTGGTCAGTTCATGTACCAGTTAGTGAGGTCTATATGTATGCTATTCAGTTAGTATGTAGCTATGTACATATATAACTAATTGGTTTCTTACCTCCGTTTAGGCGAGTTATCGAGATAATATTATTTTTTAGGTTTGCAATGCCAAGAGGTATGTATTTGGTTTGCAAACTGACCAAGGAACTGGCTGTTACTTATTACCTAGGAGCCACCGCTAATCATCTTGCAAACTATGCTAACTAGCTGGTTAGTTCTACTGCTTCATAAAGCGTAATATTCTGAAATTGACACTTTTTTTTTTTTTTTTTTTTCAAAAAAGTTTTTTTATGGATTCGGAATAAATTTAGCCATTGTTATCGACTCTCGATTTTCACTTATGCAAAATAAACAAAAAATTCCTATTGAAACCGTATATTCTAACCAACCAGATAGTGTTGGACGGGATTTTCCAGCAGAGATGAAAATGTGTGACCAGGACGAATATAAGTTAACGATGCTTATTTTTACATAATAAATTATCAACTTTAAAAGCTGTAAAAAAGTAGATGCAAGACCGAAACCAGAGAGTGTACAAATGCTCCCCACTTCCTAACCAAATTGAAGCTTCATTGTTACGAACTCACGCCCTCGTCAAATTTACGCTAGTTATTTTCGAGCTTCTGACACCATTGCTGGTTATGATCTTGACTGGGAAGTACTGGACATGTATTATTGACGCCGTAACCGATACAGGCGACAAAAAATTTTATAATTTCATCTTTCCACGACAGTTTTGCGCGACCTACTAAAAATTTGTCTTGGCCTCGGAACGCCAAGCCTCATATGTCATGTTTCGAATGCCATCTTTTTATTGGTAATTTGCGTTTGTTCGATGTGATAACGAACTAAAGTGAAAAAGTGTTAACTGTTTTATCTTTTTTATTACCTATTATTATTTTCATTTTATTTTATTGTTTTGCGTAGACGGCTGGAGGCGACGGAAAATTCAATATACATCCTGGATAAGTACTCGGTATCGGAAAGCTTATTGGGTTTCAACATTTCTTGTTTACTTCTTCTTCTAGAGAATACCGATTGCGCCGCTAGATTGCGACATTTCATCATTGACGGACAACTACCATCGTATTCAATTGTTAACAAAGTTGCGTCCGACGACGATCAAGTTGGCTTATTCTTGTCGTCGAGCAAATTAAATTCCTTTCAGAAAGAAGCTATTTTGAAAACACTCGCAGCTGATGACTTCCATCTAATAAAGGGCATGCCCGGCACTGGTTAGTATTCGTATCCGATATGCTTTATTTATTCGCAGTGTGGCCGAATGGTAAACGTGCCCGCTTCGCAATCCTTGCGTCTCAGGTTCGAATCCCACCAACGTCGGAATAAGTTTGTGATATTCGAATACTCCCGCTAACATCCTATCGAACACAGTGGGTAGATAGCGCGCCCTGTAACCCCCTCGCCAGTTCGAACGAACAAGGCACCACAATCACAGGGCTTGTGTTGCAACTTGAAAGCAGGCAATAACGAGAGACAGTGCCGTTCGAACATCTATATTCACACTAACTGACTACGAAAATGAGACGACAGCTGCTATATGTATACATGGTTAAAAGACGAGACACGATATAACAACTTGTTACCATCGGATCTAAAAGAGACTGATACTGTCGGGTGCACGTCGTGGCCAGATTACTGAATGTCGTGAAACACGTAGCTAGTAAGTGAACTGCGGCTGGACTTTCTTCAATATAGAGAAGGAAAACTCTTACGGAACAAACCGTGGGGAAAGCAACGGCAAACTATCCCGACTAACCTGCTGAGGAAAGTCGCGCGTCAGAAACCGCGACCGCCAACGTCACTATCCCGGTTCCTGCCTTCGTCTAGCTATCTGTTGGCTCGTTTGTATGTTTCATCGTTCTGGTCACGAATTTCCGATGGGTAGGTGGTTTTCAGATCTTTACTTTAAACCTTGCCGTGTGTTGTGGAATAAAAGGAAGTGTCTTCGATGCACGCCTTTACGTAATTAATTTCACTAGAATTTAAAGTGAGTTGGACATTTTTCTTCTGTTCGCTTACTTCGCCGTCTTGCGACAGCTTTTTCTCATTCTTCGCTTCGTTTTACCGTTAGCGGCGAATAAGAAATCACGGCCACAATTACCAGAATAAGCGGAGTGTTTTCGACTATTTTGTGCAGGCAAAACTGCTGTGATCGTCGCCTTGATACAACTTTTAGTCGGTCTCAAATATTCGGTACTGGTTACTAGTCAAACGCATTCAGCCGTCGACAATATTTTGTTACGTTTAACGAATAGCGTGGAAATCTTACGCCTGGGCTCCGTCACCAGAGTGCACGCTGACTTAAGATCTCGTTGTGAAGAAACCCTTATTGCTCAGCATTCCATACGTACTACAGATGAATTGGACCGCTTCTACAATGAGTCGGTAAGGCCCCAGCGCTGTATCACTGTTACGATATGATTAAGTTAGGTTAGCGCCGCCGGACTGTTGGTCCGTGAAGAAAATTATAAATTAAAATATTGAAAGTTGGTGGTTTCAATTATTAGATTAGAAGTAAGTACAGTTTCTGGGTACACAATTTGAACTACAAACTAGGAATATTTCAGTTTTATACTTCGAATTCACATTTTATTTTCCAACGGCGAAATATAACGAATTTATTGGCGCAAATTTATGCGACAGGTGAAGGGAAGGAAGACTTGACCCGTGCGGGTTTTTGAATTTTCTCAAGCTTCAGTGGCCTACGCCAGTTGAAAATTTGAGAAATGTTGGATTCCGTATCCACGGCCCTCGGGTTCGAAATTTCTTCAGCCTGTTACGAATGAATACGACACCAGACAGCGGTGTTCGATATTCGCCGACATTGTTTGCGTACGTTTTTTCGTCGCGTACCTTAATAAAGTTCCTATAAAAAGATACTCGAGCTAATTTATCGAATGTTTTGCATTTCGATCTATCCGCAGCCTGTGGTCGGTGTCACTTGTATGGGTTGCTGTCATTCTCTGATAAAAAAACGTATGTTCGACGTTTGTATCGTCGACGAAGCGACTCAGGTTTTACTGCCTTCGGTTATTAGAAGCTTATATTCGTCACGTAAATTCGTGCTCGTCGGTGATCCGAATCAGTTGCCTCCGGTTGTGCAGGGTAAACAAGCCAGGTGTGTATATACTGGATCTTATATGTAGCCGGTAAATCACGCCGAAATGTGTTCGAACGCGAGCTAGCGCGTCTAATATTCGATTAACTATACGATGTTCGGCCGCTCGCGTTCGTTACGTCATTCCATTTCCATTCGAGTTTCATGGCGATAACTTATAATAATGTAAGCGTATTTTCAGTCGTTTAGGTTTAAACGAGAGTTTATTCAAAAAACTCGATCGATCCGAAGTTACGAGTACTCTGTGCCTTCAGTATAGAATGAACGTCGAAATCGCGAAATTGGCCAACTTATTCGCTTACGACAATTTGTTGCAATGCGACTGCGAAGCCATCAATTCCGCTACCATCGATGTTCGACCTTGTCCGCAGGTAAGACGCGTCGTCGTATTTTTAGTTTCACCCCTCCCCCTCACCATTTCACTGTTTCTATCTTAAAACTCGGTTGAACAATCAATACTCGGGGGTTTGGAACCACCGCACTACTACATTCGCATTTCGTAAATAGTTGGTAAAGCGAAGGTATAAATCAGATACTGCAACGCGAGTGTACCTACTTACTAGTAAGTTGACGTGCTCGCACTCGTACTCCTACTCGTGCCGTGCAAAAATTACTTGGCTAGTAACTTCATCTCATCTTGTTCGTGTTTATAGATGATTAATCGATACCCGTGGCTGGAACCAGTTTTGTCCGCCGATTTATGTCGGTCTGTCGTATTTCTGAATACCTCTCGTTTGAAAATGCCGAATGCCACTGACGAATATTCGAACACGCTGGAAGCGGACGTGGTTTTTCTAATAATTCCATCGTTGATACGAGTAAGAAACAGTATATTAACGTATAACGTGTTTGGGCTAATAGGGGCCGATACACTTCGCTCTCGATTATATATACGTATCGGTTTGCGGGTTGATCAGAGACCATTGTCGATAACCGATCGGTCCTGGAAACGTTCGAGAGTAAATAAATCATTTACGAGAGGAAATGAGAGTACGTTAGAAAGCATTAAATGCGCGTTTCGAACGTCGTACTCAACGATGGCGATCGAAATTCGAATAACTGGCGGAAGAAAAAACCGCGAAACGGACCCGAACAGACGAACGAAAAAGTCGAAAACTACGAGACCGATGTTCGAAGATTTGTCAGGCGTACATTGAAAGTGAGATGGTTCGGAACCCCATTGTCTTCTTTTTTTATTATTTCGACCGACGAATCGCGATTCATCAGATTTAAGTTACCTGTATCGTGGCCATCGAAGCGTTTATTTATTGTCCCGGTTAATAGGGGAGAAGACAGTATAATATATATTTCGTGTATTCTTTTATCCGTACTGAAGGATCTGCACGCGTGTGCGAGTGGCGTCGTAAGCGCTTCTCCTACGAATATTGTCTTGCCGTATATTTACGCGCTAAACAGCGTAGGTATTTCGTACTTCTAAACATTTACTGTTTGAATAAGTAGCGAGATTACGATATCGGCGTCATCGCTCCGTTTCGAGAACAGGTGAAATTGCTGAAGAAAACGGCGATCGAGAAAAATTACGATATCGAGATCAATACCGTCGATCAGTATCAAGGACGTGATAAAGACGTGATTATTTATTCGTGTACCAAACATTCAAATCACAAAGTAAGTCGTACCATTGAATTCGAAAGTTCCTGTACCCTGTTATGTTACTGTCTGTAGTATCGTATTGTATAGTTCGAGGTAATACTTAAATACGACGCATACACCCATCACTTATCCGCTCGTCGAACCGTCACAAGCCGGTCGGAACACCCCCTTTTGAAAATCGTTGGGTTATTATAAAAAGGTGTTATCTGCCAAAAAAAAAAAAGTTACAGGAGAGAGGTTGAGAGCTTTTGAAGCAACCACGACCAAGCTGTGTTAAAAATGGGTTTAACTAAAAATAGTATAACAATGCTTCAAACCTTCAACTAGGAATACACCTCAGAGATGAAAGTATTCCATTTTTTTTTCTTAAACTTTTTCATATGATGAAATTTTGTTATAGGGTATTTTGAATGAACTGAGGCAGTATTTTACCATTTACCGTGTGGTATCTTGTAGATAATAAAATTCTCTATCCAACTATACCAAAAAGTCACTTTCTGAAAAAATAGATAGCATCTTTTCATACTAACCTAACAAAATTTCCTCTAGCTCCAATGTTCCCACCTGTCGCATTATATTTGGTATTCCACCATGAAGGGGGGGGGGTCGTATTTACCGCGTAATGTTTGCCTAATTGTTTTTGCATTATAGCTGACGGGAGGTGAATTACAGAAAGACTTACAATCGTTAGCCTTTGGGTATTATATACAGGGTTATTCAGTTTATCTCGCAACATAGGGGAACGCCGCATGTTGCGTGGTGATATGAATAAGCCGGCACCTAGTGGCCGTGTTATTCAGATTAACATGCAGCTAGTCTAACGCATGATAAAAAAACGTGTACGCATGATAAGACGTGTTCGCAAGATAAGACGTGTCCTTATTAGGTACGCAACGATGCAACGGGACAGGCTGAAGAGTTTCATCGTAGATCTTTGGAGAAAATTTCTAATATTTTCCAACAGATTTCATCAAAATTCTTTATGAAAATTTTCTAATCATTTTTGAAGTATTTCATAAATTTTCTTAAAATCATTGAGATTTTTTTCAAGGATGTCCGATGAAATTCTCTGAAACAATCGGGAATTCTCCCGTAATATTTTCGATAAAATTTTTGGGAAATTATCTTAAATAGTCAATGGAATCTCCCCGAAAATTTCTAACGAGATTCTTCGAAAATTGTTCCCTAATTCATCCTGAAAATTTCCGATTGGATATCATCGAAACTTTCTTCTGAAGAAATCCTTCAAAAACCATCAGAGGTACTTCTCAGAGATTTCCAATATTTGAAATGATTGCAGATTTTCTCTAAAATTTCTGGAAAAATTGTCCTGAAATCATCGGAGATTTTTTTCAATGAGGTTCGATGAAAATCCTTGAAAATGATCAGAAAATTTTCCTTAATATTTTCGATTAACTTCTTCTGAAATTATCTTCGAAAATCAAAGGGATCTTCTCCAAAATTACTCAAGAAATTCTTTGAAAATTATTGGAGATTTTTCCCAAAAATTCAATGGTGTTCTTCGGAAATTATCGGAGTTTTATTCCCAAAAAAATTTCCGATGAAATTCCCGAAATCATTAGATTTATTCCGAAGCTTCTGATGAAATTTTTCCGAGATTATCAAACATTTTCCTGAAAATTTCTGATAAAATTCTTCAATAACTGTCGGAGTTTTCCTCCAAATAATTTTTCAAGAAATGCTTCAAAAATCATCGGAAAATTTGATGAAATTTTTTGGAAAACCTTGGAAATTTTTGTTAGAATTTCGATTAGATTCTTCGGAAATTGTCGGAATTTCTTTTCCAGTTATTTCCAATAAAATTCTTTAAAAATCATCGGAGATTTTCCCTGAAGTGTTCTGATGGAATTCTGAAATTATCGGTAATTTATCCCAAAAATTTCCGATGAAAATCTCTAGATTAATATCTTCAACTCATTTTTCTGAAGAAATTCTTAAAAAATCACCAGAGGTACTTCTCAGTGATTGCCGATAAAATCCTTTGGAATAATAGCAAATTTTCTCTAAAACTTCGGAAAAAATTCTCCTAAAATCATCGGTGATAAAATTTCAAAAAAAAAAATCCTAAAATCATCGGAGATTTTTTTCAATGATGTCTAATAAAATTCTTTGTTGACTATTGGAAATTTTTCCTTAATATTTTCGATAAAATTCCTCGGAAATGTCTTGAATAATCAAAGGAATCACCTCGAAAATTTTGGCAATTGTGGGACATTTTCACCGAGAATTTCTAATGAGATTCTTCGAAAATTATCGGTAATTTATCCCGAATATTTCCAATTGGATATTTTCTAAATTTTTTTCTAAAGAAATCCTTCAAAAATCATCAAAGATACTTCTCAGTGATTTTCAGTATTTGAGATGATTGCAGATTTTCTCTAAAATTTCCAGAAAAATTCTCTGGAAATCATCGGAGACTTTCTTCAATGAGATCCGATGAAACTTGTTGAAAATGTGATCGGAAAATTTTCTTTAATATTCGATTGACTTCCTCGGAAATTATCATCAAAAATCAAAGGAATCTTCTCGAAAATTTCCCGAGAAATTCTCTGATTTTCTCCCGAAAATTTCCAATGAGATTCATGGGAAATTATTGGAATTTTCTTCAGAAAAATTTCTGATGGAATTCTTTAAAAATCATTAGGAGATTTTCTCCGAAGTTTCAGATGAAATTCTTCGGAGATTATCGAACATTCTTCCTGAAAATTTTTGATTAATTTCAAAAGCTGATGGAGTTTCCCCCGAATTTCAAAAATTATCGGAAAATTTTCTCAAAGAGCATTTTGATGAAATTTGTTGGAAAATTTTCCCTAAAGATTTCCGAGGAAATTCTTCGAAAATTTTCGGATTTTCCCCGTACTTGTTTGATGAAATTATCGGTAATTTACCCCAATCTCCAAACAAATTCTCCTAAAATCATCGGAGATTTTTTCAATGAAGTCCGATGAGATCCTTTGAAAATGATCAGAAATTTTTCCTTAATAATTTTCGATAAACTTCCTCGGGCTTTTTCTTCGAAAATCAAAGGAATCTTTCTTGAAAATATCTTAAGAAATGCTTTGGAAATTATCGGGGTTTTCCCCGAATGATTTTTCGTTGCATTTTCTGTTGTCCGTAACAGCGCCACACGGAGCCCAGAGTAATGTTGCGTCTTAATGTGAATAGACGGCCATCCTGTGCCGGCTTATTTATATCACCAGGCAACATGCGGCGTTCCCCTATGTTGCGCGATAAACTGAATAACCCTGTATAGTCGCCACTGTGCGCAAATGGACAACACAGGTGGAGGGGCCCGACTTCCTTTGCTCTGATTACTAGAGTGCACCACTACCCTCACTTGCGACTTAACATTTGGAACACCCATTATTCGCATGAAAAATGAGCTAGGGTCAGAATTGTACGAAATTCGAACTCATTTCGTTTTACTTTCGAATTCTGACTATTTGGTGAAAGCTGAAGAAAAATGTTCAGGACCACTATTCTCGAAAAGTTGTTATGCGATGTTATGATAACAACTGTTGTTATAAAAAAGGTGTTATGAGTTGTTACCCATTTACCGCAATGTTGAATAACATCTCATAACCACTCATAACACCACCTTGGGACTAGTTGTTATGAGTGGTTACCGTAACAACTTTTCTCGAATACCGCTCCAGCGCTGTAAAGCGTATTTCTGTCCCCTGGATTCACGTCTGGTACAAACACGCGTATATTATGTGCTCGTTATTGCCAGGCATCGTAAACCGATGCGACTAATCGAGCTTGTAATTATTATTTTTAGGAAGGAGGAATTTTAGCAGATAAAAGACGACTGACCGTCGCCATCACCAGAGCCAAACGCAAGCTCGTCATCGTCGGAAACACGTCCGTTTTGAAAACGTACTCTGTCTTCCAAGAATTATTGAATATTATTCCCGAACAAAATACCATAGATATCGAATCTTTATAATACACGCCGCTTGGCGCCGGCACGCATTTTCTGCCGTTCAATTGAAAATAGATTGTTGCTGCGTCGCAATTTTACGAATAAATTTCTCCTCGCATTATACCCCGGTTTTTTTCGATCAAGATGATTTATCGGTGTTGAATTTGTTGCTTGAATGATGAGTAACGAAGACACCAACGAAACACAAAGATACTACGTTCGTAAAAATAATTAATTTCTACAATTTACGATATATTTCGCCCAATTGTATAGGACTTATTAGCAACAAAGCTCCGCGAATTCGAAGTAATTAGGTACACACGCACATACGACATACTACGGGAACACATACCCACTAACGGAACGGGGTCTCCTACTGTTTGTTACTATTTTCTAACAAATCTTTGGCTTCATTTATTTTGGCCGCCACGTACGGAGATCCACCCCTGTCCGGATGATTCAACGCCATTATTCTTTTATGAGCTTCCTGAAAATAATAAACAAATCGCGGGTGTACCTATGTGTAAAATACCTGCCGTCCGATGATGCGTGCAGAAAGTTGACGATAGTACAATTAGCCGCGAGAGACGTACCTATATCGAGCCGTTCGGGTGGCACCCACTCAAACCACGGCGATCTTTCCTTCGTTATAATAATATTAATTTAATTGAGATACCTGATGGACTACTTAAAATTAACAGACTATACCAAACAATGGTATTCGACTTCCGAGTTTTCGGTGAAATTTTTTGATTCACCGTCATCCGGATTTCATAGGTGCTCGAAATTTCTGTTTTCTACGAAGTGCGCGCCATCATTCAGCTAGAGACTTTTCTTTAAACGTTATTCGCTACAAATGTGCACGTAGCTGCTACACGGCTTCTATCGCACACGAGTGATCTATTCTTCGCTCTCCTCGAGAACACGGATCTTGCAGTTTAGTCGCTCAGGATAAAGTACAGTCAAAGACATTTATACTACTACACTAGTACCTAACTTCAGACAGCTAGTAGTATAAACCTTCTTCACGGTACACCGCGTTTAGTCATCCGATCCGCTAGCCTCACCAGTATAGAAAATCGGCTCCAATGTATTTCAAATAGGAACCTGGTCATTTTTAAATCGCGCTGACTACATTTTGGCTGTGTACAAGATCTGGAAATTTGTCAGACCATTCATTCATGGCGTCAGGCCAGGAAAGTATTAAAACAAAAAAACAATATGCTACCTTATGCAAGCATTCGCATAAAGTCTGGATACGCTCATTTGATTAAGGATTAAGGTAGTATAGGAAGTAAGACATCTAGTGTAATAGTATAAATATCTTTGGGTACAGTCTGCTACTGACTTCGATATTTCGATTTTTGACATAATATCGACGGTCAACTTGTCGAGTCGAGTCACGGATAACGTTGTACGAATATCTGGTAGGCGAGCTGCTATATTAACATTTACCTTGATTTTCAATTTCGACGTAGTCGGAGAAATGCCGAGAATCAGACTAGCTTCCCTTCGGGTCATTTTTGACTCGAAGCCACCTTTGTAATATTTACTATTGGCAAAATTCTGGAACACAGACAGGAAGAGATGATAAAATTTCCGTTGTCTAAAGCCGCATCATCAGTCGATTCTCACAGTAATATTATCTACGCTCAGACTTCTTTTTCATTGGTAATACTTAAATAAGGATTGGCGAGAAAATTACTGGTGAAAAGCGGGGATTTCGAACACTAGGGGTTTTGTCTCATTCCGTTTCAACTATCCGAATTTTCAAGTCCCGTTCCGATCGAAAATGCGGTGATCCGGAAACTAGTAATTCGAGTCAGAAATCGGAATGTACTCGTATTTTTCGATGTCTTTTAGATCTAGGATATCCATTAGAGACGCGATAGAAAAATAGTGTATTACACAGCATGGCTCGAAAGTGTGTGTTTACATGGCGAGGACAAATGTAAACACACTTCGAGTTATACCGTGTAAAGTACTTCTTTCTATACATGAATGCGTGAGGCCATGCTAACGTTTCTACTTTACAACCCACGGCTTGTAATAGTATGTTACACTGTAAGGATTGAAAGCGAGCTTTATCACGCCGAGTGCGACTGTTAGGAAAGCGAGCCGAAGGCGAGTGAAGCTAGTCGTGCGGAGGCGTGATAACTCGCTTTAATCCTAGCATTGTAAGATATTTTGTATTACAAATGCATCAAATCACATCTGTGAAAGAAAAATATGTGACGTCATCTTTTTTCAGTCCTTTTACAAGTCCTAGGACTGAAAAGAGTCTTCTGCGCATATGCCGTAGCATTTACAAACGCAGCTGCGATCTATCGTGACAACGTGAACTTTCAATTTGCAAAATGAGACTGTTAAACCGTTGTTTCGATGCATGTGTAATACAAAATCCTTCACAGACTTGACGTTTTTTCTCAAATGAAAAGTAGTACTTCTCGCTGACTGTGCGGCTGCAAAAAGTTTCAGGTTTTGTTCATGTATACAAAAAATTAATTTACAAATAACCATGTTTTCGATTTTACTCGCAACAAGCAGTAGGAATAACGAGAAAAAGCTTAAAACGATGGGAAAACGGTGCCATTCCGCTCCTTATACCTGATAAGAAGTCCTCGCGAGTTCGGCGCAATCGAAACCTGAGTCTCGCATGGAGTCCTACTCGAGTTAAGTACTCGAATTTAACGTGAACAGTCGACAGCAGAGTGAACTACTTGTGTTTACCCCTATGGATGAGTCATCATTCGATTATTTCGAGTCCCTAGATGCGCTACTCTGATCAAAATCAGGGTACGATTATGTTCAGTAGGCCGGTAATTTTTTTCATAATAAACTGGAGTACGACATAATCATATACTGTATTTGACTACTTTCGTAGGACATGGCGAATTAGAAGAACTTAGTATTCAAAAATAGAGCAATGACACATCCTAATGATTTTACCATTCTCAATATAATTTTGGGGTATTTAATTTTTTTTATGTGTATTGTTGCTTACTTGATCGAAATCACTCACGCTATTTAATAATCTTCTAAGTTCTTACGGATTTTGTCGGGTTACTTGTTCGTTTTCGTCTTCTAAATTTATGGATTAAGAAGCATATTACAGTCTGTTTCGTGCACGTAAATCCGCACTAATTTTTCACATTTTAATACTCGGATGATAAGGAAAAATCGTTTCAGAATAATATTGCTATCTCAAATTCTCTGTTAAAGTTTTCTATACACGCACGTTTTCTTTCAACCCAAAATGGATCCAACAAAAGACACAACATTTGACATAATATGCACTAGAGATATCACTCCTGCACAAATAACAGGCGCGATCACGTTATCAGCAAGTAGCATTAATTTGGGGGTAAGAACCAAGAACGAAAGACTAACTGATTCTTTCGCGAACTATGATCGAGACGCAGTGCAAATAGCAACTCCCAATGTGGAATAAACAAGCATATCACTTCGATATTCCATACCTTTCTGGATAGGGTAGATAGTGACGCACTGATTCAGCATACATATAAATCTACAAACGTATCGTACGTCGGATTAATGGGAATTAACCTGAGCCTTTCGTGGTGCTACATTTTATAAATGGATGCCAATGGGCTCACGACGGTCTGTGACATAAACGATGATTTCAAAAGATCTACCCGAAAGAATACTTACGGTCGAATCGAAACTTTGCAAAGCTTTCAGAGACTCGGACATCTTTTTCGACAAATGCGGCGATGCTCGAAGAACATATCGACCGACGTATCCCGCTGCCGCCAGTCCTAGGCCCGCTAATATCAAATTGCTCATCTGTAACTATGTCATATTCGAACTCAATTCATCGTCTTTCTGCTATAATATACTCCGCTAATGCTGAAATGACCAAGTTTGAAGCCAGACTTTTTATTTTTGACACTCGCCTTGCATACTTACGCACTTACGGCCACTTATAACAAACTGTAGTACTTTAGCAGAGCCCAAGTCCTTAAGAGACACTTCTACATCTGGTGGTCTTCATCAGGTTATTGCTTCCTTCACCGTTCATAAATTTTTTTAACAATATGTAGGTAAATGACAGCACGAATACGTAGAACCGCAAAACTTTTATGGTGACAAACTTGGTCACTCTACTACCCTTAACAAGCAGAGGTCTAGTCAACTTTCATTTTTCTTATAAAAGAATAAGAAGCTATTGAATTCAGACATACCATGAACCATTACATCAGCCAGCATATGAAATCATATAGGTACGATCATAATATAATCATAAAAATAATCATAAAAACACAAATTACCGAAATGATACGAGATACGACTGTAGGATCTTCCCATCTTCCATGCACAGACATACATAAAAAAGCTTTATAGATGATGAACTCTCCATAAGACGCGTGTTAAATATTTTCGCGGGATTATAGTATAACTTGCGCCTAATGCGTAGGTCATGCGTTCCGGTATGCTTTGATACGCATACAGCGTTGACAATGAAAATGAGGGTATCTGTTTTTCTTGGTGGAACGTGAAACGGAGGGTTTAAAACAAAATTTTACACAAGAAGTTATTAGAAAGGCACATTTTTTTGTGCCAATCACGCAAAGCGTATCGCGTAGTCAATTTCTCATTGACGGGCGCGGTGCGAATCAAAATGGCCGCTCATATACCTGTGTGTAACTATGGTATCCCTACTCCTACGAGTTATTTAATATTCTTCAATGACTCAGACGTTATCAAGTGGTAATATGGATGGCGATTCTGTCGTAGTTCGTAGTTTTGTAGGATGTTTATTATTGATGAATATAGAGTGCGTTAATGTTTAGCAGCATCCAGACGATAGGAATTGCAGCATTGCAGCATTTGCCGACCCTAGTCGTGCAGCATTGCTGCTTTTTTTTTTTTTGAAGTCTAGTTGTAAATTTGATATTCTGATAGATAATCTTTGTAATTTTTATGAAGAAGAAGCCTCGTGTGTCACGATGGATATAGGTGAACTGCTTTCTTATAAAGTACGTATTATACCGTCTTACTAGTTCTGAATTATAAGGGCAGGAGGTATAATTAGTGATCTGGCTTGTCAGCTCCGCGGTTATGTTAGTGGTGGCTGAAGG
Organism: Acanthococcus lagerstroemiae; assembly: GCA_031841125.1. Taxonomy (NCBI): domain Eukaryota; kingdom Metazoa; phylum Arthropoda; class Insecta; order Hemiptera; family Eriococcidae; genus Acanthococcus; species Acanthococcus lagerstroemiae. The sequence goes on along the minus strand of CM063114.1, from coordinate 34,899,229 downwards.
ATGTTGGTTAATAAATTTATCGCAATTTTTAGCCACCCATTATACCGAAAAGACCTTTACCAGAGGATGAAACCCTTGAAAGTCGTGGCGCGGAGTACGAACGCAAAAAGAAAATACGTAAAATTGAAAAAGTATCCGGCAGTGTAGACCATGTCCAACGACGGGACTACAAGGTACTTGAACATCAGCGGGAGGATGTAGACGAAAAACAAAACGAAGATCGACAGAATGAATACATCGAACAAATTTTGAACCAGGAATCAATCGAAGTAATTGAACTAATTAGGCTTTGCGGTCATCCTTATGCGTAAATTCAGTGATAACACTTACGAGTTCCTTTCACAGAGTGAGGTCCTGGACGAATTCATGCTTAAGAAAATGATTCTTCAATTTGAAAAAAAATCGTTGAAAAATCAAGAAATGCGTATCAAATTTCTCGATGCTCCAGAAAAGTTAGTCTGGATTTCGTATTTTGTACTATGTTTCTCAAACGTCTTGGATCTCATACAAGCAACTTAAATACTCGTTGCTCTCCTATATAGGTTTATGGACTCTGAGGTGGAATTGCACGAAGCTATTCAGGAACTCCACGCGGTTGCCACGGTGCCAGATCTGTATCCTGTACTCGTTCAACAGCAAGCTGTCACCTCCCTTCTTGATCTATTGTTACACGAGAATACCGATATTTCGGTCGCAGTTGTCGATCTGCTACAGGTTCTGTCGTTCATCTTAGTTTTAGTAAAACTTGATTTCCAAGGAAGTAATTTCACAGCGCGACAAATAGTTCTGAATTGAAGTTGTACCCGCGTGTCTTCTCCTTGGTAAAGCCTGTAATACAGTTTGAGTTGTTGCATGGTGAAAATAAAATGGCAAAAATAATGACATGTGATAACCATCCACCATGACTCTATCTGCCATTTACATTCCCGCGTTAACGGTGTATGCTAATGCGGTTAATGCTAGATTTCGTAAATACTGTAGAAGAATTTTCTACGTTCCTTCATTTCTGTCGCTCTTAGGAACTAACCGACGTCGATATAATGCATGAAAGTGACGATGGTGCAAACACTCTAATCGAAGCGTTGTTTCGTCGTGACATTTGCGCTTTGTTAGTACAGAATTTGGAAAGACTCGACGAGACGGTAAAAGAAGAAAGCGAGGGCGTGCACAAAACTTTAGGTTGGAATAAGTAAAATTGACGTATTTAGATACTTGAGCGTTTGATGGATGGAAAACGCGAAAAAAATGAGGCAACAAATTAATAAAACCAACTAAACTTCATCTTATTGTTACAGCAATTTTTGAAAACTTGATCGAATTCGTTCCGAATAAAATTGATGACATAGGTAAACAAGGTTTATTACTTTGGTTACTAAAAAGGCTGAAAGCGAAGATACCATTTGACGTAAATAAGCTTTATGCGAGTGAAATACTCTCAATTTTACTTCAGCAGTCGTTGAAAAACAAAATTTTATTCGGTGAATACGACGGTGTCGACGTTATCCTGCAACAGTTGGCGGTAATTATATCCGAATTCGATCACTTACATTTAGTTCCGTTGGCTCTAATGGCCGCATTAGTAACGAATGAAACTTTATGGCTACGTGCGACCAAAATGCTAAGCAAAAGCACAATTTTTCTTAGAGTAAATCTCCCTTCCCGGATTAGGCGACCACGATATATTCATCAATTCATCGATTTCAAATTTTGGTTGGTAAATTTCCACCTCAACTAGAACAAATCCAGATATTCCAGGGAGTCTCTCGAATCATCCTACTGAACTCGTTCAATTTTTTCGGTCATCATTTGGAGCAATATATCCCTGATTTTATATGCGGGTGTGTTAAGAAGCTTGCCTGCATCCACGTATGCACGTATCCGTGTGTGTATGTACATACATAGTTCTTTGTACTAATTGTATGATCATTGTTTCAGTTTTATAAAAGGCACGACCCTGCATCCGCCGAAGAACACGAAATGATGGAAAATCTTTTCAATAGCCTCTGTTCTAGTTTAGTGGAAAAATCGAATCGTGAAAAGTTCCTTAAAGGAGAAGGCTTACAACTTATGAATTTGATGCTCAGGTATCATTGTGTTATTAGTTAGCACTATTAAAGCCTTAGAATACTCGAACGAGGACCCACTATTTTCTGTTTGGCTCGGTTGCGTGAAAAAAATCGACTACGCGGTAAACATCACGCGACTGGTTTCCGTTTCACCGTACAAGCTGGATAGAAAATGGCGTATATCTTCATTTGGATGTTCTAAACCTCTAGCATTATTTTTATTTCAAAAAACTAGACACCCTTGGTGCCAAACGTCGCTCCGGCTTGTCCTGTAACAGAAAAAAAGAAAAGGGGAAAAACTTAAAGGTTAAGATTTGTCTGATGCGAGAGTTATGTTTACCAATCGAATGAAAACATTGAGAAATGCTATTATGATGAACGGATAGCGAATAGCTATCAAGCAGTAAGCTATCGTAATTAGTTGCACTCTCATTCTAACAGTTACCTTATTTTGGGAAGTGCCTCGTAAGTACCAGAGCGGTGCACGATACGAGTATATACTCATGTGGTATTCGGTATCGTATCGCTTAAAACGACACCGAGTATACTCGGTATTGTAGCGACAGGTAGTTGTTTTCGTGATATGGTATCGCCGATTACGAGTATCACTGATAAGGCATCACTACTGCACCACCTATCCTACCCTAGGAACATGGTATGAAGATGAAACGCTCGCCCAGAGATGAGTCATGATACAGCGCTAATCATAAAACAATTCCTGAACGAGTATTACTCGGTATCGGTATCGTGAAACCAACTACCGAGTACGTAATCGGTAGTCGCTCTGCGACGATACGATACCCGAGTACCGATATCGGTATCGTGCATTGCTCTGGTAACTACATACCTTTGGACTAATGAATGGTTACTTTTTGATATTAGCGGGCACACGGTATCGGTTAGGAGGAAAGTATAAATACTATCTATTATTGTAATTCTGTGTGCGACTGTCGGCTATATTAGGTCATTTGTTGTTCAACAGAGAGAGAAAATTAAGTAGAAATGGTTCGTTGAAAGTACTTGATCATTCGATGTCTGGACAGCACGGCGTAGAAAATTGCAATAAATTCATCGATATTCTCGGATTGCGTACGATATTTCCTTTATTTATGAAAACTCCGAAGAAAAATAAAAAACGTACGCTTACGATAGAAGAACACGAAGGTGAGTTGTACCTTACTTAAATGTTGAAAATGTTCTGTTTCGAGCGCTTACATATTTTCAGTGCCGTATCTTACTTTTACCCGTACGTGGGATAAGTCGTAATCAACCGGCCGGACAGAGTATTTTCCTGGCCTATCTGACTCTTTGACCCCTTCCTTCTTCTCTTCTCTTCACTAACATCGAGTATCTCGATAAGCAGTTTGAATCGATCCGAATGATGGTAAGTCCTAACTGAATAAAAAATATGGGCTCGTTCTGAGGAATTAATCAATTCCATTTACGCTTTGAGGTTGTGTACTTGGCTTCTTTGTTTGTGAGGAACATTACCTCGAGAGTAAGAGGTAATGTGAACTTGGTCGAGCTGAGTTACTAGTGATGGAGCGGGGAATCGATAGTGGGTCATTCTGTGCCAATTCAACTGACGGCGCTGCTCGACCTCATCGATTTTGATCAAATTGGTCGGAAGGCTCGAGTCTGTTCTAAGAATATGCCTGTTGAATCATTCAGCAGGATACACATCCGTTATCGAAGTTTCGATGTTTACAAATAATTGATCTTTTCCAGAAATACGATCAAATTTCCGCTGTATTTTGTAAAATAATTGGGTCACAGTAGTGCGTGATCACTCAGGGAGAAGATTTAAATATGCAAAGTCACATTACGTGTATTAGAATTTTACAAATTGAAACTCGACGTTCTTCAAAATTTTCAACAGAATTTGTTGCAGATTATAATACAAGATTTCGTATCTCCTGTCATAATTTGACAAATGTGTAGTTTCGTTTAGTAGAAAAATACTTAGAAAGTACCTATTACTATGGAAAAAATACAAAAAAATGTTGATCCTCTGAAAATTATCACAGATGGCTAAATTGTATTGACCAATGTACTGATGGGAGTTGAACTGCTCAGTAAGAGCTCTTCAGTCGACTCCATTAATACTAGTTGACACAAAAACTCATTAATACACGAAAATACCGATTTCTCCTATTCTTTTACTTTACATACGGTGCAAAAATCTTTTTTGTCTTACGAAAATTTGAACGTTGATTCTTTTTTGAGTACCATTTTTACTTGTAGTCCATAACGCACAGAAATGTTGTTCAGTTAATATCTATTTTCAGTGTACTAATTTTTGAGAATTTCGAAGTATGTTATTATCGCCTGTACATGTCTTATGGGAAGGATTAATTTTGCATACCATAACTTTTGAGTTGCTAGTTCTGCCTTCGAAAATCAACTACTTGGCCTTCAACTCTAAATAGTCATTCAAATTTCAAGTGAACCCAAGAAGGCGTGACAGATGTACAATAGTACGCGTAAAGCGGCTAACAGCTGGCGTATACTGGGCGGTCGTTTGCTGGTCGTTTTTTCAGTGTCTAATTTATTAAGTGATAATTTAATATGGAAGATAATGGCGCGATTAGTTACTGCTTGCGCCTTTTTAGGTGTCTTATTCTCACATCCAAGGATTCGTCACACATCAAACGTCCCAAATTGACTTCAAAATGATTGTGTTCATACTTTTGTCTCAAGCTTTTTCATAATTTTGAAAATAGTCCGTTTAGTTTCAAAAAGAAATACGAGTAAATTTGGAATATAATCGTGAAGAGAAGAGTTGAAATGATAGGTCATAATTAATTAGAAATTGCTCTTTTAAAAAATTATGTATATTTTAATTTATAGAATTATATGTTTGTTAAGATTTAAATTATTTAAAAAATTAATTTTTAATAAGCCATCCATTATTGTTAAAGGGGGGGGGAAGACTGAGGGAAAAAATGAGAAGGAAGCAAAGAATACAGAAGAATAGGTAAACCCTTTAAATGTAAAATTATGCTAGGAGAGAAAAAAGCGAGGAGAGAACAATTGGAGCGATATTGGAGACTAAGGAATATAACAACAATATATTTTATAATCTTTGCAAACAAACGAAAGGTAGTAGCTAATGGTTATTGCGCACTTTTGGTTTAAATATTGAGTTCATAATTTGTTTGTTGTTTGTATCATGTAAATAAATGTTTGGTGAATCTGTTCATTTTAGTTTCTCGTCTATCTCAGGTTGTAGAAGTGAAATCTGTCTATTGAGATGATGCTAGTAAGTTCCTGGAGAATGTGGAACTTTCTTGTCGTGAGGTTAATAATCGACACAGTTGTAATGGGAGAGGAATTAAATTGCGCCAAAGTTTCAAATTTGTGAACTTTGAAACGAAGAAGCATATCTTTTCTTATCAACTCTTGCGTTGTCACTATTCGACTCGTTATTGTGCAGAAAATGGAAACCCACTAACCAGTATCGAAAGTGTTTTCACACGATCTGCTTTTTTCACCAAATTTAAACCAGCTTTTCGCACTGTATGATAACATGCCGAACTATTCGCAATTTCATAGTTTCTTCTTACATATTATTGGTTAACGAATGAAGTTGTCTTATCGCGGTCTACTGGGCCATTCATCTAGTTTCATGTACACGAGAAAATAAATGTATTCCTTATTCGTGCTTTCATTTTGGGGTTCTAAATTTTTTCTCAGGTTGTAGAAGTTGAATGTTTGTTTACTCTGGATGTATGTGTGTTCTTTAACTCTGCCTGGAGCGAAGTGAACAAGTTTCTTGATCCGTGGCGTTCATTTAATACAAAGTAAGCGGGCCCGAGCAGAATGATACAAATACAACTGATGACAGCGCTTTGCGGCGTTCTTTAATAATGAAGCAAGCATTCTTTCTCTATTCAACATTTTTGCTCTGTCATTTTCGACGGAGTGTATAGGTGGAGAGAAAAGGTTCGTGCATATCCCTACTACCCACTGATCCGAAAGTCACTCGATCTTGTTTTGCTCTGCTCGCAGCAGAATTGAAAAGCACATCTTTTGACAGCTGGTATCGCGATAACATCACTTGAGACTTATTGTACAAAGAAGGGTACCTAGTACGTTTAGACCTCCCGGACAAGTTTCTTAGTAGACAAAATTGGACGCTGTTAAGCGTAAGGAAACCAACCAACATTTGTAAACCAAATGAGTTATTAGTATCGTTAAAAAGAGCGTAAAAAGTAGAATTTTTCAAAATGGGGCCCCCAATTCAAAAATGTGTACTCACGTTGAAAAAAGTTCATCAGTAAACGCTATGACATATAGTCTCTACATGGCTCTTGAACTTCAAATCACGTGTTCTCCAAAAACAGATTTTGCTGGTTGGTTCTCTTACGCTTAACAGCGTCTAATTGTCTTGATGAATTCTGTCATTAAAAGATGCAACTAAAAAATTTAACTAATCGTGAAAAATCGGGAATCCTGATAACTGATAAGTGAAGACAGTTTTGTGTTTGATCGTCGATCTCGACATTTTTCAGTTGGTAAACTTATAATATTTTAACCATTGAAAAATTGTGCAGGCCCCCCCCCCCTAATAAAATCTCTTCTTCAGTTCGTATATGTATGCCGTGAGGTACCATACTGATGTACAAAAGTGTTGAGAACTGTTTTCAAACCTCTAGATATGAATTTCAAACTTACGCTGTAATCTCATGACGAATAGTTCATGTTTATCGTCGTTACAGAACATGTAGTTTCCATCATATCAAGTATGTTGAGACACTGTCGTGGTATGCAGAGGCAGAGATTAATGACTAAATTTACGGAAAACGATCACGAGAAAGTTGACCGATTATTGGAGCTACATTTCAAATATTTAGATAAAGTCGAACTTATCGATCAAGAGGTTGAAAATATGCAAAAAGTAAGTATTCAACATCGTTATTTTTCATTGTAGCGCGAATTTTATTATAAAAGTTTGATAGATCACATTAGAGTGAATTGGGTTAAACAGTCTGTAGTACGGTAGAATTAATTTATGTATGTACAGATCGCAATTTGGCACAGTTGGAATTAGCTAAACACGCGCTAGAGAAAAAAAGAAACTGAAAAATTCGAGATGAATGCGCTGGGAAAAATGATACAAAATGACAGTATCTGAAAAGTTGTCTTCTGAATTGTAAACTCTGCCTATAATAAACGAAAAGAAAATGAAATGAAACCAAATAAAACTAAAGTAGATCACTGAAGACCAAATATGAGGGAAAGATGTCAAAAAAAAAATAAACTAACTGAAGGACCTCAAGTGGCAAAATTGACCGAAGTTAAAGCCGCTTGTGTATAGGAAAAAAAATCAATCAAAACAGAAAATGCCAAAACTAGATAAAAAATTACCCACACGAAAACAAGAAAAAGAAAAACGAGGGAAAAGAACAAATGAAAACTAAACAACACAAATATCGAACACGGCTACGCCAACTTTATTAAAATGAGATTGAACATAACCGAAAACGACAAAAGAAATATGTTGTTGTTATTCTAATTTAAAGTTTTTTTCCGCGTATTGGGGTTTCACTTTTGTTCTTGCTGATGATTTCTCATTCTTCAAAAATGTGAAACAATTATTGAAAAATGAATGAAAATAAAGTATTATGATACAAGAAAACTATCGAAATATAATGAGACTGTCGAGCCAACTAGTCTCCGTGTCTGCAGTAATGAATAATGCTCGCGCAACATTAGTTACCATTGTCGAATGAGATTGAACAAAAACTCGATTTTGGGATAGGGCCGGGATTTAAATACGAATAATTTATTCGGTGAAGAATTTTTCTCTGACTATTTTCTTTATGAAGTGACGCGGTGGCACTGTGGCACTGCCTGAACATTTCTTTTTAATTCCATCCCCCTAAATTAAAAATAGATAAATATCAGCTGACTGAGTCCAGAAAATAGGATCGAGTTTATTCGTGTGATACTGTAGCATCCAAATAATTTACTAGGAGAAATAGATCTTATCAACGAAAGAAGATCCAAGTAAAGACGAATTACCTATTATTCTGGTCAAAATAATCGAAAATTCGAAAGATGGATCTTTATGATCGTTAATCGATACAGCTAGGAATTGGCATAGATTGTGTTAATCTCGGCGAATTACGCGTCGGTATATAATTTGGACCATAGATGGCCGAAAGTGTATAAGGTACTAGTACGCAGTGTTGCTTCTTTTCATTATCTTGTTCGGGTTAATGAGAGGACAGGGTGTATAGTTCTAGTCCCTGGGCTATTCGGCGAAGTGAAGCGTATAATCAGGAGAGCCGTCTTCGTATCGTATCGCGTAACTTGTAACAGCAGGTCGAGTATGTGTTCCTTTCTGTACGTGTGCGGAAAGCGGAAAATACATCATTGCCTCGCTTGCTTTCTGTTCGTAGCGTGTATGTAATTTTGGTTATGCATTCTGGAAAGGCATTAAAGAAATATATGTATCTCTCGCGCAACTCGGGAGGAACTAGTAAAATATTACTCTTGTGTTGTAACCCTCACCTTTAGTTGTGTTGTAAACTCGCAATCGTATTTCTCAATTTTGTCTCTAGTTGTGTGAAATACTATTTGATTTTTTTCCCCCGTTTCTTTACTTTCAGGATCCGGACACAAACGAAGACGAATTCGAGAACGAAGTATATTTTAAAAGACTCGAGGGCGGATTATATACGTTGCAATTAATCGATTATATCATCGTGGAAGTGTGCACGAACGGACCGCCAAGCATAAAGCAGAGAGTGACGCAAATCCTCAACTTGCGTGGTGGTTCTCTGAAAACAATACGACAGATCATGAGAGGTATGTTACCAAGTGATCATCGAATTCTCTGATTTGAATGATGAATCCTGTCTCTATTGTCTTTACGGAGTCGTCATGCCCGACAAAGGTTTTGCCTCGATCTTGATCTTTCTTTCGTTACAAGCGTCCGCTGTGTACATATTTTCGTTGTAAAATCTATCGTCAGGCGTGTATTGCGTCGCGGAACACCGTATGGGACTCACGATGTTTTTGTTGCTTCTTTTTTCCTTTCATTTTTCAATTGCCTTTCGCGGTTTGATTTCATTTCAGAATACGCCGGTAATTTAGGAGAGAAAGATAACAGCGCTGAGTGGTTGACTGAAGAACGGGAACATGTTTTGCAGTTGATCGATAAATTTTAATTTATCAACGAGCTTTCGCCTGTGTAAATCGTACCGACCGTGTGGTATCCCATGTAAAGAGTAAGAAACCCGAAGAGCTGGGATTACTTTCAGAGTGCCACGTTTCGACCTTCAATGTGTTCCTCTGACTACATGGTTTGACGCGCTTGAAATTTCCCCGCGTTGGTACTCTTTACAGTCGTAAAATTTTCGTCGTCTCGTCGATCGATAATATCGGCGTATATCACGAGACGTTGCTGAACGTCGTAGCGTTTTTAAGAAGTCGTAATACAGTAATATAACGCTACGTGTAATAATAAATGTAAACCGTATATTATTTCCGTATTTATATACGTTACGATAATATTGTAATGTACTTCGTATCATGTAGTATACTTTTCCTTCGTTAAAATTACGGAGAATCGGAACGCGTTCTAATTCCGTGTTGTCTCTATTGTCTAGAACGAACCCAAGTTTTGAGGGATCCCTGCCAGAAGGAAGAATTCAATCGCGGCGGTTTCCGTCAAGAGCAAAAAAAAAACAACAAAAACGCGATGACATACAATAAATACTTAGGTTCGAAAAAGGATGTATGTTCGGAAAGTAAATTTTCCTGTCTCTGTGTAGACAATGCGACTGAACCTAGTGGTTAGTAGTAGGCGCATGAAAAGTGAAATGAAACGAATTTTCTTTTCCCCGAAAAGTGAAGAGAAAAAATGGATACTGTTCCTTTCACCCTTCATCCTTTAAAATTGAATGCGACGTAACAATTCATATTCGCCGATTGCCCCGATTACATTAATGTGTTTTATAATGCGTTCATCTAAGGCTACCTACCTGCTTTCCTACTAATTTACGAAGTCGAAGAAAAGTGTCAGAAAGCCACTTTGTTGACGAAATAGAAATTCGTTGCGGAATTTCTAAATCACACTTAGAATCAGAAAATATAATTTGAAAACTACGTTCATACGATATACTAGCTTGACTAGTTAGCAGTAACTGTCTTATCATTTTGGTAGACGCGTTCCGACGTTCCGAGAACCTAAAAAATGAAGAGTGATGTCGAAAAGATCTTCCTGTTAAATCTCAAATTTTAGTAAATTTCTAAGCCACTTGCGACATGAATTAGTATTGTTCAACTAAAAAAATTAGGACATTTTTTCTCATGTAGTTTAGGATTAGAGAGCAAGCGACTCATGATTTGAAAATTTAGGAATTGATGGACTTCCTAACCTGTATTACCGATGAAACAATAGTAATCTTGGTTACTTGTTCATTTTTTCTGCGCAGTCCTATGTGTTGCAGATCTCTTTTCTCATACGTTCTTTGATAGACAAGGATCAAAATGTCTTGCTACGGCGGATACCAAAAATATGTCAAATGATATTATTTTTCACTTTTTTCATCAACTTCTCATCATTTCTCTTTTTTACCAAATTATGTTTCATGAAAAGTGTCCATCTTTAATACTGGTATGCGTGTATCAAAAACCAAAGATAGGCAAGATTGTATGATCAAAGATAGAAATTTCGTGATGTAAAAGAGTATTAGATTTTTAATGCGAACGATCGCACTTTTTATCTGATTTCTCGATGATTATAGATCGTTAATTGTAAAAATTGTGGAGTATGTCATAATGATCGGAAAAATCCCAAAATCGCTTATCTTTCCCTCGATCTAAGATTTTTTCCTAAAATTATCTTTCAATCTAAATCCTTGATCTTTTTCAATTTTTAGCGTGATCTCGCGATCGTGACCTTGAATTCTCGCATATACGTACCCTGAACATGGAATGCTGTCGTGCCTGAAGGAAGGTGTCCGCGAAGTTTCATGACAGGGTGAGATTTATATTTTTCAACGTGTGCCTGATTGAGATCTGGCGGATATTCGTACTTTTAATCTTGCGCACGTTTTAAACAATTGTATTGTTATGTGGGAGTACGCTAGACGAAATTGGCTTCGCCTTGCCACACGAGGAGCATTCTACCCCGGATAAGGCCTTTTTAGTTTGCTTTTCCGCCGACATAACGTGTAAGATTTCGACGAAGAAACTCATATTAGGTAGTCGTTGAGACGTTTCGTTGTTTGGTCGCTAGTCCGATTTGTGTACGATGTAGCGTGTAAGCGTACATGTTTATCGTTCAGTACTCGATTCGAGTATTATTATTAAGTTCTTGTTTACGTATTTGTTTGTACGAGTAAATACCTACGCCGCGCTACTAACTACGAGCGCACAGTGTACGAGTGTCAATAAGGAAGTACACGTACGTGTCTACGTGTCGTACTTAACATAAGTGTTTATACGTCGTCCAAACACGATGCGATCCCTCGTTATCCACGTACGTAATATTCGCAGGTTGGCGCGTACTCGTATCGGATTAAAGAAGTGCTGGTTAGCACGGTAGCAGGTAGTCTCTCGATACGACGAGCTTACCTACACTTGGTGTTATCCTATACTACCACCGTGATAACAGTGCTGCGTCGATTTTACGGAATTAACGCGTCAATTGTTCTGTAACCTTTTTACGACGAGTACTTCAGCGGACAGTACAAGGCGCCGAATAAGTACCTAGGTACCGAGCTACTCCCGTTTTATGGCCGCTACCAACAAAGACGAGGAATTAAATTGTTATCGGCGGTATCGCTCGAGCTGATGAACAAATTACACTCAATTTTCATCATTGAAGATTAGTGCCAAGGAAAATTACTAATTTTTTCTTCACTCGATATTATCAATGTTTGCGCGAATTTTACAAATAATGTATAAAACGAAAATGGTCGACGATGGTAAATGAGATAAGAAACAGATAAGTTACTTATATTATGCATATATAAAAGAGGGCTGATGTCTCGTATAAAAGAATAAAACGCAATTCATTATCGAGTCAAATGGAATGCGACTCACGAAAACTATTGCTCTAAGTTGAGGTGTCTGGATTCGGATCATTTGAACCACTCATCACGGTACAAGTTAGTTTCGACACCTATTGCGAATATGTATATTTATAGGCTTTCTTTTTGCTTATTTATTTATTTACCTATTACTATTATTATTATTTTTTAGTCATCGTGCCATTTTCTTGCACAATTGGATGATGACAGCTGCTGGTGCTGCTTAGATACGTGAAATCGAGACGCGTAGAACTAAAAACAGCGTGTAGGTATCTACGTTGTCTAACAAACACTGGCTATCCGCTATGTTCGCTGGACATTCGTTCATTCTCGTAACTTGCATTCTATCGTTTGTCTCATTCGTGTCGTCCAAAAATACTCGGAAAACATCTTTAGACTGGTGGCAGACAGAAGTTATTTATCAAATATATCCCCGTTCGTTCAAGGATAGCAATGCGGACGGCATTGGAGATTTGAGAGGTAAGCCTAAATCGTTAACCACTAACTATAAAAATGTATACTGCGTGACTTGATTGGCTGTACATTATACTTCTCGATTCCTAATACCTACAGCTGTAGTAGACATTACAAGTCCAGATAGTACGTGTACATGTACACAGATTCACGGATGTCCTTATATTTAACACGTACGGATTTCAGTTCGTGTCACGTATTATCAGCCAGTGAGTAGGTACATACAACCCTGTCGAGAGGGAGGGGAGAAATACCCCGGGCCCGGACTTTCTGGAAGGCCCCATATTTTTAAAAGACCTGAATTTAAACGCTTGTGGCTACATGATACTGTACATCAAATCAACAATCACTCCTTACACCATGAAAGAAACCTCTTATCCCGTAGCTTATAATTTTTCCCCATCTGACAAAAGAAACAGGTGAACTGGAAGTAGGAAGGCTCGTGGAAATTTCCCCCGGGCTCTCTTTTTTTCTCTACGGGGCTACGAAATACGAATGCTACGAAAAAGAGGATGGGTATTTCGAACTTGGCGAATGAGGAGAAAGGAATTTCGTGCGTTCGTACTTTTCGTACCCCGTACTACACGTACTCGATCGTGTGTACGGCTATCCGCCGTGACAAAGGTGATACGGGTTATTGAAACCAAATCTGAAGCCCTAGTAGGCATAGGCAATCTCTCTATTGGCGTGAATTCGTACCACCGTTCAATCTTTGCATGTGCGTCTTCGCACCTTCGCGAGTGAGGCTCTTGTTGATTTTTATTAGTATCTAGTCACATCGAAGATGGATCCAGTAGTACTTTTCTTGTTAATTTTGTATTCTACGTCCACTGGTGTTAATTTGCTGATTTTTGATTTGTTTTTCTCGGTCTCGTCTGATTTTTGGTATTGCGAATTTTATTTTATTTTAGTTTTGTTTCGGTTCGGTTCAGTTTTCATCCTAGTCTTAGGGTTTTTGCAGTTTTTAAAAAATTAATAAATTTTATTAAATTGGAATAAAAAAATTTAAATTAAGTTTTAATAAATTTGATTACATATTTCGTATATACATAATATGTTAATCAATTTGTTAGACTTTTTAGTTTAAATTAAATTAATTAATTTTTAGAATAATAAATTTTTATTATTTGAGTTTTTTGAGAGTTTTTTATTAAAAAAATAATTAAGTTAAAAAAATCATTTAAAACAAGTTATGTCCCGGGTTTTCTTAACCAACACTAATCGTATTTTTTTTTAATTCTTATTTTATTTTTCTCACTACGATTTGTTTATTTTTTATATTCCCTCGTCTTCGTTTAGTCTTCTCTGGTTTTTGTTTGCTGTTTTTTATGTTAGACTAGCATTTCTAGTCTTTGTTAGTTTTGTTTAGTTTCCTCAGTTGTGTGAATTCTGGACTTATATTTTCTGGCCTTTTTTAGTTTCGTTCATTTTTTAATTTTTTTTAGTCCGGTCAGTTTTGAGCTCGATTCGATGATTTTTAATATTTCCTGATCGCCATGGTTCGTAAATTATAGCTTGTGCTGAGGTTATGCTAGAAGAGCGATAAAAAAAGTATGTAGTGTCAATTTTGTCTTCTACGTTACGATTTTTGGATTCACCCTCACGATATTCCGCGTATATACTCGTTCGATTTACGTTTAATGTCCGAACATATAACGGAACGTACTGTGATATAACTTGAGGACACCGATTTACGGCGTCATACAATTCAGGTTTTATGTGTTGTATCTATATTTCGCTACTGTAGGTACCTATGTGTTTCATACACGAGTGTTAACGTACTACCTATATGTTTTTCAGGCGTATACGAGAAGTTACCGTATATAAAAAGTTTGGGAATCGGAGCGATATGGTTTTCTCCAATATACGCCTCTCCTATGGTCGATTTTGGATACGATGTGTCGAATTACCGCGAAATCGACCCGATCTACGGTTCGATGCGTGATTTTGAACTCGTATTAAGAAGAGCCCATAAATTAGGTAAGCGAAACTCGGTGTTACAACGAGTAAGTAAATGAGTAGACCTAAACAGGTACAGATGACGCGTCACCGTAAAGATATTTTCGGACGAAAGTACGTGTATGACCGAGCATCTCGTTTAGAGTAGGTATGTAGCAAAGAGGACCGACAGACATCAATAGACAAATCGACGCTACGTGCCTTACCAATTCAAAAATTCGCAGCGTGTACAAAAAAAGTTACTTCGCTCGCGAAGTTAGATAAATTGTTTTGTATCAGTTGCGTGGTTAGTTACGACTAGGTGTTGTTCACTTACAAGCACCCTCTATTGCTAAAATTATAAGCCTTAAGATATTGTACATAAATATAGTAATTCGAGCGATTCGTTCGATTCTGTGTATGTATCAGAGCAGTACACGATACCGATATCGATATCGGTACTTGGGTATCGTATCGTTGGAGAGCGACTACCGACTACGTAGTCGGTTTCACCGATACGATACCGAGTAATACTCGTTCAGGAATCGTTTTATGATTAGCGCTGTATTTTAGGTGGTGCAGTAGTGATGCCTTATCAGTGATACTTGTTATCGGCGATACCATATCACGAAAACGACTACCTGTCGCTACAATACCGAGTATACTCGGTATCGTCCGATACTATTCAGTATCGTTTTAAGCGATACGATACCGAATACCACATGAGTGTATATACTCGTATCGTGCACTGCTCTGGTACGTATACATGTACACTTGCGACTTGCCCGCCCTTATACGACAGTGGAATGCGGCGTTAGTACCTCCTAATGGAGTATCCACCAGCAAACCGGTTAAGGTGTTCGCTATCCGTGAGAGCCGACGATTCGCATTCTACTTTCTTCGCGTAGCATTTAACCGCGGGTCGCTAACCGCCGACAGAATAGCGTAAGTGAATTTCGCGCGTTTTCAAATCGTCGCTACCCATTTTGTAGGAATAAAAGTATTGCTCGATTTCGTACCCAATCATACAAGCGATCAACATGAATGGTTTCAAAAGTCGGTAAACCGTACTGCGCCGTATACGGATTATTACGTTTGGAAAGATGCCAAGTACGTAAAGGGTAAACGTCGACCGCCAAATAACTGGGTAAGTTTGACGTAAAGACATCTATGTATACGTGCACATTTATTATATTATAAGTATATAATATGCAGTATGCACTGTAGTTATACGATAGACTAACTACGCGATGTAGTATATGTACGGGTACGGTACTTTACCTGTATGCCAAGTCGGCCAAGTACGCGAGTTCCCCATTTATGTTACTTACATCGTCATCATGTGACGTGACGCGACTGTAAGTTCATAGGTATCGCAATACATTTTCATTTCGTTCGAATGCAGAATATTATTTTATTTACGCGATATACAGGGTGTCCGAGTTTCGGTTGCTAAGCGGGGAGGAATGAATAGCACTTGAGTAGACAAAGCAAAAGTGTTATTATCACCTTTTGCCTAATCACAAAATTGAAGGCGCCGCATCTT
Organism: Acanthococcus lagerstroemiae; assembly: GCA_031841125.1. Taxonomy (NCBI): domain Eukaryota; kingdom Metazoa; phylum Arthropoda; class Insecta; order Hemiptera; family Eriococcidae; genus Acanthococcus; species Acanthococcus lagerstroemiae. The sequence continues at coordinate 34,883,156 of CM063114.1, read as the reverse complement.
TGTAAAAATCGAAAAATTCACTAATTTTGACCTGTTACAAAAATCACGAGCAATGATGTTGCCCAGTCTACAATGATGCCATAGTACAGCACTCACTTGGAGTAACAAAACAAGTTATTACGATATCCGGCCTGCTCTGAAAATTTAAGCAGGTAAATGGCATCCAAAGTTCAGAAATTTCAATTTTTTTACAAAATTGTGCAAAAAGCCTACTTTTACTGAATCCCAACATGAATAACCAAAGGCCGGCGTACAGTTCTCATTATCAAAACTGGTAGCCCTGATTCAGATGAACAAAAAATCATACCACTATCTCCTAACCGCTCCAAGCCCAACACCTTAGATTTTTCATTCTATGGAAACACATAAATGTCATGCTTCCAGGTGTCAAATTTTTGCAAGAAAACGTCGAGTTTGCAGACATACTAACAGAAGATAAAAGTAAAGCGCACTTTTAATCGGAGGGATAACTGGTACATTCAGTAAGAGTTGATGAATTTTTTGAAATAATTTACTTTAAAAAAAAAATTAATTCTCAATCTGGTCACGTCTCAAATTTTTAGATTTCTTTTATTATGTGGGGAAATCAGTAAGTGTACAGAAGACAAATTCTGCTAAAAAACTGAACAGAATTGAAGCCTGTTGTTAATTTGCAGCGAAAGTGCACAAACCATAACAATGGCTTGTCATAAAATGAATCAATATTTTCAGCGAGAGGTCTTCTTGTATTCCAGTGCCTCTTTCATGGTGGTTAGACAACTAGTTCAACAGATGGAGTCTTCATGTAACGCCAGCCATTCATTCAGGCGTAACGACTATTGAAAGTTACAATAAATTAGAAGCGTTTGTTATTTTTCTTTTTTTCTTTTTCTTCTTTGATCATAAGGTTCATTTTTCGATCATTTCAGAAGCTTCATGAACTTCAACGCGACATAACTTTTTAAATTCTGAAAACTGGAAGGAGATAGTGGTATGATTTTTTGTTCATCTGAATCAGGGCTACCAGTTTTGATAATGAGAACTGTACGCCGGCCTTTGGTTATTCATGTTGGGATTCAGTAAAAGTAGGCTTTTTGCACAATTTTGTAAAAAAATTGAAATTTCTGAATTTTGGATGCCATTTACCTGCTTAAATTTTCAGAGCAGGCCGGATATCGTAATAACTTGTTTTGTTACTCTAAGTGAGTGCTGTACTATGGCATCATTGTAGACTGGGCAACATCATTACTCGTAATTTTTATAACAGGTCAAAATTAGTGAATTTTTCGATTTTTACAAAGATGCGGCGCCTTCAATTTTGTGATTAGGCAAAAGGTGATAATAACACTTTTGCTTTGTCTACTCAAGTGCTATTCATTCCTCCCCGCTTAGCAACCGAAACTCGGACACCCTGTAGATACCGGATTACCGGTACCGTTCGCCACCTACACAGAGATTCAAGCTTTTTCCGTGTCAGACTTACGGCAGGGACAGGGAGATTGGTATAGGTTGGTACGATACCATAGATCTATAGTTAACGTAGATGTAGAATTTATTGGTAATCGTACGCTTTTCCTAACTTGTCTTTCTATCCGGCATCGATATTGCAATGTATGACTTTGTCCGCAGATATCGGCATTCGGGAAAAGCTCGTGGGAATGGAACGAACATAGAGGTCAGTACTATCTGCATCAGTTTTCGATTCAACAACCTGACTTGGATTACAGAAATCCCGTCGTTTACGAAGAAATGAAGGTAAGTATAGAGGTACGCGAACGCGTTTATGTTTTTCTACGCATATTTCGACCGTGTTAGACGTCATTTATTTCACAAATATAAGCGACAGCCGACAAACAATTGACCTAACCTAACGATCCATGCGTACAAATCGTTTCTTGTTAGTACGAGAGTAATCCGATCGATGCCTTCTTTGATACCGAATTCAATAACGGATGCATATATGGGACCCAAAATGGTACTGAGAAAATTTTTTCGCATCGATTCAACTTTTCATTTTCATTACGTCTCCGCTATGTCATTCCTATCAACTCCCTCCCCTACAGCTTTTACATCGCACTCGACTTATTACTGAATCTGCTAAATTCTGATAAAGTGCGCCGGCCATCGAGAAATTTCTGGTAATATGCATAGCCAATCTTTTCTTGATGTAAAGTGCCCTAATACGATTTAATTTTCTTTCTATCTCTCTCTCTTTCATTCTTATATTCTAACGTCGCTTTCAGAATATCATCATCTATTGGTTGGACAAAGGAGTGGACGGGTTTCGCATCGACGCCATTAATTTTGTATACGAAGATTCGTCTTTTCCCGACGAACCACGTTCCCACAAACCATTCGTCAAGTCGGACGAATTCGAATATTTAAATCACATCTATACGAAGAATCAACCCGAATCTGTCGATCTGGTCGTTGATTGGCGAAAAATTTTGGATAAATATTCAAAGAAGAAAAACACCAGGTACGCGTGCGGTGAGATTTTCCCACTCTTTTAATCTCGTTCGTTTTCACCAACGGATGTAGAACAATTTTACATTTTTTCTTGCCAAGAGTGCAAGTAGACGATCAGGAGGGGGGAGGGGAACTGGGAAGTATCAAAGTAATGCTGAAAATTCTTTCGCTCGTGTAATTTTCAGTTTTTAAAGGTGAAAGCGCTTCCAGTGTATTGGAAGAGTGGCTAACCTCTTATTTGCGCGTGTGTTTCTTACCATTCGATGTGGGGTTTATAGCAGGGTTGCCACTTTCCGGAAAACCGGGAAAAGTCAGGGAATTTGGTCAGTCAGGGAAAAGTCAGGGAATTTTCATTTAAGTCAGGGAAATTTCTGAAAATAACAAACGAGTTCGTATTTTATCAGAGTAAACTTTTTTTATCATAACATAAGAATAATGATAATCTATTCGCAAATGAAATAGTCTATAATATTGAAAAATATTACATAAATTACATCTGTACCTTCTTCTTCTCGATAGCGATTTTTTTAAAATCTGTATTGTAAAAAATTTCTGTGACTCTCCTCCCTCTGGGCTTTCTCGGAATCCTGTAAAAAAGTCAGGGAAAATTGGAAAAGTTGGCCTGGAAAACCGGGAAAAGTCAGGGAAAACCAATCCTGAAAAAAAGTGGCAACCCTGTATAGGTTAACGGTTGTGGTTAATGAATGTTACCGCGTTATAGGTACATACAGGGTTAGTCGGTTTAAAACGCAGCATAGGAAAATCCCGTCCGCTGCGTGTTAATGTGACTAGACCGACGCGGTGCGTACACTCGTATTGTGATAAGCCAATGCAACAACGGAACTGCTTAGTCAGTTTAAAACGCAGCATGAAAAATCTCGTTCACGGCGTCTTAAAGCGTGCTCGGTGCGTTTCTCATTCTTTCAAAAGGATAAAATAATTCTCGGGGATGGGGGGAAAGTGTCCGATGATTTTCGAAAAATTTCATCAACAATTTTTGAAGAAACAAAATCCGATAATTTCCGAAGAATCTCAACGGAAGTCTTTAGAAAAAATTTTCAATGTTTTCCAACGAATTTCATTAAAATTCTTCGGGAAAATGTTCCGATTAGGAAATATCCGGGTGGGGGGGGGGGAACTCCGGTGGTTTTTGAGGAATTTCATCGAAAATCTTCAGGAAAAATGTTCGGGAAAATTCTCCGATGACTTCTAAGGAATTTTATCGAAAATTTTTGGAATAATTTCCGAAAAATCTCTGTTTTCTAAAGAACTATTTCAAAATCTTCCGGGGAGTTTTCCGTTCATTCATAAGAATTTCACAGGTAATATTGATGGGAAAACTCCGACAGATTTTGAAGAATTTTATCGGCAATCTGCAGGTAAAATGTTCTCCGAAGAATTTCATCGAAAATCTACGGAGAACGTCTCCAGGAAAATTCTCCAATGACATCTAAAGAATTTTATCGAAAATTTTTGAGAGAAAAAAAAAACGATAATTTCTGAAGAATCTTATCAGAAATCTTCAGAAGAAATTTCCAATGTTTTCCAAAAAGTAACATTATAAAATTCGTCGAGAAAATTTCCCGATAATTTTTGAAGAATTTTCTAGGAAATATTCGGGGGAAAAAGCCGCGATGGTTTGTAGAGAATTTTATCAAAAATCTTCGGAAAAAATCTCCGATAATTTTTAAAGAATTTTCAGAAACAGTTTTGATAATTTCTGCATGGTTATGCAGTTTAAAATTCCACCGGAGATTTTTCCCGGATATTTCTTCTGAAATTCTTCAAAAATTATCGGAAAACTCTCCCGAAGAGTTTTAAAGAATTTCTTCGGAAAACATTGGAAATTTTTTCTGAAGATTTTCGATAAGTTCCTTTGGAAATTATCGGAGATGTTTTTCAACAGTCATGGGAATCTTTTCGAAAATTGGCCAAGAGATTCTTTGATTGAAAATTTTCCAATGCAAATTCTTGGGACATTATCGAATTTCTTCAGCAAAAATTTCTGCTGAAATTTTGTAAAAATCATTAAGAGATTTTCCCCGAAGTTTCGGATGAAATTTCTCGAAGATCTTCCTGAAGATTTTCGATTAAATTTTTCAAAAACTGACGGAGTTCCCTCCCCCCACCGCCCAATATTTCATTATGAAATACTTCCAACGTTGTCGGGAAATTTTCTCGAAGTAATTTTTTGTTGGAAAATATTGAAAATTCTCTCAAAAGATTTCCGAAGAAATTCTGCGGGAGATTTTTTATTGAATTGTTCAAGAACTGACGGAGTCTTCCCTCCGAATTATTTCCTTTGAAATACTTCCAAAGTTATTGGGAGATTTTCCAGAAGTAGTTTTTTGTTGTAAAATATTGGAGATTTTCTCAAAATATTTCCGATAAAATTCTTTGGAAATTTTCAGGTTTTCTTTCCATCTCTGATGAACTTCCTTTGAAAATCATCCGGGATTTTTCTCGAATTTCTCTACAGATTTCCAGTGAGATTTTTCGGACATTATTGGAATTTTTTTTTCCAAAAATTTTCTCATGAAATTCCTTAATGATCATCGAAAAACGAGATAGCATTCGGCGATGATCTGTTACCTATCTATAAACACCTGGCTTCATACATGTAGCCCGCGTGAAGTATGCCAGCAAGTTACATTATTCCAATTAGAGGTAGTAGGTAGGTACTGGAGTCATCTGCATCGAGTTCATCTAGTATGAAAACTCGATTCAAATGTCTGGTCATCCGCTAATAAGAGTAAGTCGAGCTCGTTCAATACGAGTACTTATTAATTGTGGTGCCATGAAACAAGAATACCGATTCTTTTTTTCTGATTTTGCTCTCAACCCGAGTCTCGGAATCCGTCTTTTCAAGCATTACCTCAGAGGCGTCGGGGAGGCTGGTAGGGCTGTCTTAGCCCTCTTCTCTATTTGCCGAAAAACCGGCCTAGGTCGAAATGTAGCAAATCGCTACGTGGGTTCGATCCCGGAACCTCCCGATTCCGAGACCAGCGCGTTATCCTCTCAGCCAACCAGTTACTAAGGATACTATAGTAAACTACTAGCACTCTCGAGCCACAATATTGAATGAAGCCGATTCTCTTATGACTATGACTATAACGCTTAATGCTGGCGATTCTGTCTCTGTATTATTTTGTGAAATGGTTTTGATATTTTGTAAAAACAAAATAGAAAATTATATTTTCAGTTGGAGTTAATTAAAATACGGTTATAAAAGTATTCGAAACTCTAGTGAAGACTGGGTAGTTTGTTTGCGGATCTGGACTTCAGTGTGGCGGCTCAAGTACTATAATGTCCCTCTTCTATTGCATCTATTCGTAGACACCGAATGCGCCTTAACTAACCGCTACTTTCAGATTTATGATGTGCGAAGCGTACGCCGATTTAGTAAACACGACGAAATATTACGGCACGAAAGAACGTCCAGCCTCGCATTTTCCATTCAATTTTATTATGCTCAGTGATGTAAATGCCGAATCGAATGCTTCGTTTATTAATCGAGCTATACGTGATTGGTATACTCACATGCCAGAAGGTGCCTGGTCCAACTGGGTGGTAAGTAATCCTACTTCCACTTTATGGATGGCGAGATTAGGGAAGGGGAGGGGTGGCCGAAAAGCCCACTTGGGCTGTCGAAATTCGGAGGGTAAATTGTCCTCATTAGGACTTTAGTTTTTTCTTGTTAATAAATGCGATGAATCGTGCCACTGGCTTCTACACTGAGACAAAATAGATAATTCGAGACCTTAAAACTCAAATTAAAAATCATTCGCGTTTAATGAAACGTCCGATTTGTCAATAATGAACTCGGTTAAATTACGTGGCAATTTGTGTGTAAAAAACACGCGCGCATTTTGGGTGAAAAATAATATTTAACATTTAAAAAGAACTTCCGTGTCAAATATTTTCCAAAAATTCATTTTTAAATTTAGGAACCAGTTTTGCGGTGAAAATTATATTTACTTTTAACGACGACCGTCCTTTTTTTTTCTTTTTTTTTTTTGGCATGGGAGTTTTAAGACAACTGAGTGATTTTGGAAAAATCCGTAAGTAAATCCTACGTTGTACTTCAACCTATTTATAGTTTGGGGTACTATTATTATAATTTAAAAAATCGAAAAAAAATCTAATAAATATTTCGTTCTCTATTATACGGTGTAAGATCAAAGGGTGTCGAAAATAACAGACTACCTCCCTAATCTGCGTACTGTGTAAATATCATCTATGTGACTGCGCTTTTATTTATGACCACCTGTGTGTAGCTTACGCACTATCACGTACTGTAAGGACACTACAAGAAACATTAAAGTCTGGTCCAGTCAAGAAATATAATTTTTTCACGGCGCTGATAACGTGTTCTTGAACTCATCTTTTCCCTCCAACTTCACAATGCCCATTTTCGATGTGTATTGCGGGTTGCAAATTATGTTTCTCAACTGGGCCAGACTTAGGTATGCTCATTCGAAATTTTGGAATCCAACAATCGGGTGATACGGAGTTTGACTACGCGACAACTCCCGCGTAGTCCAATTCTGCATCATAATTTCGAATGAGTGTACCTAATGTTCATTATCAGGCCCGTATACTCGGGCGGTGGGAGAGGAGGGGTCCGCCACCTCCCCCCTGGGTACGGCCGTGCGCTTAAAAATTCAGGAAAATGCGGATCTCAGAAACGTTAGAAAATAAATTTAGTCTGAAATACCCCATATGTTAGGTCAACCCCCCCCCTCGCCGTATTCCTGGATACAGCACTGTTTATTATAGTGTGCTTAATTCATTGGTCAGTACCACAATACAGCGTGCGCTGCTTTTCGGCCTAGTTATTTTACGACGTAGTCAGTCGAGTACTTCTTTACTTACGTGTATGACTAATTTTGGTATACCTTTTTGAAGCTGGGGAATCACGACAATTCTAGACCAGCGAGTCGATACGGACATTACCTAATCGATGGTTTACACATGTTACAAATGTTATTACCGGGCACAGCTATCGTGTATAACGGCGACGAACTTGGAATGGAAGATACTTTCATTCGATGGGATCAGTCGGTTGATCCGCCCGCCTTGAATGCCGGTCCTCTTCGTTATAAATTCTTCACCAGGGATCCGGAGCGAACGCCTTTTCAATGGGACGATACCGAAAACGCGGGTCAGTTTAAGCGCATAGCCGATATCAATGTCAATCCAGCTGCGGCAGTGGCTGCTGTTTCTTTCTCGCGCACCCTTTGGTTTTCGTTTCGTCAGGCGAAATTGAGCGGAATCGCAGCCCTGCGCGTCACTTGTGTTGCATATTATGTGCAACGAGAATTTGCCGAGATAGACTACCCAACTGATTTTCCGATACTTCAAAGGGAGTCGCTAAACCGCGAAATCCTTGTAACAGTTCATGTATTCGTCGAATTCAGCTCTTCTCTAGTTACCAGGATCGCCATATCAACGCTGTCTTCGACATATGTTAGTAGTCTATTTCGGCAAGTGTGTTATCTCAGGGTGGCCACTTTCCTTGAAAAACTGTAAATCAGTGAAAAGTCATGCAAAAGCCAGGGAATTTTCAAAACATAAATACTTCATAAAATTGCGTGATTTAGAAGTATCATGGTGGTTGGCGCCTATGTTTAGTTCTATTTAAAATTTTCGTTAACTGCCTTGCCTGTTGGTAGTAGAATATTGCGGTATTAGAAACTGAAAAAATAAATTGAGTGATAACACTTATTAATGAACTTCCAACCAGTAAGCTTACCTACTCATTGAGAAAAAATTAAGAAGTTCATCAGGAAAAATCAGGGATAAGCCAGGGAAATTCATAATTGAAGAAAAGTGGCCACCCTGAATCCATGTTTCTTCTTTCCGGTGTATATTTCTTAGATCGCGTTCAACTCGATCATATCTTCGTATTATAGAACTCGTTCTTCTACGAGCAAAATGAACGAACAATCTCTATTCGTACGTTCAATTTGTGCCGCAGAATTCATCGATAGGGAAGGTAGACTCTGATACAGATCTTATACATTCGAATTACTAATCATTCTGGTATTGCTTTCAGGATTCACGAAAAGCTTGCGAACTTGGTTGCCAGTGAATCCGGGATACTGGAAAGTGAATGTAGTCAGCGAGTCGTTAAACTCTACCCATCTAAGTCATTTACAAATTTTCAAACGCTTGGTCGCGTTAAGAAAGAACATCGTTTTCCAAAAAGGAGATCTACATTTGTACGAGTTATCGGATTGGGTTCTAGCTTTCGTTCGGTTAGAAGATTTTTAAGTTCTCATTCTTTGTACCGTTCGTTTATCGCAGTGACGGTATAGGAACACCTATACCTAGTGCCCAGTAGGAAAACCAACAGAAATTTAGTTGTCAGAGCATAGTTAAACGTTTGGAAATGCACGTGTTAGATTAGTAACCAATCACATATCATCCAGTTTGGTTGGTGAATAAATCTGATGGGTATTTGCTATGCATGAACATTATCTATTGTTATATGCAAATTTTCCAGAAGAGATGAATAACGAGAATGTATATTTGAAATGAAAGGCTTTGTTTCTGAAACACAGTAGCGCATACTTCTAAATTGTTCAGGAAGCCCAAAACACTGTCTTACAGATCTCAATTTTGATTTTGTCCCCTTCCGTTTCTCGCCGGCCTCCACCGTAACGGATGCAAACTATAAATTTAGTTTTAAAAATCAAGAATAAGTCGGGAAAATTTCGAAAGTGTAGGTGCTGTATTTTGGAATGAAAACATATACATAACGAGTTGATTTACTGCGTTTTGGAAATCCGCTTTTCATCGGCTAATATTGTGATAACACGGTGGAAAATGATATTTTTGCAATTTGACCGAGAGATATTGATGCGTTGAGGGTTCCATCACCCAATTATAAAGAAGAAATGGAAAATGAAAACAAAACAACAAAAAAAAACTTTTGGAAAGACATTCTTGATCTGGATCTTATCTTGATAATTTTGCTCATTATATGTACTTATCTTCTCTGGATTATCTAATGTAAATATATTTTCACTTCCCGTCCCTAATTTCAGTCGGTATGTTCTAATGAAGATTTCGTTTAGGGTCATTTTCGATAATACTAATTCCTAATTATTCATTTTAACTGGCAGAATCTGAGACGGCTTGACCAACTTCTCAAAGATTATACAGAGGAAGAAGAGTTTTACGTTATTTATCTCTCTTCGGAAAATGAACAATTATCTGAATCTTATCATCTATATAATGTTCATCATTAGCTTGCCCATGTTTAGTATAATTATAATCTAATGTACATCAAATGTATTCTGCTGGGGGTCCATGGAAATTGGAACACTGACCGCGAATAATTGAACGCAGATGAAAATTGACCGCAGGTGACATCCGTTTTTTTTTTTTCTTTCTGTAAGCCTACCTATTAGCATTACTCAGAAGACACCACAAGGAGGTTAGCTTACTCGTTTTCTAAATCAGCTGGTAACCTCGGGTTCTCTTATCTGCATTTCAAACTATTTTACCTTTTCATTTTATGCGGTGTAAAGTAAGGTGATAAAATTCGCCGCGGTAAATTTTTCTTTGCTGTCAATTATTAGCGGTCAGTTTTCCTGCTCTCGTTCTGCTATGCTTTAATATCCACATAAAATTTGTTTGCTGTCTTGCTGGATGCTTTTGAGGCATGCCCTTATTACAGTAACACGTAAATTTTTCAGAACGTATGTGGACCATGCAACTTACATCGTGGTTATAAATTTTGGCAGTGAAATTACCATATCTAACTTGCAGAGCCAACGCACTTCTCTGCCGAATCATCTGGAAGTCATTGTAGCCAGCGTTAATGCAAGACTTCTTCCGGGGTGAGTAACGTGCAGATGCGTGCATGCGAACGCTGTAGTTCCTTATCGTCTAATCACTTGTCACATATCGATCACTCGAGTCACGACATCTGTAGATGGCTATTTATTCGTTACTCGTGTACCAGTGTACGCCAGGCGTGTTAAACGTGGAGGGAGTAAGCCACCGTTCCTAAACTCCAAAGCTCGTAAAATAAGTACGTTATTTTTTTTGAAAAGCTTTAGACTGGCTTCTTTCAGTATTTACTTTGAACCAAAAGTCGCATATCCCCACAACATTGATGCATACATAGTGTGGTGGGACGTACGGCGATGCACGCATGCCAAAGTGGCCCCTATGACACCGCACCGCCGGCCACAGGAACTACCCTTTCGAGCATCGCGTCAGTGACCGGAGGGACGCCTTGGGGCCGGGCCCGAGCCCCCATTTCTACGTGCCGGAACGGTGCGCGCGTCCTACCAGGGCCACCAAGGGGTTCCCTACTGACCGAGTTCCGCACTCCCAGAGCGCTCGCCTGGAAATTTCAGGTCCCCCACGGCCGGACGCGCTGCCTCTCTTCACTCACCCCTCACCTCCTCGTCTTGGTCCGTGTGTCGACGCAGGCAGGTGGTGACGATGGGTGAGCCCTGCCGGTGGGTCCGCAGTGCAGCTACAGCAGCTCTTCTCTAGGATGGTACAGAGATCTCCTGTTCGATGGTGTGGGCCGAGCTTGGTGAATCGCCGGCCCTCTGTCTCGCCCACTCCGTCTGGATCTTCTTCATGATGGCCGAGACAAAGGCCGACACCCGGTTCCAACTGCTTCCGTTCTCCATCATCTCCGGAACCAGGGTGTCCGGCGTGAGACGGCTAGTCACGCCGACGTCGTCGTCTTCTTCTTCTTCATCGTCGCCGCCGGGGTCGATCGCTGTTGTGGCCGTTCCGCGCCTTTCCTGCTCCCAGGCCTCACAGTCGAACAGGGTGTGCCAGTGCGCGCACACGGGGCTCAGCGCTATCGCCATCCGATGTAGATACGCGCCGAAGCACCTGTGGCCGCTCAATACTTGGGTAAGGTGGAAGTTGAGCGCTCCGTGCGTTCTTCCTATCCATCCGTCGAAGTCGCGTATCAGCGCTCGGGGCCACTCGCCCTTGGTCGAATGGGCGAGATGGATGCATACATGATCTTCATCTACGCCCTTAGGATACGACAGAAAGAACCGACTGTCGCAGCGTATACGCGAAGGCAACGTAAAAATATTTTATCATATTTTCTTCAAGTTCAGAATTATTTTACGTGATCAATAATGAAACGAACAGAGCTCACGGTGTCCTCACTAGAGTCTGAGTTAGGAGCGGTCTTGAGAAGAAGACAAACTGGCTTATTATTCCAAATTCCTCGAACGTTTCCCCCTCGCAACCCACAAATATCACTATATTTATGTCTGTAGCCTTTATAACCCAACGTCTAGCGTACGCACATGTTGATGCTACCATTGTAGTGATAATGTACCATAAACAGTGACTTTTCAGTACGGACGAAAGGGTACAGTGGTACTAAGTTAAAAATGTTGTGATAACGTTATCAATTGTTGAATTATCATAAGCTGTCGCGACGCGCTGCATCAGTTGAAGGTAGTAATGAAAGCAACTGATGATGTAACTAACTATTGTTGAAAGGCAAATGCGATTTTTTTAAGTGTAAATAGGTACTCTTTTCTTTTTTGATTTTTTCAAATAATTGGAAGTTGAAACTTCACTCACATTACGACTTTATAATAAATTTCGAAAATGAGGAGATTCACACCAGCCCAAGACTACTTTAAAACCGGTGGAATTGGTATTAATGCTATGAGTATAGCTCGATCCTAAATGGTGCTAATTAGAATCAGAAACGTACGATTCTTCTGTTGACAGAGGACTGTATAACAGACTGTCGAAAGTCCTCTGGTATAACATGCGCTACGCTGCATTCGAGAAAATATTTATTTATATGTTTTTCATTTTCATTGCAGCCACATCGTACCTTCGACGGCGATTAAATTAAGGCCGAAAGCCGCTGTTGTTTTGTGTACCATGGAAGAAGAAGGAGACATACAAACTCGAACGGCGTACTCGCGAATTAATTTGAAACATGAAGCATTTCAACGTACCGACTAAATTGGATCAGTCCATCATTCATTTTTTCTTCAAAGTTCAAATGCTCATCGCCGTGTACAGGATTTTGTTTTTTACAAATCGTTTTATCGAAAAATACCTATGATACAAGAAACTAATAAATGTCAGATGTTCAAAGCATCAAAGTTTACTGTTAAACTTGGTAAATAATATTCCTTCATTTAATTTGCTTCAAAAGAACCGATTGCGTTCGAAACCGGAAACAGCTGAAGATCATCATCGTCGGTAACAGCGCTACACTGCGGAAATTTAAGATCTGTTTTTAATCACTTGTTCTGTTCCAACAATTTCATGGTATTCGTAAACATATTTCCGTTTCTGTCTGCAAAATAACAAAATTATGTAATAACTCGCATGCTGATACCGAAGTAGCGAATGCTCAAATTTAGAACTGATTTCGAACAATGAAATCAAGTAGTCTCATTAGAATAATTACAATATCGTTGGGTTTCACGAATACGCTCCATAAACGAGTGAAACATAAATTTCAAAAAATTATTTTTGTTGTCTACTCAAAGCAGGGACTGGGAATCGGAACCCGAAAAATTGAATTTTTCGCAAAATGGAACCAGAACTGGAATCCGAATAATTTTTCAGGTTCCTAATAATTAGGTTCCAGTTTCGGTTTCTACAATAACTCATGATTCACGAAGGCCTCTTCAGAAGTCAGAACAGCAACTCTGACTTAAAAGAGACCTTCGTGAATCATAAGTTACTGTAGGAACTGGAACCTGATTATCAGAGGCACCGGAACCCGAACAAAAATTGATCGGGTTCCTATTCCCGGATTCAAGACATTTGTAGTGTATGCATCAGAGACTTACAGGTACATATTCATAATTCAGCTTCTAGCGATCATGTAACATTGGGTCTTGGCCCGATGATACAACGTCCATGGGAGAGGGTAGATCATTATCTTTACATCTTCTGGAAATCAGGTCCAGATAAATCACAACTATGAACATCAGACGTGGAATAAATTTGATCTTGCCCATCAGGTGTGCATTGGATGAGTACGGAGAAGACGAGCTTATTACAGTTCTAAAAAGACTAATGTCACTCTTTCTTAACAGTATGTATGTAGCTTACACACATCGTTGAGAAGAGAAGACGATGGCTCTTTCAAAGTCGAGCTCGAAAATAATGCTAGCAGATTACCGAACAATCTACTCGACTGAAGTTCCACTCCTCAGGCAGAACTCTTGGCTTATACACATATATACAGGTATTATAGATATGCGATCATTCGTTATCTCGAATAAAATTCTACCTGCACTCGTGACCACATTTTGTAGACCTGCATTTTGGACACGGGAAAAAGCAACCGCAACAAGATTCATCTAGACAATCGCATAAATCCTTCCCAGTAGATATCAAAATTCCTTTTTCGTTGTACAAACATTCTTGCGATCTTCGTTCAGTACGCTTCCGACTATAATCGAGATAATAAACGAAATTGCATCAATATATCGGGAAACGAAGGTATGTAGTCAACAGTCATATCAACAGCTTGTCGAATAGTGATCAACTGATGGGCTGTCACGTTCTACATTCCCTATTCTTCATAAAAAATGTATCGGATACATTCAGATTACTGATTCAACTACTTGATAATTGATGAAATAAAGTGATACTAACTTCATTGCACCACTATTAGGACCACACACGACACACAACAGCCTTTAACGGTTTGCCGGCTTTTGGTTTTTCCCTGTCAAGTAGGAACGTAGGTAAGTCACGTTCAACTGACGTTCAGATTCGATTCCGTTTGGATAACATGTTATCAGTAACATGTTGCTAGCAAAAATGCTGCCAACGTTGCTGCTAATAAAATTTCCAAACGACCTCTGCTGCTAGCATTAATTTTGTTGCTAGCAGGGCCATCAACAGTTCAACTGGTTCATTCGTTCAACTTATCCTAACTTTGATAACAAAAAGTTACTGATAACAAACCAGCGACAGTAGCGCGCCACCACCCTGAGCCCCGTTTCACACTAATTCAGCAGAATTCAGCCGAATTTTTACTGATAAGAGAAAAGCTGAAATAGCCAGCTTTATTTGTTCCTTCACAAGCCAAATTTTTTCAGCTTCTTTTTGGCTTCTCCAAAACCTATAAATTCGTGAGCTTTCATCAATTTTCCTCAGGGATGGCAAACGAAACAGTTTTACCGACTTTTCTACAGAAAAGTCAGGTATTATACCCGTCACAGCTGTCGATATGGGGGTGGGGGCAATGTTTTTTTTACGTTTCAGAGTGTGTAGAATGCAACTGTAATGGTGGCTGAATTTCAGGTTTCCTTATATATATATATAATATATGTATGTATGAATGTATGTATACCTATATGTATGTATGTATGTATATATGTACGGACAAAATCTCAAAAAGTAATGAATCAATTGATTCCAAAGTTTGGTATATTATGGAGAAGTACCTGAAATTGTGCCCATTGAAGTTTGATGACAATTGGTCGAGTTGTTCATGAGTTTTTCCTCAATATAAGGTCAGAATAAAAAGCGCGAAATCTCGGAAAGTATTGAATCAATTGATTCCAAAGTTTGATACATTATGGAGAAGTACATTATGTGGGACTGGTGAAAATTCAATGACAAATGTTCGAGTCATTCATGACATTTTCCTCAATTTAAGTCGCGTAATCGTCAGTTTTTCCTCAATTTAAGTCGCGTAAATCCCATGGAGCTTTTCCTCGCGATTCGTAAATACGTGGGTTGGCAACGCTGCAGTGTAACCTAGTGCAACCCAACCCGAATGACTCATTTTGCGATGATTGTTCAGTTGATCCTCACAAAAGGTTATTGTTATGCGTGTTTTCTATTTTCATTTTTATGTGTTTTTTTTTTTTTATATACTGAATTTTTTCCTTTTTGTTCTCCGTTTCCTGTGTTCTTGTACTGTGTAAGTAATTAGTTATTTAAGTTCATACTTATTTTACAAGTGTTTATTTTCCTTTTGTTTTCTCTTTCTTCTTCAACTGCTTCTTTCATGATTAATATATGATTTCATAATTTTGTGCTATATGGGTTACATCCAGAGAGTACTTAATTTTCATTATTTCATTAATTCGTCAGAATATATTTTGCTTAAATGATAAGTAGCTCGAAAAGTCGGTTCTGCTTTCGCTGCTGCGAAAGCTTTTTTTTTTTTTTTTTTTTTTTTTTTCGTTTCAATATTTTTGACACGAATTAATATTTCGTAATTTCGTTTCGTTTGTTTGCTATCCCCGCTATTTACTGAACTCACCCTGACTCAACTCACCCGGGAAAAGAAATGAAATTTTGATTACATTAGGCTCGGCTACTAGTACCCGACCCTAGAAAGTGGTTGCAATAGGCTCGGCTACTAGTAGCCGACCCTAAAAATCACAAATCAGAAAACTAGGGAGGGCAAACAAAACTTTTTTTTTCGTTTCGTTATTTTGTTTCAATATTTTAGACAAAAATCAATCGTTATTTCGTTGTTTCGTTTCGTTTTGTTTGCCATCCCAGATTTTTCCTTGTGTGTGATATTTTTGAGAACTGCATTTTCCCTTCTTACACCTTAAGACCTCAGCTCAGGTGTCAAGTTGACGGCAAATTTCAGTTCAAAATATCAGCAACATTATTTTTTACTATAACATGTTTTGGCTTTTGGGTATTGGGAAACAGGAATTAAGTATTTTTATCAGTAAAGATTAAAGAAGCCAAAAAGCCGAATGCCAGCCGAATTTTTCTTAAATGCCGAAAGCAGAAAGCCAAATCCGTATTTTTCAAGGTCAAAAGTTTAAGCCGAAAGCCGAAGCTAAAATTTTTAGCTGCAATGCACTGGCTCAAACAAGCTACCTCGCGAATAGCGAGGTAGTAAGAGGGTGTTTGCTGAAGCTAAAAAACTTTCAGCTTCCAACTTCTGGCATCTCAAAATTATCTTAAGACTGCAAAACTTCCGGCTTCTCTGTAGAGATGTGCCTTGGATATATTTCCGGAAATATTACCTGGAAAAGTAAGAAGTTAATTTTATTTAATAATTATAATTTAGAAGAAAAAAAAGGGGGAAAACGCTGGAGGAATCCCCTCCCCGGCCCACATTTTTATGGATTTACCCCCCCCCCCGTGATTTTCGCAATTATAAAAGATGAGAAATCGATGAAAAATGGGCGGTTGAACTCATTGAAGAGAACAAATTCGTTGAAAAAAAAAATGCTTTTACTGATTTTGAGTTAATTTTTATGAAAATTTAATGAATAGGCATCGACTAGGGGAGGAAAAAATGTGAGCCAAAATCAGGTATAATACCTACGTACTGCTGACATCAGGGTTTAAAATTTATAATAAATTGTTGACATTACATCCGTCACATTCTAGAATTTTCTCACGAAAAGAAATGAAACTATTTTTGTTTTCAATGTAATTGATCATTTACTCAGACGATAAAAGGTTGTAACATTTTTTTGTAGAACAGAACAAAGAAAAAAATAAATAAATAAATAAAATATATATACATAACGACTAAGTGTTGTCTGTAGCAGAATGCAGTGGTTGTAGTTTTTGAGCCCGCCTCAATCTCTGCAAACCTTCTTCTTTTCCAAGTAGAATGAACATTTCAGCAACACTTGGTCCAGCCTTTAATAATGCATACATAATATTATATATTGACTCTAGGTAAATATCATGAATAGAATGAACAGTATGATGTAGCATTGCTGTAGCATTCTGTTTTACATACTAACACTATTGCACGCAACATAATAGAAATGACAAATATCAATAGAGTTGGTATACTCTCGCATGGGGAGCATGGATTAGCCTTGACGCACAAATATTTTAGTAGCAATAATTTGAAGTTTTAAACGAGAAGAATCAGTTTCAAGAAATTTTCACCCTTAATTGGACGCTGTTCAACAAAAGGGAACTAACCCACAAAAATCTGCTTTTTGAGAACACGTGATTCGAAGTTCAAGAGCCATGTAGAAACTACACATATGACATAGCGTTTACTGATAAGCTTTTCTCAACGTAAGTACACATTATTTTGAATGGGGGGCCCTATGTTGAAAAATTCTACTTCTTACACTCTTTCCAACGATACTAATACTCATTTTGTTTACAAATATGTTGGTTGGTTTTCTTTTGCTGAATAGCGTCCAATTAGGCAACTATGCGTGTTCAGTATTGTTATCGGTACCTATCAGTGCAGCCATTCGTAGATGACAAAAAGGAGAAATGAAAAAATTTAATGAAATCTCAACTTTCAATATGGAAAACGAGAGGTTCTCAAGAAAAATGGTTAACGCCGTTGTATTCAGCATTCAAAATATAGCGGAAATCATATTATCTTACCCCATTGTTTTTCTTTATGCTGTTGTATAGTGTTATTGACTAGAATCTACTTGCAATGTTCAAAAATTGACTATAACTCATTTCACACTAATTAAATCACTACTACGTCATTTCAGAATCAAGGATCAACTCATCAATTCAGACCTGAATCAATAAATACTTGAAATGCTTCTGAACAAATGTTTGGTATTTGGAGAACACTAACTTACTCCTCGGAACAAATGCATGAAACGCTCGAGCATTTAAAAGTTAGTATCTGCCCGGTGCTATCATTATTCAGAGGGTGAGTCCGAGTTGCGTCCCGAATTGGAAGGCCGCCTGTAAGAGATGACCAAATTGCGTCCCGTGTTTTTGAAACGACGGGGTAATTGTGTCCCATACTTTGGTTGAATTGGGTCCCGCATTTTCCTTCCCACGTCACCAGACTTGAGACTGGCTGCTAAGTTTGCGGGTGTGGTTAAAAATGCAGGTTGCTTTTTAATTAATGTGAGGAGGTTGGAACTTCCTCGACATTCGTTTAACATACTCGTACGAAATAATTTCTGCTTTCGTCAGTTGTGTCATAGCTTCCTTAATGAAATCTGCCTTTGAATCGCGTCTTCCTAAGGGATGAGTGGAGCGTATTTTCACATAGTTCATATCTTACCATTCAAGTAGCGCGTTGACGAGTATGTACACATTTGGATGCGAGTGGTAAGACATACCATTTAGCCGTGAGTGGTAAGCTTCACACGCATTAGTCGTCCTGATGGTTGTTGAAGAGAAGTGAGCCCACAATGATGGATGAAATTAGCAGCCTGGGATGATGTACGTTTCCATAACATAGTCTGTGAAATCTTGAATTTGCGGATGAAGGGGAAGACAAGCCATCATTTCGTCAACGAAAAATTCTTCGACAACTTCTGGGCGCAGAAAGAGTAAGCCAAAATATGCCCGCAAGTATGATCCCTCCTCCGTGGCGCTGGTGTATACATTCTTTAAACATAGATTTTCATCTTCCGGTACCAGGCTTGGCCTAAGTGGAAGCGGCAGCAGCTGATGGTAGTATTGGGCCAGACTTTTCGAGCTCCCTGCATAAGAGCCGGGACGCAATTACGCTCTTGTTCCAGAAAACCGGGACGCAATTACAACATTGATTCAAAAATATGGGACGCAATTCGTACAGGTTCCCTTTTACTGGGACGCAACTCGGAAACTCCGTATTTGGACGCTGTTCAGCAAAAAGGATTCAGCAACATTTGTTGACAAAATGAGTTATTAATATCGTTGGAAAGAGCGTAAAAAGTAGAATTTTTCAAAACTGGGTCCCCAATTCAAAAATGTCTACCCACGTTGAAAAAAGCTTATCAGTAAACGCTATGTCCGTAAGCCGACGTTTATTCATTGGCTTTTAATGTTACGTTTTCTCGGAAAACAGATTTTGTCACTTGAGTCCTTTTTGTTCAACAGCGTTTATTTGGCCAATTAATCGACAATCGGATTTATGTAAGACTCTGTGAACTTCGCACGGGTATGCTCGCTACCCATTTAGAACAGAATTAGATGTATTCAGTTATTGCCTACAAAAAAAAAAATTTTTTTGCCCGACTACTTTATGACAATTTTCTTTTGCATACTACCAACTTTATTTTTTATTCCAGATTTGGACTGATTTCGGATAAGTGATCTCCTGATCTAGTGATTCTCATCTGTTCTCTCTGAATTTCCCCTTTCAAAAGATACCAATGATATTACTATTTTGAGAGAGAATATTTTGGCATATTACGGAATTTTTAAGGAATATCTTAGCATATTTGTTAAGCGCATATTTGACCCCTTTTCAGAGCATAGTTTTGGAATCCCTAGTGATAAGAGTACGAACGAACGATACCCATCCCAGCTCCCCTTTTCGGTTAGTCTAGGAATTCCATATTCCAATAAAATTCGACAAAATTTATATAAACGTCCATTTGACGCGTCAATGTCGAATGCATTAGACCTACCCATTGTACCGTGGACCCACCCATAGGTCATTATTTAAAAAATTGAAAAATTCGCAAATTCAGATTAGGAGAGCATTTTCAAAAACAAAATCTCGGATTCTGAAAAAATTAAAATCTTTCGATTTTTTTTTTTAAATTTTAAGCCGCCAGTTGTTTTGTTGTTTATTGAATGGAGAAGTCCCTCAAGGCTGGTAGACAGACAATTTATTGTGGTGGGCCTGCCTCTCCACTGTTCAAGCATGTCAAATATTAGTCACAGAAAGACAGAAGCATGAAGAAATACCGAAAAATACGTACTTTAAGTCCACTTAGACAAGATCTGAGAAACTTCATCAGCTCGGAATACTTGAGCTGCTTCTCTTTTGCATAATGTTTGAAATACGAGTCAAGCATTTTACCATCCAGTGAGTTGAAATTTTCTACGTCCATTATCAATGCACTCAATGCGCCTGAAAAAATTGAAAAATTGGGAGTTTCATAATGGATATGTACCTTGTAAATCAAGGCTACAAGGGGGTGTTGGCTGGTCTCACAGGTGGGACAACAGTCTGACTATCAATCATTTTCGACGAGTCTGTAACAGTATCATAAACAGGACACCTCGACTCCCTCGAACGCGAAGCAACTATCGTAATATTTTCGGAAGACGACGAAAAACGTTAATGGATTGAAAATAGATACCGACGAAACGCGAATTCAAAGAATACAAATCTTCCACTTCACTCGTGCTGTCTAACGATAATAATATACATGCCTTGTATGAAGAGGAAAGGGGGAAAAAATATAAGACGTTATAGTACCAAAAAGTTTGAGACTATGTTTCAATATCGGCAATTCAGGAGGCTGAATCCACAAGAAACTGAACTCAGGCGCGACAAGATCATTCAGCGAACTTATCCGATTATTGTCTGCACTCCACCGTAGCACCTGTTCTAGCCTCACGTCGCTCAAGACTGCTCGTAACTGGATTCTGTTTAAAAAAAAGGCAAACTGGCAATTACAAACGCGTTTGTACTTTCAAACATAAATTTGCGCGACGAAAATGATCAGATTATCGCGACGGAAAGCCCTGCGGAAGCTCAACTTCTCGTAGTCTTTTGTTCCGATCAGTCGGGATTCGAGATCGTCTTCCTCGACAGCAACCATTCTTTTAATTTCGAGTTCGACATGCAAATAAGCCAAAGCGCACAATCTAACACAAGAAACTATCGAGAAATCTACGAGCGTAGAGCAACGAAATCAATATATGCAGTAGTAATCTCTGCTAGTGTCGCTGCCTATACGGAAGTCAGAAGCGTCGACACACGGCTTTGTTAGTTATACGGCGAACGCATAACTCTGCCTTACAAATAATTAATGAAACTGTTTTTTACTCGGGAAAATTATTGGCGACTAATTTTCGGAGGTGATTCGCCAATTCCTTCGAACTGTTCTCCTGGGACATTAATCGCTTGAATTCTGCCCTATTAAGAAGTTTCAGCCTCTCAAGCGGTAACGGACAGTTGTTCACATTCATAGCATGGAGTGAAAACTAGAAAACAGCATTGGCAAGCCAAACATGAAATTCGATGGAATTGATCAATGTACAAGTCTACGAATACATAAATATCGCCCGATACGTTACCGGCAAAATACCGGAAAGAACATAGGAAAAGCCTCAGATAAGGTAACTAAATAAACTAATTTTAGGTCTTTTCTCCTCAGACTTTATTGTGTGTTGGTTACGGAGTTCCACCTAGATGTTAACACGGCTATTAGCGAAGAATTTACATTAACTTTCTACGTAGTTATTACGAGTCCCTCAGACCACTAATGCGATACTCGAAAGGGTAGTTTTCGGGGCCACTTTGGCATGCGTGCATCGCCATACGTCCCGCCACACCAGTTATTACGAGTACAAGTACGTGCCGTACCCACATCCTACCCTACCTTACACCGTACGCACAACGTATGCGTTTCTCTATGCGCTTGTACATCCAAACCGCAGAATAAAACTGCGATTTCGAATACGCTTACCCTTTCCGTTAATTCTTGCATACTTTTCAACTGACTGGTATCGACTTCTCCATCTTTTACGAAGCCTCCACCGCAAATTGTTAGAAAATTGACTAAAGCTTGCGGATATATTCCGTTTTTCCGGTAATTTTCAACCGTCATGTCGCCGTGCCTTTTCGACAACTTTGTGCCGTCTTCATTCAACAGCAAAGGCAGATGCGCGTACGCCGGAGATTGCCAATTAAAAGCTCTATAGACCACAACAAAAAATACAGAGCAATATATTACTTGTGTGTACGCACTGTACGCAAAATTATTGGTAAAATCTATAATAAATGCTCGAGTTAAAAAAGGAATTACTCGCTTAGACTGTCGTTTACGGGAAATGAATCCGAACATACAATTACGTTTTGAACTTCTAAATGCAAGTAGGTAAATGCGAAATGTATGGACATTCGAAACACTTAGAATGAAGCGAATGGATGTACACATGAAGACTCAAGTCAAGTATGAAAAAAGTCGAATATGAATTGTACCAACGCGAATGTTCTTCACCGCACACTTATAAAAATGTTGTGTAGCTATATATTTGAGCTCAGTTTTTTTTATACTCGACTCTAAATGTTGTCTGAATAACAAAGAAACTAGAGATTTCGAACCAGATCGATTTTTATCGGGTTCCGCGTTCAGTTTTGCTTTTAACTGCACATTTTTCTTGTACTTGTGGGATTGGGTTTCACGTTCGTGTTCTTCAGGGTGTGCATCATGTAATTACTAACGACTGTTATTTATCTGACAACGCGAAGGTATATCAAATTTTACTTTTCCACTAGAAGTAGCCATCAGGGGGATCTGGTTAGCCGAGTGGATAGCGCGTTGATCTCGGAATTCGGAGGTCCCGGGGTCGAGTCCACGTAGCAACTCGCCAGATTTCGACCTAGGTCGGGTTTTCAGCCAGAAGGGAAGAGAGCTAAGACAGCCCTAACAGCCTCCCCTGACGTGCCTGAGGTAATGCTCAATAGGGCGGATATCAGGGCTCGGGTTGAGAGCAAATTAGAAAAGAAGCAGCAACCTTCGGGCTATTTGATAAGTCAAGTTGCTTATCTTCGGGTGTAAAACTTCCTGCGTTTGTAACACGCTCCCTATAAAGCCCAATCTCCACTCTAAAATCCGAGGTGTTCTGAATGGTTCAATGAAACCACGGTTCGCGTTCCTTACGAATGACTTTCACCGCATGCAGTGTTTGTAAGCTTATAAGGTTCCATAGACTTGGTGTTTTCCAGGACTCGAGTTTATTTTAGGGTCCTTCAAAGGCGGGTTTACATTCGGAAAGAGTTCAAACTAGAATACGATGAGGACTTAATTATTCTCGGGGCTGGGTTCTGGTTCGCCCATTCTTGGTGGCTCAAATTTCCAATTCTTCAAATTTCTTTATTTTTATCAGGTCCTCTCAGATTCCTTACCTTTGGAAAATTCAGTATTATAATCACACAAATTTAACATGAACCCAAAAGACGTATCAAAGATGTACAAGGTACTGTAACGGTCTAGGCCTAATAACTCAGATGCGTAACAACATACCGTTGTATGTTGGCAGTGGGGTTCCTTCAGGGAGATGCAGTCGGAGTCGACAACCGACTCACAATCACTATTTCCCAGAAGTCAAAGTCGGAGTCAGAGCTTAGAGTCCAAGCTAATAAATTTTTTTTCCCCCTCCACCAAACCTATTGTATTGACTTTGACTTTCGAATGCGAATCGATCTATCAATCTATCTATACACGAAACTGTAACTATGTTTGTCCACCAATTTGCTAGCCAATAGTTTTCAGTCGATCAACGATCGAGGAACTCAAATGTTCGATCACTTTGTCGGAAACTGATCGCAAAGTTTTCTTGAAGCGAAAAAGGACACGTTTTCTGTCAGTGTGATAAGAATGCAGAAAACAGAAATTTACTCGTATAAAAGCAAATGTTTCACTGTTGATGGTAGCCACTCAACTCCTCTCAAGACGTGTGTAATGTTCATATAATGATCGTCGACAACGTTTGCCAAGTGATAGGTAGGAAATCCGTCACTCTTCAAAATCACAGGATCTCCTTCCACTTGCGCAACATTATGCTTCACCGAACCGTACACTAAATCATCGAATGGTCTTAGAAACGGCGTTAACTAGAAAACACGGATAAATGAAATCATTGATAAATAAAAAATGAAAAATCATGGGATGAGAATATGTGATTTTAGCTATATTTCGATCGCTAAATACGATAACAGTAACCATTTTCCTCAATAATAACTCGTTTTCCGCAAAGACATTATACTACTATACTAGATACCTAACTTCAGCCAGCTAGCAGTATAAACCCTTCTCACAAGACGCTACGTTTAGTATCAGATCCGCTAGCCTCACCGGTATAAAAAATCGGCTCCAATGTATTTTGAATGGGAACTTGGTCATTTTTAAATCGTGATAATTACATTTTGGCTGGGTAAAACGATCTGAAAATTTCACAGACCATTCATACATATCTTGAGAGCAGGAAAATATTTAAAAAAAAAACAACAATATGCTACACTTCAATTTTTTTATTTATTTGAACGCCGATACGTCCACGCGAAATTCACCGTGTATTTTAAATAGGAAAATTGAGTATACTGGCGACTGGCGAAAGCTTATGCAAGCATTCGCACAAAGTCTGGATACGCTTTTTTTATAACTTTTATAAGGATTAAGGTAGTATAGGAAGTTAGATATCTAGTGTAGTAGTAATGTCTGGTTTTCCGTATTCAAAAAATTGGAAATCATCGTATTTATCACCTTTTAATCTTTTTTTTTTGTCGTCCACGAATAGCTACACTGATATTGATAATAATACTAAACCACGATAAAGACACGTGCATGTTTATTGGTACCATCTTGATGATACTAAAACTCGCTATTTAAAATAGGAGATTGGGGGGGGGGGATGAACTATAATTGAAAAATTGACATCGGCATTAAATTTTTCGTTGAAAATACATACAGAATCATGTATTTTCATGTCACTGTTGTTTTTTTTTTAAATCTCAAACTGTTGTGTAGTGTTATTTGTACGTGGAAAATCCTCGAAACATGCGAGGCGATAAGAACAATAATTGAAAATAACTTATTTTTCTAAACAAACAAAAACTAAAAGAGAAAAACCTTAGCACTCCCCACGTGGAGTCTGAACTCTGAATCAAATTCATCATATATAATCCGAAATGAATACAATACCTTAAATCGTACGCAGTAAGATATTCCCAGCTCAAGTTTTTCTTCAATTTGTTCTTTGGGTAGGTCTCTGCAATGGTTATCGTACTTCGGAACTTCTCTACGCCTTAGCGCATCTTTTCTCAAGAGATCGAGCCTTCTGTCGGTGCAAAAACAGTAGTATGCGCGATTCTTCGATAATAAGTGACTTACTTCCGTCCTAAAGAATATTTTAAATAATGATTGAATACACGATTTTCTCCGAAGTGGACATGAAAATAGAAACAGCGAAGACGAAAAAGTAAGCTCGATAATTGTAAATACGAGTTAACAGTTTTCACCTATATAAATCTATTCTTTGTGACTGGATATACGGACCACAGGAGCCCCCGCGCGAAGGGCCTTCATCGGGATGCAATCCAACCCAATGTAAATCCTCTTCCAATTTTTCTACGGCACCTTTAACCAATCTCGCTTGATCGGTATCCTCTATTCTCAAAATAAAAGAACCTTTGTGTGCTTTAGCGAATAAGTAATTGTACAGGGCCGTACGTAATCCACCCACATGAAGGCATCCTAGACAAGAGAACGGGAAGCTCGAATTAGAATATCGACGTGTACTCTAATAAAGTGATACATTCGAGACTTTCTTATGGCAAAAAACGTAAATTATAAATAACAAATTGTCATGTATAACCTGTAGGGCTCGGAGCAAATCTGACTCTGACATTACCACTTGCTGCAGTAGTAGCAGGACTAGAAAGAGTAGTTCCTGTAGAGTTACCGGCAACCTTATCAGAGGAAATACATCTTACAAAAGTATTCAAAAACCTCTTACGAAGATTTTTCCACTTATTAATTTGTACAGCTTTTCTCATTTTTAGACTAATCCTTTGACTATATAGATGTCTCAGTACTAATCAGATAAAAATTCACAGTGGATAGTTTATCTATACGACTTTGTTCCCAAGATTCAACAGAACCTTATCAACGTTAGGATTACGTGAGATGCTAGGCAGTGCTAGGCATTGTTTACGTACAGTGTATCCTAACGTTGATAAGAATTCTATGGCACTATTTCCTGAAGTGCGGAAAGGGAGGAAGGCCCGATGCTAGCGCGCCATCGGTCTGGGAAGTCCGAATTATGCCAGGAACGGGAGGAAATTTTTATCTGCTACAGCTGCGCTGCATACCGTGTTCATAGTTCATAGTTCATACGCATTATCTGTGACGTCATAAGCTTGATGCTCAAGCTGTTACAGGTTACAGCGCTCTCTCTCGATTTCTTTTTTTTCATCAAAGCTCTCTTTAAGATGGATTTTTTTCCCCGAAAATAAAGCTCTTACTGCATACATATTATATTTTTTTACACTGACCAAAATGTTGAGCTCCTGCAGGTGGCCGTGTGCGAAAATGAAAATATATAATATACGTCCTAAAGTGTTTTATTTCTTTCAAAACGAATATAATTCAAAGATTCAAACAAACAAAAAAATAAAAAATAAAAGGAAATTTTTAAAAGCAAATACTTCTACTTTGTAAATGAACGAATGCTATGTCTGGCAAATTATCCATTCCTTTAGTAGATTTCTGTAACAAATAAGCACATACAATAAAATTTTTAATATTATTTATATACTTGAATGAATAAAAAACAGGGATGGCAAACGAAACCTTTTTTTTTCGTTTCGTTATTTCGTTTCAATATTTTTGACAAAAATCAATCGTTATAAGCTATACATTATAATTATATACGTATTTAAGGCATCGAAAAAGTTGAAGAAACTGGAGAGACTAAAGGAGAAATTACATTGAATACAGATGGTTGATGAGAATGTTCGCGTTGCTATTGATGCAAAAACAAAAACTATATATTTTTTTTTCCCCCCAGGAAAGTAAGGGACTTTAATGATCTTTTTCGTGATAATCAATTCTTACAATAATTTACTCTAATAGTAGTTATTTTGTTTCAAAAGTTTGAACGCAAGCTTGCCGAGAAAAAATTGATATGCGGAGCTCGTTAGCATCCTGAAATTAGTTTTACGCATTAACGCAAAGCGATCGTTCCCAATGTAAACCGCAAAGTCATATAGATACACCAAGTTAGACGACTAGCGCGTTTCCGCGTTCTGCCGTCATGCCAGCGCGCTGCTATCGCTGAACTCCTTTGTTTGCATTGCGCTTATATGGACAGTTTTACGTTTTTGCGGATTAGCTCAAAAACTATCAATTTTGATGAAAAATTGGAAAGAGCTAAATTTGTTCACCTTGGAATTTACCATCGAATGCGAGTAAATTCGAAATTTTTATGGGTAAAATTTTGAAACTGATCTTACCTGATAGAAAATAACAGGTAGAATAAATTTTGTTCTTTTCACTTTTTCATAAAACTCGACCGTTATTGAGATAAACGCAAAACCTTGTTAGGGCTCCCAACGTTTACATTGATTTCACGGCAGTCGAACGCTGCCAGCGCTGCTATCGGGATAAATTATCGTAACATACGAAGTTTAACATTGGTTAAATGGAGAGTCGAACGACTTGGTGTATCTATATGACTTTGGTAAACCGGAATGTTAACCTCCGTTCCACGACGTTGCCACATTTCTCCATAAACGTATCCTTGTCACTTGTTCAGTTATCACTGCTCGCTGTAGGGGTTGTTGTGGTTGTGATTTGTCAGTCGCGATCCGTCACTATTCAGGACCACTATTCTCGAAAAGTTGTTATGCGATGTTATGATAACACCGTTGTTATAAAAAAAGTTGTTATGAGTTGTTACCGGTTGTTACCCATTTACCGCAATGTTGAATAACATCTCATAACCACTCATAACACCACCTTGGGACTAGTTGTTATGAGTGGTTACCGTAACAACTTTTCGAGAATACCGCTCCAGGTAAACATTGAAGGTGCTATTCTTATTTTCTGACGTTCGCGATTTTTATTTTTTTCTGACGGTTCGCGACTTTAATTTTTTTTTGACGGTTTGTGATTTTTATTTTTTTGTGACAGATTGTGATTTCTATTTTATAATTTATTATTTATTTCCCATGTTCACTGAAGGTAAGTATAAGTAGTATGCTTGCATTCTATAAGCCTGTGTAACTCTGGATAATATTTTTTTACCCATTTTATGTGAGCGACTAGGAGATTTTCTAGATATTTCGGGGTTTAGATGTAAATTCTTGGTAATCTCAGTGTTGAAAAATATCCTGCTGCACGTGCATATTTTTATTGACTGGGATTCATTACCCGTAAAGTTTTAATTACTGGAAAGTGGAAATAAAAATATAATACGGAATTATGTTTATATGAGGTTGTGCTAAAAGAGAATTTAGAGTACATTGCAAGTTTTTATAAGTACTGTCTTTCTTCTGTTCTGTTTCTCTTCCTTCGAACATATTTAATCTGACTCTGGGCCTTCCTTTTTTTACCTTTTGAAAACTCCGCAGAAGTTTGTTTCCCACTTATTGCTTACTTCAGTAAATATAGTTTAAAAATTATGCATATTTTTCATGACTCAGGTGAATGTGTAAACTAATATATAAAGGTATTTCATCTGAGTAGGCCTGCACTTATCAGACTCTCCTGAAATAGGAAAGCGAAAACTGCACCATACTACAAACTGATAAGAAAAATGTAAACATTGTAAAAGCCCTATAGGACTAGGGCTCTATAGTTTCACCTGGGTATACTAAGCTACCATTTTGGTTCGTACTGCGCTCGTCGATGCCGAATTGACTACGCGTTACGCTCCGCATAGTCGGATTCGGCATCCACGGGCGCAGTATGAACCAAAATGGCGGCTTGGTATACCCAGGTGAAACTATAGAGCCCTAACAGGACTATAGGAAGTTCGGTATCCAGTGTAATAGTAAACGTCTTTGGAAAAAACGAAAAGCTGTTTCTTATCAGGAAAATTTTCAAAACCACCAAAAAGATCATTACATTTTGACAAAATGGTGCTAATGACTCTGACTAGTATCTAGTAATAGATAAATAATTATTTCTATATTCTATTTCCTTTCGATTATATCGGGTCTATAATGTAAATTGTAGTTACCGAAAGTGTGCTTCCTTATTATCCAGTTATTATCGACTTCATCGGTCAACTTTAGACAAGGATGGAGATTATTTAACGTCACAATTTTCCAGTTTGTTGTGCGGCAGGTACTCACAATTATCTCTTATTGTATACAGTGCACTCGGCACCTACAATTCAAATTTTACCAAAAATTCAATGTCGGTGTTGGAAAGTTGGATTTCGAAAAAATTCGTTAATAAATTATTTTTCCCACAATTCGCGCGCACCTAACTAGGTATTAAGCTTTTATAGGATTTTTCGAATTGAGTGAAAGTTTGAATATACAAATCGCTCACTCGCACATCTAGTGGCTGATCACTGGAGTAATCTGTTGTACTTGCTGGCAGCTAAGAAGAGAATTCGCTTTTGTGGCCATAAGTATGAAACGGCATTGAATTGCGCGTCGTGTATTGTTATAATACAACCGCGACTAGCCGGATTTGACGGCGTGGAGTTTTTTGAAAGCCTATTGGTATGTTGCGATTTTGTAAGATCAACTATGTTCTTAGTATGATACATGATGACTTGAAGTAAACTACGTGCGAGTAATATGTAGTCTACAGCATAGCGGTGTACAATTGTTCTAACTATTCACGAAAAATGACAGGGATGGAAGACGTTCATTTCGAGCTTTCGTGATTCGAGGAACGTGAAAAATATTTATGAAAAAATGAAGGGGTGTTCACGTTATTTCGCATATCTGGTCTATTTGCGAGTCGATTAACCAATGCCTACTCCAATTTGGAAAATCCACCGAC
Source organism: Acanthococcus lagerstroemiae (assembly GCA_031841125.1). Taxonomy (NCBI): domain Eukaryota; kingdom Metazoa; phylum Arthropoda; class Insecta; order Hemiptera; family Eriococcidae; genus Acanthococcus; species Acanthococcus lagerstroemiae. The sequence goes on along the minus strand of CM063114.1, from coordinate 34,853,319 downwards.
GACGTACACGGACCGGTCGGAGTTCGAATTCGAGTCGCCTATTCTCACGGCTGACATTTTAACTGTTGGAGTAACATTTGTCACGTATTTTCTTTTATCGGCCACGTGTCTCTATGTTAGGGGTGAAAAAGTTGCAGCGAAAAATGTTTGTTCATACTGAGTACGTATTACGTGCTCGCTAAAATGATAAAATACCTTCGAATGTGTTCAGCGATAAATAAGTTATAGCGAGGAGGAACGAGCTATTGCGACGTATAATAGCGTAATGAAGATAAGTTGAGGGAAAACTGCTAAAACGAGCGATAATACACGTAGGTATGAATAAATGGTTTGCCACAAGTACACAATAGAGGACTGCATAGCACCAACTTGTCACTCGCTTCCACAGTAATCACGTCGTGTTCGAATGCTAACTGGCTTTTGAATTCTGTTTGCTAATAGTATTCGTAATTTTAGGATACTGTTTCGCAAAATGACGATCAGCAGAATTTGTTGTATCGGCGCGGGCTACGTAGGTGGTCCAACATGCACAGTAATCGCCCAACAGTGTCCGGATGTTAAAGTCACGGTGGTCGACAAAAATTCCGAACGCATCGATCAATGGAACTCGACCGCGCTTCCTATTTACGAAGTAATATTTCTAGTCATCTATTGCGTTAAAACTGTCGCATTTGTAACTAACTATAACGTAATTTTTAATGGAATAGGTATACCATACATGTCACAGTATCTACCTATTTAGTGCACTGGTCTGGCTGACTGACTTACTTTTAATAGCTTCATGCTTGTCTTCGTGATTGAATGTCTGTCTGATAGACTGAATGACTAGGATTTCAGGTTTTCCCTGGAGATAGAGGAAAACCGGCCGGACCTATGTGTGCAGGGAAATCTCGAAATTTTTTATATCGCTATGCGAAGAAAATTTCATTGGAAATTATCGTTGTTATTACTACGTGGGCATACGTATAGGTAGCCATTAGTAATCATTATTGGCGCGATGGTTTGATACGGTCCGCAACTTATTCTTTTTTCGTTCATTACCCGATCCATAAAAGAGCATTTCGGTAATATGTACACTACTACCAGCGCAATTGATAATTATTCGTATCTTTTATCAGTAGCTTGATTCGCGATAGGATTCTACTCGTATTTCCTGGGGCATCAAATTATAGTTAGCCTGTACTCAATTTACAGCTTCGTACAAATACTTCTACGCATGTATGTACATACTCGTACATTTATCGATTTAATTGATTACTACTCATTTTTGCAGCCTGGATTAGACGATATAGTATTTGAGTGTCGCAATCGGAATCTTTTCTTCTCTACTGATGTCGAAACAGCGATCGAAGAAGCCGATTTGATTTTCATATCGGTGAATACACCGACTAAGACTTGCGGCGAAGGGAAGGTACAGATATTTTTACGACTACGTACAACATATTATACCGCGTATCACATTCTAAATGTAATATTTGGTTACTTCGTGGGGAGAAGGGTGGCCCATTAACTGCCATGTATATGTGCAGTAAATGCGGTTTACATCTGCGGAGATCAGTAAATGAATTTTGCTCGGAAGTTTTCGTTAGTTGTACCAATTGTGAGAAGCTTTTTTTTGTATCCGTTTTCTAAGGCGCCTATCGTTGTAGTATTGCTTATTAATAATTGGATAAATAAGCACGATGAAATTGCAAAAAAAATAAAAAAATTCCTCACCTATTAGACCAGAAACGGTTGCATTGGCAACATAGTAATTCAAAATATAATAAACCGATTTTAGACGAGCTACCTCGCACCCAAAGTTATTGGTTCGATATTAATTTGAATAAAAAAAAATCAACATTTTCAGGGGAAAATGTAAAAATTTTATTTTAAAACGATTTTTGGAAAAATCGACCTTATTTATTCGTTTGATAGGAAATTTAAATTTGATCATCTTCGATTTCCTCTCAAAATTAATTTCGGACGAGTTAACCTCGAGAACATGATTTTCTTCTGTTAAATTCTATTCAAGTTGGACTACCATTTTTAAATGCGAAGATATTGAACAATTAGTCATTTTCAGCCTGACAGTTGTAAAAAGCTACGGTTTCACATTTATCGAGATTTTCACTCGAAAAAGTCGGGAAATGAGTATGTTGGGAAAATGATTTTTAGTTAACGAGAATATTCCGAAAACTGTTGCGCTTATAGAATTTAATCTTCGAGTAACTGTCACTGATAACGGCAATGGTTTATTATTTTAGTTGAAGAGAAATGTGCCTCGAATTTCTGTTTGAAGGGCAAATGCTCTTGTTTCCTAAGAATATTTTTCAGTTACCCAGAATTCCATTTCCAGTTAAGGAGCTTTATTTACTTGGAAAATGATTTGTAGGTTGAAAAAAGGCGAAATTTATAACATGAAACGAGTTTTTGTATTATAGAGGTGTTACTTGTTGAAATTTCTCTTTAATATATACGGTACGTTTACGTGTCCATTCCTGCAGTCGTCGTTTGCTGACTATAACATTCGAAACCGCGAATCTGCGATAGTCCGAATGGCCTTTTATAAGTTACATTTATTTTACGGAAAAATATTGCGGTACAGTTGACTTTTCGAATGTTTTAACTTTTTATAAAAACTAAGTGATACTCAAGATCAGGGTCGTATTACGAGTATAAACTAAATACCATTACGTGCACGAAATACGAGTAGCAGGACAAACTTATCGCTTCCAGGTGAATGTGAGGTCACGATTCGAATTTTGCTTCGCTGTTCGGGTCAAAAAAGTAGGTAATAAGAACTCATGCAAAGGTCTTACTTAGGCGAATGTACACGGCGGCAAGTATTTCTTTAACACGTGCGATGACGTGTATATACGTCTCTTATGTACGAAAATTGCGTTGCAGGGAAGAGCAGCCGATCTAAGGTACGTCGAAGGAGCTGCTCGAGAAATCGCGAAAATTGCTACTAGTAGTAAGATCATCGTTGAAAAAAGCACCGTACCCGTGAAAGCTGCTGAAAGTATATCAAAAGTTCTATGGGCTAATCACAAATCTGGAGTTCATTTCGAGGTAAAATAAAAAAAATATGCTCGCGCTTATGGCTACGCATTATGTGTTAACAGGTTGAAATTAAAGTGACCAGCGTTAAGACGACGCGACAGTGTGACGATGCCGTGCTGGTCTGAAGTAACGAATCGTAATACTCGTTACAGGTTACGTACACTGGAATTTACGCTCACTGTCACGTATATGATTGCCACGGATACGCAGACCTAATTTTGTGAACTACATACCTCCCCGAAGTAGGGCGCTATAAAAGAGGTGGGGCAAACCGTCAGTTGTTTTTCTTTTCTTTGTTCGCTGCCAAAAAGGCGGTTTCTTATACCTCCTTTAAAGTGCTCTGCTTGGAAGTGTGCTCGTCACCTTTTTCGGAAGTATATGCACCGAAATGACTTGAACCTTGATTTGATTGTATTTCATTGGAAGTACGCTCGAAGAAAACGAGTAAGCCCGCGTGAACGACAAAAAATTTGATCAAAATTGACTAAAAAGTATAAAATACGAAACTTCTGGATCGCCCTTTTTTGACTTATTTGCACAAAACTAACCCGATATGTACATACATAAATGATAGCTAACTTTGTCAGGTCTTCTTGCCAAAATGGTAGATAGCGTAACACATTCTGTAAAAATATTCTTAAACTTGGTGTAAACATCTCAGTCGGCCTAATTTATAAGATCAGGCCAACACTAATCTAAACTAGGCCCAAGTCTCTTGAATCCGTCTCTCAAAAAACAGATTCAGTCTGTCTTCACTTCGAATTCAGTCGTCAACTCTTTCTCAGCAGCAACTGCTTCAGAGTTCGCAACTCTCATCACATCAACTTCAACTGGAGGTTTACAACCCTTGCAACAATCTTCGGCACCAAGGTGCTTCATTGTCGGTAGCAATTGCCTCTGTAGCTCAGTGGTGAAAAGAGTCACACTCTACCTAGCCCACGGTGTTCGAAATAATGAAAAAATGCGTCTTCTGCCGTCACTACCGGCATGTTTGTTTGATGTCAGCTTCAACTTGCAACAAGTTCGTAAACTCTGCTGATAAAACACAAGTTGATTTGATTCGCCCGACCAGTTCACATATTATACTTCTAGACAAGATAGTCAACCTGGAAGACCAGCTGGAGGTTGCAAAACGCGCTGAATAGAGGCACGCGGTTCATCTCCCTTGTAGAATTCTCGATTAAAGCAGACAGACCGTTTTCAACGTGAGAGGTAGAAACCTTAACCACTTGAACTACGCGGTGCAATGGATATCCCAGAGAATCCTTCCCGCGTTTTATCATAGTTTCAAAGCTACCGCTGATCATTCTTCAGTCTATAACTTTCATAGCCGGTCTATTCTTCAGTTTGTCCCACAGATGTACACGCTATATAATGTAGATATCGAACTTCGCTGCATGTATTGATGTACCCTCTCCCTCGCACCGAACGACCGAAGTAACTGAAGCTGGATGGCACTTTACACACACAAACGTAGAGCCTTGTCCATAAGAAATGCATTGTGACCACCATCCAGCAGGGGTGTTAACGCAACATTTACACACGCTACAAGAGTTGCTGCGTAATTGGTAATAACGGAAAATGACAGAAACCACGTATTAACAATGATCGAATTCGTACAATCTGTCCCAAAATGAACCAATCTAAAAATAAGAAAAATAACCGGAACTGAACGCAGCCGGATCGAAGGCAATCGTTGGAAAGCATCCCTCTCCTAGCTTCTGAAAATTGTAAGTCAGGTTTTTTCGGAAAAATCTGTCTTTTCGTCCATTTTTCTAGGATAATTTTCTCGAACGCTAGCGTACTTGGTTGAGTAAAATAGACTATATCGTGTTGGCGCCACCGCGGTACTTATCCTTTAATTACGTTCAACGTGATCGATTGTAGGTGTTGTCGAATCCGGAATTTCTCGCCGAAGGAAGCGCTATCAATGATCTTATAAACGCGGATCGTATTTTAATCGGATTCAATGACACATCGTCTGGAAAGCGCGCCTTCGACGAATTATGCGCCATTTACACTCGTTGGATTCCTCGGGAACGAATAATTGGCACGAATACTTGGTCGTCGGAGCTATCGAAACTGGTTTGTAATTACGCGCTTAATTGGGTATTTTTTAAGACGGGCATTTCTCATCCCTAGGGTGTTTTTTAAATATTTTTCCAGTTTTAAATTTTCTTTTTGTAATACGCGTGCTTAAGGTGATTCAATAAATTAATCTCGCCCTTTTCCCGACAATCCGCATTCAAAAGAAAATTACGAAGCACTCGTCAGATCATTTCCGTGGCTTGTTTTCAAATCATAGATTTCATTGTTCTTCGAATCGCAGTAATGTCGGATGAATATTATATAGTATGATTCCTTCGACTACAACTTGATACATTTTGTATAGGTAGTCATAGAATGATTCTGTAAGATGAAGTCAAGTTCTATATTTTGATAGAAAATAAAAACAGCTGTAGGTATCTTTCGAAGAGGAAGCGGGGTTGCGAATTTTCCGTGTATTTTCAATTTTCATTCTCATTACTGTGTTAGGCTCTGTAGAAAAACGCTTTCTGTAAAATTCGGCCTTGGAACTGTATTGAAAGAAACGCGAACCGCTACCGCAGGCTGTGTCCGCGGACTGGCTTATGTATAAAAAAAAAATAGGTATGCGCCTCGAGTTCTCTATTGCCGAAATGGACAAAGAAGGACGTAACCGTTTCACCTGCGGGTCTAATTTGCTGGAGATTTCTTCTTTAATATTTTGAATTTTTGTACCTTCTCTCTACTGCTTAGCACGTGGAAAATGAGGAGAAAATAAACTGTAGTCATTAGTAATAGGTATGTAACTTCGAAAAAGTCCTTGTTTGTTGAGTAAGTTTTGAGATCAGATATGCAGTAAAAAAGATGTTGACGGGTTCGGGGAAAATTGGTGAATAACTGCAAAAATCTCGGCAACTATTTTACCGATTTCAGCTAAGATCAGTAGGCTTTTAGGCCGATACAAACTCGGTTGCAATGTTTTTATTTGTACTCGAGTTGTCATCTTATGCAGATGGTCCTACTAGTTATCCTTTGTCCGGGAGTACCAACATGTTTTACCCCTGTTCCGCTTTCAGTGCGGCGATTGGGTGCGCAAACGTATTTATACGATCGAGACGTACCCTAGAAAATGTCAAAATCCGATTTTCCAAAGTCTAACTTTTCCGATAACATACTAAAAATATGTATCGCGATGGTTGACCCTTTCGTCCGACGGACAAATGTCCCTTGCTCAGAATTCGTAGAAAAGTATCGTCGGCTGCGCGTGCTAGAGCTAGAAGATGTTGCATGCACTGGAAATATCACCTGTACTCCTGTTATATTCATTGTCGATACGTTCGCAGGCTTCTAACGCTTTTCTAGCTCAACGCATTTCGAGCATCAATTCGCTGACTGCCCTCTGCGAAGTTACTGGTGCCGATGTTTCCGAAGTTGCTCTCGCTATCGGTTTAGATCGCCGTATTGGGCCGGAATTCTTACGCGCTTCAATTGGTAAGTTAATTCGTTCACTGACAGTTCGATTTCGTCCCCTCCCGTCTCTAACAATTCCGCCATTTGTTGGAGGAACTCGAAGATCAATGACAGTCAGACTACTGAGTAACTCGTACCGAAAGCTTAAGAACTCTACTAGTAGTTTAGTAGTTACCTGGTCCACCTAAATCAGCTTTTTTGTGATGTCTGTGACGCAAGCTGTCTTCCCATCTTACTTTTTTTTTTGCCCGTTGAAAGTCTTTTTTTTTTTGGGGGGGGGGGGGGCTTGCGACTGTGGGAGTAGGTTCGTATTTGTTTCACTACCAGTATCTTATATGCGTGTATTTTTTCTCATTCTCTCCTCTTACTTTTCTTCTTTTTTTCCGCTTTCTTCTCCTTTTTCTTCTTTGTTTAACTTATTATTTGCCTTGCTGTTGCAGGTTTCGGAGGAAGTTGTTTTCAAAAAGATATTTTGAACATTGTTTATATTTGCGAGTGTCTCGGTCTTCGGGAAATCGCCTCATACTGGCAACAGGTGAGTTGACTAGTAGGTGTTGCATTTCGTCGGTGGCGCTTGACACCTCGTATGTGACATTTTTAGCTAAAACGACTTATTGGTATTGTTGGATTCGTCTCTGACGGGCGCGTCAAATAAAATTCCTCCTATGTGCTTAGTTACAATGTTGTCCGCTAAAGGACGCTGTATAACACTTCCCTATGTGCATGGGTTTCTAAACCTGGCTCCAAAATCCTCGTATTCGTATGTGTAAGTGATGAGTAAAAGTTCTATTTTGCACATACGAGGTGTCAAACGCGCCACCGACGATTTATCATCCACTGAAGACTTCAGCCGCAGTACCGTGCGAGGCGAGGCGTAGCATTTGGAAAATCGAATCAAGTATTCAGATGGCTTGCTAATTAGAAACATTCAGTTTCTGTTTGAGTCCCAAAACTGAAATTTCATACAGGGAGGGGAGAGACAGGGAAAGAGTGCGCAGAGTATATTTTCACGCGCTTCGAAAAATCGAACGAAATTTCGAAATGAATAATCCATCAAACTTTTTTAATCAACATTACACAAATATAGCAACTACGGTGAAGAATGATTTCAAAAATATAAACGAAAATTATGGGAACAATAACATAAAATTTATTACTAGGAAATTCTATGAATTCCGCTTACTGCAAGAGGATGATGTGATAAGGATAATAATGTCTTTAAAGCCATACGCAGCAGCAGGAGAAGATAGAATCCCCACAAAAATAATAAGAGAAAACTGTAATAAATTAGTAACTCCAATAAAACATATAATTAATCTCAGTCTGAAAACAGGAAAATTCCCGGAAATATATAAATTAGCCATTCTAAGACCAATTTACAAAGAAGGCGATACTCAAGACGTAAACAACTACAGACCAATTTCACTACTTTCAACAGCCTCAAAAATATTAGAGAAGGCAGTAAAGTTTCAACTAAATAAATTTTTGGAAAAAACCAAATTCTTTTCAAACAATCAATTGGGATTCAGGAATAATATGGGAACAGAAGAAGCTATCAATAACCTGCACATCAAAATATCCACATATTTAGATGAAAACAAAAAATGTCTAGCGATCTTTCAAGACCTTTCTAAAGCATTTGATCTAGTGAATCATCAAAAACTAATTGGAAAAATTGAAAGAGCAGGCTGTGAGGGCAAAGTACTAAGTTGGGTCACCTCATACTTGGAAAATAGGAAACAAAAAGTAAGAATAGGAACAACAGAAAGCGAGATCCTCACACTAAAAGGAGGCACGCCACAAGGTTCGGCCTTGTCACCGTTACTCTTCCTAATTTATATTAATGACTTGACTGAAATTAACATAGAGGGAGAAATAATTTCATATGCAGATGACACCGTCATAATAGAAAAAGGAGATAGCTGGGAAGAAACCAGGGGAAAAGCCGAAAAAGATATCAGAAAAGTAATAACCTGGCTGAATGATAATGAACTGATACTGAACCAAAAAAAAAACTAAATCAGTACAATTTGCACTAAAAAATAAGAAAAATAACGAGGAAGTAGATATTAACGTTCATACAAATCAGTGTAATAGAAATGATAAATGTTTTCAATTAAACAATAATTCCCAGCAAATAAATACCGTCGACTCTATGAAATATTTAGGGATAATAATAGATAAAAAACTAAATTGGAAACAACAAGGCAAATATTTGGCAAAAAAACTATTAAAGTCTATTTTTATTGCAATTCAATTCAGGAACATAATCTCTCAAGAAGTAAAGCGCATTCTTTACACAGCGATAGTTCAATCAAAAATACAGTACGGAATATCAAGCTGGGGGCAGCCTATAAAACTAATTTAAAACCAGTTACAGTTGACCAAAAAAAAATTCTTGAAAATACTTTACAAAAAACCAAAAAGATTTAGCCCCGTACAACTTTTTGAGGAAACAAAGGCACTAACTTTGGAAAAACTACATGAAATAAGTGCAATAAAATACGTGAAAAAACATAATTTACTAACGAAATACAGCAAAACTAACACTAGACTGACGAGGAACACACAATTTACAGTAACATTACCAAAAATAAAAGCTAACATCGGTAAAACAAACAGCATTTACACTGGACTCAAAAACTTTAACAAACTTGATCAGCAGAATAGGGAAAAAATAATACAAACTAAAAACAGAACTTACAAAACTTTGATACGAAATGCAGTTACTAATACAACTACTAATTACAGAAACAGAAAACAGCGCAGCATACAGTCCGACTAATAACAACCGCAATATGTGTAACTATTGTAAAGAGTAAGTAGTGCACTAACTAAAGGAATTGTCGGAAGAAAAAAAGAAGGGGAAAAAATGTAATTTAGTGCCGTTGCTAAACACGAGCCTAGCTCAGTTGGCAACGAAATAAACCATTTTCATTTTCATTGGAATTTATAACGATTCTCTGCGATTTGAGTTTTACAAGTTCAGATTTTACGAGGCGCGTAAAATTAATTCGGCCGTGAAAATCGAACAAATTACCGAAGTATGAACTTCTTGCGATCGTGAATTGCAAATAGTCCATCAGATTTTGCATCTGACTTTATAAGGTCCCGGAATTCCAATTTCACGTTTGAAATTAAAACTTCCAGCGCGAATCCGGATCGGAACAAAAATCCAAAAAAATATTCGAGATCGGTGACCCAGAAAATCCCCACTTCGATATCGTTTCGTTATCTGAGTATTCTGTGTCGTCCCTGAAACTTGGATTTTGGAGTCCGAATCGGGCGCGAATCTAAATAAATGCTGACGAAATGGCCGAAATTAGAGAATAATGTAATTTCTTTTCCTCGAAAAAATAATTTCCTATTTTAAAATTCAAAAGTTGACGAAACTTCCTAGATTCCGCGTCAAAATAAGGTTTAGGAAAAATCACTGTGAGATGACGACAGCAACGACGAAAAGACAGAAGCGGAAGAAGAAATCTGTTGAACAACCGTCTCAATTCGTTGTAATTAATAACCTGCTGTATCGTAGTGGTTAATTTTCAATGCATTCTCACGTTCCAAGGTAATCGATATGAATAAATATCAGAAAGAACGTTTCACGAAAAAGATTATCGAAACGATGTTCAATTCAATTTCTGGAAAAACGTTGACGGTATACGGATTTTCGTTTAAGAAGGACACCGGCGATACTCGAGAATCTCCCGCCATTGACGTATGCAAACGGTTGCTCGACGAAAGTGCTCGTGTGAAAATCTACGATCCGAAGGTGAGTAAAGGCTATGCTCACGGTTCTGTACCGTGATTACGATTAGTGATGTTATTGAATTAACCTACCGGTCATAACTAGCATCTTATCGTTGGCACGATTTACCTGTATTTTCATTAGAAATTAAGTTCAGTTTGATTTCTCGTCGTCCGATGGTACACGCGTACCTACAGTCCGATTCTACCTTACATATTTTTATTTTATTTCGCCCTCTTGTGGAAAGAGAGCTTGTTTTTTCTATCAACGAATAAATTCGTTGCATTATCTTTAGTTCGTCTTCCTCTCTCGTTCGCGAGTTAGTGTCGGGACTTATACGTATACTGCGAGTATGCGTTGGATTATCGCTAGTCTATAATTCGGCGGCACAACTTATTTATTGACGTACCAGTCTGGTACTTCTGTTGGTGTGCCCACGAATAATGAAAATTGTAACCATCGTCTGCATCTGTATCAGCAGTAGCTGTAGTCGTTACTTCACATAAAGAACGGTATGAAGCATTGTTGCAAAACGCGAATAAGTAGTCGCTAAAAGCTAATTGGAAAACTACTTTGGTAATTTTTCGAAGATAACGAAATCCCTTCCGTTGTAAATATCGAAAATCGTGTGACGAATTGAAAAATACTAGTCTGTTCCCTCATTTTTCTGTACAATACGTGAGATGTACGCGAATATAGGACTGTGTAATGGCGTGAAATCTGTCACGTCTGGGTTCGCGTCTCTTCACGTCGTACGTACGGCCTGACGAATATGAAATTTGATAAACTGGCTACCATCGAGTATGCTGTGCCACCAACATTTTTGCTACCGGTTTCGTTAAATTACCTACATGATCGTAAATAGATATTATTTGGACGCGATTTTCACTCAACTTGCTCGATTTTATTGGTCTCATCGAACAATTTCAGGTGGCTCGCAAACAAATCATTAAAGATCTGACAGATGCGACGGCTAATCCGGAGAGGGTGGATCAATTGGTAGAAATCTATTCGGATCCGTATTTGGCTGCCAAAAACAGTCACGCTATCGTCGTATGCACCGAGTGGAACGAGTTCGTGGTAAGCTTCCATGCCGTATTGTACCAAGCAGTACTTATTTGACACCCCCCCCCCGTTGTGTCTTTGTTTCCTAGTAACAGACTGTTTGCAATCCTTTTTATGCTTTATCAAATCAACACGTTACTTTGTGTTATGTTTCTTTATTTTTTTTATTATTATTATTATTATTTTTTTGCTCGTGGTAGTTCGATTACTAATGTTCAATAACGACAAAATCCGACGGTCAAAAGGTACCCTTATCGGGTGCTACTGAACCAGTCACACAATACACACACGCTCGTGTTCTTACATGTGTATCAGTTACCGTTCCGTCCACTCGTACGTTACACTTCGACTGATAGCCCTTACTCGGTACTTTGTAGTATTCAGGCGTTACATGAGCGATTTTGCAGGCTCTCTCATTCGAGTCGAAATACCTAATTGATTTTTTCGTAACAGTGATGGTTGATTGTAAAAGTCATCACAGTCATTTGGAGGCACATCAGTTGAAAAATAATTCGAAGATAGTAGTAATCAATTTGGTAACAGTAGCAGTCTATTTTTTGAATATCAGCAAAAAAAAACCACCATCATTAGGTAGATATGGGTGGTGTCCAAATACACATAGTTCCGGGTCGTTTTGCTTGTAATTCTTCCTGTCTGAAAACAAAACTTGTCAAGCGTTAGTCTGCTCCTCCCTCCTCTTCATTCCTTTATAGATCCTCCTGCTTTTCGCATCAAACCCATACTTACACTGAGTCACAAGAGTGTAACATTTTTGTTGAACTATAATTTTACCCGACTCGATAAAGAAATACAAATTTCAAAAAAATTTATAATCCTAAGTAATACTTCTAAATTAAGCTGAAGAAAGTTCGAGACAAAGGAATAAAAAATCAGCACTTTACAAAGCAAATAATAGGTAAACGAACGGAAAATGAGATCACGAAAGTCTACGCACAGCTATTAAGAAACAAATTATTATAATAATAAATAGTCTCTTCTTTACGAATGACGCATCTACAATTATACGTGTTAAATAGTCTCTTCTTTACGAATGACGCATAGCTTGAGATAAGTTTTGATGATGAAATGAAGCATTCTGATGTTATTCTCAAGTTTCGTGCATAGATGGAAGTGAACAGAAGTGGACATCCGCAAAATGGGTAAAGAAATTTCTATGGAAGTGCGAAAATTGATCGTTTTGCATGCTACCGCACGCGGTAGGTCGTATTCAGGAATCGCTACCTCTCTGCAGGTAAACCGAAATGCAGCCGCAACAAATATGCAGCGGTACAAGAAAGAGCGGAGTGACTGTCGGGGAAACTTGTCAAATTATGCGGAAAGTAAAAGTGAATCCGAAGATGAGTGCCCCAAAATTGACGGCTGAATATCGTGAAGAAACGGGGGAAAAAGTGCAGTGTGGAAACAATAAGGCGGGTTATACGAAACGAAAGTTTTCACAGTCGAGTGACGCACAAGAAACTCTTTATTAATGAAGTTAAGTGCAAACGAAGACTTTTGCTCTGGAGTACGTTCTGAAGAATGAACAGTTTTGGTCAAATGTAATTTTCTGCGATGAATCAAAATTCAATTTATTTGGCTCTGATGGAAAGGTAATGGTGTAGCGGAAGTAGAATGACGAATTTGAACCCGAGTAATGTAAAACGACGGTAAAGCGTGGCGGAGGTGATGTTATGGTGTGAGGATGTGTTTCAGCCCATGGCACTGGGGAAATTGTCTTTATCGATGAGATAATGAAGTGACCCTTATATTTGCATATTTTAAAGACGAACCTCATCAAGAGTGCTACTAAAATGGGAATTGGCCGGACATTTCATTTCTATCAAGATAATGACCCTAACGCACTGCACATTCACTGAAGGAGTGACTAAATTGTCCACACGTTCTAAGAACATCCGTCCAGTCTCCTGACCTCAACTCCATCGAGAACTTGTGGTACAAGTCGGACTGCCGCGTTCGGAAGAGCCCCCTAAGTTCCAAAGGAAAGATGCGTTGTACATTGAAGAGAGAATGGGCGCTTATTTCCGCTAAGTACACTTCAAAACTTATTTCAACTATGCCGCAGCGTCTCAGAGATGTCATCGCTGTAATAAAGGATATGCAACCAAGTACCTATTAATTGTTACGCTGTGTGTCATCTGTAAAGAAGAGACTATTTTTTGATAGCTGTGTGGATACTTTAGTGATCCCATTTTTCGTTCCCTTATCTGTTATTCGCTTGTATAGTTCTTTCGGAATAAGAACGACAAAAGTGGCGACGCATCATGTGGTCGCGGGGAATTGAAATGGTACGTTTCACTTTCCCGCTGCGCACATAGTGCGTCGCCATTTTTGTCGTTCTTATTCCGAATGAAGTATAGCGTGCTCATTTTTTGTTCCTTTGTCTCGAACTTTTGTCAACTTAATTTAGAAGTATTACTTTAACTTCTTTTTTTTTTGAAATTTTTATCCCTTTATCGAGTCGGGTAGAATTACTGTTCGCCGAAAATGTTACTGGTGTGTGCAGACTTTTGTGACTCACTGTACACCTGTTAGTATTGTGGCAAATGTTCCCGAATATTCGAGAGAAGTGAAGAACGATGGACAGGATTTTTGTAACTGCGTAAAAGAACAATAACCAGAAGCGCAGTCAGGATATTTACAGATAACACCGACGTATATATAAAGGCCGCTGATAGTCGCCGTAACGTCTAGTTTTGAATGCGATAAATGTTCGCCAGGGTTGCCACTTTCTGGAAAACCGGGAAAAGTCAGGGAATTTTCATTTAGGTCAGGGAAATTTTCTGAAAATAACAAACGAGTTCGTATTTTATCAGAGTAAACTTTTTTTATCATAACATAAGAATAATGATAATCTATTTGCAAATGAAATAGTCTATAATATTGAAAAATATTACATAAATTACATCTGTACCTTCTTCTTCTCGATAGCGATTTTTTAAAAATCTGTATTGTAAAAAATTTCTGTGACTCTCCTCCCTCTGGGCTTTCTCGGAATCCTGTAAAAAAGTCAGGGAAAATTGGAAAAGTTGGCCTGGAAAACCGGGAAAAGTCAGGGAAAACCAATCCTGAAAAAAAGTGGCAACCCTGTTCGCGAATTCAGAGCGATATGAACGTATTACTGGTGTTCTCTGAGCAAATTCGGTACAGTGATAATTTTAGCGTCTCTACCGTTTTTCTTGTTGTCCGGCAGTACCCAGAATATAGCCGTAAAACGTAAAACTTTTGATGCAATTAACTTATCATCGCCAATTTCTTGCTGACAGAATATGAAATACGAGGAAGTGTACGATTCGATGAAGAAACCGGCTTTCATATTCGACGGTCGAAAAATTTTAAATCACGAAGCGTTAAATCGTATCGGCTTCGAGGTATACACGATTGGAAAACGCATCACTAAGAGGTCAACTTCCTCGACTGAAGAGAACGGTTATGGTAATAACAATAGCGGCAGCGGCGATAGCTCGTCTTGAAATTGCAAAATTCCTGTCATTCGCGTTGGTTGTATTTGTACGTAGATAAGTACCACTATGGTGTCGATTAGCGTTCCGCGGATCTTGTGATCGTTCCCTGTGGTATGTGAATAGTATGCTGTACCTAGCTAGGAGACCTTGCGTGCAGTATTTTACTTGTACTTATACGCAGGGGAGTACCGAAGGAAGATAACGAGGGTCTTCTTCCTTGATTGTTGAACAGTTGTCTTTAGTTGAAAAAGCAGTGGCGCGTGGCTAGAAAATTTGAAATCTTAAGACGTTTTTACCTGTTTTCCAGCACTAATGAAAGAAAGACCTGAACATTTTTTCACTCGCTTCGCTCGCGAATTCGGGGCCTTCCCAGCTGTAGAACTTAAGATTTCTCTTCGTTCTTTAGAAATTTTCCTTCGATACGCTCCTGCTTATGTTGTTACTCTGACATAGGTGCGTAGTTGGAAAACGGCATTGAATTAATTAGGTAATACTTTATACGTAGTTACTTCCTCCACCCTTCTTTCGTATTCTAATTTTTATTTTTATTTTTACATCGTTTACGTATTTATTTATCGGGACCTCGGTAGAGAACTCGGGTATATCGGACACAAATGAAGACTGTATGATTATCTTTTTATGATTATTCTATGGGTGCGTATTATTTTTTCACACACACAAGGGGAACACCCAAAATAAGTCAGTAACCAACCCATTAACTTCCAATTAACTTACTGATTAACAGTGAATGGTCGCTTACCCGTCTACCATGTAACGTTTGCTTGCTCCTTATTTTTGAATTCCGACTTTTCGGTATGACTCCTCCTCCCTCTCCACCCCGCGGTTTCGATCAGTTTCATTAATTAGAAATAATAAGTGAAATAATGGTGTGGTGGGACGTATGGCGATGCATGCATGCCAAAGTGGCCACTGAGACACCGCACCCCCGGCACCGGGAACTACCCTTTCGGGCATCGCATTAGTACCGAGGCCTCCAAGCTTAAAAATATGGTAACTCGTGTCGCATGGAGTTGAAGCAATATTACTCGGATTTTAAAAGTCGGCGTTCCATCATTGCCTGAAACGGTCAGTTCGGCACCAATTTTATTTTCGTTTTCCAGGTAATGGAAACTGTTTCCTAATTCCTTTTTTCTCCCGCCCCTTTCTTTCAGACTTCTAAAACTTGTTCGACTGTTTACCATTTATCCGGAATTGAAATTGTGTAATTATTATCGAGTCCTGCAATAAGCCGCACTCCGGATACTTTTATATCTACATATAAAGTGAGCAGTGATGGAGATCGATTAAAAAAAGAAAAAAGGAATACATCCGTACTATCAGCCAGGTAAAAAACTGACAGCGTATCGATGGTTTAAACCAAAAATCATCGCTATTTTCCCGCAAATTACGTAGAATAATCATGCAATAGGCTAGGCTATGCTACATGTGCTATTAGTGATGCGAAATATTGATGGTTTTGATAGTCAGCGAAAATCACTGTTGATAGTATGGATAGTGTTTAAAGCCTCGTTTACATCTTGATAGTCGCTGTCACGACAGTACCTCTCACATTGTGAACAAACTATCACTAGGTGCGTGAAGAATGCTGTCAGGTGCTTTCACATACTATCACGCGTGCATGATAGTACTATCGTAATGTAAACTAGGCTTTAGATTGACTGTCGATAGTGTTTTTTTTTGTATGTGAGTTCCAAAATTTGTCATAGCCGCGGAATTACACAGGGAGCCCTAAAAGGCGTGGTTGCGGTGTACAGAGTGCTGTCAAAGTGAACGTGTAACCGCGCGATACATGAAGACCCACTGCTGTACGCCTTGGCCATGCGCTTTTTCGACATCTCTACTTGTGTGTGCACAACTTGACTAAATGAAGATTAGTGACCAGTGCGAAAAACAAACTGTGTACACGCCGTATAGGATTCACTATTATGTTTTCCGATTATTCCAATTTACACGATCAGTATGGACGCTATTAAGCAAAAACCTCCCAAGCGATATTCATTGACAAAATGAGTTATTAATACTCGTGTTGGGAAGAGCGTAAAAATTGGAATTTTTTAAAATTGGACCCCCGATACAAAGATGTGTATCCACGTTGAAAAAAGCTTATCAGTAAACGTTTTGTCCGTAAACCGGCATTATTCATTGGCTGCTCGAATTTTAGGTCGGGCTAATATTAACAATTTTGTGCCTATGGTTTATACAAATAGATACCTATGAGTTATACAAATGATTTTACGCGTACTGTCAAAAAAAAAAAAAAAAAAAAAAATGGTTGGGCTCAGAGCTGAGCTACGTTGAGCTGTGCCCTAAATCCGTAACGCCCATCTACAAGCGTGCACCGATACTATCAGTTTTACTTCCCCAGGCTCACTGATATATCAATATTTGTTAAAGCCGATTATTGCATATGGGTACGGTTGTTATTAGTAATCGAGTAAGTCAGATGATAGGTGTAATTTATTACATAATATTCTCAATCTGAATTTCATTTAACTAACAAGTTATCATTTGAAGTTTCATATTTCAACAACCATTTATTTATTTATTTATTTTTGTTCATTCATTCGCATTTATTTATTAGCTTTATTCATTCGTTCGTTTGTCTTTTCATTTGCATTTATTTATTCATCTATCTATACATTCACTTGTTCATCCATTTATCTATTCGTTAATCTGATCATTCTTTTTATTCCTGTATGTGATTATTGTCCTCGTCCTCGTGTCTGTAGACGTGTAGAGTTGAAAAATGTTCGAGCATAATCTTTTTTCAGAATATTTCCGACAAATTCGGAGAATATTCTTCTACGCTTTCTGTACGTATGTGAGCTCACAGGGAGAAAGGGACCTCAGCGCAAAAACTTTTGACTACATTCAAGCTGAATTTTTTATCCATTCCTTTTCGGTGGATTTTCGTATTTTGGATTGAAACCGCAAACTCGGTCAAACCCCGACTCAGAATTGGGGAAAAGAAAAATAGGAACCATGTTACCACTTCACCTATTTTATTTTTACCAGTGAAAAGTATGAGTTATATCTATGTGATATGAAACTGGACCTTTGTTGGATTAGTTTTCAGCTGTTAGCAGAGATGTGACCTGCCAGGAAGGAAGGGACCTATGCGCAAAATAATCAATTTGATGATAACCACGGTTTTTGACTAATCTTTGGCCGCTCTTTCGCGTAATGTTGTCGAAAAAATTCAGAAAAATTTTCCGTAAGTTTTCAAAGTTTGAGTGTCTCATAACGTGAAAACGTAACCAATTTTGTTTATCCGCTCTCCTGTAAAATTTACATTTTTGCGCACAGGTGCTTTTCTTCCTGGCAGGCGTTAGCTAGGTAATCAGCGTCCTGTAGCCAGCCATTAACCGTTAGCCGAAGCCAATTAATAAAAAAAATTAGTTTCAGCTGTTGGTTTTAGCCAATCTGGAGCGGTATTCTCGAAAAGTTGTTACGGTAACCACTCATAACAACTAGTCCCAAGGTGGTGTTGTATGAGTGGTTATGAGATATTATTCAACATTGCGGTAAATGGGTAACAACCGGTAACAACCGGTAACAACTTTTTTATTACAACAGTTGTTATCAGAACATCGCATAACAACTTTTCGAGAATAGTGGTCCTGATTGGCTAAGCACCTCTGTGCCCATTATCGATGTGTTTTGCAATATTGCGAGTTGCAAATTATGTTTCTTAACTCTTGACTGGACCAGACGTCAGAGATGTTTCCAAAATTCGCCATCTGTAGCGCCTTCTGTGGTTCCATTTGCCGATTGGTTTCCATTGTTGCCTATAGTTCACTTCGGGCTCGTACAATGATGGAAAATTGAATCATCTTCCCCGAGCAATTAATAATCAAAGCGGAGGTCTGTTTTCTGCCCTTATTTGTTTTTGTATCAGTGATCAGCAGAAATGAACAAAATTAAAAAACTAATGATAACGATCATAGATTTTCTGATCATCACATGTCCGTTTGAAATCTCTCAAGAATCGCGATCTGAAATTTACGATGACTTGTGAAATTGACTTAATTTTAATAATTTAGTTTCAGGTTTTAGGTAATACATTTTGGCGGAACAAAGAAAATTCTGAGAATATTCTTTCTCGCAACCCTGCTCGTAGCCTCGTACTATGGTCTCTAAATTCTTAATTTACTACTTACCGAATGAGGTTGTGAAATGTTGTTACAGCTCCCGCGTAAGCACAGTGTCATTTCAGCATCATCTGTATGTCTACGAAGCTACTCGTAGTGTTTTCTTTTGATTTTCGCTTATTTCTCGCGTATTTTGAACTGAATTTCGTACGCGCCACTGCTGTTGTACAGTGACCGATTGTATCTCGTACGGTTGTAGCCCTAGTCTACGGCTCGTAGCTCAAATATCGCTCGTGTCAGTAATCGCTCACTTCACGCGCCTGGCGTATATTTTACAATCACCGCTTAGTATTATTTTGTTTATTTCGCTTTTCGAGTACCTATCTACTTTTATTTATTTAACAATGTCATTTTATCGAGACTTTATTTTATAAGTATACGTACCTCCCAGCTCGTATAAAGACAATTAAGAACTTTTCTCGTAACTTTACGATGTGATATTTTTTACTTTCAAATTAAACGAACTATTTTGTGAATGTTAGTTGCGTATTCGACACAGCCTTGTCTACGTTAATCCTACAACGTCCATATTCTCTATTCTCGCCGCAGAAATAAATTCGCCTGCTCGTTTTTTAGTATGTATCTACCATTCGGTTCACCCGTTATACTGGTGGGAACAAATTGGAGGCAGTTACAGCAAAGCGGGTTGACACTTTCGAATGAGGAGATCAATCTGCTCTCAAAATTCCAAACCGTTTTTCTCTAGCTATCCCCAGTCCGCCGATTATCTCGTTTTATTAATTCTCCCGAGAGAAATTCGCGATTTCGAAAACGACAATTGGTGTCTGTTGAGTTGCATATTTGACGTGCTGAAGGCATTACCAGAATATTCGCCGTTTTCGAAATCGCAAATTTCTCTGGGGCCAACTAATAAAATGCGAAAATTATTGGATTGGAGGCAGCTACAGCAAAACGGGTTGACACTTTCGAAAGAGAAGATCAATCTGCTCTCAAAATTCCAAACCGTTTTCCTCTACCTATCCCCAGTCCGGAGATTTTCGCATTTTATTAGTTCCCCTCAGAGAAATTCGCGGCTTCGAAAACGACAATTGGTGTGTGTTGAGTTGCATATTTGACGTGCTGAAGGCATTACCAGAATATTAGAAAATTTGAAATACAATTGTGACGCCTTCGAAGAATTATATATGCTATTTCTCATACGGCAATTGACGTTTTCGAAATCGCTAATTTCTCTGGGGCGAACTAATAAAATGCAAAAATCTTTGGATTGGTGGCAGCTACTGCGAAACGGGTTGACACTTTCGAAAGAGGAGATCAATTTGCTCTCAAAATTTCAAACCGTTTTCCTCTAGCGATCCCCTGTCCGGAGATTTTCGCGTTTTCGAAAACGCAATTGGTGTATGTTGAGTTGCATATTCGACGTGCTGAAGGCATTACCAGAATATTCGCCGTTTTCAAGATCGCTAATTTCTCTGGGGCGAACTAATAAAATGCAAAAATTATTGGATTGGAGGCAGTTACAGCAAAACGGGTTGACACTTTCGAAAGAGGAGATCAATCTGCTCTCAAAATTCCAAACCGCTTTCCTCTAGCTATCCCCAGTCCGGAGATTTTTGCGTTTTATTAGTTCCCCCCAGAGAAATTCGCGACTTCGAAAACGACAATTGGTGTATGTTGAGTTGCATATTTGACGTGCTGAAGGCATTACCAGAATATTCGCCGTTTTCGAAATTGCTAATTTCTCTGGGGCCAACTAATTAAATGCTAAAATTATTGGATTGGAGGCAGCCACAGCAAAACGGGTTGACACTTTCGAAAGAGGAGATCAATCTGCTCTCAAAATTCCAAACCGCTTTCCTCTAGCTATCCCCAGTCCGGAGATTTTTGCGTTTTATTAGTTCCCCCCAGAGAAATTCGCGACCCTTTGAAAAGGACAATTTTGGGGATAATGAGTTGCCCTATTTGACTGCTGAAGGCATTTTCCAGAATATTTTGCCGTTTTCGAAAATTTCTTATTTCCTGGGGCACTAATGAAATGCTAAAAATTTTTTTTGGAGGGACACAGCAAAAAAATTTTGAAAATTTTTCCCCCCCAAAAGGGGTTTTAATTTGCTTCCCCCAAAAAATTTTTAAAACCCCCTTTTTTAAGGGGGTTTTCCCCAAAAATTAAAAAATTTTTTTAAAAATTTTTAAAAAATTTTTTTTTCCCCCCCGAAAATTTTGGGGTTCCAAAAAAAAGGTTTTTAAAGGGGTTTAGGGTTGGCCCTTCCCCCAAAATTTTAAAAAGGGGTTTTTAAAAAAAAAACCTTTTTTAAAAAACCCCCCCCGGGGGGAAAAAGGGGGGGTTTTTAAAAGGTTTAAAAAAAAGGGGGGAAAAGGGTTTTTTAAAAAATTCCCAAAAAAAAACCCCCAAAAATTTTTTTTTTTTTAAAAAAACCCCCCAAAAAATTTTAAAATTTTTTAAAAGGGTTAAAAGGGGAAAAAGGGGTTTTTAAAAAAAAAAATTTTTTAAAAACAAAGGTTTTTTTTTCCCCCCCCCTTTTTTTTTTTTTTTCCCCCAGGATTTAATTTTCTTTTAACCAATGTTTGTTGAATTAATGACCGGGGAAGTTGATGATAAAACTTTGATTAAATTTGGTTTTTAAGAAAATTTTTCAAAAAAGTTTTTATCCAAATTTGGGGGAATTAAAAAGTAATTTGTTTCCTCAAACCCTTCCTGTGGGCATTTTTTTTAAATTCCCAAAAGAATTGATTTTCCTTTTCAAACGAATTAATTTTTTCCATCGATTTCTAGTTACCAGACTCTAAAATAGATAATTTGATTGGAGGAGCTAAAAAACGGTTGACACTTTCGAAAGAGAATCAATTGCTCTCAAAATTCAAAATTTTCCTAACCGATCCCTCCGAGTTTCGCATTTTTACCAGAGATTTCGCGTTCAAAACCAATTGTGTGTTTGAGTTGCATATTTGACGTTGAAGGCATTACCAAATATAAATTTGAAAAATTGTGACGCCTTCGAAAAATTAATTTGCTATTTCCAACGCCATTCGATTTCTATCGCAAAAATTTTTGGGCGAACTAAAGAATAAAAATCTTGGATTGGTGGCACCTCAAAGGGTTGACCTTTCAGAAAGAGAATCAATTTCTCTAAAATTCAAACCGTTTTCTGACCCTTCCAGATTTCCGTTTTAAAAGATTTGTGTATGTTGATGCAATGACGTGCTGAAGGCATTACCTGAATATTCGCCTTTTAGACTAATTTCTCGGGCGAACTAATAAAATTCAAAATTGCTTTTCGGAGACACAAAAGTTGACTTTTCGAAAGAAAATTCGTTCAAAATTAAATGTTTTCTTTCCTGGCCACCAATTTTCTTTTTACCCAAAAAATTCGGACTTCGAAAACAATTGGTGTATGTTATGTTGCATATTGACGTGTTGAGGCTTAGAATATTCGCCTTCAAAAATGCAATTTTTGGGGCGCACTAATTAAGCTAAATTATTGGATTGCACCACAGAAAACGGGTTGAACATTCGAAAGGTATCGCTCTAAAATTGCAAACGCTTCTACTATCCCAATGAGAGATTTTTGCCTTTAATTAATTCCCAAAATTTCGCTTATCAAAACTGGACATTGTGAAAAGTTGCATTAGATTTTGAACATTCCTTCATTGATCAATATTCGCCTTTTGAAATTTATTTTTCTGGTCTAATAAATGCGTAATTCCAATTTGGGCATAAAAAAAAACTGGTTTGAACTTTCTAAAAAGGAGATCAATTTCTAAATTTCAAACGTTTTCCCAGCATCCCCAGTCGAGATTTTGCTTTTCGAAACTTAGTTCAGAGAAATTCGCGGCTCGAAACAGAAATTTTTGTTTAAGATGCTATTCGTCGGGGCATTAAACAAATTTAGATTTTGATTTAACATTTGCCTTAAAATGTTTTTGCTATTTCTGAACGCTAATTGCACAGTTTTCGAAACGTTAATTTCCAGTGGCTGAATAAATGCAAAAAGAAACTTTGTTGGGTGAGATTTGACGAACGGTTACATCTAAAAGACAATTGTTTTAAATTCCAACGCGATTTGCCAAATAATGATGATTTTGGGTCACGAAAATTAAATTATTATTACCCCAAAAGAAATTCCTTCGAGAAGAATGATTTAATTTTAACTTTTGTATTGCAGTCGAGATCGTTTCATTTTCAGGGAAAATTTGCCAAAATCGCAAATTTTGTTGTTGCATTTCGGTGAATTCAAAAAGATTAATTTGCTAAATAATTGAAATATTGGATGGAGGCCCCAGCAATAACAGGTTAACTTTCAAAGAGAGACATTGTCTTCAAATTCAAACCGTTTCCTTCCCAATCGATTTTGCTTTAATATTCCCCAAAGAAAATTCGACTTCAAACAACTTTACATTTGTTGGATTCAATATTGGTGCTAAGCATTACCAAATATTAAATTGAAACAATTTCGCCTAAGAATTAATTGATTTATAACGCAATATTTTTGAAATAATTTCCTGGACTAAAAAAATTATTGTGGGCCACTCAAACGTTTCCTTTTAAACATCAATTTCTCTTAAAATTCACAATGGTTTTTTCCTTCCCTCGGAGATTTTCCAAAATTATTTTTCCTCAAATATCCCTGAAGACAATTATGTTTTAGTTGCATTCGAGATAAGGCATTACCGAAATTGATTAAGTGCAATTTCGGATAAATCAATTTTGACGTTGAAAATTGAAATTATGCTAATTTTCGAAGAACAATTTGGTATTTCGAAATCGCTATTCTTGGTGGCGCCAATTTTAATAAAAGTTGCAAAAATATTCGCGAAAATTGGTTAAAAGTTTTTGCGTAAACGAACATTTGGTGAAATTTAAATGTCGCTTAAAATTTGAAAATTTTCTTCAGCAATACTCGGTTTCACTTGAGAATTCATGTTCGTTTCGAAAACAGTTCAGTTAATGCAGTTGATATTCCTTTTAGCATTACGCGAATAATAACAAATTTTGGTTATAACCAATTGGGTTAGCTTATATTGTTTAAACCTATTCAACTAATTTTTTTATACTCCAATGACGTTTTGAACCCAATTTCCTGGGAACTAATTAAAAAATCTATTTGGCTTCTATTGCGAAACGGTCGACTTTTCGAAAGGGATCAATTTCTTAAATTTCAAACGATTCCTCTAGCACCCATTCGGATGATTTTAGGTTCAAAACGCAAATTGGTAGTTATTCCTTTCGACGTCTGAAGTTTTAAAAATTCCTTTTAAAAATTAAATTTTTTGAGGGCGAAAAATAAAAACTTTGGATTTGGGAAAACATCAAAAACATTGATCAATTACGAGGGAACAATTTTCAAATTCAACCGCATTCCTAGCTATCCCCATCGGTTTTTTGGTTTTATACCCCATAAAAAATTCCCTTGAAAACGAAATTGGTGATTTTATTGATAATATTGACTGCTAGCATTACCAAAATATTGAAATTTCGAAAAAATTTGATCTCGAAGAAAATTTTGTATTTCTTCTAGCGACAAAGTTGAAGTTTCGAAACGATTAATTTCGCCACTATCAAAGTGAAACATTATTTCAAGCTACCGCGAAGTTACAGCTTTAAAAGTCAATAGTTGCAAATTCAACCGTTACCTTCTAGTGATCCAATTAATGTTCCTTTAATTCTATTCACCCTGAAATTTCTCGAAAACGACAATGTAGTAATTAATTTACTATTAAATGTTTAAATTACAAATTGCTTTCGAAATTGCTAATTTTCTGGGCGAACTAATAAAAAGCAAAAATCTTGGATTGGTGGCAGTACGCGAAACGGGTTTTACACTTCGAAAGAGGAGATCAATCTGCTCTCAAAATTCCCAAAACCCTTTTCGTCTAGCTATCCCAGTCGGAGATTTTGCGTTTATTAGTTCCCCCAGAGAAATTCGCATTCGAAAACAATTGGTGATGTTGGGTTGCAATTTGACGTGTTGAAGGCATTTCAAAATTGAGGAATATTCATTTTTCGAAATTGCCTATTTTCTCTGGGGCCAACTAATTAAAATGCTAAAAATATTTGATTGGAAGGCAGCTAAGCAAAACGGGTTATGACACTTTCGAAAGAGGAGATCAATTTGCTCTCAAAATTTTAAACCGCTTTTCTCTAGCTATCCCCCTCCGGAGATTTTGGTTTTATTATTCCCCCAGAGAAATTCGCGCTCAAAACGACAAATTTGGTGTTTAGAGTTGCATATTTGACGTGCTGAAGGCATTACCAGAATATTCGCGTTTCGAAATTGCTAATTTTTCTGGGCCAATATTTTAAATGCTAAATTATTTGATTGGAGGCAGCACGCAAAACGGGTTGACACTTTCGAAGAGGAGATCAATTTGCTTCAAAATTTCAAAACCCCTTTTCTTGATCCCAGTCCCGGGATTTCGCGTTTTTGTTTCCCCCGAGAAATTCGCATTCAAAACGAATTGGTTTTATGTTAGTTGCATATTTGACGTGCTGAAGGGATTACCAGAATATTCGCCGTTTCGAAATTTCTAAATTTTTCTGGGGCCAACTAATAAATGCAAAAATTTTGATTGGAGGAGCTACGCAAAACGGGTTGACACTTTCGAAAGAGGAGATCAATCTGCTCTCAAAATTCCAAACCGTTTTTCTTAGCTATCCCAGTCGGAGATTTTCGCTTTTATTAGTTCCCCCGAGAAATTCGCCCGGGTTCAAAAAAGACAATTGGTGTATGTAGGTTGCATATTGGACGTGCTGAAGGCTTACCAGAGTATTGAAAATTTAAATCAATTGGCGCTTAAGAAAAATAATGCTTTTTTTACGCCAATTGACTTTCGAAAGAATCTTGGGCGACTATAAAATGCAAAAACTTTGTTGTGCCTTCCGAAGGGGTTATATTTCAAAAGGTGATAATTTGCCTCAAAATTTCAAACGCTTCTTAGCGATTTGTCGTGAATTTCGCGTTTTCGAAAAATTGTGTTGTTGGTTGATATTATGCTAACATTACCAAATATTGCCGTTTTCAAATCTAATTTCTCTGGGGGAACTAATAAAATGCAAAAAAATTTTGGATTGGGGCAGTTCGCAAACGGGTTGACACTTTCGAAAGAGGAGATCAATTTCTCTCAAAATTCAAACCTTTCCTCTAGCATCCCGTCCGGAGATTTTTGGGTTTTTTAGTTCCCCAGAGAAATTCGCAATTGGGAAAAAAAATTGGTTTTATGTTAGATTGCATATTTTACGTGTGAAGGCATTACCAGAATATTCCGTTTTGAAATTGCTAATTTCTCTGGGGCAACTAATTAAAGCTAAAATTATTGGGGTTGGAGGCAGTACAGCAAAACGGGTTGACACTTTCGAAAAAGAGATCAATTTGCTCCAAATTCAAACGTTTCCTCTAGCTATCCAATGGGATTTTGGTTTTATTTAGTTCCCCAAGAAATTCGCGATTTGAAAACGAAAATTTGGTTATGTTGAGTGCATTTTTGAAATGTGAAATTACCAGAAAAAAATTCAAACCGTTTTTGAAATTGCTAATTTCTCTGGCCAATATTAAAAAGCTAAAAATTATTGTTTGGGCAAACAAAACGGGTTGACACTTTAAAGAGGAGATCAATTTGCTTCAAAATTTAAACGTTTTCCCCTCGACGTCCGGAGATTTTGCGTTTTTTCGAAAACGCAATTTTTGGTTTATTGAGTTTGATATGACGTCTGAAAAGGGTTTAAGAATATTCCGTTTCAAAATGCAATTTCTCTGGGGCAATTAAATGCAAAATTTTTTATTGGGGCGCTTGCGAAAATTGAACTTTCGGAAAGAGAGATCATTTGTCTCAAATTTCCAAAGTTTTCCTTACGAATTCCTGTCCGGAATTTTTGCGGTTTAAAACGAAATTTGGTTGTTGGATGTAATTTCAAAGGGATTTCCAAATAAATTTCCTTTTAAAAAACCCCCAAAATTTTTTTTTTTTTTTTCCCCAAAAAAATTTTTTCCAAAATTAATTTTAAAAAGGGGTTTTTTTTAAATCGAGTAAGAATCTGAAATTTTTAATTTGTCAAGTTCAATACATTACTGCGAGAGATATGATTACAGCCCAGTCATTTCCTTCGGCAGGTATGATAGAATGTTCACCTTCTTGCTTGTTAAAACAGACTTATTTCAGCTCCGCTAACAGATACCGTATTCTGCCATTTATCAGACAGAGACTTGACATTAGCTCAGAAGGTAGGTACCTGACAGAAGACGGTACCCATTACATTACTGAGCAAAATGAAATTTTTTGTTTGCACAATGCATTTAGGGAGATGATTCTTGAGTACTTTTCAACGCTGAATACAGTGCCGTCGGCCGTTTTTCTCTATCACGTCTAGTTCTTCTGATCAAAAATTATAAAAAATTTAACTAAATGTGTTCAAAAAGAGGTTTAGGGACTGAATGTGGTCACACTGATTCGTGTTGTTGTGTGTTGCGGTCGTGTGTAGTGGTGTGTATTCCGTCTGTTTGTTTTCTGTTATTGTAGTCTGATAACACTGATAATATCAGCCAGTGGTACGTACCGCTTATTCCAACGCAAAAACAAAATGGAAACGAATTTCAGTCGTTCAGAACTCCGAATTGTGACGTGATAGAGAAAAATGGGCCGCAGTATCGTGTTCAGCGTTAAAAAGTACATCAGAATCACCTGTCGAAATGCGTTGTGCAAAACAGTTGTTCAGCAGTGTTATTAGAGACGAGCAAAACTTCTAACTTATTTTCGTTGAAATACCAGGGATGTTTCCAAAAATATTTTCAATCGAAAATTCTGGAAATGAGAATCCCTCCCCCGCTCTCTCAACCCCCCCCCCCAAAAAAAAATAAAAAATAATAATCAAATCGTTAATTTTCTAAGAAGCGCCTAATATTATCTGGAAATCGGGAATTGACGATTAATTTATCGAACTATTTTTTGGAAACAGCTTTTAATAATGAGTCGGGGACAATTCATCGCGAAGGACAATTCTTCGTTTGGGACAAACTCCCAAACCTTATCGCTTTCAGGTACTTCGCGTTGATACGCTTTTGGTGAGCAATTTTACATGGATCAGGCGCGCCCTAAGCGAGGAAGAGGTCGACCACCACCACTTTTCCCTACAGAGATGTCAAATTGTTCCGACATGACAAGTGTCAACCTACCTAAAGCTATCAATAGTAGTAGATGGCGTACACGTTACACAAACTAATAGAAACGCTGAAAAAAGAACAAATACTGATAGAAATAAAATGCGAGAAGACGACAGAGCCGGCGAGGAACCAGTGCCGAAACAGCGAAAATATCAAGACACGCCTGATCGACTATGGAATTTGATAGTTAATTTTGATGACGAAAATATTATTGACTAGCGCACAACATATCTTATTAAGTTACTAGAATTCATTTTGTGACGCTGTTTTCCTTACTCAGACTACATACAAGATTATGACGCTGTTTGCTTGAACGCAAGTTTCTTTGAATCGCGACACTGTTCTCCGGAACTCAGTTATTCTTGCTACGGACATTTCTAATCACGCCAGTTTCCTGACAGTTCTAAGCCCGTTGAAAGTGAGCAGGAAGGTGTGCGCGGCAAAATAAATATTTAAAACATAGTGTCTATGAGGAAAAATTGCGCGCGATGAATTGTCCCGCATCGTCTAATAATATAAAGTGACGGGGTAACCGAGTCGCTTAGCATATGCTGTCATTTAATTTCTAGATTTCCCAATGTATTATTAATTGGGATTTTGGGAATTGGACATTCGTATCGTATAGTTTTGCAGAAAAATGAAACTTGAGAATTTTTATCGAAGAATTTTATTGGGAAAACGGGAAACTGAGATTCCCATCGAAAATGGTCAATATACCAGGAAAAAGAGAACGGTAATTATTTGGGAAGAGCCGCGTAGAATATGTACCATAAGAATGAAATTTCGACTTTTAGTTACATAACGTAACGACATTTTAGTAGCTTAGGGTAAAATATCAATTCTCGTGTATCATATACTCTTAGTCAAAAATTGATTTAAAAAAGTCGATATACGTATACATAATATTTATACTCGAACGGTAATAGTAAATCAACTCGGGGCCACTTCGACTTACACACACGCTAGGATACTACCGCAGTCTGCAGTCAGGTAACTGGTTACGGGTCCGAATACATAGGTATCTATGTATAGGCGTACAGTGTGCAGGCTGTAGGTATACTCGTCGTGTGTGTGTATAGGTCGTAATAAGAAGACGACATACTCGTACACGAACACGGTGTAGTTTATACACCATTTTACGCTTCGGATTGTCGCAATAAAGCAGTGATGCGGTGTTCTTCAGACGATCTTTTTTTCATTCCTCGTCGTCACAGACGACGGAAGTCTTGGGCATAGCTTTGCGACGTCTGTTGATGACACCGTCCTGTTCGTCCATCATACGTAGCACCACATTCTGATCACGGTCGACGGTTTCCAATGGTACAATCGATATGTCGCGAATGGCTCGGAACTCTCCGCAGTTATTCAAATGTTCGTTTTCTAAACGAAAGAAATTCCACAAGAATCGCCTGTACACGTAAAATAGATACGAAAATACGCTTAAAATTTCAGCCAGAGATAAGAAAAACCTACGGAACGAGTCACTAAGCAAAAGTAAAATAAATAAGTACGAGTATAGGTATACGGAACTCATAGTATACCGTATGTATATCGCACACCGACTACCAGCGTGTATGGTGCCAAGTGGATAGTGTAGATGTCAGATCAACTAACACAGATAACTGGTACGTTCAACGTATGTACCTCAAAATTTCAAGCAACGTCGCCACAAATGTGAGCATGTCACCGTTAGGATAGAATATTTCTGGTAATGAAATAGAAAATGCCCAACAAAATCGTAACAAGAAGTTGGCTACGATGGCTGCGAAGTAGTACACCTGGGGGGAAAAAAATGAAAACGTCAAGTGCTTGCGGATGTGGAACTGAAATATATTGTTCTAAGTGAATGTAGTAGGCACGTTATATAAGTTTCGAGCATTTTTCGCGCAAAATTATTATATATTTTTGCCGTCGACGGAGAAAACGATGACGTCTTTTCCTCAAAAGTACGTCACTGCAGCTGTTGAAAGTACAGCGTAAAAGAACAGATGTGCCAAATATGGCCGCCCACAATTATCGATTCCTCAATTTGAACGGTAAAAAAAAAAAATTCGCTAAACGTAGATACGTCTTGGTCGGGCCATTTTTCGTTTACAGTGGTCATTCGAGCTTTTCTTCTTCTTTTGGTTCGGGTTGAAACGTTTTTCTAATGCGCGTGTTTTGAACTTATTTTCTTTAATCCGTCCTCCACCTCCCCTCAACCTAGCACGTTACAAGCAACAAGAATCTAACGACTGAGCTTGGTAAACGATATCCGCTTCTTCGTTACTCGGCGGACACGGCGACATATTTTTATTTTCACCGGTACCTAATCTTATTATTACCTACGTAAACGACGAAATATCTGCCATTTTCGCAAAACTGTAGAATGGCAGCAGTTTTTCTCGAGTCGGAAATATTTTTATACCTAAATATGTGGTGCCCGTCGCAGATTAAGCCTACAGAGAGATACCAGATAACCGCAGGTATGCAACTAATATTCAAAAATCTGAAAGGATAAATGTATCGTAAAACGTAGAATACCTAATTAGAAAACAAATTTGAATAATTTTCAAGGTGAAGACATATCTAGGTACCTAACTACGAGCCGAATGTGTCACGTTTGAAAAACAATAAATTCTTAGTCGAATTCGGCAAAATTTTAAACAGTTTATACAACGAACGTTTTACAGACACATTACTTCTGTTTGTTTCTCAACATTTACAACCAATACGCTATATTTTTAAATCACCAGCATTCTCTCTCTAAATCAAAAGAAAAAGCACTTTTCTAGCTTTTTATTTCTTTCTTCCTTTCTTCTATTTCTTTTTTCCCTCTGAAATTCGAAGATCTACAAGGATCGCGAGTAGGTATTAATTCTATCATTCGCAATCGAAACTAAAATAGTATACCCTTTCGCACAACTCTCCGAAACTATTGTTAATTTTTTGTTATTATCATTATTTTTAATTTTTATACCTATAGTCCATTTGTTTATTTAGAGGCCATAATTTATTGGAGGACCGAGGGCCATACTCGGCAGATTTCCTACGTCATAGTAGTAATGTGTGCTTGTATGAACAAATACATATACCTACGTTGTTAGATATAGGTACGTACCTAAACGAATTACTTACTTCATTGGAATATATTATTTGTTCTCGTAAGAACTTATTTTCCAAAAATCCGCCGTTCAGCAAGCCCCAGTCTAATTTTACGTCCCACAGAAACATGAACGTAGTGCCCAACACAACTGAAATCATCCATAAGTAAAAGTACGAGCTAGGTTCGGTTGTCAGTTCGTTTGTCGCTGCAAAATAATAAAGCAATCGTACTCTAAGCGATTTTTCTCTTCAATATACAGACTTTAGAGTAAAGGAGCCTACAGATACAATGCGATATTTGCAAGAAAAGCCGCTGCGGCGCGGATATAGGTACTTTCTATGTTCGCGTCAACTCTACCTGCTTAGCGATGATGAGTACATACCTACTTATACCTACATACTTATTTACTACCATACAGTCGCTTACGTTTAAATTCAGACGTGCATACATCTACCTGATGTATATCGATAACAGAGAGTAGTACGACGAAGAGACTGACGAGGTAATCGTAAAACACATAAGGAGAATGTATCCGGACCACACCGCATACATTCCTGTAGGTAAGGTAATGCGAGCTCGTACCTAACCCAACTATACAAGCTCGCATCTAACGCGCGTAAACGTCTATACATAATATATAAGTTAGTACAAGCTTACTTACTGGATCGGTATTTTACGTTGCAGTACGCTAAGAAGACTATGAGAAAGGTCGACGCGTATTTAAGGGCGCTGAATAAATGAGGAAAAGCTTGTTTCGAATCGTGGTATCTGCGCAAGCACTGAGCGAAACGAAGCCACGCCGGAAGGCACATGACTATTGGTTGCAATACACTCACTTCCGAAGTACAGCTTTTGACGTTATTTCGAAAATCTGTAATGTTAAACCAAAAGATACGACGGCGATTCAATAATTAATCTTCGCGTGTAGGCCGCGCATGTACCGAGAAGCGGTAGGCTGGCTAATCCGATCGCAGATAAATCGTCCAAATTTACGAGCACGGACGTCTAAGTATAGGGGCGGAAGTACATACGTAATACGTATTACTTACTATTATCGTCGGTCCATTTCATATTAGTCGAGTAAAAACAAACAATGAAATACAGATCGAGAAAGAGCGGAGCCAGACTGGTTAGTTGTTCGGCTAGCCAGAAATCGGCGAAACTCACTCTGAAAAATGGAGCCAATAAAATTCGCCCCTGAAATTCGATTCAACTAGAATTATACACACGTACCGTACCTCTATAATACACCACCACATTAAGCGTCTATTTATCGAATACCTATTTATAAAATAGGGTGATTCTCCGAAAAATGGACAATTCAACGTGGACAAAAACCAAAAAAATGAGGTTCACTTTTCAAATTTTTTTCGTTGAAATCGATACTAGGGGTATTGAGAAATCATATTCCGGTACCGACAGGGCTTAAGTTTGATTTTGGAGGGTTGTAAAAAAAATTGTTGTCCACGTTGAAAGACAAATTTTTCAAGTTTACATAGTGTGATAAGATGAGGCTGTACGATCACACAGCGGCACCGTGGGTTACAATCTCATGGATCACGGTTTTATGAAGTACCAAAAATTCATCTAGGAAAGTAGTCTCTGCACGAAGAAGATTTAAAGGCTGTTTCTACAGACTGCTTTTAAGTGTCGAAAGATTCACGTCCTTCAGCGTGGATACAAGAAATACGTGAGTAGCCACGTTGAATAATATTTTATGTCCACGTTTAAGGACAAAATCGCCTTTTCCCTTTTCCCATTGGGTAAATATGCGGAAAATATTTGATACATGTTGCTGAATGTAATGTGGCCAACGTCAGTTATATTACCTATTACGTTTTTACAAATTCGGAGCTATAAATTCAATATGGCTGTTGATGTCCACGATGAAGGACACTTTTTTTTAGAAACCAGGATCTCAGCAATAAATGAGTATTTTAGCATACAAATTATCATTATTTCACAGAAGTTCTTACACAGCCTTCTAGAGGAAGTTATGAAGAAGTTATATGAGCATTTGAGAGAAGTTTATGCTTATAGTGGAACCCTACAGAGAGGTTTGAAAATTATCCACGTTGAAGGACATACCTCTTCCTAGACACAACTTTGAGGTATTCTAAAGGTTACTTAACTTGGTTAGAAAAAGATTGTAAGACCTATACCGTGTTGCCTCAACTTACCTCTTCAACAATGGGAAACAGTAGTTCCTGAAAATGATGTATTAAACCCTTCCAGCAAGCAAAAAAAAAACGGAACTAGGCCAGGTTGACACCCACGCTGATGGACATTTCAGGTGCATTTTCGATTTTCTAATGATGTTCTGCTGAACTAGGGAGAGCTTTTACCACTGTCTCCATCAGAAGAGTTCATTTCCTCAATTTTGATATCATTGCGCATAGCATTCTGATAATAAGTGGCAGAGTTACAGCCTATTTACATGAATTGTCCATTTTTCGGAGAATTACCCAATACTTTTATTGCGTACATGTTGAAAAATGTACACTTTACGAATGTTTTTGCCGAGCATACTTAAGTCGGATTTAACAATCATAAGATAGATCGCGCAGAATGCATCGCTATCCTCCATTGCTCCGTTGTTAAGAACATAACGTGACATCTTAACAGCGGCGCACGTGTTTAACAGCCGTACACACGTATTTAACAAGCCTTCATTCCCCCTGTCAATTTTTCAACATGTACCCAATAATAGTATATTACATACCAATGTTTGTAAACTCACTGACAAACGTTGTTGTGTAAGATATTTTATTGCGTACATGTTGAAAAATTGACAGAGGGAATGAAGGCTTGTTAAATACGTGTGCGCGGCTGTTAAACACGTGCGCCGCTGGTAAGATGTCACGTTATGATCTTAACAACGGAGCAATGGAGGATAGCGATGCATTCTGCGCGATCTATCTCATGATTATTAAGTCCGACTTACAATCGGCAAAAAACATTCGTAAAGTGTACATTTTTCAACATATGCGCAATAAAATATTTTACACAACAACGTTTGTCACTGAGTTTTACATATGTCTTGGGCAATTGCTCACTCGCCTTCGGCTCGCTTCGCAAACTTTGCCCTCGAATGTAAACGCTCACTTACAAACGTTGGTGTGTAATATACTATTATACGTATATGGCTTCGGCTGAGCCTACAAAAATTGGTGCTACGACGACTCGGGGTGCTCCACCTCTCACATCATGCTTCTCCTTATCGTACATACGAATACCGCATCCGACTGGTATTTTGAGTAATATAATAAAAGACAAATAGACATATAGATAGATAGATAGATAGGCACACACACACACACACACACACACACACAATATATATGTAGCTAATGAAGGATGCGATTGATTAATCGCCGAGAATATTATTCTGTCATCAGGAAAATTCGTAAATTTGGTCGGCTCCACGCGTACCTATATAGATCTACAACACAAGAAACACGTACCTACCATGATTCTGAGAAACCAACACCTAGCTTCGTGAAAGAGCGTTTTGGACGGGTTCAAGAGGAAAGAAAACACGAAGACAAGCAGCAGTAGCGGATTGACGTAGATGGGCACGCCGAGGCGATCACTGAAAATGAACCCGAGCACGCTGGTTGTCCAAAATATGGCGAATATCATCGATATCTCCATTATATGTTGTTCGCTCAAGTGACTGCGAGGATTTATTTCGAAAATCAGTATATGGTTTACGCCCGAAGTCCTCCATCCGTACACGTTTAGTCCGCACAAAAATAGGAATAATGTGACCAAAAATGTGCCTCTGTATAGACGCTTCGCAATTCGATACTCGTCGTACTTCACGCTGAAAATAGCTGCGAATTGTCGTTTAACGTTTACGTTATCGTCTTTAAGCGTAAAATTACATATAACGTGCCTACGAATACATAATAATACCTACTCGTAGGCATTTAAGGGCAGCAGGTAGTACGTGTTTACAAATATAAGTACCGGTTCATACGTACGTTGTTATATTAGGGGGGGGGGCAAGGAGGAGGACATAATGCCTTTCTTCTGCCCCTTTTCTCTTCGAGAAGGAATGTTTGTGTCAGCGTCGACAATGTAACCAGCACTAGTTGGCAACATTCAAAAGCTTAAAAGAATTCACTCGCGATCGGTTGACATTTATCAAGTGTCATCCCCCCCCCTCTACTCCCCCAAAAAGAAGAGAAAAAAACTCTGTCAACGCTACGTCCCTGTCTTTAGTGTAGGTACGTATTTCAAATTTGATCGATATCGGTTCAAAACTGTTCTCTCAAAATCACGAGGAATTCCTTCGGTGGCCAGTATAAAGGGGAACGGTTACCTGTTTGGAGAATTTTACATCCAGTTTCAGTTTTTGGGTCAACAAGGTCTTTAAGCTATAGAAAAAAAAAAAGTAGATAGGCGAGTCTGCGTACAACGGCAGTGGCCCTCAAAACAAAAGATAACTGATTCGTGTCGCTAGGATAACGTTGCACACGGAGATTTGAACAACGGGCTAGAGTGCGGAGAGACTCTTTCCGCATTAACGGCACTAAGCCATCTTCGAGTGGCTAACTTTATTTCGCTGGTGCTTGGTAAAGTGAAACTCTGCTATGGTAAACAAATGGCAATCGGCTTGGAGGGGAAAAAAGGTACGAGGATTTGTGACAGAAAAGGCATTCTATTAGAAGCCACGAAATTCTACGAAGATCTCTACCATAACCCGAAGAGCACAAAAAGTGGAAGCACGCCACGGGAGGGAGATGGTAGCGCTGGACCAGCCGATGATTCAACTAGCGATCAATCTGATAACCCACTCCCGGGGATTTTGAATCACGAGGTGGAAATAACCTTGCGGAGGTTGAAAACGGGGAAAGCGTCTGGCCCCGACAAAATAGAAAATAAAAACCTAAAAGAATTCGCGGAGGAACTATCTGACCTATTAACTATACTATTTAATAAAATCATAATATCGGAAGAAATCCCAAAACAATGGAAGCAGGCCGAGATTATCCTACTGCACAAAAAAGGGGACAAAAAACAGTTGAATAATTATAGGCCGATTAGCCTCTCCTCCAACGTTGGTAAAGTATTTATGAAGGTCCTCAAAAACAGAGCCTATCCTCAGTTTGACAGCGCGCAGCCCGTCGAGCAGGCGGGGTTCAGGAAGGGTTTTGCCACAACTGATCACATACATACATTAAATCAACTAATAGAAAAGGCAAACACCTACCAAATTGGAATTAACCTGGCTTTCGTGGATTTCTGTAAAGCGTTTGACACAATCGACCACAACTATCTATGGGAGGCTCTGGAGACCCAAGAAATAAATCCAAAAATTGTGAAAATATTAAAAGAATATTACCGAGATACTTGCGCGTACATCAAATTAGACAGCCCTGGACCCACCTTTAAAATTCAAAGAGGAGTAAAGCAAGGGGACCCCCTGTCTCCCAACCTATTCAACGCACTACTAGAACATATATTCAGAAAATTGGACTGGGGGGGGGAAGGGGATCAAAATCGATGGGCTAAATTTAAATCACTTGAGATTTGCAGACGACATTGTTCTTATAAGTGGAGACAGGGAGGAACTCCAAGGAATGCTCGACGGGCTGGTGGCCGAAAGCGAAAAAGCGGGACTCAAAATTAACGCAACCAAAACGAAAATAATGGCCAACACCGAGGGTATCAAAATTATGGCGGGAGGGGAAATTTTGGAGACCTTTAACGAATATACATACCTCGGGCAGATAATGTCATTCAAAGATAAAATGAAGAAATAAATAAATAAAAGAATAAGCCAGGCGTGGAAAGGATTCTGGGGTCTGAGATCGATTTTTAAGGGGAAACTAAAGACCGCGTCGAAAACAAGAGTATTAGAAATATGCATTATGCCAATTATGACGTACGGGGCCCAGACATGGTCGCTCACGGACGCCCAAACCCGGAAACTGATAACTACCCTAAGAGCCATGGAACGTAGTATGTTGGGTATCAAAAGAATTGAAAAAATCAGGGCCAAAACCATTAGAAGTCAGACAAAATGTAGGGGGGTGGTATTCACGATCAAAAAACAAAAATTTAAATATGCAGGCCACTTGACGAGATCTAGTGTAGACAGGTGGGCACGGAGATTGACATTCTGGGTCCCGTACGATCATAGGAGGAGGATAGGCAGGCCATTAAAAGCCTGGAAAGACGAAATTACGGAAAGGGTGGGTTTGCCATGGTGTGGAGCAGCTCAAAATCGGAAAAGATGGAGGAAAATAGAGGAGGCCTATGCCCGCGACATGGGGGCAAGGTACGAGACACACTAAATTTGGGGGAAGGGAGATTGTCAGGCAATATGCTATTTTGTATGTATATTTATCCCATTATGTTATTCCATAGATTTGTAATGGTTTGTGTTCCGTATTAAAGGCTGCTATTATTATTATTATTATTATTATTATTTATTGGTAAAGTGAGATCTAAAAGTAGTCGTCGCTAATCACCGCGGACAAGAATATTATTGCGAGCAGCGAACGTTCTCTTAAGATGACGACGATTGGACAAATAAACGAGACAGAAAATGTAGCTGTGGTGCGGCGCGTAGGCGTAGAAGGTACACGTCTATTACTCACCGGCAAAGACGACGATGCCGAATAACGCTAAGAATACGCCCATAAGTAAGCCGAGCTTGAAAGTGGTCCATAATGACTGGTGTTCTCCAATCGGAGGTATATGTAGTCGTTTCATAGCACGCTGTCGATTGCCATCCTCCAGATACGTGGTTACTACGTTCTCCGTTTCTTCGATCAATCGATCCGTATCCTTATTGGCGTAGAATGGCGCCGAATCTACATTTTCACGTCTCCAGTGTTCTCCGTTTCTTAACGAAAACAACTGCAACACGATTAAGATGACGAGTGAACGAATTCGCGCGTTGTTCGTTAGATAGCCACGGCTGAATTGTAAGCGGACACTAGGCGCACTCAGTGTGTAACGCATAGGCTAGCTAGCTAATGCCTATAGTAAAACACAATCAATAGCGTATATTTCGTCGAATAGCGTCCTGGTAGGTACTAAGCACCGGTACCTCGCCTTACGGAATACGTAGGCCTAGGCGGGCGTACATCCGCGTACACGTTATAGTACCCACACATTTACTATGCGGCATTCGGCGACAAATTTATAGGTATGTGTCCGCTACGCGTTCGTAGAGTACGCTCAAATATAAGCACTTGTGATGGTAGTACGGTACCAGAGTCCTGCACGATTTCACCGCATGCGGATACGAGTTTCGAGTGGACGGGTAAAATCCTACCCGGGTAACTTCTGACCCGTTCATGGCGAGTAAAGTTACGATGCACCCGTAATTCTTAAACATCAATTTTTTTTCTTAGAACTGTTTTTTAGAATATGTTTTGTTAAAATTTGTAGATTTGTGCGATAATGAAAAAGTATAAATTACTAGAGAAACGGTGGAGATCAATTTTAACAGAATACAAACGAAAGGCGTACAAAAATATGAATCACGAGTTTTCCGGAAAACTTTTACCCAGGTAGTACGGGACGAACTCGTTCATCAGACGGGTAAACTCGTAACCGTGCGTGGACGAGTCAACTCGTTTTATTCGTAAACGCGTGACCGTGCA
Source organism: Acanthococcus lagerstroemiae (assembly GCA_031841125.1). Classification (NCBI taxonomy): domain Eukaryota; kingdom Metazoa; phylum Arthropoda; class Insecta; order Hemiptera; family Eriococcidae; genus Acanthococcus; species Acanthococcus lagerstroemiae. The sequence goes on along the minus strand of CM063114.1, from coordinate 34,814,468 downwards.
GGACTCATCTATATATGGTACTAGTACATTACGCGAACGTAGCCTACAGGCGGATAAGTAAAAGTACCTTATCGTGCTTTTTCAGAATTTTACGAAAGCCCGAATAATTGAGAGTTTGATAATTCTGCAGGAGAACGAGACTCAGATAGAATTCGCTGAAAGCCACGTCCAGTTTACGTAGTTTCTTCGTGCTCGGTTTTTGCGGCGGTTTTTTGCGTACGTTCTTCGTATAATAACTCGGCTTTTCGATCACGTCCATCGAATATGCGGCGGCCAAATCGTGCTGCAGCGAAGCAAATTTCCGCATAGCTTCGGCGATCTTCTCTGTAGTCATAATATATGAACAAAAGTAAGTATAGGTAGGTAATAGATAGGTATACGCCATGATGCTTACTCGCTGATAAAAGCGCGTGTACGTTAAAAAATAAAAATATCGTCGAGCTACGAGCAACGTGTCGTTAAAAGCATTACAAACTATCGTGTTTCTTTACCGGAATAAAAAGTATTCACTTTGGACAACTCCTTTTCGCAGGCGCTGAAAAATACCTCGTCCGCGTCTACGAAGTAACGCGTCAACATATGCGAGTCAACTTTATCGGCGGACGGAGCTTGCTCTACTACTTCGTACAACTGCTGCTTCAGCTCCTGTAGTAAAACGTAATAATCTATTAAGCTACAGTTCGACCGATACGAACAATGAAGTTCCTCAATCGATTACATCGTAATAGTTATAATTGTGAACTTTTCCGCCTAGTCGTTTTATTCAGCTACCTTTCTGTACGAATGTATAAGTACTTATAGGCATATACCATGACGCGTACCTACCTAATATACATAATGCGTGTAGACCTACGTCCGCATTACAAGGATCCATCCGATCGATATGGAGTTCAGACTGCATCGGAAAACCACGAGAAATTACGAACACAAATGCGACAAATCAGTTTTAAATGGAGGGAGACATGGGTCAGTTGAAAAATAGATGACTGTAAGCAACTGGTTTGAACGATTTTATAATACTCGCGGTAGAACTAGCAGGCAATTTATGATACGAGACAAAATGGGTCATCTTAATGGCCTACTCTCGATCGTAGCTCCTAAAATAAGAGAGCGTTAAAGAGAGTGACAAGCTAGGAACAGAATAAAAGCTAAAAAGAATTCCTATCTGAAAAGTATTCACGCCGTCGTTAAGAGTTCAAGTCTCAAATGGGAAGGGAAGAGTGAGGGGAGGAGGTATACCTACACGTAGCCTATTCGGTGCTGAATTTACATCGATTACGCGCGAAAACTCCGAACGCTCACGGACTCGTATATATCGCGTGTGTAAACATATATTTTACCGTCCCTACAACTTTTGAAAGTTTTCTTCGATGAATTCCTTATGGCCAGTTCGTGCTCGGGGAATGAGTATTAGGATGAGAAGTGGTGCTACCTATAGGCCTTCATCTAGATGACGCCGGAACAATAAAAACTACATTTTTAATTTGAAACGCAAAAATGGCCACTCCCACCGCAAAATTTATAATAGAGACAGGAAGAGACTTCAGAAGCCAGATTTGAAGCGAGAGCTGGTCAAGTACGTGACTACGTGTAATACCTGTAACACTTCGCCGGCAACGCGTTCATACTTACCTCGTAATTTATATACTGTCTTCGCCATTCGGGTGTAATATGAGCGGCTAAATGGGCGGCAAATTTCATTTCAACGGGGGTACTCTACGAACGAGTGCCGCCACCGCGGGCTGATTTTATTGACAGTGCCGTGCGCAGCTGTTGAACGACCATGAAGCGACACGGCACGTTGAAACCAATTTTCCGAGTCTACCCGTTTTTCTCGCACCGAGCTACGATCATCGCCGTTACGGAAAGTCTTACGAACACGCGCGCGTGGTCCGATGCGTAAATCAGACGACAGACTAGCTGGCTGCAGTCGCACACCATGTTTAACTATAGTTATAACTCTACAGTACACTCATCTGCAAGTATACGTCGCTATTGGTTCGAGTTCGGACAAGGATGGGCGATGCACGCACCTTTCCATATACCTTCTTCCCGAACCATTCCAGATATTACTAATTAGATATTACAGACGTCGCTACTACTAGAACACGAAGTACGCCCATTAGACGAGTACGCCTGAATCGGTGCGATAAGGCGATATATGTGACTTCGATGCTCGGACGAGTTCGTAGTCTACGGCCAACTTACAACGAAATAACGCAACGGCAACGACCACAAGTAGCACTGGCAGTATCGCGTTCGTTTCGGGTGATGACGCGTCATTCGAATATCGATCGTTTCTCTCCATTCTACACCGTTCCAGCCTTACGGTTCGCGCCCCGCTGAAATATTTCACGGTGCACGCCACTTTTCCGCAGCCAGGGTACATTTTCTCGCTTTCGCCGGCCTCTATTCGCGAGTGTATATGCACGAACGGCAAGTTTTAGGTCGCCAGCTCCTACACTTAACCGTTCTGCTTTATCCGGAAGTACCAGGTAGCGCGCACCAGAATCGGTTTCACGTATGGGCCTAACAGGTTCCAGACAAGAAAAGGACCCGCAGCGTTCGGAGGAGAAGACTACAAAAATGTAAAGCTTTTTCTTTAATATATTATATGAAAATGCGCCGACAACGAAAGGGAGTTTCAGAAGAGTCGGACTTTCTCCTTGACGATTTCAAAAATAGTGCGGCACGCCAACACGACGCTTATAAGACGGCTTTGGAAATGTCGTGACCTTTTTTTTCTTTTTCGCCCATACACATTATAAGAGAAACTGCAACGCCGATACGATGCAAGTACTATAAATAGTCCCCGTACAGGAAAACACGAAAAAATCAACCCGAAATTCGCGGCGTCGGAAGGTTTTGGTTTTGTTAAGGGGGGGGGGGGCGAAAAGTTGAAAAATCTGAGTCGACGAGAAAAATAAAAAAAGTTTCGCATCGGAACTCAGTAACAAATTCAAGTTGGTGAATGAAAAATAATCGAAATCAGGGGCTCTCGTCAGTCGGCACTTTTTAGTCGAAATGGGTACAATATATCTATTTCGGAACCACCCCGTTCCGACGTAACTGTCTCAAACGTACGTTCATCCGAGCAAAAAAAAAAATGATCTACCTAAACGGTAATATTCGCGGGTAAATTTAATACGTCGAATTATATTTGTGTACGTAATGAGAAAGATAAAAGAGAAAAACATGTAATAATAAGAGTAACGAACGTATTTACAAGTTTAAATTTAAAGTAAGTAGTTTTCGTGAAAAAATAAAACGATACGTTAATAATACGCTTATGTGTAATCGCCGAACTGAAAACCTGAACGTAACACGCTCGCATCGTGTCGTGTCGCAATATACTGTCCTGTACCGAAACACAAAATTTTCAACTCCTATTCGTTCCATCGCATCGCCTCGTCTCTTTAAATGCAAATACGAAAATTAGGTAAAGCCCGTTCTAGACGATCAATAATATTGATGTCAATAATATTGTGTCAAAAGAAGAAAAATTGATGGTTTCATCCATATGATCAATGTTGTTTCCTTAGACGATCAAAAATTGATAACTATTATCAGCAGCTGTTTTATCACTAAAGTTTACAGCATACGGACCCTGAACATATTATTATTTAGTCCGATTTTCTAATTAAAATCAGGTATTTTATTTTGTATTGTTGTTCGGTTGGTTGAATTTGTACCCGTGTACTCAGTGAAATGGATGATTACGATGTAGCAGTCATCAGCCTTTCTCTTTATCTGTATGCAGAATACGAACAAGAGGAAAACAGAAGGAAGGGAAGCCAGAAAGGTCGACGATGGACAAGAGAATGGTTGAATAAGAGAAAAGTGTATACACAAGAAAATCTATTAAATGACATCAGACTGACAGAACCAAAATATTTCAACAACGTTCAGCTTCAAATCGACTCGTCACTGATAAAACTTAATCAATGCAAAAATATTGTCAATGTATCAAAAATATCTATTTCGTTTTGATATTTTTGATGAACTGTCAATTTATTGATGATGTCTCAATTTTTGATCGTTGTGTCAATATTATTGAATAAGTTTCCCCACATGGTCAATAATATTGCAAAGTATGATCAATATTATTGATCGTCTAGAACGGGTTTAACGCGTAGGCTACTTGAAAAACACAGCTGTTTCCGTATCGAGGGCGGAAAATGAACGATTTCCAAACAAGTACCAATGCCGCCACCGTCCCTGCACGAGTAACGCGAGCGCGTGAACAGAAAGAATACGGTACACATCCATGAAAATACGAGCGACATATTTTCAAAAACGAATCGAGGAAAATATCATTTTTCACTAGTGGGTGGCGGACGATAAGAGAAAAAAATGCCTTTAGTTGGACGAAAAGCCGAAAAAGAAAAAAAAAACAACAGTAAGGCGATTCAGACGAGGTCTTAGCGCTCTCGTTCAACCCGAACTCACGACTATCGAAGAAATTCGACGGCCGCCGAAACGAAGAGATCTTTACGCGGCACGTACGCCGAGTAGAATTGGAATTAGAAGATACGATGACGGGCATCGAGTACATCATACATATCAGAGGTAGACGCATTTCTATAAACCATCGTCGTCGGTTTCGTAAATCGACGAAAGGAAGGCGCAACGCAAAATAAACCTCCACGATAACTTAACGCGTGTATACTAAAGAGGTAAAATTGAAACGAAATACCGCACGAAAAAAATTACAAAAATAGAAAACGATAACGCGAGCGCGATACCAGTGTACGAGCCAACGTAGAAGGTGGAAATAATGCGATGTGAAGACACAAGGTGGTACATCGATACTTAACTACTACCGTCATAGAAGTAATAACCATCTATTCGTTAGGTAGTACAACGCAATGCCGAAACATAAGGAAACAAAATAATAGAAGCAGCGGGAAAAGGAGAAAATAAAGCTGGTGAGCCGAAAGGCTGAGACTTGGCGAGTTTTTGGAGTATATCTCCGTGTCGTAGAAGAAAAGAAAACGAAAAAGAAAGGTAGAAAAAATAAGAAGCCGAAATCGGACACCCGTGCACGAGATTCTTGTCAGCTCTACGTCGCTACCGCCAAATCGTCTGGAATGACGAGTTACCTACGTTATTTCAGCCGATATGAAATTCGTTCGTTTTCAGCGTACCTACATCTATATACGTGAGGCAAGGTCGAGTACAACGTAGCTTGATTTACTGGAGTGTAGGAGAGCCATATTTTTTCGTTAAAATTAGAAACTAATTTTCACGAACCGTATCCGCAGAAAATTTCTTTCGTTCTCGACAACTTGGCCCGAAACGAGGGCACGTAGGGAGGAGCGAGGAAGGATGGACGATAGCTGGCTAAGTAACGTGATGATTTGAAAACAATGATTACGATAACACTTGCGCGGAAGTCGAAAACACGACACTCTGAATACGAATACGAAAATACTCGTACGCGTCGTAATTCGTGTACGGCGATTACCAGGTGACAGCAGCGACGACGCGATACCATACGTTTCTAATACAGTTATTTACACGTTACAAAAACGAAGGTTCCTACCACGAGAATACTCTTTCGTAATTTGTAAATACGCGGGGAAACGAGTGCGCTACGCTGCCAATACGACGAATCGTAGCGATTTCACACGCGTGATACGAATTACATTATTAATATCGGCAACGAGACTTACACGGGTACGCCGAATAGTCGTTGGTAATAGCACGTACGACTCGATATGGCACACGTACTCGTATTTAAAATACGTAGCACATAGTTACGCATACTCGTATCAAATACAGGTACGAGACCGGGCCGAGCGTATCGTCCATCTAAGGAAAGAGAAAACAGAAAAGTACATGGTTTACACGCATCCCCGGGCTTATCTTAGACGTTTGACCAGAGCATAAGCGTATTTGAAACCACGACCACGAGGAGACAGATCTCGATCCCGATCACAACTACGATCTAAACTGAGACCACGATCTACGACGTTCCCGACGTTTCCGGCTTACTATGTTGATTTATCGACTGCTGCAGAGCGGCTGGAGTGAACCAGTCTCGGGGTAGACATCTTTGTAGGAAAGGAACGCACGAGCTAAAGTACGCCAATCTATTAACCCAAGACGGAATATCCTGCCCACTTAAAATCTGAAACGTGCACGAAGTAAAACACGTAAGTTGATATAATTATACATATATGCGCCTACGTGCAAGTACGATTAAGCAAGCAAACAAATAAACAAGTAATCCAAAACAAAACATAAATAAATAACCAAAATACACGGATAAAATAACTGCCGTTCCGCCTGGCCCTGTACTGTAATGTACACTAATATTACTAGATTTTATCGCCGCCATAACCGCCGAATCTCGCATTTATCTAGTCCTCCCGAACCGGACGCTATTCAGCAACAGGGAATCAACCAACATTTGTAAACAAAATGAGTCATTAGTATCGTGGGAAAGAGCGTAAAAATTAGAATTTTTCTAAATTGGGCCCCCGATTCAAACATGCATACTCACGTTGAAAAAAGCTTATCAGTAAACGCTATGTCATATAGTTTCTACATGGCTCTTTAACTTCGAATCACGTGTTCTTAAAATGCGGATTTTGCTAGTTGGTTCCCGTTTGCTGACTAGCATCCAATTTTTCTGTTCTTTCTCCACTTCCTCGAAGAAATACGCGAATTTTCGGCCAGAAATTTGTTACAGAACTCAGACGTTGGTTAAGCATCCTCGAGTCTCGATGTTTTCTTTTTCTTTTTGTAACTCCCGTACGAAAACCACCTTGATACCAAACTTCTCGTTGGAAATTTGTACGTAATGTTCCCCTTTTTGAAAAGGCGGCGATAACATATTAATACATGGTAGGTAACTCGGGAAGGAAAAGCAGAAACCAAGTATACGACTACTCGGTGAAGGCGAGGGCTACGATACGAGGGTGATATTATTCTATAGTCTCCTTTCAAATCGCGTACGATATTTTCCTCGACTATTCTTCTTCACATGGTCCGAGATTACGGACAAGTTGCCAGCAACGAATAGAGTGTCGTACGATGTTACACACACGGCGACTATTCGCTTGACGGCAGAAAATAAAGCGACAGCGATTCGCGCGTTCGTGTGCTGCCTGACTCATCTTTGACACGTATCCACGATCATTACTCCCCGTTCACGCCTTGTTGTTGCGACATTTACGAATCTTATCGAATGCTCGACTTATCGATTATGCTGATTTTTAATTTAAATCAAAAAATCTCAACGTACCTGCGTAAAAGCTCCGGAGAAATGATTACAGTTCTGATTCATTAAATGATAGCGATCGCCTCTATATTCTTTTCCCAATTCCATTAGAATTCTCTTGACGTCTTGTTCCGTGAAATCGGTGTAGCCGATCAGGATGGTTTCGCTGTCGAGACGAACACACACCCACAATGGCAGTGTTAACGTCATATCGCTTCAATTGTTCGTTAAGAAATTGAAACGCGAAAATCGAATCGATCTTGCGTTCTATGTATACGCGTCGCGTCGCACCTACACTCGTCCAGGGCTATTCGAGACTCGAAATTTATAATATACGCGAGTATTTCGCCGAGTTTCGAAATCAAAAACGCAGACCTTATGGTCGCGCCGCGCCCTTCGTTTGTGTTTCGAACACACGGCGTGGGGCGGCAACCGCGAATATCACCAGATCGGTCGAATAACATACACGAGTAGCTACATATTTTATACATACATACGTATCCGATCCGAGTTCACGTCAATCTTTCCATAAGCAACACGCACTTCAAGATATGGGCCTAGCGAATGTATCCGAACAATTTTTCGCGAATATTTTGTTAGAGCTCATCGTTTATTCCGACTCTCTCGAAGACAATGTTCACCTTATTCTATAGGATACGATACTACCTCGTTATTTTTTTCGAATTCGTTCTCATTATCATCGTTATTATTCATTTTGTAGTTCATTTATTTTTTAGTCGTGTTTAGGAGCAATTCGTTCGAGGTTGAGCGTATCGCCGCCACTGTGAATAAGGTTCGTTTCAATTTTGGCACGTCTTATTTCGGTGTTTGGCGTCGATGCTATCCTTCAGACTGAAATTTCAACCGACAAAAATGTTCATTCGAAGGATGAAACAAACTGGCAGGCAGTTTGATTTACCGGGTAAAATTTCGAAATTCGATCGAGTAAGAGCTACCTTAACGTAGGTGGAAACATTTACGTATTTCGAGCCAGCTGCGCGGGTAGGTGACGACTGCGACTGCGACTGTAACTGCGAACTTACCGAAACTGAAACTGGGCGCCCAACTCGCAAACATCTTTAGGTTGGATAGAGAATACGCCGGAACAGGGCAACGGATGGCCACCGTACGCATATTCTGTAAAATAAGCAAATATCGAAGGACGAGTTATTACAAGTACAAAGGTAGTCGGCGTACTCGCAGTTAAAATCAAACTTGCAAAATTCTTCGGTGAAACGTAGATACATACACCTTGGTACCTCAAAGATCGAAAGTTGTAAGTCCGCATTCGGAAATTATTCGCGAAGCGGTGACAGCGATGAACCAGGGTACCTTCGTTACATAGAGCCTACACTATAAAGTAAAAGTGAACGATAGGCACGACCGACACGTATTAGGAATGAACATACCGCATGCAGATTGAAAATGACAACTAGCACGTGTATCATCGGCTGAAGTCTGATATAAATAGACTTCGAACTAATTATCGTGATAAGCGAGCATCTACCTACATATACCGGTAACAGTACGGACCATTCGGTCGTTAATTATTATCGACTAAAATCCATTCGCTTTCAACGATTCACTACGTCGGTCCATTCTCTACCCCGCAGATTCGTAATGTGTAGGTTAGGTATGACGTACACACGATCGGGGTATTCTTCCAAGAAAGCGAAGTAAGTATTTTTCAATCTTTTTGATAGCCTACGTAAACGCGTAATATAATCCAACTATTCAAACGTACCCACACCGTAAACTTCAACACCAGAGTGATAGACTCCGAGTCCTATGGGTGTCGTATATTCGTTGATCCAATACTAGAATCCAACAAACATCGACAGACAGATTAATGAAACACAGTGGCAATTGTCTTGGGTTACGAATACATTATCAACGAATTATATAACATTCCATAAACTATGGCCTAATAAGTAGGTACCACTGATATCGCTTACCATGTCATATACATTTAGATACACGGGTTCTCGAGCCATCTTGAAATCGAAGTTGCCGGTACCTAGCTCTCACTCCGCTACAATTTCCAGTCTGGACGTCTGAAATCCCGAGTATACAAGGTTAGAATTCGTAAGGAATCAAGACATCAAGTATCGGTGTATAATGAAAGAAGGAAACGCGATTCTCCTTAGTCATTTTCACATCGCGTAATTTCAGTAATGACGTCGAGTAAACATCCGCAAACCGCGAACGATCCAATCTCATCTTCGATAATACGTTCCTCAAACGAAAAAAAAAAACTTTTCCCAGAGCCGTCAATTTCGGGTACGGGTAACGTATTCTACAGTCGAGTCACCCGACGAGCGACGAAAACGGAGTCTCCATTTTACTGTACTCACTCGGAGTTTAACCGATCGCCGTTCAGTTAACACATTTTCTATCTGACTAATTTCTAAACTGCGTTCGAAATTGGACGATAACTGACGTAAGGAGTCACCCAACTAACTGCTGAGCTAGTGTCGAGTTGGGAAGTTCCCTGTAGCCAAGATGCAAAGGGTACAACAACCAACAATCATCGAAACGAGTAGGTTTACGTTATTACCTGAAACATAAAATTATTGAATCAACTACGAATACGTTCCAACATTTCCCAATCGCGTTACATTACTGCGACGAAGATAACGTGAGGCAACTCGGATTCCTACCCACACAACAGAGAATTAAAACGAAAAATTAGTTGAATGAACACAAAAAATGTCATAGAATATGAAAATTCTCAGTGGCATTACAGTTTGCAGATCACAATTAGTACGATAGTAGATTGACTTAAATTCAAATTCGGGAATTACGAAGCAATAATGAATGATGAGAAGACATACATACAACTTTCAACTTGTAATAAAAAACACTACGCAGGGAACCAGAGAACATATAAAAAACAGTAGACGGACATGACGATTAAGCTGTGCAAATTGTAGAAGGGCTATAGGCTATAGGGCTTTCACAATGTTTACATTTTTCTTATCAGTTTGTAGTATGATGCAGTTTTCGCTGAGTGTTCTGAGCTTCTGACAGAAGAAATTGGAAAACTGAAATTGAACATCGAACAAATTCAACCGTGATGGTCAAATTTCACCGTTTTAAGCACTCAAAATTTTGCAATAAGGTTTTTGTAATAGAGAATTATCACTGACCATGAGATCTCTGAATATCTAGCTGGCATACATCCCCGGTGGGCGCAACGAGTGGCGAAATCAGGAAGCTGACTGAAAATGGGATCATTATAGAATAGCCATATTAAGAGCTCATGGTAATAAAAATCTTTCTACGTCCTCTAAAACGAACTTTTAGCAACTAGTCCTAATAAGTTTTTTTACTTATTATCACAAGTACAAGAAAAGTGTAAGTTCAAAGTAGTTGAAAACGAAAATTTCTTATGATGAATTTTCTAGTGTACAATATAGTGGCTGAAAGGGGAAGGGGGAAAACATTAGCGCTCCTAGTTCACTAGCCTGATGCTTTGGCCTGATGCGAATAGCGGAATAGCGCGTCACATTTTTGTTTTCACTTTCGTTTTAGTAGGGCTCTATAGTTTCACCTGGGTATACTGAGCCACCATTTTGGTTCATACTGCGCCCGTGGATGCCGAATCCGACTATGCGGTGCGTACCGCCTACCGCGTAGTCAATTCGGCATCGACGGGCGCAGTATGAACCAAAATGGTGGCTTAGTATACTCAGGTGAAACTATAGAGCCCTAGTTTTAGTTTATCGTGTCACTGTGAACGCAGCCTTTTACAGCTCATGGTTCAGTTGTAGAGTTATACCGGGTGTCCCTGCATAGATTACGAATATTTCAACAGTGTGTAGAACTCATCGAGACAAAAAAAAAGTTCAAATACCATTTTCTCAAATTCTCAAATAGGAGGAAATAAAGTGTACCTGAAAGTGTACTTGTACAATTTTTGAGATAGAGTAAAATGTTATCAATAAAACTTGAAGAACTTTTAATTTCCAACAAAAAAGGCGCTGAAACATTTTTGCCTATCGTTGAAATTGAAGGCGCCACACAACATCAAAAAATAACAAAACTTTGAAAATTCTCCTTTAATTTAGGGAGGAGAGAGTAATTTGGGTCAGGCGGAATGTTGAGCTAGGGAACTTCAAGGAACCATCATTGATTGAATTTGATTCAGTGTATCCGAAGTTATCAATATTTGAAAATCGTTATCTACACATCTACAGGATCAACCATTGAAAACGCAAGCCAAAATTGAAAAAGTGAAAAAAAACAAGCGGAGATCTCGTTTAATAATTGAGTAGAGTATAAAAAAAGAAAAATTACACCATATTATTAAATAATCTTTACAATAGCTTTCAAGCAGCATTTTGTTCAACGAATCCTGTTACGGACTACTTTTTACAGTATCGAATTTGGAATCGAGTGAATGACGTCTTCAATGCTCTTTCTAAATTCACCTATTGCTTGCGGGTTGTGGTAAACTCGATCGATCCTTGAGGTAGCCCCAAAGAAAAAAATCTAGCGGGTTCAAATCGGGCGAAAGATGATAGACCTTTCGAGATCAGTCGTTCAGAGGACCGATAATTTTGCCGCGTGAAATTCCGCACCATACTCCAATTTTCGCAGAATGCAACGGGTTTCCAATATTAGTTGATACGAATTTTCAGCTGACCACCAACGCGTAATTGATGTAACCGTTCAATTGAAACCAGTTTTTATCGCTGAAGAATACGGAGTTCAGGATATTCATTCTACGTGTGAAGCGAAGGAACCATTTAGTACCGAACTCGTATCGCGAAATCAACTGGCTTAAGTTCGTGAAGGATACGATATCGTCTCATCGATAACAGTTGTGCAGCTCGATACATGCTTTCATGCGATAGATTGACCTCTTGTCGAGCTTCATTCATTAACCTGGTTGGGAGTTTTTCCATAACAGTTTCAACTTCGCTTCCTTTGCCCCGGACAGAACTGTATGTTAACGAACGTATTTTTGGATCCCAATACAACCAGTTTTTTGAAACTCTGAATGCATACGCATAATACAACTCTTGTTCGGCATCCGGACATTCGAATATTTCTTCGCGAACTCACTTCTCACTTTTCGATAGGAGTTTAAACGATTAGAAGACAAAGCAATAAAAATTTGTAATCCTAGAGTGAAAACCAACAAACCAACATTCCCAATGATAAGCAAGTATTGTTTACGAAGTGTTTACGTTTCCTCCGCTGCGATAATAAATTATACGCAGTAGATAGACTAGGCACTACGCGTACCACGTCTCGTGCTGCTAAGGCGCGTCCTTGTTGCAGCGCGCAGCTGCATGGCTTGGGGTTGCGTTTTTTTTAGGGTGTTTGCCGCGCGTAGCACTTTTGTTGAAGTCTCCTAGCTCAACATTCCACCTGGTGTAAATTACTCCCTCCCCCCTAAATTAGGGGAGAATTTTCAAAATTTTTCATATTTTTGATGTTGTGTAGCGCCTTCAATTTCAACGATAGGCAAAAATGTTTCGGTACTTTTTTTGTTGGAAATTAAAAGTACTTCAAGTTTCATTGATAAAATATTACCCTATCTCAAAAATTGTACGGGTACACTTTCAGGTACACTTAAATTCCTCCCATTTGAGAATTCGAGAAAATGGTATTTGAACTTTTTTTCTGTCTCGGTGAGTTCTACACACTGTTGAAATATTCGTAATCTATGCAGGGACACCCGGTAGTTTAGTTTTAGTTTTAGTAGTTATTAGCCAGTGAACTGGTACCAACACGTATTCTTATGGGAACATCAACCTTGATCACCCATCCACGGACACAATGGGCTCCAGAATGGCGTATGCGAGTACTTGTGTTTATAGCAGGGAAGGCAAACGAAACGAAATAACGATTGATTTTTGTCTAAAATTGAAACGAAATAACGAAACGAAAAAGAAAAAAAAAACGTTTCGTTTGCCATCCCTAGTTTTCTGATACGTGATTTTTAGGATCGGCTACTAGTAGCCGAGCCTATTGCAACCACTTTCTAGGGTTGGGTACTAGTAGCCAAGCCTACTGTGAGTCAGGGTGAGTTCAGTAAATAGCAGGGATGGCAAACAAAAGAAACGAAATCACGAAATAACGATTGATTTTTGTCAAAAATATTGAAGCGATATAACGAAACGAAAAAAAAAAACGGTTTCGTTTGCCATCCCTGGTTTATAGGGCTCTTAACGCCACCTATAAGAAATAGAATACCTAAGATCTAAAGATGCAAGATCTGCTTACACTTGCGGTCTGCATTCGTACCTGAGAAACCCAAGAGAGAATGAATCAAAAGGAAAAATGCAAAATAGTCGGATGTTTGAAATCGCATTGTAGTCTGTAGTCGCATTGTGGTTCTCAACTTCGAATACATTTCCATTTGCTAGAATACGTTTTTAAATTATAATTAAAATGGCTATGCACGTTCCGAAGCCCCCTGGCTTTGCCCAGATGATGAAGGAAGGTGCCCGAGTAAGTTTTAAATCATTACACATATTCGTACATTAACCCGAAATATTACCCATTTCAGTTCATCGTCGTTAGAACATATGGCGTCTTAAACCTCTACAAAGTGAAGTGAAATGAGAACCGTCCGTGTTCTTTCATGGAATCTGTTAGTATAGTTGCGAAAGTCCGCTGTGAAATGAATTGCACTCCACCCTCTTAATTGTTTCAGCATTATTCCGGACTTGAGGAAGCCGTGTACCGAAACATCTCTGCGTGCAAACAATTCGCCGATACCGTACGCACTGCGTATGGTCCAAATGGCATGAATAAAATAATCATAAATCATATTGAAAAACTGTTCATCACTAATGATGCAGCCACGATCATCAAAGAATTGGAGGTAGGACACTCACTCTTATTTAGTTCGTAAAACAGTCATTTCATGAGGCATGCAACTTTTTTATGGAAATACCATTGTCAAGGTCGGTGGCGTCAAAATCGAATGAATACTTTATTCCATAATGTTTGATTGTAATCATTCTAGCTTTTGTCCTGTTTCAGATAGAGCATCCTGCTGCAAAAATTATTATTCTCGCTTCTCAAATGCAAGAGCAAGAAGTAGGCGATGGAACCAATTTTGTTATAATTCTAGCTGGAGCTTTATTGCATGAAGCCGAGGAATTACTAAGAATGGTAATGAGTTCAGTGTATTTAGCAAGTTTTGATATCAGATTGTGAGAATTTCTTGATCTGTAACAAAGTAATTCTAGGACGCCCAACACGATATTACTAAATTTCAGCTATCGTTGTATGTTAGAAACCTTGTCTCGCACGAATCACGAAAAATTGTATGAAAAAGAAATTTCATTAGTAAATTCCACTAAAAACTATTGCACCGGTAGACCCCGACGAGGATCAGTCTTACGACCGGTTTAATGTAGGTCTCCATTTCTCCCTATCTTATGAGAATTCTTTCATTTCCAATTAACTAGTGGTTCGCTAATCAAGCTAACTAGTAACTTCCCGGTGATGCTGTGTCCTATAGTTAACCCGACCTAATAACGTAAACTTGATCCCTCAAATAACGATTATTCGAGTGTTGATTCTTTGAATTACGATCACGGATACAATTTTTTTGTAACTAGGGCTTAACAGCGACCGAAATTGCTCTCGGTTACGAATTGGCCGTTGATAAAGCTTTAGAAATATTATCCGATTTGACCTGCTATGAAGTGAAGGACTTGAGAAGTAAAACCGAAGTCTGCAAAGGTATCAAAACGGCTATCATGAGTAAGCAGTACGGAAACGAAGACGCTCTGTCGAGTTTAATCGCTGATGCCTGCAGTGAGTATATTCGAGTTAATCGGCTGATCTAAAAGAATCAAGTTGTCGATTAAGTTATTTCTACAATATCGATAGTATTTTTCCGCTATATTGTATCAATTTGTCTTTAAATTCTTATTCACAGTTTCCATATTACCTGAAGATGGTGGCTTCAACGTCGATAATGTCCGTGTTTGTAAAATCTTGGTTAGTACTCTGAACTATGTTATTGCAAGACAGTTGACGCGTTTGTTCCGAGAATGAACGGTGAATTGTAGATTGTGCATGGATAATCACTACTAATGTAGAGGGAAGTAATGCTAATGTTTCTCTAAGCCATTCACTGTCACCATAGTCAACCATCACTGGTCGTTCGAAAGGACAAATTTCATCAATTCATTGGTGATTTGCCCAGGTGTTACTGCATTTAATGATTCTGTATTATGGTACTTTCAGGGTTCCGGATTAGCGAATTCCACGGTTGTTAACGGTATGGTATTCAAGAAAAGCGTTGAAGGCGTTGTTACCAAGAAGACATCTGCCAAAGTTGCAGTATTCACCTGTCCCGTTGATGTTGCGACTACTGAAACTACGGTAACCTTTTAATCCTGCCTTATTATTGAATTTTAATCTTGGCTGTGTAAACAAAAGAACTGTAGAAAAAATTTGTGGAAAGCTGAATACAAGAAGTGGATGTCATTCTGTTGAAATAATCTTCTCAAGAACTTGTCAGCTGTTATAGTTTTATCTTCTTACATTTGGAAATACATACATGCCGAACGAAGAGTAGCAAAGCTTGATTTGAAATACCATAATTTACTTCCAGGGTACCGTGCTGATCAAATCGGCCGATGAATTGATGAAGTTCAGTCGCGGAGAAGAGAATCTGTTGGAAGAACAGATAAAATCACTTAAGGAAGCCGGAGTTGATGTTATCGTTTCAGGAGGCAAGTTTGGAGACCTAGCCCTCCATTACACGAATAAATACGACATGTTGGCAGTTCGACTGCAAAGTAAATTCGACGTGAGGCGTGTCGCAAAGACGGTCAATGCGACCGCACTGCCGAAATTGGTAAGCACTTGTTCGTTTCTACAAGAAGTCGTTTGAATGGTTAGTTTCTTGAATATTTATCTCGTGATAGGTCTGCCCGAGCAAAGAAGAATTGGGTTACGCTGATTCAGTGTATATAGACGAATTAGGAGACACACCGGTAGTTGTATTCAAGCAAGAAGGAAAAGACAGTCGCGTGTCCACCATCGTGATTCGCGGAGCCACCGACAATTACATGGACGATATCGAAAGAGCTATCGACGACGGCGTTAATACCTTCAAAGGAATGACCAAGGTATATATTCGAGCTTGACTTGTGGCGTAACTTGACTGTGAATGTATATTTCTTAATCCATCGATTTCACTCCAGGATGGTAGGTTTGTTCCCGGCGCTGGTGCCACGGAAATTGAATTAGCTCATAAAATTGCCAAGTACGGCGATTCTTTGCCAGGATTGGAACAATACGCGGTTAAGAAATTTGCTACCGCTCTAGAATGTTTCGTCAAGACCTTAGCCGAGAACACGGGTGTTAAAGCGAAAGAGATTATTTCGACTTTGTACGCCGCTCACAACGAAGGAAAACAAAATTACGGCTTTAACATCGAAGTTAGTATTCCTGCTGATCCGTAGATAGATGTAACTCGATCTTCAGTCACTGCTAAGTTTGTGTATTAAACTACGTATCGATTCACAGGTCGACGGTGGTGCTAGTACAGTCGATGCTAAAGAGACTGGAGTCCTCGATTTATACTTGACAAAATACTGGGGTTTGAAGTACGCTACGCAAGCCGCTTGTACAATTTTACAAGTCGATCAAATCATTTTAGCTAAACGGGCCGGAGGCCCGAAGCCTCCGCAACAGAATGCGGCCATGGATGACGATTAATGTATTTGTCGCGATCACGTCATTATTTTGTATATATCTTCGTTTTTTCACGTTCTTTTTTTCTTCGGAATAGTCGTTGAATCCGTTTTTCTATACTCCTTTTCTATTCATACCGATTCTTACTAACCATGTAATTCACCGTCTTAGGCTCTCATTTTTTGTTCTGGCACTCGTACGAATCGTGTCGCATTGTTTTCTTAAGCATTTTATTTTTAATAAATATTTATATTTTCAATAATCTGCGAGCACATTCGTCCGCCGTGTCTGTAAATTAATCGAACCAATTTGATAATAAGAAATAGATGATCTATTAACTATTACCAGTGCCTTATTTATGATTGATCTTTGCGAACGTGTGTGTGGAAATATATCCTGTAAACGAATTCATTGATTGCTATAATTTTCACAAATAGCCGACATGCTTGAGATATCCATTTGGGAAAATGAAATTAGAATTAGGTTTGCTACTGATGTGATACTTGGATTGAATCAGCTTGCCGGTTGGTATCAAGAAATAACAGAACGAATGAAATTTGGCTTCTGCGTCCTTGTACTTTTTCAAGTCAGCTGATATTTTTCAGTATTTTCATTGCCTGTTTCTGAAAAATATACTAGCTTGGATTCTTTTTTGTTGTTCATTTATACAGGGTCCCTCAAGGGACTCAACCAATTATCAGCCAAAAGAACAGGAACGTTCATTTGGCATGAAAATCCGAGCTACAGTTAGCTCTGCTCGGGCAGTCCGCAGCGTACAGAAAGTACAGAAGGCACAGAAATTGAGTTCGGGCAACATTTCTGCGCTTTCTGTAATTAAAGTAGAAGTGTTAGGGCAGCCACTTCAGGCCCGTAGAGAGCCTCGTCTGGGCCTGGGGCTAGAGATAAAAGAAGCCCCTCCCCCCATAACAAATGTTAGCGAGGGAAATTCTGCTGGCTGCTAGCTCTCCGTGATTGAAGCGCAGGTGCAACAAGGCAGTGTATATATACATCGTATTTCTTATTTTTTCCTCTCTACGCCCCCCCCCCTCTTCAGGCCTGAGCCACTTTCTGGTGTTTCTGTAAGTTTTGAGGTACTGTAAGTTATTTTTGACTGCTTTTCAATGTGAGTTGTTTATTGTGCAGGAAACGCGTTCGAGCATATATAGACATTATTGTGCAACAACCCTGCAGAAAGACTTGTAAACCAATGGACAACTTCGTACAGAAACTTACGGGAAAAAATCTTCAAGATTCTTTCTGCACGCTGCCCGAACAGAGCTAAAGCTTGTTCGCGCAGCAAGATTTTTTCTGTAAGTTTATGCATAAAGTTTTCTGTTGGTTTCTGTAGGGTTGTTGCGTAGGTAGTCACGTAAACAGTGTGGCGAATAATCCCGAACATTTGAGATAAGCGAAGAAAGATCGACACGTTTCGAGCAGCAGAATAGAAGTTCGATAACGAAAGCGATAAGGAGTATCGCCGACAACGCCGGGGTCTATAAAGGCCGCTGGCCGTCACCGTACAGTCTAGTTTTTGTATGCGAAGTTGAGCGTTTTCTAGTGGCTTAGCTACGTGTAGTGTTTCGTTGTATTATTGGGGAGTTAAAAGTTCTTGTTACGTGTTTTGGTGCGTTTTTCAGCGCGAATTACGTTACAATATGCTCGAACGCTTTTTCTGCACAGTGAACAACTCACATTCAAAAGCAGTCAGATAACTTACAGAATTTACAGTACCTCAGAAGGTACTGTACTGAAGTGCGGAAACTTACAGAAACACAGGAATGAGGCTGCTTAAACACTTCTCATGTAATTACAGAGAGTGCAGAATTGTTGCCCGAACGCGATTTCTGTACTTTCTGTAAGCTGCCCGAAAGAGCTGTTTACACTTCTGCATGTACAGAAACTTACAGAAACACCAGAAAGAGGTTGCTTGAACACTTCTCACGTAATTACGGAAAGTACAGAAGCCCGAACGCGATTTCTGTACATTCTGTACTTTTTGGATCTGAGGATGAATACTCGATACCATTTGGGGGAGGGGGGGGGGAATACAAAAAAAATTACGTGTGAGTATCTTGAAAAACAATACAGTAATATAAAATATGTTAAATTACAACTCGAGACTTTTATTTCTTAATATAATAAACTAGCGATAGTATTGATAGTCCATAAAGCGACTATCGGACATCACTGTTCATAGGCAAATGATTTTTCAGGCAACTTATCGATTATTTCAACATTCGAAATAGTATCTAGAACAGGGCCCGTAGCCAGAAAGCAAAATAACGAATTTCTTATATTTCTCTCGCTAATTTTGTTCAAACCTTTTCTTTCCGCGAATTTCAATGATTATAAACTTGACTTAACTTGACAACACTGATTTTCTTGCGCTGGTCTAGAAAACCGGAGGCCCCGGGTTTGAGCCTGCGTAGCAACTCGCTACATTTTGACTCAGGCCGGGTTTTCGGCAAAACGAGAAGAAGGCTAAGACAGCCTTAATAGCCTCCCCGACATCTCTGAGGTAATGCTCGAAAGGGCAGATTCCAGGGCTCGGGTTGAGAGCAAAATTGGAAAAGAATATATATATGACGTATCGCAAGAAAATGGGCCGAGCGTCAATCCAGCAGTTTCAGACACACAAGTCTTTTTCTTGTGTCATTTTTAAGGAATGTGCGAGTCATTCGTGTAACTCGCTACTTTAACCCGTTACTAATTTAATAATTTCAATTCGTTTTTGGATGTACGTCCTTCTGGATACCCATTGCGAACCCATATCTCATCGCAGTATATCAGATTGTTTTACAGACGTCTCTGCCAATCATAGACGGCTTGTGTCGCGGTTATGAAAATGGTAGCGGTAGTTGGCCGATGCTATCGCCGATCGGAGGCGAATTCATCACGACTACGGACAAAATGAACTCGTTGCAAAGGAAGGCCCAAGTTAAACTGAATACCATGCCCTGGTTTCATGGGAAAATATCGAGAGAAGAAGCCGAGTTGCTGCTAAATCCGAAAGAAAACGGATTATTTTTAGTACGCGAGTCGACCAATTTTCCGGGCGACTACACGCTGTGCGCTTGTTACCAGGGCAAGGTGGAGCACTATCGGGTCAAGTACAAAGACAATCAACTCACTATCGACAAGGAATTTTTTGAAAATTTATCGCAGCTGGTTGAGCACATCGCTAAGGCACGAAAACTTGGTACAACTTTTGGGCTTAGTCTTCGACAGCAAACACTGTATATTACTTATTACCGAATACATACGTGTAAAGGAAGTTTGGTCGATTATCTCAGATCTAGAGGTCGTCTTCATGTCACCAAAAAGGATCAAATAAATTTCGCTGTCGGCACGTGTTCGGGCATGGAATATTTAGAATCGAGAAAAGTAGTTCATAGAGATTTAGCGGCGAGAAATGTTCTGATATCGGAAGAAAGTGTGGCTAAAGTGGCGGATTTTGGTCTAGCTCGTGAAGAAAATTACAATGTGGACTGCGGCAAACTACCAATTAAGTGGACGGCTCCGGAAGCATTGAGGCAGGGGGATTTTCTCAAACAAATCGGATATGTGGAGTTTCGGTGTTTTGTTGTGGGAAATATATTCTTTCCGCCGGGTACCGTATCCTCGGATTCCGTTAGCGGATGTAGTGAAAAGACGTTGAAAAAGGATACAAAATGGAAGCGCCCGAAGGTTGTCCTCCCGAAATATATGAAATTATGAGACAGATTATAGATGAATATTTTCCCGCTGAAATTCTATTACAAATTATCTTGATTACCACATCTCTCATTGTCTCTTTGGTCATTACATATACACAAGCTAGTCCTAACACTTGTAGGCTAAAAAAATTGACACGTAATTTCATTCCTTTTTCTTTACATTCTTTCAGTTTTTCTAAATATACTTGAACGTCTGCATTATACTTAAAATCTAAAAAAGAAGATAGATTAAAAGGTTCTCCTTTCGTATTTTCAGAATTTCGAAATCCCATCATTTCTTGGGTCAACTGTCACTGCGTCCTGTAGCATTATACTCGACTTTATGGTCGATTTTAGAGAATAGGGGTAGGGTTCAAAATTCAATTCAGGAAACCTCAAACATTTTAGCTCGTAAGGCATCATTTTCATGTCAGAAGCTTTAGGGGGTCACAGCACCACTGTATACTAGAATATCAAAAAAGTCCTTTTCTGTTTCCCTGGTGCTGTGCTGGCTCTGGCTTACTATCGCGGGCCACTAATATAACTAGTGACTGCTCGACGAAGAGATAAAATTGCCCAATTTCACGTTGCAAGCTCTATCACCTCGAGAACAAGTGTAGGAAAATAAAGATTTCTCTACCTGTCCCCAAAATTTTTGCATTTTACTCGTAGTTCTGATGGTATTGTTCAGTGTTCGATTGTTCAACTCTTGGTGCGTCTACGCGAGAGTAATACATGTAATGCGAAAGCGTCGTGTGGACATGTTAAAATAGCGTTGCGAACGTTACGTGTAAATGCTCGACAAGCATTCGCAGCCACCCAAATTCTGTCGGGTTTTCTGACGAACACAAAGGAAATTCGCGACATGTGGAAGGCACTTTTGATTATCCATTGTACAGTACATCATGCGTACGGGTATATTGGCACATTCTGAATGCAAGAAAAATGTTTGCCGAACAAGTATTTGACCTATGGATCGCAGTCCACAAGCGCGGACATCACTACACGTTACATTACATATTATATTACATGTTCGATTACCCTCGTGTAGACGTGTGGCGTAGGATATTCGATTTCGAATCTGCATACAGATTGTAGAGTTAATCAATGTTTAATTGTAGCTTTTCCTGTAACATCAGTCCTACCGTCTCAACGAAAAACTTACCAAAATCAATAACGGAACATGGTACAATGAAAAATGTTTTACTACCGCAGTAAACAGAAACGTCGCCAAAGAAGACAATACGACTTTCACGGACGACAACGATCCAAAAATCGAGGATACAAACACACGTCTCTAATATGATATCGGTTGAGCAGCCAGCACAAGAATCTTTCCAACCCGAGGCCAAACCCGCCGTGAGGACACGATCCGTATTTTCTCTGCAAATGAAACACAAAAATTGAACACATATCACGACAGGATAAACAATAGCCAATAGAGTCGTGCCACTTGATAACATTCTGACAGGAACAAATGACAATTCACACCTGATCAGAATACCAATAATAAGGCGTGGGATCGATCGCCGCTTTTGTAAATGCTTTAGCTAATTCGTCATAATCCCACACACGCATCGAACCACCAACTATTTCTCCGACGCCAGGTAAGAGAACATCAACCTAAACAACAGAAATTATAAGCAATCAGCAGTGGTTTAGAACTGAAATCATGGAGGTGGTACCAACTATTTACCGATTCCGTTAATTCCACGTCTTCCGGACATCGGGACATGTAAAAAGATTTAATTCCGGCTGGAAATCTGCACAACATGATCGGCTCGTTTATCAAGTCCGTCATTTTACGTTCGGGCATTTCCGGTATATCTTCTCCGAATTGGTAAAAGCTGCCGTCTTCCTTCGTTATATTGTTCTCTCGGAGAAATACAATCGCGTCCGAATAGTTCATCCTCTTGAAAGGCTTTTTGGGAGGAACGAACGTCTACAACACAAATTATTGATAACGTGGTACCGAAAAGCTAATGACTAATTGAATGGCTAAATACAAGGAGGAACTAAAGGTCATTTCGGTTAGCATAGCCTGTCTTCCTACTTAATACGAAATCTCCTCTAAGCCACTGTCGTTAGAAAAGTCTTGAATTAAAACGTAAACTTTTCATGGAACACAAAAATAAGTTTTCGTTCATTCTGACGTGGAGCTCCGATGTTTTCTCAAAACGTATCTGGAGTTTTTTTATTTGCTCGAACTGGACGCACAACTTATTTAGAAGAGGAAAGGCAGTTCGATTGTTGGTGACTTCGCGCTCTTTCTAAAGGCAAGTTCTCAATCGAAAATAGAGACCGACTATTCTCACTGAAATGCCACTTAAGGACTTAATACTCTTAGTTCCTCAATTATAAATGTTATTATTCCTCCTCGATAACATGATCAAATCAAATGTACTAACGGGATTCAGCTCGAGGATCAGCTGTTTGTAGGGAGAGTCGAATACCCTCTGCACAACATCGCATATAAGGTTCTCTATTTTATTCAACAAATCGTCGAACGAAATGAACGCATACTCGGCTTCCACATGCGCGTATCTAGAAACACGAAAACAAGTCTTATTAATCACTAACGTA
The DNA here is from genome assembly GCA_031841125.1 of Acanthococcus lagerstroemiae. NCBI lineage: Eukaryota > Metazoa > Arthropoda > Insecta > Hemiptera > Eriococcidae > Acanthococcus > Acanthococcus lagerstroemiae. The sequence goes on along the minus strand of CM063114.1, from coordinate 34,791,284 downwards.
TTTTTTGATCGCGAAAACTCGTAACTTACTGAATGCACCTACTCAGCCAGATGCCTTCTAGTTCTGCTCTGCTCGGCGCGGTAACTCTGCGCTATACAGTATACGTCGCCTTGAGAAGCTAGACACGTCTCTAAATACAGCTGCGAACTCTGAGTCAAGTATGCTTCTTGTCTGCAAAGAAACTTTTAAATATTGTGAACCGTACCGCACAACTGAAAATTTCAAAACTACCATCACGAATGTTTGGTATATCGAAATAAACTAACCCGAAGTAATCGAGTTTAAACAAGGTCGAACCGCCTTCAACTTGCGTTTGAACCAACGTCGGTGGATGTATTTCTGTAACATTCTGATTGAAGAAATGGTCTCTGAATGCTTTGGTCAGAACTGCGCGCATCCTTAGCACGGAAGATGTCTATTAAAAGAAACACATTGTAAAGTAAACAGAAGCGTACAAAAGAAGTCATGATGTAATCTTGAATTTCGTTCGCATCAGTTGCAGCTCCAATGGTATTTAAAATATCGGTGCAATATCATACTGCTTGAAAATCACGCTTGCTCTCCAGTAAGACGAAACAACAGTAATCCAAGTAAGGACACTTATGCATTGCATTCGACAAAGTTTACTACTTGTTCCAAACGAAAGTGAGAGTGCTTTCCAAGTAATATACGGCCTATATATTTTTCTACGTACGGCCGATTCTTACATTTTCTCCGCGAATCATAATGTGTCTGTTGTCAAGCTGGACATCGGGGAGCGCTTCTTCATTTAAAATGGTATCGGCCCCGCCTGCCGGAGAACTACCAATCAACTGCCAGTAATCAACCTGCAATTCGACTCCATTTGGCGCCTACGAATCCAAAATACGTAATACAAACTATCAGTACGAACACCAGAGGCCATCGCATTCAGAGACAAACGGCACTAACTTACCGTTTTTCCTTCCGGCACTTTCACTATAGTTCCATACAGAGCGACACTAGCTTCAGTTGCCAAAGTGATGGCGTCGTAAGACAAACACAAAGTATCGGTCAGCACAGATTGGAGAAATCCGGATCCGTCTCTTAAAGTTATGAACATCACCGATTCTGAAACAATTGAGAACAATCAAAAAGGTTGAATAATGGTCGAGTATTTTGCTTCGCGTACGTTCTGAGGCATCAAGATATTGAACACATCAGAGGTCGACAGTGAGATAAATAAATAAGCATGATTTAAAAATTAAAGAATCATGCAGTAGTCATGTCATCTTTTCTCAGAGAATTAGAGAGCAGAAGAAACAAAGAGGAAACATCGTCTTACTTTGCCTTCGTAGTCTATGAACCCAACCATAGATTTTGACGCGAGAATTTTCCAGCTCTTTGCAGTCTACAATTTTGACGCATTTAGCCGGCGGCAATGATCTATCTTCTTCGATAATTATTTTCTTAGCATCTTCTAAGTTTTTAGTTCGTTTGTCGGCTTCTTCTTTATCCTTTTTCTCCTTGTCTGTGGCCTTGAACCGTTCTCGTGTCCACAGTTTGTGAATTTTCTTCAACTGGGACTTGGCAGCTGGCTCATATTTCTAAAAAGTATTACAAGTTATTAAGGAAATTAGACGCCTCATTGGATCTATAAGCGATAAAATACCAGCAGTTTATTTACTTCGCCTTCTACTTTCGAGTCCACATATATCGATGGGAAAGGTTCGACGGAGAGAAATCGCATTGCTTTCAGAATCGTCTTGAAAGGCTTTTCTGCCGAACCATCGCCCGTTTCATCATTACCGAACTTCTCTGACGTGTACATGCCTGAAATGAAGAGCTTGTTATTCTTGTCCGATGAGTAATGCATTACAGTTGGAACATTGAACCGTGCACGTGGCTGAAAGTCCTGTTCAGCTGATCTGATATGAAGGGTAGATGGAGGAATTATTTCTCCAAAATTGGGAATTCATGAATTATTTATTAATTATAAAATATACACACGCGCATATTCTGCAACACGTCATGATGAAACAATTAATGAAGATTAATAAGTACTGACCAACAGATCCGTCTGTCATGCTTGTTCAATACACTTTCAATAACGTAATCAATTTGCAAATAATTCTACAGACCGGTAATGGTTACGCGGTTGATTAATACTCCAGGATGATGATAGTTTTACTAAAACAAAACCAACATAAATACTAACTTATGAAGCTTTTTCTCTTCCCGCAAAACAAACTTACAACTTGAATATTTTTTGAACCCGTTTGTTTACTGATAAGTGATAACATGAAAACACGGCTCCACGGGAACTCAGGTATGCGCACCATAAATTGTAAGCAAACAATAATGAAGAGGTCAAGGTTCATAATTACAAAGGTTACCTCGATCGCTAAGGGTTAACATTTTTCGTAAACTCAACCAAAAAATTGCAACTATACTCATTGGAAAGGAAATAACAAGGGCGGGACGAGGGCTACAACTTTCACTCTTATAAATTTTTCATATATAAATGAGTGTTTTCCTATAAAAACGCAAAAGAACGGTTTTCGTCCATAGGCGCCTGTGTTACCTGTGTTAGACTTCCGTGCCACTAGGGATACTATAGTTATACACAGGTATAATTAGAGCACTATAAACACGAGTATACTGGGCCGCCATTTTGGTTTCTACTCCACCCGTGGATGTTGAATCCGACTATGCACAGCGTGCCGCGTAGTCAATTCGGCATCAACGGGTGGAGTAGAAATCAAAATGGCGGTCCAGTATACTCGTGTTTATAGTGCTCTAGTATAATGGGCCGCCATTTTGATTCGCGCCCGTCGATGCGGAATTGACTACGCGGTACGCTTCGCGTTGTCGGATTCGACCAGATTCGACATTCACAGGCGCGGTGTGAATCAAAATGGCGGCTCATTATACCCGTGTGTAACTATAGTATCCTTAGTGGTTAGTGCCACTAGGGCTCTATAGTTTCACCTGGGTATACTAAGCCGCCATTTTGGTTCCTACTGCGCCCGTGGATGCCAAATCCGACTATGCGGAGCGTACCGCATAGTCAATTCGGCATCGACGGGCGCAGTATGAACCAAAATGGTAGATTAGTATACCCAAGTGAAACTATAGAGCCCTAGTGCCACGTGATGTGTAGCGGGTTGCGTTCACATCGAGGTAACCTTTGTAATATATGAACCTTGTGAAGAGATTGCATGGGTTTAGCATGGGTAGAGCTCTATAATTTCACCTGAGTATACTAAGCCACCATTTTGGTTCATACTGCGCCCGTCGATGCCGAATTGACTACGTGTTACGCTCCGCATAGTCAGATTCGGCATCCACGGGCGCAGTATGAACCAAAATGGCGGCTTAGTATACCCAGGTGAAACTATAGAGCTCTAGCATGGGAAGGCATGGGTTTGCAGTAGGGTGCTGCTTACAGCGCTGCGCGCGGCAAACGCCCTAGTTACGCGATGCAACTATGCGATTTCCATGCTTTGACTATTCGGACTTCCCAGACCGATGGCGCGCTAGCATCGGGCCTTCCTCCCTTTCCGCACTTCAGGAAATAGTGCCATAGAATTCTTATCACGTTAGATACCAGTCGTAAACATAAGCTCTAGCATAGCATGTTATATCCTAACGTGAAAGGTTCGGTGAATCTTGGATTCAGCTTCGAATACCACACTTTGACCAAGCTACGCGTGGAAATAAAACGGTGAAACATATCGGAGCAAAGATCGGAGCACGAATATCCAACGAGGAGTTCTGCGCATACGCGAAGTCTAGATGACGACTGATTATCTTCGAGCCTTTGGTAATTGGTACAATCCAAAGACGTTTATATTTATTCGCGACAGGCGCCGAATGGTGCGCTGCAGGTGGTGAAAGTAGGGACATGGCTGAAAAGGGGATCATTAAGAATAGCCATAAGAGCTCATGGTAATAAAATTCTTTCTACATCCTCTAAAACGAACTTTTAGCAACTTGTCCTAATAAGTTTTTTTTACTTATTATCACAAGTACAAGAAAAGTATAAGTTCAAAGCAAGGATGGCAAACGAAACCGTTTTTTTTTTCGTTTTGTTATTTTGTTTCGATATTTTTGACAAAAATCAATCGTTATTTCGTAATTTCGTTATTTTGTTCCGTTTGTTTGCCATCCCTGCTATTTACTTGACTCACCCTAACTCAACTCACCCGGGAAAAGAAATGAAATTTCGATTACAGTAGGCTCGGCTACTAGTACCCGACCCTAGAAAGTGGGTGCAATAGGCTCGGCTACTGGTAGCCGATCCTAAAAATCACAAATCAAAAAACTAGGGATGGCAAACGAAACGGTTTTTTTTTCGTTTTGTTATTTCGTTTCAATATTTTAGACAAAAATCAATCGTTATATCATTGTTTCGTTATTTCGTTTTGTTTCGTTTGCCATCCCTGGTTCAAAGTAGTTTAAAACGAAAATTTCTTATGATGAATTTTCTAGTGTACAATGTCACTGAAAGGAGGAAAACATTAGCGCTCCTAGTTCACTAGCCTGATGCGAATACAAATAAATAATAAATAAGCGTATCCAAATTTTGTGCGAATGTTGCATAAGCGTTCGCCAGTCACCGGTATAGTCATTTTTCCCATTTAAAATACATGGTGAATTTCGCGTAGAGGTGCCGGCGTTCAAATTAAAAAAAAACAAAAAACGAAATTGCAGTGTAGCATATTGTTTTTTTTATATTTTCCTGCTCCTAAGATACGAATGCATGGTCTGTCCAATTTTCAGATTGTTTTACCTAGACAAAATATAATAAGCGCGACTTAAAAATGACCAATTTCCCATTTAAAATGCATTGGAGCCGATTTTCTATACTGGTGATGCTAGAGCACTATAAACACGAGTATACTGGACCGCCATTTTGATTTCCACTCCGCCCGTGGATGTTGAATCCGACTATGCACAGCGTGCCGCATAGTCAATTTGGCATCAACGGGTGGAGTAGAAGTAGAAATCAAAATGGCGGTCCAGTATACTCGTGTTTATGCGGACTTCCCAAGATTCAACAGAACCTTATCAACGTTAGGATTACATGAGATGCTAGGCATTGTTTACGTACAGTGTATCCTAACGTTGATAAGAATTCTATGGCACTATTTCCTGAAGTGCGGAAAGGGAGGAAGGCCCGATGCTAGCGCGCCATCGGTCTGGGAAGTCCGATGCTAGCAGATTGGATGCTAAAACGCGGAATGGGTGAGAACTGAGAAGGGTTTATACCTTACTACTAGCTGGCTGAAGTTAGGTATCTAGTGTAGTTGATAGTAGTATAAACATCTTTGGTTTGAACGAATACAACTTTTGTTTACAAAAAATGTTGGTTAGTTTCCTTTTCCTTCTTTGGTTTCCTTCTGCTAGCATCCATTATTTCATTAGTGTGATGAATTTGATTTCGTAGTTGTACCTAGTATCAACATATTTAGCGTAAAGCTACCGGTATCATGTGTTTTTTGAACCGGAAATTCGTATTCGACCTCTCTAATCAGAACTGTCTATTGAAGAGACAGTTATCAAGTTGGCGGAGCTTCAGCCTGGAATGTTCATCGTAGAAGAGAACGGTCGAAATACGCTCCTGCGGCAGCTCTGTTAGGTAAAACATCGTTCATTATTATTTTAATTAATTTATGTTCGATATATCACATTATTCCTCTGATTTTTAAACAGTCAGTCCTCCATAATCAAGTACGTTTAAAGTAATGCTCGTATGTGTGTATGCTCTGTCCAATAGAAATAACAAAACAAGAACTGAAGAACAATATTTATAGATACAAATTAAGTCAGCCGGTAACATCGAATGAAATAGAAAAGAATATAAGATTACTTCTGGTAGGTCGAATGGGAAATAGTATTTCCAGGTTCATTTTGTTAATCTTGGGTTTTCACAACTGGACAATCGATTCGTGTATCACTTTTTTTGTTTTTAGGATTCTGGGTTGTCGAAGGCTTATATCAATGACTACATCCACTTATTATCTTTACCCCATTTAGTTCTAAAAAATAGATTGCAAATATGCCGAGAATGCGGTTGCTGCGAAAATAAGATTGGTCCCGTTATTTTAAAGTGAGCACGAGATCACACACACATTTCACTCGAGCAGTTTGAAGGAATATGTTTACGTATTACTTTGAATGATGCTTATACGTTTCAGCCTTAGTCAGTTTTTAAAAATCCGAATACCGTTGTTGAAAGCATATGAAATACTGCCAAATGACCACGATATTCTTTCTAACATCTTGCAAGTCGCGGACTTGCCCGAGTCGGAATTTAATATTCCAGCGGATGAGTGCGATACTGTACAAGCGATCTATAAACAAGTTTACGAACTCCACTTACGCCGAGAAGTACCTCATGTTATGCGACCAACTCCGCTGAGAATAAATGTCACGATAAAATTTAGTCCGAGTGTTCGAAATTTCGTGCGAAACGTAGACATCATGAAGAGGATATTCAAGTTCGACGGGGATCAAGTAAAATAACAATTAGCAAATTCTGTTGTCTTCATTATACGATTTTTTGTATTTACCTAGTGGCTTCGGGGTTCCATTCGCTGCACGTGCGTATCTCTCGGCTTACCGTTCGCATTTTCTTTGCGTAGTTTAAGAAGAATAAGTACTTGCTGAACGCTGATCCAGATAACGTTCTATCGCTACTGAAAGGCACCGAAGGCATTAATATCGCGGAATTGGCTCCGAAGTATCCCGAACTATTGAACATACTTCCAGACAAGTTCCAAAAGATTTACAACATCGCGAAGGTGAAGCCTGTCAGAGCTATGATCTATAATTATCGTAGTAGCATTCGCTGTTAGAGATGAATGTTTTACGAACCATACTCGTGCGACTTTCGTTTCGAAGATTGAATGTTGTCAACAACGTAGTAAATTGATTTCGGAGAACAGTGTTGAGAACGATGAGTAGTTACTCTTCCAGTTGAACACGCGTGATTCTAGATTGAGGGAGGAGGATTCAAAACGTGAAATCCGTCGGAAGTTGCAGTTGCGATAACACAGCCGTCCTTATATGCAAGCACGATTACGAAACGAAAGTCGAGTCTAACTACAACGTGTGTTATGACTTCAACTAGTCATAATTTATCTTCAACGTTGCAGGAATACAACATTGACTTTTCGCAATTATTGAGGAACCCGTCAGTATTTTCAATAAATCATGTCGATTTCGAATACCGTCTGGTTGGCTGCCTCAATTCGAAATTCCTTAGCGTTTTTAAAAATCACCCGCGTCTGCCCGAACTTATAGCCCGCAGTCGAATCGCACAAGAACGATTACAAATTCTCGACCATTTCAATTTGCGATGCTACAACCTGAGCATTTTGATCGGATCTACCAACGTATTTTTGAAGTAAGTTACTTGTCGGTCATTCTTCTTCTACTCCGGCAGGGCGTCTCATTACACCATTGCTAGGTGCAATTATGAAAAGCTCGACGATGTTACCCGTATATTACGCGTAATACGATGAGTTGTAACGGATAGATGAATGCGAACCTGATTAACCATTTCATGAAACAGAGAAGTATCGAACGTTGATCGATTCTATAGTACCGCCAGTAGTTTTTTTTTTTTTTTTCCTGCTGTTTTACTTTTTAACATCTGTGAATTCGATTTCACCAGGCACATTACAGATGGCTTCGATCGAGTCAAGTCAAGTGACGATATATTTTGGTACGTGAGTTCAGAATTGCGCCAACCAATCGATCGAGTTAAATCACAGTTGACGAAACATCCGTTTGTGAAGTTTATTCCTGTATCAACGGTTAAAGAAAATTTGGAATATTTACGCGAACTAGGCTTCGATAACGATGACATTTTCAGGAGCATTCAAATTCTACTGTACCCGAAGTAGGTGCCACCTGTGCGTAAGATGCATCCTTGACATTCGCGTACCTATTCTCGTTGCGCTATCGTAATTTACTGCTCCAGTTTTAAGCTCTGTGTGCACGACCAATTATATTGATTATAATACAATTATTGACAACTTCTCATTAAAATTCCATTTCGTTGGAATTTTGATTGACATGAGCTCAATTAATTGGTAACTTACACACACACGCCTTCAATTCTATTGCCACTTTTCTTCAATACATATAAGTGATCGTGTACACCGGGCTTTACTACACCAGTCGTTACGTACTGCATTTTATGTACGACTGCCTGCAAGTATGGTGAGTTTGGGAATGACTGACGATATTACGATGCTGTTGATCGGAGGAAAACTACGCTGTAGTGTTGACAAACCTGCTCGTAGTACGTACTGAGTATTTAGCCCGCTGCCTTATCAAATTGAATGAGGTTATTTTACGATGACTTTGGGAAGGGACCCAGTGAAACAATAATTCTACGCCCTTTTATTATGGTGTTTTCAATGACGTGTAGTTGTGTACTGTATTATTATGATTATACCTATTTGTAACCTATGCTGCGTATACCTAAATAACTTGCCCCATTCGCACTGTAATGACGACCTAATTTATGGGCGCGTCGATTGTTTGTAATTTGGCCTGTTCGTTTTCCAGGGATACCGTCGAAAGGAAAATAATTCAGATACACACGGGAGAGGTCTCCATACGCAAATCGGACGAAGAAATATCGATTAGTAAACGGTTTTATTTACCATTAACGCTCTATTATATAGAGAAGGAGCATAATTTCTCGAATTCTGCGCTCTGGCAAAAATACCGTCATCAAGAAATCGCGGACGTAACTGTTGCGAAGGAAAGTTGCGCTCTGTTGACGGAATGAAAAGAAATATAACGCGTCATCTCTCCCTCAAGTTAATATGGACGTAGTATATACGTTGACTGCGTGCAATAATCGCATGTATGCATTCGTTGTCATCTGCCTGTCGCCAAATTTAAAGATTCAGTTTACAATGTTCGTAACTTGCAGCAATCTGCAATCACTTTTTTTTTTTTAATCCAGAAATACGAGGACGATGGACGATGTTGCCACTGACTGGTCAGTCTGCTATGTAATATTATTGTAGGTGATTACGAAGGCTGGCGACGCGATGCTTCTCGGCCTCCAGTTGTCCAGAGTGGGAGTGCACCCTTTTGTACCGGCTGTTGACGCGAGTAAAGATTCTCACGCGTATGTCTTTGCTTTTTTCCACGCACAACGTACGCGCGCATCGCCAAGGATATAACGACGGTCTGTAATGAAAAATGTCCCGTCTTATTTTGATAGAAAACATCTTCGAGGAGTGTTAGTTCGTGGGATGCAACTCTAGCGGTGTAATCAATAACACACACTCAGCAACAAACTGCTAGAATTTTATTTTATGCGGAGTTTACAATCGTTGATGGTCGTCGATTATCGAATGCCACTTGTCGGAAAATATGGTGACAATCTGTTCTACAATTCGATCCCCTTTAATACACGTCGACATCTAGTGGTGTTAACCAGTACATGTTGAAGTGTTCGAATCCTGAATGGAACGTACTTCCGGAAGTACCGCTTCTACCGTTACCCACATCTGTTTTACCTGGAGAAAGTGTAAGTCGTTGAAATTATAAGAGATTGCACGTATATATGAGAAAACAGACCTAAGTTCGCAGTCGCTACGAATTCTGTCATAAAAATCCGCCCCCGCGTCTTTGTTCCCGAGTTAAAGTAACAAATACGATCGAGTTGTGTTGAAAAACGAGCATGAACGTAAGTAAATATCACTTATTTATGTTATTATCATTGATGCCAGATACTCATAAAATGCGTATTCTGCTTCCGGCCTCGACCTAATAGTGAATAATATATGGGTAGGTACTCCTAATGCTTGCGATTGTTATTTTCTACTCGTTTTGACCAATATTTTACTCAGAATTATACGTGACAGCCGTTAGGTAGGTTTATAACGCTTTGAAGAGAGTAGTTGGGAGACTGGAGAAGCGCTACTCATAAGTGGAACGGACGAAAAATGTACAAATTTTCTATCTGTGGACCACGTCTTTGTTCAGGCTTCCGCAACGAAGTGGGCGACATTTAGTGGACAGTTTTATAACCAACGAAAGAGTGATGATTGAATGATACGAATTGTGAATATTCTTCACCAATGTTCAGTTTCTATCCGTTTTAGTTGGGTGTTTCACTTTTCATAACACTTTACTAATGATTCTTATACTTTAATATTGCAACTAAGTATTTCCTTGATCACACTTTCATTTTGTTATCCGTGCGCGCCACGAGGCCTGCGGAATCCGAGTAGATCAGCATTTTTCTCACAATTTTAATGCGCCTTAATGACAGCGAAGGGCAGTGGGTAACACGCTACAAGTTGAAAATAACGCGACACGAGAAAAACGCACTCTTTCGCCGAAACCCAAATTATAGGACTGAAGTGAGGTTTTTACGACTAACAGGGTTAATTCCACTTCGGCACAAGCAGGAACCTCATCGATGTCGCTCAAGTTGGATTAATACGAAAGCTCGAGGATAATTTGCTTTTTTCTCTTTCCGCGTATTTAGCGCCTTCGGCATACGAGTTGCGTTCGAAGTGAACCAACCTTCTGGTTATAAAAATCCTGGGATTAAAGATTCGGACGGATATTGGCGCGGTATCTCTTCGTTTACCCGTGTTCTTAACTTATAATAGCTTTTTTTCCACACTTGCTTAGTCCTTCGTTCGTTCTTTCGCATCCGTCTTTATCATTAACACATATCAACTGCATCGCAGAATAATCGTCGCGCGGTTTTCGAAATGAGAAGTTGTTAGTGCGAACGTACAATTCAATCCCTGCAACATTTGAAAACGGTTTGATTTGTACCGCAAGGCGGTTGAATTTAAAAACGACCAGAAACAACGTGAAAAATCCGTACATTTTAGAACGACAGAATACATGTAAGCGCGCAAGTACGAATACACATAACATTACACACATACAGTAACAAAAACCGGGAGAGAAAATCGCGCTCTTCGGATCAGAAATTTCTTCGGTACGTCTCGCTCGATGCTTCTCACATTTCAGATTTTTTTCTAACGCAGCAACGAAGTTGAGAGTGTATAAGCTTATGACAGAAAGAGAGAGAGAAAAGTAGACGCCACGAGACTACCTACTACAACTGACTAGTTTATAGGCAGACATTTGATTACATCATTGCCTCTACCGAGCTAATTCCGTTTATAAGGATTCAATTTGCAGAGAAATTTTCCGTTTTACAAATTAGTTTCCTTCGACATAATAAGCCTGATAAAGGACAGAGAAGTTTCTCAACGAGTATCGATGCTGTTGCACGAGTAGTAAGTGATCCAGTTTTCTGTAGTTTCCGGGAATAAAAAGAAGGTAGACTATGACTACAGCTGTAGGTGTTTTTAAAATCTTTCAACCGTCATTTATCATCATTTATATGCTCATATAGTACATTTTCGAATGATTCGTTATGCCAAACTAGTTCAAAATTTGTCAATCTAACTGTAAACTAACGAGAAAAACATCAATTTTTTGTCAAGTATGAGTTCGCCCGTTGTAATTCCAAAAGCAAAGCGAGTTGATAGGGATGAATGATATTCGATTATACCTGTATTTTGCGAATTTAGCTCTTATGAAACGAAATCCGTCGTATGAAAAGAGCGATTTTTTTTTTTTGTAAAAGCGGTATTTTTGTTCAGAACGCATAAAGAAAGAAAGCAAGAATAAGAAGAAAAAATAAGATGGGAATGAGAACTTCATATTGTTAATCTACCGAGGCAGTACTCGCGACCTATCAAAATGAGATGTTCATTCCTTATTTTTCCACATCTCTAATTTTCGAAGAAGCGAAGTGCGAGTACTAAGACGTAAAAATTCGTTCGTCATTTACCGAAAACGCGGTTTAACTCGATTAATCGACGGTTGAACATTACTTTTATTCGTATTTGTGATCTGAAAAATTATTTGTTCTCAATCAACTTCTATCCTCGATCGATTCAAAATACTCAGAAATCTGATTCCTTTCAAACCTAACCAAAGTCAATCAACGTGTTACTAACAATCTGGCTGTTGATCCGTATGTAGGATATGTCTTCGTCCTCTCAAACACATCGTTATCGAGCGTAATTATTAATTCGGGGACAGCACGAGAATCGGAACAGAAGAGACTTTTTTTTTTTTCCTTCCTAAAACTAATTTTTCGCCTGTCCTGTACGGATTGATGGTTTCTTTTTGTGCTTGGAAACGATGTTGGTTCGCTTTGAATCGCCGCTGTTCACACCGGTATAGCTATCGAAAGTTTCCTTATTCGTTGCTGCTGCACTCTCAAGTTCTGCAACGTTCCGATTCTCTTCGGTAGAATTCTGTAACATACAACAATCACGACCATTGTTAACGACGCGTGATACGAAAGCTAGCTGATGAGCAATATTTTTGCACGACGTAAGAACGCGAATCACATTTCCAAAAGTAAATAATGCGGCATTACATACTCGTACTAAATAACAGAAGTACACAATATAGACAGACAATAACGTACCAACTGTAAGGCTGATAAGGCTCTAATAGCTTTCTGAGATTTATTGGCGACGGTAACACCGAGTTGTTCGTTGACTGGTATCATTTTTATCACATTACCAACGGCTTTCGTTCTTCCTTCTCTGAACACCAATCTCTGACCCATTTTTAGATACTCTGGATACTTGATGAAGCGAAAGTGGACTATCGCACGTTCTCCGGTTCTCAAACTTCTTGAAGACATTTTAAGGATAAAAGCCGTTTGACGAATACTGCCGCAGTGAACTATATATAGAGGAAAACGAGAAATGGCGGATAAAAACACGGTAAATACCTACTAACAAATTGAACAGAATCGGATAATTCGCGATTAAGGTCGCTCTCATTGGTACTGCCAGCAAAGATCTATGGTTTTTGTTTCGTTTTACCTGACGAAGGACTCGCGTGCTTTTTAACGCACACTCGTCGCGGAGCGCGAGATATTCCGATGCGAATCCACGCGAAAAGCTCGTAGTCGAGCGTAAAAACAGATTTCTGAAGATTATCGTCCCCGTCAGGCCGGTCGGCAGAGATGACGCGACATGATGGGGGAAAAATGGAATTCGAATAAACTGAATACGCTCTATGGGTTTCAAACGAGCGAGGACGACTTCCAAGGGTAAATTAAGTCTGAAAGCACGTACCCATCGCTTGATATCGAGGATTAATGGTAGTTGGATGGTGCAGAACCAATATGTCCGCCTCGAATTCCAACGACGCAGTCGGTTTCAGCGACGGTGACACCATAACCATTCCTTTTCGAATCTGCGATCGTTTAACCTACAGCATGGGCAACAAATACGCGTCATCTTATTTCACGGTGCGACTAATATTACAATACATATTGTATCGGTATGCGGTATGCATGAATAAGCGGCGTTTCGTTTTCCTATTTTATATTCTCTTTCTTTTTCAACGATAGCTATGTGTAGAAACACTCAGTTAGTCTAAGAGCGGATTTACTGTTTGGTCGCCAAGAGATTAACGTAATTTTTCCGCTTTACCAGCGATATAATTACGTAGAAATGTTTTGAAAGCCGAATGCCCGAAATATTCGAGTTTGCAAACAAATAGGTAACCGGACACCACGAGCGTTACGAGAAATACGCCCTCGGGTTTGTTTCATTCTTCTTCATTATCGAGTAACACGAACATCGTCCATTACGACGAAAAGTGAACACGATTCCGCTCGTACACGTACATAACGAAAACTTATATTTCGCCAAAAGCGAACCGCGACGTCGCACATTGACTATACGAACTTTTTTTAGAGCGAAAGAGGCTGTCTGGCCGCCTCGGACTTCTTTCACCGACATTCTTTTCCTATGAATGCTACGTATGGAAGCCGTCATGAAATGGCCGACAGGATCGGGCCCCAGTAATAAGGAATCGTTCAGACGAATAACACCTCTCAAAGTGATACCGGAAACCACGACGCCGACACCCTAATGAAATCGATTATCACGAAAATACATTAATTCGCATTCAAATAGGAAGAAAAAAAAGATACAAACAATCTCTATTATTACATATGTACATAAAAGTGTTCGTTCGTTTGTGTGTGTGTGTGTGTTTGTTCGTGATCGATGGATGAATCGTAAGAGCCCCGGGTTCATACTTTCTAAATATGTTCGTATGAACTTTGAGAAGGTTTTAGGCTAAAAAATCTGTACCCTCATTAAAGTCTGGTCCAGTTGAGAAACATAACTACCCGCAATACACATCAATATAGGTTTGGCGGGGAAGGACGAGTCCAAGAACACGTTATCAGCGCAGTGAAAAAATTATGTTTCTTAATTGGACAGACTTTAGGAAGAGGGCTGCAAAATTTTGCCCTCTCCGGACCTCCAATTTTTTCGTTTTGAACAATTTGGAAGTGTTTTACACTCGGCGTCTTTACGCTATGATAACCTTTGGTGGCTGAAACTGTCTCCCTTCAGCCGGACCTGACACTATAGAAAACGAGTTTTTGAAGTTATTCATGGAGGAATTGCTCACCCCCCTAGAAATACTGTTCAATGGAATGATCGTAAGCGAAAAATTACCAAAGCAATGGTACGAAGCGGAGATGATATTATTGCACAAAAAAGGGGACAAAAGAAACTTAGATAATTACAGACCAATAAGCTTATCGTCAGACTTAAAAAAAAATGTGTTCGTGAAAATAGTTAAAAACAGGGTACACAATCAACTGGACCTGCAACAACCAGAGGAACAAGCAGGATTCAGAAGAGGATACTCAACTGTCGACCATATTCATACCCTAAATCAGGTAATCGAAAAAGCTGGGGAATATAATTTAGAGGTGCACCTGGTATTTAATGATTTTCGTAAGGCCTTTGACTCGATAAAACATGATCGTTTACTACTAGCACTGATAGAACAGGGCATCGATACCAAAACAATTAAGATAATAAAAAACACATACTAGAATGTGACAGCTCATTTAAAACTAGACAGACCTGGAGAATCGTTTAAAATTGGGAAAGGAGTAGCTCAAGGTGATCCTCTATCGGCCAACCTATTCAATGCAATATTAGAAGGGGCATTTAGAAAATTAAATTGGGAGGACCAAGGACTAAATATAGATGGCAAAAGGCTAAATAATCTAAGATTTGCAGATGATATTGTACTGGTGGGAACTAAAAGGGAGGAAATAATAAAAATGGTGAAAGAACTCACACGGGAATGTGAAGAAGGGCTGAGACTAAACACTAGCAAAACAAAATATATGAGCAACAGAGCCAAAGAAAATCTCAAAATGGAAGGGATGGAGACAGAAAGGGTCAATGAATACACACACCTGGAAGAATTATGTCGTTCAAACAAGGACAAAAGAAAGAGCTACAAGAAAGAAGAAAAAAAGCGTGGAGGGGGTACTGGGCTCTGGGAAAAATCTTCAAGGGTAAAATGAAAGTGCCATCCAAAATCAGAATTCTGGAATCTTGCGTATATCCAATCCTAACGTACGGGGCACAAACTTGGGCACTAACGAGGGAGCAAGCTAATAGCATACAAACGACCCAGCGGAAAATGGAAAGAAGCATACTGGGAATAAGAACAAAAGATAAAATTAGGAACAGTGTGATTAGGAAAGAAACAGAAACAAAGGATATACTCGTGACAATCGGTTGCAAAAAATTAGGTATGCAGACATATAGCAAGAATGGAGAATGATTCATGGACAAAAAGGGGTAACTAATTGGACACCGTACAGTAATAAAAGGAGAAGAGGCAGGCCAGCAAAAAGATGGAGAGACGACATTGAGGAAAGGCTAGGAGTGAGAACGCAAAACCGCAGAATTTGGGAACGAATAGGGGAGACCTATGCTCGGGAATGGGCGTCCGGTACATAAATAGGCTATAAATGCAAATGTAAAAATGATAAATGTGAAATGCCGGAATAAAGGTACTATTATTATTATTCGGTCTTACACGTTTCGGCCTTCAACATTTCGATTTCAAATTTATACGAACTCTAATTTTGATAGCCGGTTAGTTTCTCATTTTTATAATACTATTCCTTGTCGAGAGTTGCGTTTTTTTTAAACGTCAATGGCCTTACACATTTCGGCCGAATAATCCGATCCGCGAGTTCCGAGTGCTTTTCGGCCAAAGGCCGAAAAGTCGGTACTGTTTTCGCAAAGTGAAAGCAGTTTTTTTTTTTGTTATTCGCAGACAGATAGCCGCATGTACCAGGTACCAGTGGCGATGAGAAGAGAAACGCGTACGTAACGAAAACGTTCTTATCGGACACATTCGTAAATACGTACTTACCGGCACCGTGTAGATATCGTCGATTTGAAATTCTGCTGGATCTTCGTTGTTGAACGATATTCTGGTCGACAGCAGATTGAGAAACATCTTAAGTAAATCCAGATTTTCTCCAGTGACGCTCGATACGAGGAATATGGGGCACAATCTGCAAATACGAACGACGATAAAAGACGATTGTAAGATGAGCTAGAATAGAGAGGACTGCGGAGTGTTTTTTCATAATGAATGTCGCGAATCCCTCCGCCGGGGAAGGTAATGAACTAGCGAACATCCGTCTATGGCGAGAGATGTAAAAGATAGGTGATAGGTACTTGAAATATATACATATGTAGATACCTAACCTCGAACAGAAGAAATCTATCTTCTACTCGCTACTTAAAATCATTTTTAACCTATCTAAATCGTCTGTCTTAAAAAAATAGAAAAAAACAAACGACTATCCATTTAATATTGAATAGCAATTCGAAACTTTCGTCTGAAAAGAAAAACGAACATAAATTATCCGAATGTAAGAATCTCATTTCCGGACATGTTAAGAGATCCTGAAGACAGATGATAGCATTTCCATTGGATATCCGAAGATAGGTTTCTCATCTATGTACAATTATTCTGTCGAAGATCTACCAGTACCTTCATATATTCTATCTGAAATACTCCTACCTTTCTTTTACATCTCCGTTTACGGCGGAAGAGTTTAACGCTATATTATTCCTCCACCAAGCCGTCTCCAGACTCCGGATGACTCGATCTTTTTTTTTTTCAACGAACTTCGCTCCGCTTCGCAAGAACGCTCGTTCAACTGTCGACAAATCTATCTCGCCAGTCGTCCGTCGGTACGAATATGGTTGTAAAATAGTTTGTTACACTCAAAATTTCGACACTTTTCGATCACAAAATTTGTCTCTTTTATTGACCTATTTTTTGACTCCGCTTTCGGTTATTTCGGCCTGTATTTAATTAAACAACACCTTCGCGATAAAACTCTGTTCGACGTTTTCTTTCGAAATACGTACAGGCGCCAATAACAATCTAAATTCTTTCCGTTTCATCAACATGCATACCTATGTTCTGATTATTCTCTTTTTGTTATTACTTCTGGCTTTCAAAAATTATAACTGACTATGCAGTTCTTATATTTTCAATTCGTTCGTCCTCCTTTAGATGACCGAAAATTTGGTCAACTTCGGGAGAGAAGCTACTGGGCGAGGGTGTAATCGTTGGACTAGAGCTTTAAGGATAAGTCGGTGGAAACATCATAGTTCCGCAGACATTTGTATCTCCATGAGCATATGTTATATTACATCGTTATAAAGTAAAAAGGTGATCTCAAATATTTATGATCATATTGTCAAACATTACACAGTTTAAAGTAAAATTCAATCTCAATCATTTAAGCCCGGAATCCAGCGATTACAATGGTGCAGGGGTTCTGTTGTCTTACCTTTCACACAACATATTCTTCGCACCTACAACAACGTCGTCCGCACTCTTGATCATGATAGGCACCTTTCGACAGCCTTGAGAACGTAACATACGATTCAGCATTTTTAACGTTTCTTCCATAACGTTGGGAGGGCACATGTCTATCTTGGTAACGACTACGAATACTGGAACGTTCAACGCCAACGCCAAGCCGAGATGTTCTTTAGTCATACCAACAATACCAGCGTTTGCACCGATCTAAAAACGAAAGTAAGTCTTCTGCAGTCATATACGCAGCTACAAGTGAATTTTGCTTTGCACCGTCACGACCTCGCGCAGCTGACCAACACAATCGTATTCCTGTCAAATATCTCCGAACTGATGCCGAGTTTGGATTTTACGTAAATGTGGGTTCGTCGTAAATGCTGATGTATTACGTTTTACGTGTATCCATCCATTACCATCCGGTACCCGAAAGCACGTAAGTTAATGGTAATCGACGACTCTAATTATGAGAATAGCGAACGAACGACGATTAGGAATTATTAGATAAACGCCGTTATGGGTCCAAACACGAGTGCAAATCCGTACGCTACTAATTCGAATTTAGGTAACTCGCAGTAGTTGGAAATGTCTCTAAAGACGCGTTTCCTAAATTAAGAACGAGCTAACGAACGATATCGGCACAAGAGACGAAACATCGTATTGACAGGTTTTTGGGGTGTAAAAACCGATTTTCGAGTCGGTCGATACATCGAAAAGAAGGGCAGGGTGGTAGACGGAGCCTTTAGCTGTTATTTTACAAGCTGATGAAGCTGAACAGGGAATAGTTTCATACCGATACGAAGGTATAAGTTCGGAATTTTTTGATTTCAAGGTTCTACAAGCGGGATATCGAAGATGACTCACAGAAGGAAGGACGTGTGCGCGTGTTAACTTGAATTCCGCTAGCGATGTCCAGCGAAATACTGGTTCCGATCAATTCAAAGGCGCTAACGCTGAATTCCGGGTGCATTATCACGTCTAGGACGTCGGTGACGTTTTAGGCGAAACAGAGGCATATAACTTGTACGAATACATAAATCAGTAAAAACGACGACCGTATAAAAAGCAATTATCAATTAATACTCACCATTAACATGCCGAAATCGGGCGCGTGTCCCGTCATTCCAAAAACTGTCGTCTTAAGGTAGCGTTCGTGACCGGCGAGATCGATGAATGTGATTACTTTAGTCGAACGCTCGCAAATTTTTACCCAGTCCAAAGATCCGTGATCCGCCTTATTTACAATATCCCCTAATACATATCGTAGCCGTTACTAGCGCGATGGTTCGTATAAACGTACAATAGAAGATAGCGTTCACCGTAGTGAATCATACGATTTTTTGAATTTACCTTCGACGTCAAATCCGAGAATATCGTTTCCTACCGAACTGGTTCTGCCAGTTTCCATCTCGTGTTTATGGCGAAACAACTTCTGTCTGGCCATACCACGGCCATTATCCAACTCACCATGTGTCAGCACACCAAGTAACGTCGACTTGCCAGCATCCACATTACCCACGACAGCTATCCTATATCATCAACATGACAAGATGAAATCCAAAGATATCTTAGCCAGCAAGTGGAAAATTCAAGTACATACCCTTCGCGTAAGCTAAGCAAAAACGCCCCCGTGGCGACTACCACCATCTAATGATGCCTAGCCGAAAAGCTACGGAGGACGAACTTTACAGATTTCCGCCTAACCCCCTTCCCAACGTAACCGTCGCGTACCTAATTTCGAGAAAATCTTGTTCCGAGAGCCGTTTACGAATCAGGCAGTGACCCGACACGCCTTCATCCACTTTTCGTCGATTCAATTCCACACAGTGAGCGTCCAGTTGGGAAGTTAATGACATCAAATTCTTGACCGCGGCTTCGTATTCGTCCGGTTGTAATCCAGGATCTTCGATACCCGGCACTTGATAAGCATAATAAAGAGTACAATCGTACATTATTTGTCACATTTGTTATAAACTAGCTATATACTAGTACATATATCACGCGCATGTAACTACGAACTTCGGGCTATCGACAGTACGCTACAGTAATGCCGTTTCAACTTCGAACTCCACTTGCTTCCACTCGTTATCTCTACATCAATGCGAAGGGAAAAAAATCGACTTTTCAGCCAAAGGCCGAAAAGCGCTCGGATTATTCGGCCGAAATGTTTAAGGCCATTCACGTTAAAAAAAAAAAACCGCAACTCTGGACAAGGAATAGTATTATAGTATTATAAGAATAGAAAACTACGCGGCTATCAAAATTAGAGTTCGTATACATTTTTGAAATCGACACATTCAAGCCCGAAACGTGTAAGACCGAATCATTTGTATAATACAACAGAACTATGCGGCTATCAAAATTAGATTTCGTATCAATTAAATCCCAAAAAAACATTGAGTACCTAAGTCGCCTCGCGCTTCTTATGCTGAACTTAAATTGAGGAAACTCATGAACGACTCGACCGATTGGCATCAGACTATTACCTGCACAACATCGAGTACTTCTCTATAATTTACCAGAATTTGGAATCAATTGATTCAATAGTTCCTGAGATTTTCGTACCACAAATTTTGTCCTTAAATTGCGGAAAACTCACGAACGGCTCGACCGATTGCCTTCAAACTCTTCACTGTACAATTTCAAGTACTGCCCCATAATATATCAAAATTTGGAATCATTTGATCCAATAGTTTTTGAGATTTTCGTGCCACAAAACTAAACACTCTGAAACGCAAAAAAAAAACATTGCCCCCGCCCCCATCTTCACAACTGTGACGAGTGTAATACCTCTCTTTTCTCCGAAAAGTCGGTAAAAGAAGACGAGCGTGGGAATTCACAAAGTAATAGTCATTATACTTCCTCTTTACTGTCACGTCGTTCCACGATTTCATCGTCTCCGAGCATCTTCAAATGATAGGTAGTGTCTTTAACAACCGACGAGTAAATATCAAGGGCTCAATCGAACCCGTATCCGGAGATACGGGTGATTAAGGACGCCAGTTGTGATCGAATTTTTTCGTAACACAACTGTACCGGTGTCGACTGAATTTACGGAAGATTTAACGATACTACGCTTATCGAAAATTTCATCGTTATGAGAATTTACGACAATCGCCCGAATCGCCCTCTTTCTTATCGGTACAAAGTGCTACAACGAAAATACCGACTCTCGGAATAATAAACCCCTCGATAACCAGAATACGTAGATTTATCGTTATGCGGATAGAATATTTACATATGGCGACGACGCTTTTTGCGATTTTCCTTTTTGAATTTGTCATTAATCATTTCTAAATAGCGAGTTCGATAATTACCATCGCCGACGCCAACTTCGAACAAGACATCACCTCCGCCGTCGAGTATCAGTTCGTTTAGTCGACTTTTCCACAGGTCAGATTCTTCTTCAGTTGGACTAATTAGGGATCTCTGCGAAAAGGTAAACCGTAAATGACATAAATTCTCGAAGCTTCAGTGAAGATTATCGTACAAAGATTCGACATACTTTGCCAGCGATACTTTTATACTTCTCCAGAAAGCCACTAGTTGAATCCGTCGCGCGACTGGCGAACTGTGAAGTTTTCGAAGTTGCCGAAAAAAGTGAGCTTTTTGCCGTCGAATTAGACGTCATTTCATACTCGTATGCTGTACAACGATTACGACACAGCTACCTGAAAACAAATCGAGTACGGTAACGATTAATAGCGCACGACAGCATTTTCTGACGCAGCAATACGCGTTCGAAGGTAACTCGAATTCATTTCTGGACGAATACAGAACGAGGCCTATGTGAAACGTAACACATTGATTCGGTAAAAATGGCATTACGCCGGCTGCGGCTGGGGCATTTCTTGACCGAAGGAGTCGAATTTACAGCATCCAAATAACTAACCTACGAGTTTCGAATAAAATGGTTCGCGTTGCCTGCAAAATGGCGTCAACATCTGCCCTATTAACAAACGAGAAAAATTCTGACTTGAATGCCGAATAGTTACATTCGAAGAATGAAAAGTTTGTAAACAGCAGCCCACCCAAATCTACGTACGTAAGGAAGCACGAACGGAAACGACTGCCGGGCATAACATACAATCGAGCCTCGTTAAAATATGCACACACGGGATAATATGAACTGTGTTCGACTTGCAGCAAAAACCACTCGCATAATCCGTCCATCGAACGGACTGAGGATTGACGAAACCGAGTTCAGACTAGAAGTAGTTGGAACGAAAAATTTGAACGTAGCAGTTCCAACCCAAATCCACGTACGTAAAAGGGCACAAGTGGGAACAACTGCTGGACATGACAGACGATCGAGTCCAGTTTAAATATATGTATACACACAGGATAATACGAACTGTGTTCGATTTACGGCAAAAAACGCTCGCATAATTCTTGGAACGGACCGAGGATTGACGAAACAGGTGGTCCATTTTCGGGATCTATGATTTTGAATCGTCACTATGGCGGGGGCTACGAATGAACCACTCGTATTTTATTAGAACGCGATTCCTCGATTATTTCATCAAGGAATCCTTCATGTTGCTATCGTGTCCAATAATACTATTGAATATAATTTACCTTCTATTCGTTATATTATACTCGCCTATTCATCCGAAAATATCTTCTAACAACGAACGTGTAACCTTAGTGTAAACGAAGGATAAAAGTTAAATACGCCACTACTTGTCACATAATAATTACTTTAGTGGTCATCCATTCACTAAATACTAATCTAAATTATCTAATCAATTTCTCGTCTTCAGGCTCACGTACATGAATTTGACTTTATTTCAACTCCAAGTGTCCAAGTTGCTCCAAGTCATATTCGTCATAAATAGATAAATTTTCATCATAACATGTTGTTCATGGTTGTTGTTGTCAAAGACGTTTATACTTTATACCATAGACAAGTAAATTTTACGTCTTTCACTACTACACTAGAGCTTTTGTAATGTTTACATTTTTCTTATCAGTTTGTAGTATGGTGCAGTTTTCGCTGACGTGAGTGTTCTGTGACTATTATACTATAAGATGGACACGGCATTCTGATTTCCATGTATACCCTGCGCAGAGTCATCGGATAACTGTTGAGTTTCTCATTACTTGGCTCTCGGGGACTGAACATTTTTTGATAACATTATTCTCATATTCACAGTGTGCCGAATTCTTATTCCCGGCAGTAATCGAGAGCCAAGTAATAGAGAAACTCAGCAGTTATCCCATGACTTTGTGCAGGTAACATTTACATGGAAATAAAAATGTGACACGTTTTTATCAGTATGCCGTGTCCATCTTATAGTATACCTATAGTCAAAGGTGTTCTGAACAGTGTTTGGATTCAATTTTTCGTTTTGATCGGTTTTGAACTTTGTAGTTTCCATTTTGGTTGGTTTCGGTTCGGAATTTCCATTTAATTTGCCAATAGGTTTTGGTTTCAATCATGAGACCGTTTTAAAATACTGAAAAGGTCTTACTTCAGTCTTTCATTGCTGGACTGGTTTTGGTTATGGTCTTAACTTCACATAATGAATCGGTTTCAGTCGGGATCAAAACATCTTTCTCATATATTTTTTAGAGTTAATTCACTTTGGCAATTGGAATAACATCCTAAAATCTGATACACTGACGCGAAGTCGCTGCAAACTCCCAAGCGGTGACAAAGAAGAACAGAAAACGATTGGACCAATTGGGACCTTTTCATTTAGTTGGTTTATGGTCTTGACGCAGGCATGAGCTTTCATTTCAATCGGTTGTGGTTTCAATTAAATCTACATTTCAAATATTCGGTTTATGTTTTGGTTAACGACCAGTTGAGTTTAAGGTTTCAGGTCTTAATTTGGTCTTTTACATTTTAAAGGGTCTTGGTTTTGATCTCATGAAACTGTTGAATTTGAATGGGTTCCGGATTCGATTTCGGTTCCGGGTCCAAACACTGGTTCTGAAAGAAGAAATATGAAAACTGAAAATAGGAACTTTCCAAGGTGGTGGCAAAGCAAATAACGACAACAGTAGCAGGATCAAATTTATCAGTTGCATTGCACAGAGTACATAGATTGAAGGCTCTAGATTGAAGGGTTCTTCATGAAAACCAAATCAGCTTTGAAATTTTGACTTTGCCACCAGATAGCGTTATATCTGCAATTCTGCAACTCTTATTAAGGCTCTAAAAGAACGGGTAGAGACACGAAGGCAAACTGGATCCGTAGCAATGGCACTGTCATAAGTCATAAGAACTTAAGAACGTGTGTAACTTTAGTTGCTAATATATGTATAGACAAATATTGCTGTTGATGAATAATTGAAGAGAATAAAATTTATTGCACTTAAAATTTCCTATCTAAAGCAATATTTTTCAAGATCTTTTGGGATTATATTTTAAAGTCATTTTCCCTCTCTGCGTGTCTCCTTGTGATAGCACTGCAGGACGATAGATCCAGTTAGCTCTCGTGACGCTACCTATACTTATAGAGCCCTAGTTGAAGTCTGTTGAAGTTGGATTTTCTAACGTTGATAAGAGGGACGTATGTGCGTGTGTTAGTATTGTTGACGTAAAAGTGAGTACGATTGTTATGTTCGGTTATGTTCGTGCTGGGCTTCCGGGGATTTACGTCACAGGGGTACGGGAGGAGGCACTCACAGACGGCGCAGTGGAAGCTCTAGAAATTAGAATATCAAAGATAATAAGTGTCGCTTACTGTTCGCGTCAAGTGCGGGCGTTTCCGTTCTTCTGGTATGTACACCTTAAATCTACTAGTCCTTACTTACATATTTACAACAGCGAGGGGTGCGCGGCTTGATTACTCCGCGACCGTTTTCTGGGGTTCAGCATCTAACGGGCACACAGAAAGTCACCGTAGTCTCTCAAATAGAGATGTGATCGCAGACTCCTTGGCAATAATATGTAAAATAAGAACGCTGTCTGAATTACCAGTAGAGTCGAACTTCAGTACACTGAAAATGCCCCCAGACTTCATGAAGTCCACAAGGGGAGGTGAGCCCCTAGCATCGTTAGTGTCTAAGAGGGGGTGATCAGAAAGAGGCATTAATCTACATCCAATGGACCAAATTCTTCTGAAAGGGAATTAGTCCGCACTCGCCCTCAGCTGAGGGGGGACTTGTCCACCCTAATATGGGGGAGGAAACTGCGGATTCCTCTAGGAAAATTGAGGGGAGTGTCAGTCCACCCACCACACTACGAGGAAGAGTCAGATGTTGAAAAAATCGTAACCCTTGACCTATCCGCTTCGCAACTAAGAACAGGGGTGTCCGAAAACCAGCCCAGCTTGCAGTAGGAACCAGACTAAATTACGAACAATAAGATTCAATCATTCTCTCACTCACCATATCGCGATTGATATTTCGGGATTCATTTTCTAAAATTAAAAAACAAAACAAAAGGAAGGTTGTTCAAAACCGCAAAAGACACTCCGAAGACGTACGATGGTACGTTGCAAACGTTAATGACAGACTGACTGACCGGATCCGGGATGAAACCAGTTGGTAAGGGTAGGTCGCGGTTCTCGTACGTTCGCGGGTGAAGGCGCTAAACAGCGGAGAGTTCCCCCTCGCCGATCGGCTTCATCAGTCTCGATTGTGGGTACTGTTGCCTACTCTCATCCACTAGCAACTAGCTTTTACCTCTGACGTCATTCATCAGAGGTTTAAGTCGAAAATAATCGCATTTTCGACAAAATGATGTTGGCGGTGTTAACGATGTTGTTGAAAAACTTCACCATGTGCATCACTAGCTGCTAGTCCAATGAAGTTTAATAAAGTATGCTTGAAAAAGACGTCATTTCTATGTAATAAATGAGAAAACAAATATATTTTTGGTAAATACTAAATTTATTGAGTTTTTTACGTACATAAATATACCACAGATGTACAAGTAGCAATTTGATTGTTCATATCGATCACGTGCATTAAAGATTAAATGCTTGGTACAACTGTTAAATAAATAATCAACGCATTACATGAGGACGAAAATAAACTTACGAGAACTAGGATACCAGCTAATGTGTGGTGGGACGTATGGCGATGCACGCATGCCAAAGTGGCCCCTATGACACCGCACCCCGCCACAGGAAACTACCCTTTCGAGCATCGCGTCAGTGACCGGAGGGACTAGGATATGACGACATTAAGAAGCTAGCACTGAAGAAGATACGAAAAATATAGAGCCAGGAAGAGGAAAGTTTATAAAACGAAACAACTAGGATACCAGCTGTTTCGTTTTATAAACTTTCCTCTTCCTGGCTCTATATTTTTCGTACTTCTTCAGTGCTAGCTTCTTAATGTCGTCATTTATTACATCTCGCTGATCAGTACCTTTCAATATTTTATTCACATTCTTGATCCAAGTGTGAATGTAGAAGTTGGTGAAGATATTCAAGAACAAATTAAATAGCTCATGCTCTGTGCAGGTGAACTTGTTGACCACAAACTCTTTCATTTTCTGGATAAGATTCCTCTGTACATTATCTCCGGTGCACATGATCGGCAGCAAGTGGTGGGCAATATCATTACACTGGTTGAACAGGGTAACGAATTCTGTTCCTGGTCTAAGTAATGCCTTCCGTCGGTAATCTCGTGCCTCTATCAACTCCAAATGGGCAGCAGTTCTAGCCTTCAGTTCCTTTGGACAGACAGAACACGGGGTCACTACTTTCAGGATTCTTTTGGCCACATATCCGGCGAGGTACGTATGTAATGATAGGACTTTATCCCTTACAGTTCCGGAAAACGTGAAGCCATCGTTATTTGGTAATGTATATTCTGAATGTGATGCAGTGGCACATTCATCTGCCGGAAGACACAAAAAGTTTCTCAAACTGTGCAGAGTTCCTTCGCTCTCATCTTGCTCACAGTTGAAGCCGGGCGAATGGGGAGAAACAAAATTGTTCACAATTAAACTTTTAAATGAAGCCTTGAAAGCCGCGGAAGAGGGATTGATATTCCGGAAGTTGTGGCTTCGTATACTGCCGAAGAAATTTTCGTTCGGATCCTGGTTGAAGTTCCGTGGAGACACAAACTGAAATCCTTCCTTCTTCAATCGGGACCAAATTACACGCATGCCTCTGATTGTGGACAGCCAGTTGTGAACAGTAGGAGGCACATGTTCTCGACCATTCAATGATACAAAACGAATGCTTTCCAGAACGGACACAGCTTCTTTCCAGAACTTGTGGTGCGGTGATGAACGCGTTACTGCGCATCGCAAGTCTTTACCATGAGCGGTCTCAACCGCAGTACCATTGAAACTGTCGAACAACTTATCAAAAAATAATAAGAAGTTGGCAGTTCCAACAGCTGAGTCCGGGAGTTTCCCTATAAAATACAAAGTTCAATTAGGTCACTGTGGGGATACAAAAATGTTTGATAATGGAGGTAAATTCATAACTTCGCTTCAAAGAGTCTTCAGCCTCAAACATGTTCGTTTATTTTTCAAGTTCTCGAACCTGAAAATGTTCCGAGTACTTCTAGCGTCAGAACCGGGGGTTCTAGTTGAACCAGGGGTTCTAGTTGAACCAGGGGTTCTAGTTATGTCTTAGGGCCTAAATCCAGTAACCCTCACTTCAGCCCCAGGATAATCAAAATGTAAGTCATCTTGGGGCCGGGCGCTCACAAGCAACTAGCAACTGTGGTGTGATGTAGAAAGATATGACTCTGGGTTCTTAAATCCGACCTCTTGAATTTAAGGACACTGTGGGATACCTCTAGATGGCCGATATTCTAATGTCCCTCAGAATACGAGCAGAAAAAGATGGCTCAAGATCCAATGAATCGAGGAAGACCCATCAAGGTCACAGCAGGTAGCAGCCAACCGCTTTTCTAATCCTTTAAAAAAGCTTATCTGAATTTATTCGGTTTCGATTCACAAATATTTGGCTTCTCTTGGGGTACGGAGGCAGGATTTGGATCATAGCGGTAGTAATCCACAAAACTGACAAGAGTTTACGTTCGTCAGAATAATTCCTCAGCCAGGTATCCAGACAACAAAAAATTTTCAAACCTTCCCACGGCTAATACGAATGTGTCCTGAAATTTTCAGTTCAAGGAAGTCAGAGGGGCTGAAATGCACCACTTCTACCCCACCTGAAATACCAAAGTGTGCTACAATATAGAATCTTCCTATAGCAATAATCAAAACAAAATATTGTGCGCGCGCAGGATCGATAGAAATTTGCATTCACATTCACTTTCAACCTCTCAGTATGAAGAATGGAGGGAGACAGGAGGTTGAAACTCGGATATACGGTAGTAAGGGTGTAATACAACATATTTCTAGAGAAAAAGAGCTCCCAAAAACTTTAGCCTTCCCCTAACAGGGGTACAAACTTCCGCTACAACTTTTAACCTGCTTTTGTAGTGCATAAACGTGTCGTGAAAATTTCAGGTTGGTAGAATGAGTTATTTTGAACTGATGGTGTTACACATGGACACACAAACAAGAAGACTAACTATCGCATAGTTTCAACGTATCATCACAGTAATGTGCTAAGTTGGCATAACTTACCATCACTGTGTTTCGCAATGCCTCTCATCACTGCTGAAACACGCTGCGAGAAGACTTGAGCGGCCACGCTTACTTTCATTTTTTTAATCTTATCCGGGTACACGTGGGCGTCAGTAAGCTTGTTCACCATCCGGAAATCGAAGTCACCAACATCCAACTCGTACAGTTTAATTACATCTGTCCAAGAGGCGATCTGGTCCGCAGAACTCATTTTGGGCCATATAAATTTTGCCTGTGCATCAGTCAAATTATTGCGGATGCACTTCAGTAGATGAGGTGGATCAAAAAGAGGAATGATCTATAAACAAATGCCCGTACAATGTTAGTATTAATTCATGGAAATAAGGGAGACACATTCACATACACATGTACAATGAATACATTTACCTCTTCCCCATCTACACTGAAACCCAAGAAGCGGTTCTCTTGCCCCAGACGCGCGAAGTGACCTGCTGTCTCGGCCTTGAGGTACTTAATGGCAGCAACGTTAGCAGCTGCCTGGTCGCAGACAGTAGCAATGACACGGAGCCCAATCTGACACAGCTGACGAATAATAACCTTAATCGTTGCAGCTAGCTGCCTTGAACTCATGCCATTTTCGACAAAATAAAATGCCACTGGTTGCTTCCACTTTCTTTTAATACCTCTGGCCATGAACACCAGAGCATGATCTGCAAAGGCTTTCTTCCTTCCATCTCCTGTGTCCTGAAAACCTTCGATGAAGTCTTCTTTTTTATTGAATGACAATGCGGGTTCCAGGGACATCTCATCGAAGATGACGCAGCAGAACCGGTCTAGGGGATCCATTTTCTGAACAGAAGTCTGGAAGCTGCGGAAGACTGCTTCATTGATACCTGCACCAAATGGTATCCGGTTCAGTAGCTAAAAAAAATAAAAATAAAAATTATTAAAGTCAATACCATGAAAGACAGTGTACAAAGTGCGTCAATATACGCGCAATTTTCAAAATAATTACTCTTCTAATACTACAAACATTATAAGTACAGAAGGACTGTTATCTATACCAGCATCAACGTCTTCCGTGAAGGCAAGGCAAAGGTCTTTCGGAGCAAGCGATAGCCTTTCGGGCTCTGCTTCAACAACGTCAGAGCAAAAATTTTATCCTCCAAGGTGAAGCGTCGCCCTCGACTTCTTTTCTTCTGCTCCTTCAGCTGGCAGTCGATGAAATTGAAGGTTACATCATTGACTTTCGTTTTCAAGAATTCCTTCGACCGAACAAATTCCTCAGCAAGTTTCAAACGGGTCTTAGTTGACTCATTCCTCTTATCCAAACGCGCCGCCAATTTTCGAAGCTTCTTTGAGGTTTGGTAAAATCTCAACGCTCTTGGTGTCAGCTGTCGGGCGCGAGTGGCGTTCACTGCGCTTAGCAAACGCATCTTCTTTTTTAAATCTTAAATGCAGACAATTTTTTTATATATTCATCTCTTACATAATCCAGCTCGAATGAGAAAAATAATAATTGCATGCCGCAATCGTCTTGCGCTTCATTATCTTATAAGAAGCAATAATTACGAGAGAGGGGGTGAGTTGAAGAGGAGTATAATCAACTGTGCGGAATGTACCTGCAGGACGTTTCGGAGTTTCCCAAGTCTGTAGTACACCGCTCAATGAATCTACTGTAGAACCATAAGGAATGATTAATTAGTGAACTGTGTACATTGATTTAATTCATGGAGTCCATGACTAAAATGCAGTGCTACGAATAATTACCTGTCCTACCATCTGTAGCCGAACACGTTGCATCCAAGTCAGCAGTTGTTGGCGTACAAGGACGTCTCTCTGCAAATAAAAGAATTAAGTACACCATGTAGTGTTTAGTTTCAGTAAATATGTATACAGACAAGGGAGTTAATAAATGACGATCGTAATTATTATTACTATTATTATCATCATTACCACCATCAATACTAGGAATGCAGCTGTGAACCATGAAAAAAGTAGGTACAAGAGGACAACGTTCAGCACTGAATTTACATTTCTATGCGTCAGAATGGAATAGGAACGTTTAAGTATCACGGGGAACATGGGAATGTGGATCCAACTTTGGCAACCTGAATTGTGAACATTCAATTTCTATTCTCCATACAATGCTCTAGTCTGGCAGATTTTTAAAAAAGAAATGAGATAGTGTGTTTCAAAAAAACCTGAAGACCTGCTGAGACGCACGTTAAGCAGTAGCATGATAAGGAGAGAATAAAAAATGTTAGATATCTGGGAAAGAAATATGTTGGTACATTAGGCTTGCTTCACACGACACCAGTTATCCGATCCGGTGGCCGGGACTCGGTTACAATATCTACAGGAGTATATCAGTGCGTTCACACGTGAAACCGGGCCCGGTAACCGAAGGTAGCCGGACAAAATGTTGTGCCGGACCGGCACAGGGACGAAATACACAGAATTAAATGCAGCCATTCACATGACACTGAAAACCGGCTACCGATATCTGTAAATTCTTATTTTTCTCAATAATGTCCGATGAAATTCTTCAAAAATGATCGGAAATGTTTCCTCAATATTTTCAATGACAGTCCTCATAAATTATCTTCGGGAATCAAAGGAATCTTCTTGAAGATTTCTGATGAAATTCCATTCAAATAGAGACCTTAAATTATCCATGCAGATATACTTTTTTCACTATTCCACATTTTTCGATGGACCGTCGTTGCGATTGTATATCTGTGAAATTCTTATCAGCTGTGCTTGGAGACTCAATAATAGAAGAATGAAAAGAAGTGAGCACGTTCATCGGTTGAAACTGAGAGAACAGTGACTTTCCATTAGAAGCAGCAGTCTACTTAAGGTCGCTTCATTTAACCAGCATCCGGTAACTTAGAAGTTAGAATATATCCAAATTCTACAGTTGGTTTATACCAGATCGTTAAATTTAGGGATTTTAGGGTTTAAGTTACCAGTGTACAGCCAGTATAAAGCAGCCTTTACTCGCAGCAGTCATGTCACGTGCACAGCGCAGACATTACTAGAGCACCTAGAAACACCCGAGTATCGCAATACGCCATTTTTGGGACTTCCACGCCCGTCGATGCCGAATCCGACTATGCGGAGCGTACCGCGTACTCAATTCGGCATCGACGTGCGCGGAAGTTCCAAAAATGGCGTATTGCGATACTCGGGTGTTTCCAGGTGCTCTAACATTACCAGCAGTTCACTTTGAACATTTACAAGTACACAAACAGTAATAAAAACGTCTGATGTCAACAAAGGTGACATTTACTGAAAATACGTATCGTCCCATGACATCAGTAATGTGAATAAATAAGAAACACTTGGTATATTATTTTCTAAAAATTAATACACTTATCCTTATAGGTAGCACTTGGCTGCATTAAGTGACATGTTATCTCCACACATGTAGACATCACTAATGGATAATAGGATCCAACAACTGTTCAAAGACACAAACAATGCACTGTACCATGGCACTGGGTAATTAATGTACTTATATGCCCATAAAACAAGAGAAATCCAGCATAGCACCGTGAGGTGAAGGAAGCACATTTGTTATCGGTGTAATGTGAAAATAAGAGGTAGAACACATATTAACATAGGAGAAATTTACCTTCCGAGCTGTCTGTCACTGGAGGTGGTGCACTATCCGTGAAGTGTACATTTACAGTTGAATGGTAATCTTCGGAAAAACAATGTAAAATACATTAATATAACCGTTGACAGAAATGACATGCATTCCTGAAGCACGCATGAATGAAGTAGAGTTTGCATGAAATGCCCGAGTTGATGGGGACCGGTCACCCGACGTATCATGCGGCCAGCGTGGAAGTGAAACGAACCGTTTCAATTCCCCGCTACTCCACATGACGCGACGTTTCACTTCCTCG
Organism: Acanthococcus lagerstroemiae; assembly: GCA_031841125.1. Classification (NCBI taxonomy): domain Eukaryota; kingdom Metazoa; phylum Arthropoda; class Insecta; order Hemiptera; family Eriococcidae; genus Acanthococcus; species Acanthococcus lagerstroemiae. The sequence continues at coordinate 34,759,160 of CM063114.1, read as the reverse complement.
CTGCCCACAAGGTGCGTCGGGTGACCGGTCCAAATGCATAATAATTACATTCAATTCACCTGATGCAGTATCAGTAGGTGTTGGAAATAGTACTTCCATTTGTACCTCTTCTTCAATGATCAGAAGTTCTTCGTCTGAAATAAATGAATGTAATATTAACAATAATTCAAACTGCATGATGATGGAGCAATCAATCACTGCACTATAATCTTTAGTACTCCAGGAGAAGAGCGTTACTCTAACTGAAGCAGAGCTCGTTTTCTTGAAGATTGGCTGAGGAGGTGCTGAACAGAAGTGATAAACAAGTAGCTTGGTTTAGGTAATCCTGTCTGACGCAGCACCAGTGTGTATACTGGGGGAAGGGGGGGGGGAGACAAAAAGACTTGATGATGCTCCCAAGCTGTCTCCAGGGCCACTAGAGGGAGATGGACTAAACTAGGGAATACGAGAACACCGTCGCAGCCCTACCTCAGCTACCTCAGAGTACAAGACTGCGACTAAAAAGCACTTAACACAAAAATAGCATTTAAACAAAATAAGAAAAACAAGGTCTACATGAAACGGCTGCAGCCTGAGGAGTGAAGAACCTGGTTTCAGACATGTAACAAGTGCGAGAAAAAATTAGGAACGGCTAGGAAACAAGTTTGAAGGAAAGGAAAGAGAACCAAGGAGAATATCAGGGTAATGATCAGATAACACAGAAAAGAAACCGACATTTACGAGAGGAATAAGAGCACATCATGAGAGCGCAGTGAACGAGCGAAACATTTAGAGACCGAAAGAAAATGAAGAAGGACATAGGAGTCAACTTTTCAAAATCTCAATGCGGCATTCTTGCAGTTTTGTTGGCAAAACTCACACCGTCTTATGAAATACATTGAGCCGTGGGGGTTTTGCCGTTCAACTTTTCATATAGGTACTTGGTAAATCTCCAATTATTTTCAATGCGGCTGAGCCGCGATAGAACTCATTCAATGCGGCAAACTTTCAGGCTGTCGCATGGAGTTGACGCCCATGATGAAGGAAAGTTGCATGGCTGAGAAGAAGCTCTTCGGCTTTGCAGCCTGCGGCGAAGCCAAACATTATGTGATTCAAATACGTAGTTGACAATAAAGTGCATAATGTAATTTTAACAATGATTTTGCTTACCTAGAAGGCGTACATCAACCGAAGATGTTTCTTTTCTCACAAGTTCGGTAATGTCATGCACTGACCTTTCTTCCCTCATAGTTTCAGTCGTAGGATGCATCACATTAGGTGCGAGATCTACACAACAAGAAAATGAGCTCTGTGTATGAGGCAGTTCATTTCAAACGCCCACAGTATTATATGCAATTTTTGCGGGGAAATACCTGACTCCTTGGGACTATCCGTTGCTGACAGGTGAAGGTTTCCAGAATCCGGAGTACTACCAACATTACCTAATAAGAACAAAATCAATGTTTCACAACCAACGGTCTGTAATAGTAGATTACACAACAGGAGCGGTAAATAAGCGATAACGAGTGCGAAGTTTGCGGAACGAGACGCAGCCGAGTGAAGCGAACGCACGAGTGTCGCTTATTTACCAATCCTGTTGTGTAGTTTATTTTACCCAATAACTGTTCGGTAAGGCAAGGGCATCAGATGTTTGAGAAAAAATATCTCCACGAAAAAATTGAAAAAGTCGCAGTGTACCAAATTAGATGTTCCTGTAATTAAGTACCTATAGGTAACTTCATGTGAATATATTTTACCGCGGTTAAATTCGTAGTCGATGAAATATTGTGTTTATGTAGGAATAAAAGACGTCAAGAACCTGAAATTTGTCAGAATCAGTGGTGTACAACGATAATTTGTATAAAGCCACTGAAATAATTTGCTCACTTTTGTGGTAAAATTTGATACTAGGTAATATAGATGTTCAAAACTTATGAAATACATATTAGTTTGTTTTTGTCTATCATTAGTTGTCATTTGGTATTAATAAACATAAATTTCAGTGTACTGTAGGATTCTCGGTTTTGAATGTGTTGAACTTTGATCGTTCCGTTGCGATTCGCAATCTGATACTACTAGCGCTTCTGCAGGGGTCCGCCGTAAAATCATGAGTTTATTGTTGACCATTATTTATTTCTTTAACATCCTTAGGAAAATTATTTTTCTTTACCGGCATTGTTTACTACGTTTTACCATAGGAAGGAAATAACAGTGATAAAGAAGCATTTACCTTTCAAAAAACAGTGTTATAATTCGTACTTACCGAACAACTATTGGGTAATAGTAAATAACACGCATTGAAAATAAACGATGCTTATTACTGTACTTACCATGAGAGCTAAGTAATGAAATGTTTGGATCAGAAGTAGTGGCTGAACTGAATCTGCTGCATCGTGGTACAGTTTGTAAGTCCATTGAAACTGAAAATACAGTTTGCTCATACATAATAATAGGTTCATTCTCAAGGAAGAGGTACTTGTTACCAAATATGTCACATTTTGCAACACTAAAAGAGCGATGTGTTGTACCAAGAATAGAAGAAAAGAATTACCTGTCTGACTACTGGAACCCGAAGGTAATATAAGAATTTGATCATCAGTAGACGACGACTGACTGACAGAAATATCTAATGAATACAATACGAAAGAATTGAGTACATTCATACTTGGCCGTAAAGAAGCACTGTACGATTGGAATGATAACGTGTAAATAATTACTTCTATCTGGTACACTCGTACATTTCAAGTTTGTACGATTTCGATCCCTTACAACGGGAAACTTCTGCTCATCACTGAAATGAGTATCACATACTCGATACCTCGTTCGAATCAAATTCACCGGTTTCCCAATCAAGTCTTGCCTTCCACTGGCATTCAACCATCTCAATGCACGCTAGAACAAATTGAAAAAAGACATGTTTCATGCACATTCCTCAACAGGAATTTACAGAGTGGACTTCATTATTTACCTCCTCGTCATTCGGGAACAAATGCATCTTCACGACTTTGGCAGTCAAGGAGCATCCACGAACGGCACATTTATGTACCATTACGAAACCAGAATTACGAACACACTTGGTTGAAATAGAAACAAGATCAATTACGAAAATAACTAAAAATACAATAAATAATAATGCAAAAACTGAATCCTCAAATCACAAATATTCGAAATAGATTTCAACAGTAACGGATGGTAAACAAAGATAACGAACCGGATGCACGCATACAAAATATTCGAATTATTCTCTACAATCAGCGCTGCAGGTGTCTGGAACCGTGAACTAAAAATAAGAATTCAACAAATCCCTCTATGCCGTGTCCATCTTATAGTATACCTATAGTCAAAGGTGTTCTGAACAGTGTTTGGATTCAATTTTTCGTTTTGATCGGTTTTGAACTTTGTAGTTTCCATTTTGGTTGGTTTCGGTTCGGAATTTCCATTTAATTTGCCAATAGGTTTTGGTTTCAATCATGAGACCGTTTTAAAATACTGAAAAGGTCTTACTTCAGTCTTTCATTGCTGGACTGGTTTTGGTTATGGTCTTAACTTCACATAATGAATCGGTTTCAGTCGGGATCAAAACATCTTTCTCATATATTTTTTAGAGTTAATTCACTTTGGCAATTGGAATAACATCCTAAAATCTGATACACTGACGCGAAGTCGCTGCAAACTCCCAAGCGGTGACAAAGAAGAACAGAAAACGATTGGACCAATTGGGACCTTTTCATTTAGTTGGTTTATGGTCTTGACGCAGGCATGAGCTTTCATTTCAATCGGTTGTGGTTTCAATTAAATCTACATTTCAAATATTCGGTTTATGTTTTGGTTAACGACCAGTTGAGTTTAAGGTTTCAGGTCTTAATTTGGTCTTTTACATTTTAAAGGGGTTCCGGATTCGATTTCGGTTCCGGGTCCAAACACTGGTTCTGAAAGAAGAAATATGAAAACTGAAAATAGGAACTTTCCAAGGTGGTGGCAAAGCAAATAACGACAACAGTAGCAGGATCCTTAGATCATATAATATATATGATCTAAGGCAGGATCAAATTTATCAGTTGCATTGCACAGAGTACATAGATTGAAGGCTCTAGATTGAAGGGTTCTTCATGAAAACCAAATCAGCTTTGAAATTTTGACTTTGCCACCAGATAGCGTTATATCTGCAATTCTGCAACTCTTATTAAGGCTCTAAAAGAACGGGTAGAGACACGAAGGCAAACTGGATCCGTAGCAATGGCACTGTCATAAGTCATAAGAACTTAAGAACGTGTGTAACTTTAGTTGCTAATATATGTATAGACAAATATTGCTGTTGATGAATAATTGAAGAGAATAAAATTTATTGCACTTAAAATTTCCTATCTAAAGCAATATTTTTCAAGATCTTTTGGGATTATATTTTAAAGTCATTTTCCCTCTCTGCGTGTCTCCTTGTGATAGCACTGCAGGACGATAGATCCAGTTAGCTCTCGTGACGCTACCTATACTTATAGAGCCCTAGTTGAAGTCTGTTGAAGTTGGATTTTCTAACGTTGATAAGAGGGACGTATGTGCGTGTGTTAGTATTGTTGACGTAAAAGTGAGTACGATTGTTATGTTCGGTTATGTTCGTGCTGGGCTTCCGGGGATTTACGTCACAGGGGTACGGGAGGAGGCACTCACAGACGGCGCAGTGGAAGCTCTAGAAATTAGAATATCAAAGATAATAAGTGTCCCTTACTGTTCGCGTCAAGTGCGGGCGTTTCCGTTCTTCTGGTATGTACACCTTAAATCTACTAGTCCTTACTTACATATTTACAACAGCGAGGGGTGCGCGGCTTGATTACTCCGCGACCGTTTTCTGGGGTTCAGCATCTAACGGGCACACAGAAAGTCACCCGTCAGTCTCTCAAATAGAGATGTGATCGAGAGCTCCTTAGCACATAATATGTAAAATAAGAACGCTGTCTGAATTACCAGTAGAGTCGAACTTCGGTGAACACTGAAGTTGCCCCTAGACTTCATGAAGTCCACAAGGGGGAGGGAGCCCCTAGACATCGTTAGTGTCAACAAAGAGGGGTGATCAGAAGAGGCATTAATCTACAATCCAATGGACCAAATTCTTCTGAAAGGAATTAGTCCGCACTCGCCCTCCAGCTGAGGGGGAGACTTGTCCACCATAATAGGGGGAGGAAACTCTGCGGATTTCTCTAGGAAAATTGAGGGGAGTGTCAGTCCACCTCACCACACTACGAGGAAGAGTCAGATGTTGAAAAAATCGTAACCCTTGACCTATCCGCTTCGCAACTAAGAACAAGGGGTGTCCGAAAACCAGGCCGAGCCTTGCAGTAGGAACCGACTAAATTACGAAAATTAAGATTCAATCATTCTCTCACTCACCATATCCGCGATGATATTTTCGGGATTCATTTTCTAAAATAAAAAACAAAACAAAAGGAAGGTTGTTCAAAACCGCAAAAGACACTCCGAAGACGTACGATGGTACGTTGTAAACGTTAATGAAAAGACTGACGTGACCGGGATCCGGGATGAAACCAGTTGCGTAAGGGTAGGTCGCGGGTTCTCGTACATTCGCGGGTGAAAGCGCGCAAACAGCGGAGAGTCCTCCCTCGCCGATCGGCTTCATCAGTCTCGATCTGTGGGTACTGTTGCCTACTCTCATCCACCTAGCAACCTAGCTTTACCTCTGACGTCATTCATCCAGAGGTAAAGTCGAAAATAATCGACATTTTCGACAAAAAATGACATGTTGTGGTGTGTAAACGGATGTTGTTAAAAACTTTCACCAGATGTCAGCCACTACGCTGCTAGGTCCGAATGAACGTCTTAATTAAAGTGACGCCTTGAAACATAGTTCCGTCTTGGATTTCAGGATAATGTTATGGTCCACTCACCCAAGCTGCGACGAGTGAATGACGATGTTTACTTTTTACTGAGATAGGGAATGAACTTACTTATGCGGACATCCGAAGCAGAAAGGTAACGGTAATTATTCGTGATAGCCTGCGAACCTGCGATTTGGATGTATTCCTTTTTGAAAATGACGTTCATCGAAGCCTGTAAGAATTATCGTAATACTAATGATCTTCCGAATAACAATTTTCGTTAAAATGATCGCGCATCTACGACTCTCGTTGGTCTGTTTTTTCGTGTTCGTTTTCTGCGTAAAAAGTACTCACGGTAAGTAGCTTCTTCCTGATGGAATACATCTGATACTACTACTTTTTGTATCCTCGATTCGCCGCGAGTTTGCCCTTTCGTGGGAAAACTCGAACCGAATCGATCAAATCTGCGACGAGTAGATCGCGCCTCTCCATATTTTCTTATCTTTGAGTACCTTTCTCTATACCATTGACTCGCGTATTTCTAGTTTCCGTTTACTTATATTTTGGTATATTATTATAAATACAATAAGAAACGAGGAGCCGCTTTCATTTCTCTTCATCGCCTCGTAATTTTTGATGTACGCCTATACTCGATTACATAGTTTATTTTCGCTGTTTGCTAGCTGTACGTACTGTCCGATTGTATTGTTTGTAATTTTCAGGTCTGCGATGTTATTGTGACAATTGCCCGAATAATACCTGCGATACCGACGGTCACTGTTTTTCGGCGGTTACTTTGGATAGAAAATCGAATCATAAAGTCGTCAGTCAGAGGTAATGTTCCAGGTTAATTCGATCGACTTAGATAAAATGGGTTTATTCTTTTCAATAGCCGATGAATGAGATGGGTTCCGATGTTCGTTATTTAGTTGTCAATAGCGTTGGACCGCTTCAACGGTTCCGCAAATACGTATACTTGCAGCTGCTTCTTATCGAGCGATTCCTCGGTCGTGAATAGCTCGATGTAGCGTGTGTAAGTAGACGTGGTCGCGTAATTTTATCCGAAACCGGATTGTTCAGCAATACGCCGCACTAGGTACGGTCTACGAAGTACATTACTTATGATTATCGTACCGTACATCAAAGTAAATTTTATCGGCGCTATATTACGATTTTTCGAGAACATGAAGGTACCCGTTTGTTTCGGTCATCGGAACGCTGCTCATTCTTCGCACGTACGGTCGCAGCATCATTTCACTCCAGACTCCTCTAATGTGAAAGTGCCTGGTTAGGTTCTTTCAGCCGCGAACAGCGCGATCCGATTATTTCATTTTCGTGAAAGTGCGCCCACCTTGACCCTTCAGGAAATAGAACGTCCAATTACGCGGTGTTTTCGATTTTTTTTTTAAAATTTATTTCCATAGGATCTAGTAGATTCTGTTTCCGTGTAAATTAGTCTTTAGTATAGTGTACGTGTACATTTATGTAGGTGTCTGTCTGCACCGTAACCAATTATCTGTTCCCGTGCTACACGCGATAAGTATTTTCTTTGCTTTTCTGAATCGATAAAAGGGAACATCGAGCGAATTCCGATTGTTTATAAACTCGGCTGCTTTGAAAAAAGTTGGTGCAGCGTGTATAGTACTAGTATGTACCTACTTATACTAATATGTATTGTAACGTCGATATAGGCCGTAAAAAGTGAGTAAACATCGTGCCGTATGGTTCGGTTAGTCGTACGGTAAACGATATTCTTGCGTGTCGATGTCTAAACATGCTACGGTGCTAGTTCATTGGAATACGATCATTGTCGCTTGTAAATACAGCAGGGGTAATCGTATTGCGCGAGAACAATATTGAAATCGAGTAACAGCGCTTAACGTTCTCTGCTACTCAATTTCAATTTTGCCTTCGACAGTTTTCTCGTGTGAGATAGGTTCCCATCGTAACTTATCGAAGCTCATTTAGAGAAGAGACTTTCAAAGTCGTAGCATCGCGTAGTTTCGTGGAAAGAGGAAATAATGTACGAGAACGAAGCTTATTGAAATTTACTTCTCGCTCTTGACACTTCTTCGCGCTCCTTTGAAGAACGAGTCATCCTTTTCGCGTTTGTAAAGGTAAAATCTACCCAATAGTCGGTTGAAAGTTGATCGACGCGTATGTTGATTGAAATTTCTGAAAGCGGGTGCGCAGATCGCTCGGATGATTTCGAATTAATCCGTAGTCTTGGTCTTGTAGTCGATTTATTCGCGATGTGTCGTTCAATCGAGTACTCGAGCCAGTCCTCCGGCGTGTGGGGAACTGCGAGGCAAGTCAACCGCGAACATCATATATGGCGACGATTAACATCACTGTACTTGTACGTCGTCCAGTATTATCGAATTGGCTATTTAATATGTCGTCTCTGTTGATTTTCTTTTGTTTGTCTCTCTTCGGGAAGCTTATTTTACGATTACGGTTGCATCGACAAGAAGGACTTTTTTCCTCCTGATTCGCCACGACAGTGTTGGGCACATCTGGTCACTTTCGAACACTCCACGCGGTGTTGCCATTCGTACGACTATTGCAACAAGGATGAGAAAGCCGAGTTGCTCAAATCCGATTCAAGTTCGAATTCGCTCGTACCCCGATCGTTCGGCGACGTATCAGGTAACGTTCTCCTTCTCTACCCTACCCAGCCCCGCTGCACGAACTTGGTCCATTGGAAGTTGACGATAATATTTTTGAAAATAATCGATCTTACCAAAGTGTGGTGCAGTGTGTTGACATTGCCATCGATATCGATAACGATAGCAATTTAATCGTACTCTTAATGATACTGATCCGCTGTTGCCATTGACGCTGATGTTTGTACCTACTGATATTAAAAACGTTGATACCGATGTACGCGGGTACTTTTAGTATTCGTATTCAGTTCGGTTCAATTATTCGTTTTCACTCTGTTCTCGTATTCTAACCGGTTTAAAACGCTACACCTACTTCTTAACATCGCATCCAGTTTGATTTGTTGTAACTTTCCGATTGCTACTGCTGCTGCTGTTTCTGCTGCCACCAATTGATTTTCGTGTTACCTACTCATCCGCTCACCCTTTTCGTGTTTTACATCTAATAATGTCATCGTCGTCGTCGTGATTATCGTATATATTACGTACCTATACCACCAGTACATAGTATCTGTTTTCCTTTTCTTTCCGTAATACGTAAATTAATGCCCGTATCTACTAATTAATTATTTAATTTATTTAATTATCGATCGTTGATCGTTTTTTCTAGGAAGGAGGGAAAAGATAGAGCGTGTGGTAGTTCCTAGTTCGTTAATCTGATGATTTGTACGTTATATTCTCTGTCATACGCAGGTGTTTGGAGAATAATCTTGCTTACCCTCCTCAGAATCCGTTTTATTGTCACTATACCGACTTCCACAATGATACATTCGTAATCGAATGTTGCCACGGATACGATTATTGTAACCAAGAATTAAATCCTACGCTTCACGATAGGGCATCACCGGGTAGGTATTTTCATTTTTCGTTCGCACTCGGCGATCGTTCGTATCGTCGCTACCTTTCCTATGCAAAAAAGACGAATGCACGGTGATAGCGCATGTATCTGCTGCTACTGCTACTGCTGCTCTTACTGCTACCGAATTGTCGAATGCTACATGGAAGATGACTGATCAAATATTTGAGAGGTGTATGTGTGTGAGAGAGAGAGAGTGAAGTTTTAGTAGTTAGCGGAATGCTTTTTGATTGTCTCTTGGTAGTTTCTTCTTCTATTTTATTTGTTCTCAGTTTTTCGATGCTTCCTTCTGTTTACATTAGTTCGCTCTCTGTATCTAGTCTTGTAGGATATCGCATGTTTATTGTCGATGGACGTTATTTTAACAGTAGGTACGTGGTTTTTTTTTTTCTTTCTTTCTTATTTTCTTTCTTTTAATTTGGTGTTAGTGATCGATCTGAAACTTTCTTCTCAACTTCCTTTTTTTGTTTTTTCTTTTTCGTCGTATACCTATTCCGTCTAATTATCTAATCCGATAGCGTTTCGTAATCGGTCGAGGTATCGTTTGTTGCCCGCCCCTTGTCGCGTAAAGATCGATAACCAATCTAATGGTCGTGTGGTTTTTCCCCTGCGGGAGTGGTTACGCATCTCGTCGAATAACGAACGCTAACCCAACCATCTGTACTACGTACGGGTTTTCAGACTACGCGCATATAATACCTTTGTAGCCTATTGTACGTATTGTGTTCTATATAATGTACTGTATAGTTTATGCCATAGGCCTACGAAATATGTCGAGTAACCCTACATGGTATCGCTAGTACTTTCAGCGCGAATGCAAATACGTATTAGCCGTATGTATTTGCATCTATGGTTATCGTCGTTTGACATACTTACCAGTCGTCGGTGATCCGTGTATAGTTATTAGTTTCAGGTAATATATGTACTCCTTAGCGTGCTTTTTGTAGTGTATGTTTGTCGTTGAAAATGGCGACTGTTATATGTAGTAGTAGTAGTGTATTAATACCGTGCTATTAACGTTAGTAGGTTCGCGTTATACTTAGCAGTTTTTACACGTCTCTGATAGGGGTTACTGTATCCCGTTAAGTATCTGGTCTCTATTTAACGAATAGCGAAATACGGTGTCCGTTAGTGAGACAGTGTTAAAACTGTAAAGACTCTTTTTTATACAGGGTGATGAACGAGAAGTCGCACCATAGGGCCAACATGTGATAAGGCGCAGCGGCGCCTACACGATAACACAATCTCCGCTACATGCATTACGTACACGTTGCACGTTACTACATGTTTGCCTATGGTGCGACTTCTCGTTCATCACCCGGTAGATGTGGAAACTGAGGCACAGTCAGTTTACTATTATTAGCAAGTTTTCGCACCATCTCGCTGACGAATACTTATTTCGCTGTTACACGTTATCGCAGACAAGTAAAAACTTCCCTTCCTGTTGTACGACGCTATACCGTATTCTCTATCTATTACATCGAGCGTAGGTATTATACCGAATACCGAACGAGTGTTGCGAGCACTCGTGTAGCAAGTACGAGATGAGTACTAATTCTCATTCGCATCGAGGATTTATTTAAGGTCCCCTCAACAGCAATTGACCAATTATAGATGAGATTCGAACGATCGAGTAAGCTCGAATTTCGACCAGCGTGCTAGCGACAACTCGTCTATCCGACTTTTCAGACGAAATTGTACTTTTTCTGTCTATCGGCTGATACGAGTTTACGCGTAATTGCGGTAAAGTTCATGAAGAAAGGAGGAATGGGGGAAAGGATAAAGCGAGCCCGCGTATTTATTCGCAGTTGACGAGGTGCGATGTACGTATAAAATATCTAGTCGTTATGCGACTTATTCGTCGGCGTTGCTTGCGCCTATCTACGTCCACGCTCATTCGTATTTCGTGTGTACTCGATACTCGTGCCTGGCAGTGGCCGCGGCCGGCACACCGGCATCGATAACGCGAGTATTCGGCGTGTGTTGTAGTATCTCCTACGCTTGGGTTTAACTTTTTGTAATTATACGTATGCACTCGTATATTATTTCGTATAGATATTAATCCTGCATATGTTTATTCTTCTATTTTTCTTTTCTTCTATTACATAGGTGTTTTAATAAAGATTCGCAAATACCGCCAATTATTAACTCGCACCATCCTCCCTTGTGTAACGAAAGTAAGAACGATTTCGCCTCTAAATGCTGCGATGATTCTGATTTTTGCAATACTCTAGCCGGTGTAACGATTATCGACAACGAAGGTAATAACATCCTATGTGTACGGTGACATTTTACATCGCATCTTCCTGCGGATTTTATTTTATTTATTTTTTTCTTTATTTTCTGTTCTCATTTACTGCGATTCTTCATTTTTGTGCCGTAAATAACGGGGCTGACGCGACGCCACCGTCAAAGGACAGTATGATGAGGTCACTCGGGACGCCGCGCCGAATAGTGATTGAGAAGGCGCGAACGTTCGGTTTTAACCTTATTCTGCGACGCGTCAAGTGACCGCGCATACGGTACCGGACCCGGTGGCGCAACGTTGTTGGGTGTTTGCTATTCAACTCGACGTCAGTTTTAAGCGACGACTTTCCTGTAATCCGAAAAACAGTAATAAAGGAACATTTACTGTTACTTATCCAAAGTTCGTAAACGTAGTCTGTAACAGTAGGCGGAACTCGGCAACGTCAGGCACGAAAATCACATCGGTTTCCGTATTTCGTGATTTATGGAACCGATTTCACATTATATAGTACCACTATATGTATGTAGTTCGTCAATTTTCCGAGATAACTACCCAGTTTACGTTAATGGTAACTTTTTGCTATGTACAGTTTCACTACGAGTGTTAGCAGTGACACGCGATATTGAAACTTGTAGAAGAAAGTTCGGTTCATCGTCGTGAGCATTGTAACAAACATCGGGCAGCGCAATGGTAAAAATTTACGCCTAAAATATTGATTATCAAATTGCAATCCCGAATTTTGACGTTTTTATCATAAATCTAAATGAGAGCAGTTTGCATTAAGATCAAATTCTCGTTTTTCACCCCGAGGACGTACCAAAGTGGCTGTTTTTTAGGGGGGGGGATTTTTTTTCAAGCAGTATATCATTCCACCTTGTGACGGCAAGTTTTGACGTTAGCTAGACAAAAAAAAAGTCAACTTTTCCGGATTTTGCCAGCAGTTGGTCCAATATTATTTGCTTACAGAAAATCCAAATATGCCGAATGACGAGAATAGTCAAATCTATAAAAGAGGAAAAGAGAGAAAAGACGTTCACACTTTTCAAATTTTACTAATTGTGAGTGCAATTTCTTTCGAATTGGCACACCGACAAAAACGGTTGCAATCTGTTTTCAAACTTGATATAGTTGGGCGTGTGTCATTGTCAATGACGGTGAATGTTATTTTATGCGATAATTATTGAGACATGTTTCAACGTCGACGATGGCCGTTTTTCTTTTTTGCGGCTAGCCTGACGGCGCTAAACCGTTATTTTCCCGCAAAATACGTCATACATTCGAAGAGGGAATACTTCAAATGACAGGTTCGCGTTTCACCCGCAATTGCGGCTGCATTAAAAAAAGAAGAAACCCAAAATTACAAAAATTGAATTCTAGACTTGCAATAGCAGATTTTTACAAATTACTAAATCACACTGATATCCAACTTAATGAAATTACAACCAAAAAATTAAAGGTGTCTCGAATTTTGTGTGTCCCTATAGCCGAGTTCCCCTCGTTGTGTACAGTAGCGTCTAAGCTCTTGGCAGACCAGACCATATTGCTACCATCGGGGTACTTTCATCTTATTTCGTATATCGTGGGTCGCTTTATGTTCGTCCACTGTATAGTACCGTGTCGCCGATTTTCATCTATGAAGTGAGCCGGTTATTATTACTATTATTATTATTATTGTTATTATTATTATTATTATTATTATTATTATTATTATTATTATTACAATTACTATTACTCTTCTTATTAATAATATCATCACATTGCATGTGACGTACTTATTATATCATGTATGAGGCATACATATGTATTGTACCTAATGTGTTGTTTTGTGTCGTATTGTAGCCTGAATGGTGCATAAATTACGCAGTTAATACAAATTACCGGTAACTGACAGTTTAGAATGCTGAACAGCTTGAAATTATGGTAAATTGCGTGGTAATTGTATTGGTGCGCATCGCCATATCATTAGCCTCGATTATGCATGGCTACAACCCGATGTTCTTTCGATGGCGTCATCAAACAGATTTAGATACCCCATACCGAGTCCGCAATTTCAAAGGTTGATAGCGAGCGGATAGCCAATCGCGGTTTATAGAATTAGACTATTGAGCGGTGGTGGACTAGCCGAACACGCAGTGGCGTGACAGCGATAGGGATATCCGTCTCACGGATAAATTTCGTCCCTGTGGCTGTAAATATCGCGTCGAGTATAGAAGAAGAAAAAATGGAGGACATGTACTTGTGGCTGAAAGAATCATGTGACATGTGTGAAGAGTGGACAACCGTAGGAGGGATGTGAATTTAATTTCGGCCGAATAAAGTGAAATGCGTGGCTGTTGACTAGGATACAGCAAGATACTTTTAACTCTGTCGTCGTCGTCGCGCCGTTTGTTCGGCGTGTACGAGGAAAACACGAAAGAAAGAAAAAGAAAACAGAAATAAGGTTACTAGAGGTGTTTTTAGTTTACTACTCCTATTTTCAAGCAGGCGTTTACGTGCATTCGGCATTGCTGTTACAATTACTATTTTTTCCGTTATGAAAAGACAGTACCTGCATTTGTCGTAAGTGATTAACGTCCACCGATACTGGTTCCGGTTGCGGTGCCGGTGTCCTCTCCAATTTACCTGCGTCCTTTTCGTATTGTGTAACCTGTCGATTAGCTACCACGTAGTATATTTGTATTTTCATTTGGTTATCGCTTAATAACGACTACTCACTCTCGCATTATATTTCTTCGATCGCTTGTTAGCTTCTACTGGTACTAGGCAGTATGAATACGCAAACGCGTATGCACTCATGCATGTACGCCTCGCTCGTTTACTCGTTTATTTATTTGTTAATTTTTTCGCTTGCTCGCTTGCCTGCTTGCATACTTGTCGCTCGCGTTTGCTTGTTTGTTTGCTAGCTCGTTCGTTCGCTTAGAATGGAAAATTATTCGTCGCTTCACCGTGGACGCGATGTATGTAGTTCGTAAGGCTTGGCGCTCATCGAACACGTTGTGACACAGCGAGCAACGCGACCAACTTGTGTCGGCAACTCCCTCATGCAGGTTGTAGTAACCAAACTGTCGTACTCGTAGTACATATGTACACCGAGCAGAGATACTAGATAGTATAGTGGAGGGAGGGGGGGGGGTGAAGTCGCGAGTATTCAGTTTTGTACATCGTTTGGCCACTTCTTGATACCTGCAATGTCTCATCTTTCGGTGTCAGTCTCCGCGTGCGTTCTTCAAGCGGACATTGGCAGTGATCACTGGGAACGCGGTCGACAGGTTTGAGATCGATCGTTTCTTTTTCAGTTCCAATTTCTCAATCGGCCATTTTGGAAAAGTGAATAGGCGCGCTGAAACGTAAGCGGGGTGGAGTGAAGGAAGAAACAAACGGACAAGCAACGCTGTTCCCGTTTGTTTTTTTACTTTAGGAATAGAAAAAACGCCTACGGATATTCGCGGTGTTTGTTAAGGAGTACAGGTTTTTGCAAATTTCAGCGCCCTCGGCGTGCCTAAAACTAATTATCTAGAGGAGAAATGAAAAAAGAAGGTACTTCACAATTCGAGTCGCGTTGCATCGCCCACGTTGAAGGTACGCCAAGCATTCGAGTTTTGACGCTTGTCAATAGTTGAAGTATGTACAATTTTTGGCATACTATTGCGAGATACGTGTAATATACTTATTCGATGTAGGTTTATTGCGTTATGTACCACATTCTACTGTAGCCTACGATTATATACTACAATACACTAATCTGGCCTACCCTTACTTTACTATACCGTACATGATCTAACAGTAATTAAACCTGCGACTCGAATTATCTATATTCGATTAATTACGGGTACATCGTTGTCGTTTGGAAAAGGACGCTGCCCACTGGTTATTATATTATCATATACCCTGGGCCGTATCTTAAGGTAGTGCAGTATAGTGTAGTGTAGTACAGTGTAGCCGGGGTCGTAGCCAAACTTCGGCCATGTACATAAAATCGAATGAAAACGTTAGAGGGACCAAACGTTGTCGAGTACGGGCGAGCTCGTATCAAAATGAGGAGGCTGGGTGGGCCCGAATCGGCTGGTATCGATTAGAGGAACCCCGGCGGTCATTTTGGCTACGGCCTGGATACTCTGAGTTTAGCGCAACTGGGAACATACACGGTATAGTGTGCGGGTTACGCTGTTTAGTACTATTAAGGTTAGTGTATTGTTACACTCGGCTACTGTGCGATACTAATCGAGTTACGATCGTTTTAATTTTAGTACCCAGTTGGAGTCCGTCGGGATTGGGAAAATGGCAAATTGCGATGGTTATAGCCGTACCAATCGGCTTCATGTGCGTTATCGTGATCGTGACTTTTCTCGTTTGTTTCTTCTGCAAATGGAACAGTCCGGCCATGCGTTATCACTATTCGGAAAATGGCGACGCTCCCGATCAACAGCCCATTCTCGGTGTTTCCTCGATACGCGACATGATAGAAATGACGACCAGCGGTTCTGGCTCAGGTTTGCGCCTTTATTTCCTCCCCTACTTCTAGAATTGATGGTGTACTATTCGTATGCGTGTACATCTGCGCTGCGCTGATCTCTTTATGTGGCCCATTTTGTCCGATTCGATTTCCACAATAAAAAGCGCGTTTTTATCGAAATCATAGCCCGACCGGATGGTATTCACGCGTACCGATTTCAGCTTGTAGTTCAGTAAACGCAACCGTATCTCTGTAACATATAAAAGAGGTAGCCGTAGGTAATGCGAAAATACGCTCGATACTTCCGCCGAAAATGTTACGGCGAACGTTTTTGTTTTCGGAAATTTTCTCTCGTATCGCCGCTCATAAAGAGCGGCTCCAGCTATCGCTAAAAACGAGAAACGTTCGTTACGAGTATAACGAGACTTGCGAAACATGTAAACAGTCGCGAACCCACGAAGAGGTCGAAGAGGTACTCGATTGCCTCGGCTAGAGAGAAGAAAGAAATTTATTGAGTTTGAAATGCTTCAAAAGTGGTCGACCAGCGCTGCGGGAAAATCCGATGAAACGGAACCATTCGAGAAATAGTGTTTGAGTAATCGTTTACGTACGTACGCCGTATATTGCGTTCTAAAAACCGGACGCGAACCTCATTCGACGAAATCAAAAAACGCCTGGCAGCGAGATTATGAGGGTGAAATGCGAAAAACCGTAATAATAGATTCGTTAGTTTTTCCTATTTTCGCTTGTTGGACTCGCGCACTCGCCCGACAGGTGAAAGCTTCGGAGCTCGATTAGAAAAGGTCGCCTGAAGAATCGAGTACGAAAAGAAGAATGGAAGTAGGAAAGACGGTTGGTCAAAAAAAAAAAAAAAGAAGAAGTGAAAATGAGGCGACTTTCTTCGCGATTTGCCTTCGGTATGCTTTACCGAAATCCGGTATCTGTCTCGAAGAGTTTCGAATAGGTTTTCGTACTGAGTCTTAAACGAGTATCGAACGAGTCAGCGAGCGTTTCTTGAGAAAGCCTGAGAAATTCCAGTCGGGTCGCGAAAAGTCTCGATCAAGTCCAAAAGGGTTGTAAAGGAGTCTTGAACGAATTTTGAACTTTCGAACGGTCTTCGCGAGTCAGATTTTAAGGAAATCTGAGCGAGTCTTGTCGAATCGTAAACGAATCTCGAATAGTCGGCGAGTTTGCGCGTAGTCCCCGTCGCGACTATTTTTCCTCATGATGACGGCGTACTGTGGTACAACAGGGTGTGTAGCGACCGGGAAATTAAAATCGCCGGGAATAACCGGGAAATTTGTCAAACATACGGGAACTTTTCTAAATCGCTCAATGGTTCGGGTACCCTGATTTTTTTTTTTTTTGTAAAAAAATTAAAGATTAGGTCTGTTTGGCTTATAAGTAGTAAAAAAAAATCACTTTTTCGAATAGAAAAGTCGTTAAGCATTTATTCTTAATGAGAGTAGTCGAAAATTAAGAAAATAAATAGAAACGTAGAGTTGTTTGCGAATATCTCGACAACAACTTTTCCGAGTGCCTTATAACCTTTTATAAAAGTACAACTAATGAAAAAAGCACTAAGTAGGTCCTTACCCGCTCGATAGACGCCATTTTACTCTTTCTCTCGCACTCTCTGCTGTGGCGTTTTTAATATTAATTATTACAAATCAATTACTCCGCGGATTTCAATCGGGTAAAAACCTACTCATTCCTTTTTTTATTTGAAGTCAAGACTCGAGCACTGAATTTCTCAGTATAGGGTTCGACGAAGCCTTAAACTTATTTTGCCAAAAGCAGCAAATGGATGTCGTTAGATTTTGTGACAATTTAGTCGATCAAGTTGTCACTAGATACATGACATCAATTTTTCTCCAAGGTGCAAAGTCATGCGATCTTCGTACTGGTCTAAAAAAAGCCGTTGGAAATAATGAAGGAAGGGTGATCCAAGGGTCGATGAATGGGCCAGCTGTAAATTTTTAGATGCTGCGAGAACTCCAAACAGAATTTAAGAAAGATCGAGGTACTGACCCCCTTGAATTAGGAAATTGTGGGCTTCGTGTTGTTCATGGTTCACTCGAGACAGGGTTTACATCAATTTCGTGGGAGCTGAAAGAGTTTTTGAGTGCCCTATTTTACGTTTTTAACGATTCTCCGGCACGGCGTGGCCATTTTTACCAAAACAACCGGATCAGATGACTTTCCTTCGTCATTTTGCTGTACCCGATGGACGGAGAATAAGCTAGCCACGCGAATAATCAGTGTTCTCCCTCATCTGCTCAACTGGGTACGTGAAGTTCAGAGCGAAGGCTCCAAGAATCCTCTAAACAAAAATCATCGAAATTTTAGCAGAGTTGTTAAATTAATGTCTTTCAGATCCTTTCCTGGGTGCTAAACTCGCATTTTTTGCTTCTATATTGCTTTTGTCGTAGAATCATGTCTTGACAAATTTTCAGTCAGAAAAGCCTATGGTCCCACTACTCTTCAGGGAATTAAATACGCTCTTATGGAGCGTGTAGTAGAAATTAGAAAAGACTGTTCTCGAAAAAGAATCGACGGCGAATAAAATTTATCTCGCTAAACAGGAAAACTGATTCCAAGCAAAAACATTCATTTAGGTTTCTCTGTCAAAATGGCCCTTAAAAATGCTCCATCGGAGCCAAGATTCCTGATGCAAAGGTTCAAGGATTCCGCAGTGATTGTCAGCAAGTCCTGGTTATAATGATCCAAGAGATTCAGGAGCGGTCTGTTTTAGCTCACAAAATTGTTGAAGGAATTTCTTAACTGGATTCGGTGGTAGTCGTCGAAACTCCTAATCTCGCAACTGGACGGATCATTGTGGCGCTGGAAATACTCACGTCCAAAAATCTTCTAACAGGCTCCAAAGCAGACCGCATTAAAAGAGCCTTTGTCGCTTTGGTGAAGTAGCCATCGACGATTAAAATACCTAAATCGTTTGACCACAGTATGTCACGGCTTGATTCTTTGTGGACGGATCTTGTAGAGACAGCATCCTGTGTTGTGACTTCCAAAGATGACATGAAAGACTTTATTAAGATGTCGTTGGTACTGTTTCACGGCAATGCATCATTAGAACATAGTTTTTCATTGAACGCCGATTGCATTATTGTTAACTAACACGAGGAGCCCCTTATTGGCATTCGTGCTGTTTATGATGCTGTTGCGGCCGCTGGTGGTGTTCTTAATGTGGGTGTGACCAAAGGAATGAACCACGCCATGAGAAACGCGCATACCAAATGCAAAGAAGCCAGTGAAAAGCGTGCTGTGGAGGAAAAGGCTGAGGCGACTTCTCGTGGTTTAAAAGACCCTGTGTTATGTGGGGTTGGCTCGTCCGAGGTTTAAAACACCCTGGGTTATGTTGGGTTGATTCGTTTGTGCTCTAAAACGTCCTAAGTTTCGTGGAGTTGACTCACTTTGGATTCCGAATGAGGGCGGGATTAATTTAGGGAGAGGGGATGGGGCTAATTTTGTTTCTCAAAGTATACTGGACTAAAACGATATAACCGGGAAATTTCTTCTGACCTGACGCAAGACACCCTGTACAAGTATATGGGGCGCGAGCGTTGAAAATATGTGACACGCGCGCGAGCTGGACAGCCAAGCGTGTCTACCTACGGTTATACTGCGGGTGTCGGCGATGTACGTGGTGCGTGCTGTCAATAACAAAATAGAATCGTATTTAAGAGCAGGGCGAGCGAAAAATGTTCGCATACTTTTGTGTTCGCATTCGTCGAAAAATGGCAAGCTTGTGCCCCAGAGGACATCGGTGAAATGTCTGTAATTCTAGTCTGGTTGTAGGTTGTACGTTATACGTTGCACTAGTAATTTGATGGCGGTGTTTCTGTCTCGTTTCAGGTTTACCTCTGCTCGTGCAAAGGAGCATAGCTCGACAAATTCAGCTAATCGAAACTATCGGTAAAGGACGATTTGGAGAAGTATGGCGGGGTAGATGGCGAGGCGAGAATGTAGCGGTGAAAATATTCTCTTCACGGGAAGAGAGATCGTGGTTCCGTGAAGCAGAAATTTATCAAACGGTTATGCTGAGACACGATAATATTCTCGGATTTATCGCTGCCGACAACAAAGGTTGGTATCATTATCATCAACGCTGCTGTCGCCGTCGTCGTCGCTACGAAAAGAAACTTTAAAGAAAAATTAAATCGAATGATCACTGCATCGAAAAACAAAGTGACGGAAGATCGTTTTGATGCCCATCGTCCGTCTGCGTTAGCTTACTCGTCACTGCCCAAACATCGTGCGATCGATTGACTCTTCAAATACTGATATCGGTCGCGTAACTTGTCTTCGTACTGGCAGTCTCTACTAGCTGTAGCGTAACGAAGTGATTTTCGTCGTCAGTAGTATTGTTTTATCGGCGTTTGAGAGGTGGGAAAGGGGGAAGGTAATCATTTTTCAAAATACCGCGCGTTTGTGGGGACTTATTGGAGAGCCTAACCGCGACAGTATGTCAAAAAGCGCGTTTGAAAACTGCCTCCACATTCGTTGATCATCGTTATCGTGTGCGATTGCCTGGTACCTGTATCTCGTACTTGACCTATATGGACTGCGAAAAGTGCGCCAAAATGACGCGATATGTCGCAAGTAGAAAAATAAATGGGTATCTTACCGGTTTGTGAGACGACGCGACTTGCGCTTGTCGTTTATTACGGATAGCGATGTAATACGCTAAATTAATGCAAACTTTTGAGTCCAGCCTGTCGGTATACTGTACCATTCTTTCAGATAACGGAACGTGGACGCAACTGTGGTTGGTCACCGACTATCACGAAAACGGTTCTCTGTTCGACTTTCTCAATCGGACAACGGTCGACGTGGTGGGCATGATACGCATGGCGTACTCGATAGCAACCGGACTGGCGCATTTACACATGGAAATCGTCGGTACACAGGGTATGTGACGCGATCGTTTTCGCTTACACGAACGCGAGCAAACCCATACGTTGACGACAGGTCGAGCCTGTCTTCTCGTTCAACGTCGAATCGAATTTTTAATTTTGCTTTCGGTTCGCAGGTAAACCAGCGATCGCTCATCGTGATTTGAAATCAAAAAATATACTCGTCAAGTTCAACGGAACTTGCGCCATCGGCGACTTGGGATTAGCGGTCAGACACGACGTTTTGTCGGATACCGTCGATATTCCGCTCAACCATCGAGTCGGTACCAAACGATATATGGCTCCTGAAGTAAGTTCCCATCGCCGTCTGTTGTAATCGAGGGTTTAGAGTTCACCATTCGAATTGCTGCGATTCGGCGACCGCTATGTAAGCAATCACGATTAATTTCGGATAAATGATTACATCCGTAACCGTTTCAGTGTGAAATTTTAATGACATGTACCCGTAAAACATCCAACTGATTGACCCATTCCAGCCGGAGTCCGTGTACATTAAATCCGCCAACCGTAATCAGGAGAGTCAAAACTTTAAACCGCATGTCAACGAATTTTAAACCCAGTATCCCCAGCCAGGGGTTTGTGTCCACCGTGAAACCCCGTCTTTCATAAAGGGAAAATTTTTCCAAAAATCCACGAAATTTAAATGCTTTTAAATCAAAAAACCCTTTGGATTAAAAGAAGAAAATTACGGAAAAATAATCCAGGGAGTAATGTTAAAAAAAAATTTCGTACGAAATTTCCCAAAAAAAAAGAAAAGTTGAAATTTAAAATTCATCTTCTTAATGTCAAAAAACGCTTTCAAATAAAGAAATATGTTGATTTAAATAATTTTTACGTAAGAAAGAAAATTAAGCCATTTCCCTTCTTTTTAAAGTATTGCGTGAGTAAATCAAAGAATTTTTTTATTAAAATTTTTAACCTAACAGAGTTTTTGGGTTATTACAATAAAATTTTTAAAACTAAAATTCAACGAATTTTAAAAAACTTAAGTTCAGATGTTAACCCGAACACACCCAAAAGAGTAAAAAAACTTATTTCGGCCCCGGGTTTGAAAATAATTGGATCGGCATGTTTGACAACGACCGTTCAATGCTTCATTTTTCCAAAGGGTTTATTTTCCCACCCCAAACACAAATACAAATGTTTTTATTCAAAAAAAAAAAAAAAAAAAAAAAAAAAAAAAAAAAAAAAAAAAAAAAAAAAAAAAAAAAAAAAAAAAAAAAAAAAAAAAAAAAAAAAAAACCCCCCCCCCCCCCCCCCCCCCCCCCCCCCCCCCCCCCCCCCCCCCCCCCCCCCCCCCGAACAACACCAAAAAAATTTAAAAAAACACCCCCCCCCATTTCAAAAAAAAAAACCTTTTTAAAGGTTTTGGGGTTTTTTCTTTTTAAAAATTTTTTTTAAAAGTATTTTTTTTTTTTTTTTGGCCCCCTTTTTTTTTACTTTAACGTATTTTTTTTTTAAAAAAAAAAAAAACTTGGCCTTTTCCCAAAAAAAGAATACCCCGGTTGGCGATGTCACTAAACCCGCACGCACAGCTCCCAGAACGACAAGGAGGTACACAAAAACGTTCTGCAGTCCTGACATGGTCACACTGAGGGTCTAGTCGCGAAACGCATGGAGATGGGCGAGAGTCGAGCAATGTGTAGTGTACCAAGCGAACGCGTGTACTAAGTCGCAGTTCGATTTTGTTATCATTGAAGAGTCTCTATCAATATTTCCCTACCTCCCAACACAACCACACAGGAGTGAGCAAAATGCGTTTCTGTATTCTCAAAAAAATGAAATCGTCTTCACGCGGTCATTATAAAAACTGACTGCAAGAAAATTCATCGGAGAAAATTAATCGCAAGCGAAAGTAGATCGTACAAAAATTGATCACCTGATACACAGGTTACGAAAATTCATCGCAAAAAAAAAAAAAAAAAAGATGAGAGAAAGGTTGAGGCAAGCTAAATCATGCTCCTCATGTACATTCTTGTACAAACTAGCAATTACGCTGAACAAGAAAATAAAAAACAGGAGTGAGCTTATGTACTAAGGTCGTTCAAAAAATAATTTTTCAGTAATGAAATCAATCCGAAGGAGCATTTTGAGGCCACCCTCGCCCGAAAAGGTTCAGTGTTCCCTGATTTATAGGGTACGGGATAGAAGAAGAAGTATCTCGATAGCGCTACAGGAATACAACGGTTGGCATCGAATTATGCGAGGTCCACCGAAGGCGGTAACAGCGACGGTGATGGGGATGATGATGAGTACACGAATCCCACCATTCGATTTTTTAGGGGTCTCGCGCACAACTTCTCATTACAGTAAGGAGTAAGGAAATTGTACTTTTGAAATTGTTTCATGATGTTGGACGAGCAATCAATCATTGCGACCAATTTATCGAGCGACGAATTTTCATAACTTTCAATTTGCGACGCGACCTACTTTCGCTTACAATTAATTTTCGAAAATGATTTTTCGGCGATCTGTTTTCTTGCGATCAATTTTCCTGACACCGTCTTCATTGCTTTCATGTGCGTCTTTCCCCAGGCAGGTCTAGTGACTTTTGCCCCATACACACATTACACACACATACTACATTAATGTTTGTACTATTCAAGTATGCGTTATACTTTACGTATGAATACTGGCCTTCAAAGAATATCCCGTAGCAGCAGGGCCACTTCACGTTTTCGTGGGAATACGGAACCCGTTTCCATTAGTCGTTGGTGGACGTCTTGAATTGTGCCTGGTATTGGTTTTTCACCATAAAACGCAAACCTCTGCTGCAGCGAAGGCATTGCCGTCCCATTTTCCATAGAGATAATGTATGCGAACATAATTCTGTACATACTTCGCACCAGAATTTTCAGAATTCACCCCCCCCCCCCTTATTCATCATACGTTATGTATTGTTAGGGTATTTATTTTTACTTTTTACCGACCCAGACATAAAAATACCGACTGGTTGGCAACCTTGCGTAGTAGATTTATGTATTTCCATAGAATGAAAAGTTTGATATTTGGGAGGGTATACTGGCGAGTCTGAACCGATTTTTCGTCATACCGTCTTTTGAAATAACGCAAATATCACTTTTAAACTGATAAAGGTTACGTCAAGATTTGCCATGACTGATCCATCAACTGGTACGAAGTATAGCGTACAGAATTACGTTCACATGCATTACCTTCATGGAAAATGGGACGGCAATGCCTTCGCCGCAGCAGAGGAATATTTCGCGCTTAATACCAGGCACAATTCAAGACGTCCACCAGCGGCTAATGGAAACGGGTTCCGTACTCCCACGAAAACGTGAAGTGGGCATGTCAGTTGGAAGAGCCCGTGAAGTCGATGAAATTACCGCGATGGTTGAGGACGAGCCAACCACCAGTGTACGAGCCATTGTGCAATACGATACGCAGGCCTCAGATCGTTCCACGCGACACCAGTTCAAAATTTAGAACCTGGAGACTATGTACGCCGGAAGAGTTTTTCCCTATGGATCACTGAACACAAGAACATAGTGGAAAACATAATTTTCACGGACGAATCCCAGTTTAATCGTGAGACAGTCTTGAACAGTCACAATTGAAGACCGGCATTCCAAAAGGTGCTTTGTCCAAAATCATGAAAAATGAGTTATGAGCGCCATCTGTTAGGGAACGTAGTCCTCCACGTATGTTCATCATCAGAATACGAAAAAATGCTCTCTCTATGCGTAAATCAATGTTCGAAGAAGAGGGTCGGGAAAAGCGTCGTTCCAAAAAGTACTTTGTCCAGTTTTATCACCGCCTCTCGTTATATACTCATCAATTTCGGCCGAAAACAATTTTTTAGCATTTTTATCATCTTGGTGTCATTCCAAAAAGTACTTAGTCCATCGTTTTTCATACTGTTTGCTGCATAACGTAGGATTACTTCGACGGTTAGAAAATGTGTGAGCGACGTCTTATTCAGGAAGGTTCAGTGTTGCCAACCATTAAAAAAGTTTGCGAAAAAGGTAATCCCTAGGCAGCGGACGCAGTTTTTATTGATTTCTCAGAAATGTAAATTTTGGACAAAGCACGTCTTGGAATGCCGGTCTTCAATTACCAGATATGGGCAGAATACAATCCTTATGGTACACGTCCACGAAGCTTCCAACACCAGTTCTCGGTCAATGTGTGGGCTGGCATAATTGGATCACGGTTGATCGGACCCTGCATTTTGCCACCTCGACTAAACAGCGATTATTACGTCGGATTTTTAGAAACAAATTTCGCCGATTTCGTGGAAGAAGTGCCGCTGAATCAGAGAGATACTGTGTACTATCAGCATGACGGTTGTCCGGCACATTCGGCTAGGAGAGTTACGGAATTTTTAAATTTAAAATTTCCGCAGCGGTGGCTGGGTTTGCACGGTCCGATTCGGTGGCCAGCACGGTCACCTGACCTGACACCGTTAGATTTTTACTTATGGGGAGAAATTAAACGTTTAGCTTATGAAGGACGAAGCCCGGCTGAAAATCGTGAAGAGCTGATCGAACGGATTAATATTGCTTTCGAACTGGTGAAATCAAGACCTGACGTGGTACGTAGCGCTGTTCGTAGCGTGATTCATAGAGCGCGTGTATGTGCAGATGAAAACGGAAGGCAATTCGAACAACTTCTGTAGTGATACATGGTACCCTACTCCGATTAGTTCGTAGCCTCCCCACTCAAGTTGTTTTTCCTGCATTATGTAGCTGACTACTAATTTGTACACTTCAAAATTGTGTAACTTTTTTCAGTTTTAAAAATAAGACACATGTTCCTTAAGCTTTTTTTATCTTGTCGAGTGCTACCAGACTACGTACATACTTGATTACATAAAATTAATTTTTTTTTCTTTTTTTTTTTCTGCCAAATGTGCTTATACAATTTTTTTAAATGGGGTCTTTTGATTTTACTCAACGCAGAATAACTTCTTAAAAACTCAAAATTTGGCGAAGATGGTCGTATAGTTTTTTCATCTCCTAGATACGTACAAGAAGTTTCCATAGTTACAACAGCTCTCAAATCATTAATTATTTACCTGGGGTTGGGCTGAAAAACGGTCTTTTTGACCATTCAACGAAAAATGAAATTTTTCTAACTTTCAACGTTTTCTAGAGCCTTCAATTTTGAGAATAGGCAATACATCGTAATAAGATTTTTTCTTCATCCAAGCCAGTACTACTAGCCCCCATAGTCAGATTATTTATTCCGTCAATTATCACGTTTCTTTTATCGTATTGAAAATGGTGTTTTTTGGAATCTTTAAAACGGCATAGCCCCTTAAATTTGCTCGTAGGCAACTTTTTGTACATGACTTTTCCCCGGTTTATCGAGTACTATACGTACCTAGCGGGTTCTTGAACGAAGTCCGGACACCATGTATACATTTATTAGGTACCTATCTACGTCGTGATGGTGTAGTATGTCGTCGTCGTGAACAGAGTAGCCCACTTAAAGACTAGTATAGTTCAATCCAACCTCGATTATCCGGACTCATCGATTAACCGGACCACGTGATTATTCGAATTTCTGTCAGTTATCCGGACATGTTAACAAACGCACTTGTTTTGTTTTTATCTTATATTCGAGGCAAAAACGCCAGTTTATGTGGTATACACAGAGTTTTTGTCGGGTGGTTTGCTGATCCTCTCTATGGACTATATCTGCACTGATATAAGTGTGTGTAGCATGTACGATTTCTTTTTCTCTTGCGAGAGGGATGCACTGGTATGATTTATAGTAGTAGTAGTAGTAGTAAGCGATGCAATATTTGAATGAAAACCTGTACAGTTAACTCAGTGGTGAAGCTAGGGGGGGGGGGGGCGTAGGCGAGATGGAAATAGAGTCCACGATGAATGATGTGCAAGTAACTCACGCACAGGGATTTTTAGCCCCCGAGACTGCCCTTCAATATATTGATGGTCAAAATGAAGTTACACTGACTGATATCGCGTTACCGTAGAAGGTGGCGAGATATTATTATGGAGGCTGAGAAACAAACTACTACTGATTTTTTCTTTAATAAGGGAAATATTATTTTTATTATTATTATTATTATTATTATTACAGTATGTACTGTTATTATTGATAAATCAGTTGAAATCGTTAGAAAAAAGCCTTACGATTACCCGGATTTTTATTTATTCGAATCGAAAAATTCTCGATCAATTCGAATAATCGAGGTTGGAGTGTAGCACCCGATTTCTGTGCGTTTAGTATACTTGTCGTATGCCTCACGTATTGAACGTAATGCGTAATTATAAGGACGTATGTTCATAATTATACGATTCGGTACGCGTTTCTGGACGAATTAATCAACGGTACGAAGAGAGGGAGCAAGGATAAAACTAGCGACGTTACCGTTGGAATTATCCTATACACCTACGCACTCCGGATGTCATCCAAACCATTTTTTTAAGTTTGGAGGGGAGGACGGCTTGAATCCATTTTCTTTTTTGCTTTCCATACGCGGTCTAGTATTTTTTCAAATCTTTGGAACCGCAGCATACAGGGTGATGAACGAGAAGTCGCACCATAGGGCCAACATGTGATAAGGCACAGCGGCGCCGACACGATAACACAATCTCCGCTACATGCATTACGTACACGTTGCACGTTACTACATGTTTGCCTATGGTGCGACTTCTCGTTCATCACCCGGTATACTATGAAACGCATGTTCGATGGGAATTGATTCTAGATCGAAGCGGAGCGGATTCTCCGACGAAGTAATTCCTTACGTATCCTTCCAATCTGTAAAACTTGTAGCGGAAAAGAGTAAAAATATTCTTAGAACATATACTACCACCGCCACCACCACCACCACCCCCCTTCTGTCGTCCTTTGACACGGTTATTTCGAGTTGTTTTTTGTTTTTTCATCATTTATGTATTATAGACTATTTCGTCCGCCCGAATATTCGCTGCCCGTTTAAACTTTGAGACGAGGTACGACGAATACGATTTTTTTCTTCTTTCTTAATAATTATAAATGGGGCGAGATTAAAAATTTTGCCACCTGTAGGCAAATTGATCTTGGTCGCCTTTTATCTTTTTAGTAGAGTGGTAGGGGTGTGCTCATCATCGATTGCGATTATTTATTTATTTATTATTTTTTTCGTCCACGTCATACGCAAGAACGCAACGATTTTTTTTGGTCAAATGTGGCCGCTATTAAACAGTTGCCTTATCGACGTAGTCAGAACTCCAACCCTATTATAAAATGCGATAACTCGCGAATTGATTGTGGACTCGCAGGTGTTAGAAGAAACGATTAACATGAGCCACTTCGATTCGTTCAAACGCGGCGACGTTTACGCTTTCGGCTTGATATTATGGGAAATCGCTCGACGTTGCAATATACGCGGCGTGTACGAGGACTATCAGTTACCGTTTTACGATTTTGTTCCATCCGATCCGACCATCGAGGAAATGCGCAAGGTGGTCTGTCAGGAAAAACAACGACCACAAATACCGTACAGATGGTACACGTATCCGGTACGTATACAGGCCACATAATATTATAGGTACTTATAATAGGGGGGGGGGGGTTGCTTTGCGGCTCGTGTCATCGAGTTATCGTAAATGAGAATGTAATATGTAATCTAGCCCAGTATAGCGTGCCAGTAACTGATTTTCGCTCGCGTGTCTACAAAATGAAATGATGAAACTAGTGATGTGTAGTTGTTGATAGTTTCGGACTATCAATTGTTTTGATAGTAACTTAAAGTACTATCAATACTATCAAATAGTGGTTTGATAGTTTTTTTACATACTATCAATACTATCAAAGTTTATTTGATAGTTTTAATATTAATTATTAAAAATTTTAGGATCAATGAATAATTCATTTATTATCAGTTCTAACAAGATTTAATCACTATTTTGTTATTAATTATTATTAATTAGAAACTAGATTGAGAATTTTTTCGAATGAAATAATAAGTACACTCTTTGTATTTTAGTATTTTACTATTGGCTTAGGCGTTAGGCCTGCTACTGTTTTGTGTTTTCTTCTTTCAAATCAGTTTAACAATTTTCGGTTCGCTGTGATTCGATTCCTGTATTTTGTTATTCTAGCACCCCATCTCTCGACCTCCTCTGAGGCAGTCTGATGTCTGATCTCTCCAAATTCCTGATTCATGATGTCTGCTCGTTGCATTATTTATTTCTGATGGTTATACAACGTTACAAGTCACGAGCTCTTCTGTATTCTGTCTTCTATTTTTTTTCATCTTCTCCTGCTCTTCACTTCAGTTTCCTTAACCTTAAGGGATCGATCGATCGAACTATCCATCCAGTTTCCACTCTGTTAAGAAGAACCTAACCCAACAACTTCGTATTTTATTTTACATTCTATAATTTTCTAATCAATAATCAAGTTCTGAGTCTTATGTGCTTGTTTAATCATGTGTGAAATCAAAAGGTCGCATATCATCGTGTTTTGTAAATCATAAATATGAAGAAATGAAGGAAAATTTATAATTGCTTGTTATATAATCAAAGAACTTTCTTACAAAAATGAGTGTGATACTGGTATCCGGATTCCGTACTCATGATAATAATTTTAAATAATCGGCAACTCAATAATCATAATCCAACAAATAACTTATTGATAAGAAATAACAATAACTTTTAAATGGTTTCAAGTTTCTGTAGGTATTCAGTAATGCATAAGCCATAACATTAACTACCAAACCCAGAACCAGAAGAGTTTAATTAATAATCAAATCATGGAATGAAAAATGAAACTGTCAAATACACATCGAGGATCGAGAAACGACTGGGAGAACGAACCTAAATCTAAGGAGCTTATGGTCTCTTTCCCAGCTTCCAAAATTCATCTGAATGGACGAAATCACAGTTCACAAAATCAGTAAATACTAAATAGTAAATACTAAATATTTAGTATTATTTACTATTTAGGTAACTATATAATTAAATAAATTTAAAACAGTGTTGATAAATGACAAATTCATAATTATTCATTTTGATGATTTGATAGTTTTTATTAATTTGATAGTTTTTAAGAACTATCAATAGTGTTGATAGTCAATGAAGTAACTATCGATAGTTTGATAGTACTAAATTTACTAAAAACTATCAATACTATCAAAAATACTATCAATTACTACACATCACTAGATGAAACGTGAAAATGGTTACATGTAACCGAACTCGCCTTCATCTTGGGGCGGCGCTAGTAACAATGGCAGTTCTATGAAAACTTAACCTTACTGAACGTAAATTTTGAAAAGGCGATAAAGACCTCGATAATCCCATAAAAATATTTCGAAATAGCCAAACAGCCTCGGAGGGTGTGTTATCACGAATTTCAGACGGGTGTACATACCCACTGTATGTTTGCACATATACGGTTTCATGAAATTTGGACACGTAGGTACACGTCGTACAACACGAGTGTGAGCAAAAGAGACACAATTCAGTGATACTGGGTTTCTGTACTCGGACCACTTCTGTACCAAACAGAGGCTGCTGTTCAAAAATTGACCTAGTAGCGAGCGTTCACAGGCAATGTATGTGACCTCTTGATCGCTGCACTTGTGGACTCGAATCCATTATTCGTCGACGGGAAACCAATCGCAGCGCCCTCCAACCAATGAGGCCATTCGATCGATCCACTGGCCCTGAAAATATTCAACCAAGTCTGCAACGCGTAGGTCATTATTCTTCTTCCACTTTTCAATCAAAAGTTTGACAGCTATTGTAAACGTCTCTTCATCTTTGCAAACTTGAAGACAATTGAAGTCTTCTTGCTTCAGATTGCGACCTGTCTGCTGTCGACCTTATCCGCACGCCACGTCACCGTTCAATTAATCCGTTGCGTACCGCTAACCGATTAAGTAATCTTTATCACTAACAGTGCGGAAAGTCGTTCACCGTTTTGCTGTTGCGCTACTTAATATTCGCCAACCTAATTGACCATTGTTTGACCTTCGTGCGATGGTAGAAACGTTGACAATGCCTTAATATTTGGCGCGCAGTCTCTGTCACATTTCATTTTCTGACTTGACCCGTTTAGTTTTCTAAAAATGATCTCTATACCCTTATCTGACTTATCTCGAAAAAGTCACGAGTTTGAATGTACAACGATCGTGATATATAATATCCTTACCTTAAATAACGCGCTGTGGAATAACACGACAGAAGAGTTAGCAGTACCGGGTAAACTTTTTTCGGTTGTGATCATATTTTTATTTACCCGACGTGCAGTGGCGGATTTATCACTTGAGCCGCCATACGTGGACAAAAAACTGCCGCCTTTGCTAATCAGGCTGACCAGATATTTTCTGAAGGAAGAAAAAAAAAAGTAAAAGATTTTTCGCTCACTTTTTCAATACTTTCCACGGAATGACCAGCATGTGTTACTACTTGTTTGTTTCATTTGCTCGTGAAAGAGTATTCTCCTTATAATCTTGACGCGAAATTGCCAAAGAATAAATATACCCAATAAGAAAAAATCTTACATCATTTTTCAGAAAAAGGGAGAGTACCTACTCTTTTTTGTGAGTCAAAAAGAGTATGAATACTGTAGAAAAGAGTACATCTGTTTAGCCTGCTTCGTTAAAAAAAAATTCTATTCAGATAATCAGCAAATGAGAAATAAATGCGAGTACCTAGGTATATACAGGGTTAGTCAGTTTAAAACGCAGCATAGGAAAATCCCGATCACGGCGTCTTAAAGCGTACTCGGTGCGTTTCTCATTCTTTCTAAAGGATAAAATAACTCTCGGGGATGCGAGGAAAGTGTCCGATGATTTTCGAAAAATTTCATCAACAATTTTTGAAGGAAAAAAAAATCCGATAGTTTCCGAAGAATCTCAACGGAAATCTTTAGAAAAAATTTCCAATGTTTTCCAAAGAATTTCATTAAAATTCTTCGAGAAAATGTTCCGATTAAGAAATATTCGGGGGGGGGGGACTCCGGTGGTTTTTGAAGAATTTAATCGAAAATCTTCAGGAAAAATGTTCGGGAAAATTCTCCGATGACTTCTAAGGAATTTTATCGAAAATTTTTGGAATAATTTCCGAGAAATCTCTGTTTTCTAAAGAATTCTTTCAAAAATCTTCGGGGGAGTTTTCCGATCATTCTTAAGAATTTCACAGGTAATATTCATGGGAAAATTCCGACAGATTTTGAAGAATTTTATCAGCAATCTTCAGGTACAATGTTCTCCGAAGAATTTCATCGAAAATCTACGGGGAAAATCTCCGGGAAAATTCTCCTATGACATCCTAAGGAATTTTATCGAAAAATTTTGAAGAAAAAAAACACGATAATTTCTGTAAAATCTTCTCAGAAATCTTCAGAAGAAATTTCCAATGTTTTCCAAAAAGTAACATTATAAAATTCGTCGAGAAAATTTCCCGATAATTTTTGAAGAATTTCCTAGGAAATATTCGGGGGAACAGCCGATGGTTTGTAGAGAATTTTATCAAAAACCTTCAGAAAAAATGTTCGATAATGTCCGAAGAATTTCATTGTAAATCTTCGGAAAAAATCTCCGACAATTTTTAAAGAATTTCATCAGAAATTTTTAGAAACAGCTTTGATAATTTCTACATGGTTATGCAGTTTAAAATTCCACCGGAAACTATTCCCGGATATTTCTTGAGAAATTCTTCAAAAATTATCGAAAAACTCCCCCGAAGAGTTTTAAAGAATTTCTTCGGAAAACATTGGAAATTTTTTCTGAAGATTTCCAGTAAGATCCTTCGGAAATTATCGGAGTTGTTTTTCAACAGTCATGGGGATCTTTTCGAAAATTGGCCAAAAAATTCTTTGATTGAAAAATTTCCAATGCAATTCTTGGGACATTATCGAATTTTTTCAGCAAAAATTTCTGTTGAAATTTTGTAAAAATCATTAAGAGATTTTCCCCGAAGTTTCGGATGAAATTTCTCGAAGATCTTCCTGAAGATTTTCGATTAAATTTTTCAAAAACTGACGGAGTTCCCCCTCCCCCAATATTTCCTATGAAATACTTCCAAAGTTGTCGGAAAATTTTCTCGAAGTAATTTCTTGTTGGAAAATATTGGAACTTTTCTCAAAAGATTTCCGAAAAAATTCTGCTGGAGATTTTTTATTGAATTGTTCAAGAACTGACGGAGTCCCCCCCCCCCGCGAATTATTTCTTTTGAAATACTTCCAAAGTAATTGGGAGATTTTCCAGAAGTAGTTTTTTGTAGGAAAATATTGAAGATTTTCTCAAAAGATTTCCGATAAAATTCTTGGAAATTTTCAGATTTTCTTTCCATCTCCGATGAACTTCCTTTAAAAATCATCCGGGATTTTCCCCGAATTTCTCTACCGATTTCCAGTGAGATTCTTCGGACATTATTGGATTTTTTTCCAAAAAATTTCTCATGAAATTCCTTAATTATTCCTGAAGATTTTCGATGAATCTCTTCGGAGAATATTTTTCCTGGAGGTTAGTTGTATCGAAAATTACCGGAATTTGTTTCCGAAAATTTCCAGTGAAATTCCTCAAAAGTCATTGGAAACTTTTCCCAAAGATTTTCGATGAAATTCTTCGAAAATCATTGAAGATTTCCCCCGATGATAATTGAATAAGAAACGCACCGAGTACCCTTCACTAATTCATTGTTTAAAAAAAATAAGAGATGCACCGAGTACGCTTCACTTGTAAACAAGATTTTTGATGCTGCGTTTTGAACTGACTAAGCAGTTCCGTCGTTGCATTGGCGTATCATAATACAAGTGTACGCATCGCGTCGGTCTAGTCACATTAACACGCAGCGAACGGGATTTTCCTATGCTGCGTTTTAAACTGACTAACCCTGTATGTAATTATTTTATTTTTTATATTAAAACCAAATTGCTCCATGCACTTCCTTATTACGCTTTACCAGTTGGACAGTTATCCAGTTGTCCATAGTTCAATGAAAAAAAGACCAACAACTATATACGTATTCCCGGAAAGAAATGCTACATCTTCGTATATCTGTAATGAGAAACTTTTTTTGTAACTGCGCGTATCTTGTTCTTATAATAATAATCGTTATTCCCATTCGAATGTCCGTAGCCTTTGCACGTCATGGCCAAAGTTATGAAGGAGTGCTGGTATCATAATGCTGCTGCTCGTCTGACCGCGTTGCGAATAAAAAAGACGCTCGCAACTTTAAGTTCGCTGGAAGATCTCAGAGTGTAGATCGACGAGTATGGACTTTCTTTCATTTTTTATTTTTGTTCGTCTTCGTTTCTCGTTTGTTTTAGTTGTTTACCCGTTGGTTCGTTTCTCACGTTTTTTCCTTCTCTTTCGTCCTTTCTCTCTTTACATTTTATTATTTTAATTTTTCGTCTTTTCATCGTTCCGTCACCCGATGTTTCGTACTATTATTTTCGAATTGACTCCTTTTTTTCTTTCTCTCTCACCTCCATATTGCTCATACAATTTTTATCAACACTTATGTATCGTATTTTTTTCATTACGATCGCGACTACCATTATTTACCTTTTTCTACTGATACTTGCGTTGACATTAGGCGCAGGCCTAGTTATTCGATCCAGTCAGTCGAGTTACGTTATATGTTAATAAATATCGTAACTACCGGAGTTATTTATTTTTACACGATTTATTAATAAATACCGTAACGAATCATTTCCTTATCGTTACTACCGTCATTTTGAAAGTACAACTTTGTTAGTGTAATATTTATAATTACGCAGAATTTTTTTGTTCTTTTTCTTTGGTTGTTCAGTTTTGTTTTTTCTTCTTTTTTTAAAAATTATTATTATTATTTTTTCGTAACTACCCGTTCGTGTATATATTAATATGTAGTTATGTATTTTCTATTAACCGTGTGGTGTACATTACAATATTATATATATTTTCTGTAAATACGATAAACGAACGATGTGTAAAATACCGTGTTACCTGTTTTAAGTTTTGAAACGTAACGATTCTTTGTACTGTATATTTTGACGTAGACGCGTAAAATTAAAGTTCCATATCCTACTTGAGCGTATATTCTTTCGTTTTGTTATTTCTGTCGCACAGTAGCGCAACGCAATCGCTGTTCCAGCATCAGATCCGTTTTCTGAACTCGACAGTTTGTCAGACGAAAGCGCGACAGTGCGTTGATTAGTTGCCTTGTGATCATTATATGGGATTCGGGCCACAGTTCGCTTTACCGACGACGCGATAAAATACGCGTAAACAATCCAATAATTTTTGCATTTTATTAGTTCGCCTCAGAGAAATTAGCGATTTTGAAAACGGCGAATATTCTGGTAATGCCTTCAGCACGTCAAATATGCAACTCAACATGCACCAATTGTCGTTTTCGAAATCGCGAATTTCTCTGGGGGGAACTAATAAAACGCGAAAATCTCCGGACTGGGGATAGCTAGAGGAAAACGGTTTGGAATTCTGAGAGCAGATTGATCTCCTCTTTCGAAAGTGTCAACCCGTTTTGCTGTAGCTGCCTCCAATCCAATAATTTTAGCATTTTATTAGTTGGCCCCAGAGAAATTAGCAATTTCGAAAACGGCGAATATTCTGGTAATGCCTTCAGCACGTCAAATATGCAACTCAACATACACCAATTGTCGTTTTCGAAGTCGCGAATTTCTCTGGGGGGAACTAATAAAACGCGAAAATCTCCGGCCCGGGGATAGCTAGAGAAAAACGGTTTGGAATTTTGAGAGCAGATTGATCTCCTCTTTCGAAAGTGCCAACCCGTTTCGCAATAGCTGCCACCAATCCAAAGATTTTTGCATTTTATTAGTTCGCCCCAGAGAAATTAGCGATTTCGAAAACGTCAATTGGCGTATGAGAAATAGCATATTTAATTCTTCGAAGGCGTCACAATTGTATTTCGAATTTTCTAATATTCTGGGAATGCCTTCAGCACGTCAAATATGCAACTCAACATACACCAATTGTCGTTTTCGAAGTCGCGAATTTCTCTGGGGGGAACTAATAAAACGCGAAAATCTCCGGACTGGGGATAGCTAGAGAAAAACGGTTTGGAATTTTGAGAGCAGATTGATCTCCTCTTTCGAAAGTGCCAACCCGTTTCGCAATAGCTGCCACCAATCCAAAGATTTTTGCATTTTATTAGTTCGCCCCAGAGAAATTAGCGATTTCGAAACGGCGATATTCTGGTAATGCTCAGCAATTCAAATATGCACTCAACATACACAATTGCGTTTCAAAACGCGAAAATCTCCGGACGGGATCGCTAGAGAAAACGGTTTGGAATTTTGAGAGCAGATTGATCTCCTCTTTCGAAAGTGCCAACCCGTTTCGCAATAGCTGCCACCAATCCAAAGATTTTTGCATTTTATTAGTTCGCCCCAGAGAAATTAGCGATTTCGAAAACGTCAATTGGCGTATGAGAAATAGCATATTTAATTCTTCGAAGGCGTCACAATTGTATTTCGAATTTTCTAATATTCTGGGAATGCCTTCAGCACGTCAAATATGCAACTCAACATACACCAATTGTCGTTTTCGAAGTCGCGAATTTCTCTGGGGGGAACTAATAAAACGCGAAAATCTCCGGACTGGGGATAGCTAGAGGAAAACGGTTTGGAATTTTGAGAGCAGATTGATCTCCTCTTTCGAAAGTGTCAACCCGTTTTGCTGTAGCATCCTCCAATCCAATAATTTTTGCATTTAATTAGTTGGCCCCAGAGAAATTAGCAATTTCGAAAACGGCGAATATTCTGGTAATGCCTTCAGCACGTCAAATATGCAACTCAACATACACCAATTGTCGTTTTCGAAGTCGCGAATTTCTGGGGAAAATAAACGCGAAATCTCCCAGGGGAAGCTAGAGGAAAACGGTTTGGAATTTTGAGAGCAGATTGATCTCCTCTTTCGAAAGTGTCAACCCGTTTTGCTGTAGCTGCCTCCAATCCAAAGATTTTTGCATTTTATTAGTTCGCCCCAGAGAAATTAGCAATTTCGAAAACGGCGAATATTCTGGTAATGCCTTCAGCACGTCAAATATGCAACTCAACATACACCAATTGCGTTTTCGAAAACGCGAAAATCTCCGGACAGGGATCGCTAGAGAAAAACGGTTTGAAATTGAGAGCAATTGATCTCTCTTTCGAAAGTGTCAACCCTTTCGCTGTAGCTGCCACCAATCCAAGATTTTTGCATTTTATTAGTTCGCCCCAGAGAAATTAGCAATTTCGAAAACGG
This sequence comes from Acanthococcus lagerstroemiae, assembly GCA_031841125.1. NCBI lineage: Eukaryota > Metazoa > Arthropoda > Insecta > Hemiptera > Eriococcidae > Acanthococcus > Acanthococcus lagerstroemiae. Next base: position 34,721,998 of record CM063114.1, on the reverse strand, counting down.
CGAATATTCTGGTAATGCCTTCAGAACGTCAAATATGCAACTCAACATACACCAATTGCGTTTTCGAAAACGCGAAAATCTCCGGACAGGGGATCGCTAGAGAAAAACGGTTTGAAATTTTGAGAGCAAATTGATCTCCTCTTTCGAAAGTACCAACCCGTTTCGCAATAGCTGCCACCAATCCAAAGATTTTTGCATTTTATTAGTTCGCCCCAGAGAAATTAGCGATTTCGAAAACGTCAATTGGCGTATGAGAAATAGCATATTTAATTCTTCGAAGGCGTCACAATTGTATTTCGAATTTTCTAATATTCTGGGAATGCCTTCAGCACGTCAAATATGCAACTCAACATACACCAATTGTCGTTTTCGAAGTCGCGAATTTCTCTGGGGGGAACTAATAAACGCGAAAATCTCCGGACTGGGGAAGCTAGAGGAAAACGGTTTGGAATTTTGAGAGCAGATTGATCTCCTCTTTCGAAAGTGTCAACCCACTTTGCTGTAGCTGCCTCCAATCCAACGATTTTTGCATTTTATTAGTTCGCCCCAGAGAAATTAGCAGTTTCGAAAACGGCGAATATTCTGGTAATGCCTTCAGCACGTCAAATATGCAACTCAACATACACCAATTGCGTGTTTCTCGAAATAAACGCGAAAATCTCCGGACTGGGGATGCTAGAGGAAAACGGTTTGAATTTTGAGAGCAGATTGATCTCCTCTTTCGAAAGTGCCAACCCGTTTCGCATAGCTGCCACCAATCCAAAGATTTTTGCATTTTATTAGTTCGCCCCAGAGAAATTAGCATTTCGAAAACATGGCGTATAAAATTTTTAATTCTTCGAAGCGTCAAATTGATTCAATTTCAATATCTGGTGTTCAACGTCAAATAGGCAACTCAACATACACCAATTGTCGTTTTCGAAGTCGCGAATTTCTCTGGGGGAACTAATAAACGCGAAAATCTCCGGATGGGATAACTAGAGGAAAACGGTTTGGAATTTGAGAGCAGATTGATCTCCTCTTTCGAAAGTGTCAACCCGTTTTGCTGTAGCTGCCTCCAATCCAATAATTTTTGCATTTTATTAGTTGGCCCAAGGAATTAGCAATTTCGAAAACGGCGAATATTTGGTAATGCTTCAGCACGTCAAATATGCAACTCAACATACACCAATTGCGTTTCGAGTCCGATCCGAATATAAACGCGAAAATCTCCGGACTGGGAATGCTAGAGGAAAACGGTTTGGAATTCTGAGAGCAAATTGATCTCCTCTTTCGAAAGTGCCAACCCGTTTCGCAATAGCTGCCACCAATCCAAAGATTTTGCATTTTATTAGTTCGCCCCAGAGAAATTAGCGATTTCGAAAACGTCAATTGGCGTATGAGAAATAGCATATTTAATTCTTCGAAGCGTCACAATGTATTTCGAATTTTTCAATATTCTGGAATGCCTTCAGCACGTCAAATATGCAACTCAACATACACCAATTGTCGTTTTCGAAGTCGCGAATTCTCTGGGGGGAACTAATAAACGCGAAAATCTCCGGACTGGGAAGCTAGAGGAAAACGGTTTGGAATTTGAGAGCAGATTGATCTCTCTTTCGAAAGTGTCAACCGTTTTGCTGTAGCTGCCTCCAATCCAATATTTTGCATTTTATTAGTTGCCCAGAGAATTAGCAATTTCGAAACGGCGAATATTCTGGTAATGCCTTCAGCACGTCAAATATGCAACTCAACATACACCAATTGTCGTTTTCGAAACTAACGCGAAAATCTCCGGACAGGGGATAGCTAGAGGAAAACGGTTTGGAATTTTGAGAGCAGATTGATCTCCTCTTTCGAAAGTTCAACCGTTTGCTGTAGCTGCCCATCAATGATTTTTGCATTTTATTAGTCGCCCCAGAGAAATTAGCAATTTCGAAAACGGCGAATATTCTGGTAATGCTTCAGCACGCAAATATGCAATCAACATACACCAATTGCGTTTCGAAAACGCGAAATTCGGACAGGATCGCTAGAGGAAAACGGTTTGAATTTTGAGAGCAATTGACTCCTCTTTCGAAGTCCAACCCGTTTGCAATAGCTGCCACCAATCAAAGATTTTGCATTTTATTAGTTCGCCCAGAGAAATTAGCATTCGAAACTCAGGCGATATCATATTTAATTCTTGAAGGCGTCACAATTATCGAACAAAATATCACTAACATACACCAATTGTCGTTTTCGAAGTCGCGAATTTCTTGGGGGAACTAATAAACCGCGAAATCTCCGGAGTGGGGAAAGCTAGAGGAAAACGGTTTGGAATTTTGAGAGCAGATTGATCTCCTCTTCGAAAGTGTCAACCCGTTTTGCTGTAGCTGCCTCCGATCCAATGATTTTTGCATTTTATTAGTTCGCCCCAGAGAAATTAGCAATTTCGAAAACGGCGAATATTCTGGTAATGCCTTCAGCACGCAAATATGCAACTCAACATACACCAATTGCGTTTTCGAAAACGCGAAAATCTCCGGACAGGGGATCGCTAGAGGAAAACGGTTTGAAATTTTGAGAGCAAATTGATCTCCTCTTTCGAAAGTACCAACCCGTTCGCATAGCTGCCACCAATCCAAAGATTTTTGTTTTATTAGTTCGCCCAGAGAAATTAGCGATTCGAAAACGTCAATTGGCGTATGGAAATAGCATATTTAATTCTTGAAGCGTCACAATTGTATTCGAATTTTCTAATATTCTGGAATGCCTTCAGCACGTCAATATGCAACTCAACATAACCAATTGTCGTTTTCGAAGTCGCGAATTTCTCTGGGGGGAACTAATAAACCGCGAAAATCTCCGGACTGGGGAAAGCTAGAGGAAAACGGTTTGGAATTTTGAGAGCAGATTGATCTCCTCTTTCGAAAGTGTCAACCCGTTTTGCTGTAGCTGCCTCCGATCCAATGATTTTTGCATTTTATTAGTTCGCCCCAGAGAAATTAGCAATTTCGAAAACGGCGAATATTCTGGTAATGCCTTCAGCACGCCAAATATGCAACTCAACATACACCAATTGCGTTTTCGAAAACGCGAAAATCTCCGGACAGGGGATCGCTAGAGGAAAACGGTTTGAAATTTTGAGAGCAAATTGATCTCCTCTTTCGAAAGTACCAACCCGTTTCGCAATAGCTGCCACCAATCCAAAGATTTTTGCATTTTATTAGTTCGCCCCAGAGAAATTAGCGATTTCGAAAACGTCAATTGGCGTATGAGAAATAGCATATTTAATTCTTCGAAGGCGTCACAATTGTATTTCGAATTTTCTAATATTCTGGGAATGCCTTCAGCACGTCAAATATGCAACTCAACATACACCAATTGTCGTTTTCGAAGTCGCGAATTTCTCTGGGGGGAACTAATAAACCGCGAAAATCTCCGGACTGGGGAAAGCTAGAGGAAAACGGTTTGGAATTTTGAGAGCAGATTGATCTCCTCTTTCGAAAGTGTCAACCCGTTTTGCTGTAGCTGCCTCCGATCCAATGATTTTTGCATTTTATTAGTTCGCCCCAGAGAAATTAGCAATTTCGAAAACGGCGAATATTCTGGTAATGCCTTCAGCACGCCAAATATGCAACTCAACATACACCAATTGCGTTTTCGAAAACGCGAAAATCTCCGGACAGGGGATCGCTAGAGGAAAACGGTTTGAAATTTTGAGAGCAAATTGATCTCCTCTTTCGAAAGTGCCAACCCGTTTCGCAATAGCTGCCACCAATCCAAAGATTTTTGCATTTTATTAGTTCGCCCCAGAGAAATTAGCAATTTCGAAAACGGCGAATATTCTGGTAATGCCTTCAGCACGTCAAATATGCAACTCAACATACACCAATTGCGTTTTCGAAAACGCGAAAATCTCCGGACAGGGGATCGCTAGAGGAAAACGGTTTGAAATTTTGAGAGCAAATTGATCTCCTCTTTCGAAAGTGCCAACCCGTTTCGCAATAGCTGCCACCAATCCAAAGATTTTTGCATTTATTAGTTCGCCCCAGAGAAATTAGCGATTTCGAAACGTCAATTGGCGATGAGAAATAGCAATTTAATTCTTCGAGCGTCCATTGATTTCGAATTTTCTAATATTCTGGGAATGCCTTCAGCACGTCAAATATGCAACTCAATACAATTTCCAATTTCAGCGCGATTTCCGGGGAAAAGCAAAACATCACGATCGTTGAAACGGTTTTGGAATAATAACCTTTCGAACCTGGAAAACGGTTGAATTGAGAGATTGATTTTTCCCCGAAATTACCGTTTTGCTTGCGCTCGATCAATGATTTTTCATTTTATAGTCGCCAGAATTAGCAATTTCAAACGGGAATTTCGGTAATCTTGCACCAAATACCAACTCACTCCCAATTGCGTTTTCGAGGAAAATCTCGGAAGGGATCGCTAGAGAAAACGGTTGAAATTGAGAATTTTCACTTGAATCCTCCGAATGCAACCCATCAGTTTTCATTCATTATTTTGCCTAAGTTGCGAGAAAATCAATTGAGATAGGAAATAGCATATTTAATTCTTCGAACGTCCAATTATCAATTCAATACCTGGATCCTTCAGCGTCAATTCAGAACATAACCACGTTCGAAGTGGAATCCTGGGGAACTATAAACGGAAAATCAGATGACCTAGGGAAACTTGTTTTGAAGCTGCTCCATCAAAGTTTCATTTTTTAGCCCCCTCTAGGAGAAATTAGCAATTTCGAAACGGCGAATGATTTCGAGCCTAGCACTCACTCACAATTGACTCAAAACGTGCAAATTTCGAGGATACGAAAACTGAATTGAAGCAAATGATTTTGAATGCAACTTGATCCTCAAATCCAACCTTTTGCATAGTGCCCCAAAATATTCATTTTATTCGAAAATCGCGAGAAATAATTTAATGCTTCCAGTAATGCATAATCAATTCGTTCGATCGAATCTGAACTAATAACCAATCTTCGATGGAATCTAGAAAACGTTGGAATTGAGAGCAGATTGATCTCCTCTTCGAAAGTGCAACCCTTTGCTGTAGCTGCCTCCAATCCAATATTTTGCATTTATTAGTTGCCCCAAGAATTAGCAATTTCGAAAACGCGAATATTCTGGAATGCCTTCGCACGTCAAATATGCACTCAACATACACCATTGCGTTTCGAAGTCGCGAATTTCTGGGAACTATAACGCGAAATCCCGATGGGAAACTAGAGAAAGGTTGATTTGAGAGCAGATTGATCTCCTCTTTCGAAAGTGTCAACCCGTTTTGCTGTAGCTGCCTCCATCCAATGATTTTGCATTTTATTAGTTCGCCCCAGAGAAATTAGCAATTTCGAAAACGGCGAATATTCTGGTAATGCCTTCAGCACGCCAAATATGCAACTCAACATACACCAATTGCGTTTTCGAAACGCGAAAATTCCGGACGAGGGGATCGCTAGAGGAAAAACGGTTTGAATTTTGAGAGCAAATTGATCTCCTCTTTCGAAAGTACAACCCGTTTCGCAATAGCTGCCACCAATCCAAAGATTTTTGCATTTTATTAGTTCGCCCCAGAGAAATTAGCGATTTCGAAACGTCAATTGGCGTATGCGAATAGATATTTAATTCTTGAAGGCGTCACAATTGTATTTCGAATTTCTAATATTTGGAATGCCTTCAGCACGTCAAATATTGCAACTCAACATACACCAATTGTCGTTTTCGAAGTCCGCGAATTTCTCTGGGGGGAACTAATAAAACGCGAAAATCTCCGGACGGGGATAGCTAGAGAAAAACGGTTTGGAATTTTGAGAGCAGATTGATCTCCTCTTTCGAAAGTGCCAACCCGTTTCGCAATAGCTGCCACCAATCCAAAGATTTTTGCATTTTATTAGTTCGCCCCAGAGAAATTAGCGATTTCGAAAACGTCAATTGGCGTATGAGAAATAGCATATTTAATTCTTCGAAGGCGTCACAATTGTATTTCGAATTTTCTAATATTCTGGGAATGCCTTCAGCACGTCAAATATGCAACTCAACATACACCAATTGTCGTTTTCGAAGTCGCGAATTTCTCTGGGGGGAACTAATAAAACGCGAAAATCTCCGGACTGGGGATAGCTAGAGGAAAACGGTTTGGAATTCTGAGAGCAGATTGATCTCCTCTTTCGAAAGTGTCAACCCGTTTTGCTGTAGCTGCCTCCAATCCAATAATTTTAGCATTTTATTAGTTGGCCCCAGAGGAATTAGCAATTTCGAAAACGGCGAATATTCTGGTAATGCCTTCAGCACGTCAAATATGCAACTCAACATACACCAATTGTCGTTTTCGAAAACGCGAAAAAAAATCTCCGGACAGGGGATCCTAGAGAAAACGGTTTGGAATTTTGAGAGCAATTGATCTCCTCTTCGAAAGTGCAACCGTTTGCTAGCTCCCAATCCAATTATTAGCATTTTATTCAAGCCCGTTATTGGTGCCAACCAAATTTGCATATTGTAGCTAGAAAAGGCAATTTGAAAAGTAATTTCGGTAATGCCTTGCGTAAATGCACTCAAATCCATTTTTTTCAAGTGCAATTTTCGGAAAATAACGCGAAATTCGGATGGGGAAGCTAAAAAAGGTTTGAATTGAGAGCAGATGACTCTTTGAAGGAACGTTCTTTGCTCGATCCAAGATTTGCATTTTATAGTTCGCAAAAATTGCATTCGAAAAGGCGATATTCGAATGCCTTAGAGCAAATAGCAACTCAACTACACAATTGCTTTCGAAAACGCAAAATCTCCGAGGGGTCGCTAGAGGAAACGGTTTGAATTGAGAGCAAATTGATCTCCTTTCGAAAGTACAACCCGTTTGCAATAGCTGCCCCAATCCAAAGATTTTCTTTTTAGTTGCCCAGAGAATTAGCATTTCGAAAGTATTGGCGAGAAATAGCATTAATTCTCGAGCGTAAATGTATTCATTTTCTAAATTCGAATGCTCAACGCAAAATGCAACTCAACATACCCAATGTCGTTTGAAGCGCAATTCTCTGGGAACTATAACGCGAAAATCTCCGGAGTGGGGAAGCTAAGGAAAACGTTTGAATTTTGAGAGCAGATTGATCTCTCTTTCGAAGTGTCAACCCTTTGCTGTAGCTGCCTCGATCCAATGATTTGCATTTTATTATTCGCCCAGAGAAATTAGCATTGAAACGGATATCTGGTAATGCCTTCAGCACGCCAAATGCAACTCAACATACACCAATTGCATTTTCGAAAACGCAAAAATCTCCGGACAGGGGATCGCTAGAGGAAAACGGTTTGAAATTTTGAGAGCAAATTGATCTCCTCTTTCGAAAGTACAACCCGTTTCGCAATAGCTGCCACCAATCCAAAGATTTTTGCATTTTATTAGTTCGCCCCAGAGAAATTAGCGATTTCGAAAACGTCAATTGGCGTATGAGATAGCATATTTAATTCTTCGAAGCGTCACAATTGTTTTCGAATTTTCAATATTCTGGAAGCCTTCAGCACGTCAAATATGCAACTCAAATACACCAATTGTCGTTTTCGAAGTCGCGAATTTCTCTGGGGGAACTAATAAACGCGAAAATCTCCGGATGGGGAAGCTAGAGGAAAAGGTTTGAATTTTGAGAGCAGATTGATCTCCTCTTTCGAAAGTGTCAACCCGTTTGCTGTAGCTGCCCCGATCCAATGATTTTTGCATTTTATTAGTTCGCCCCAGAGAAATTAGCAATTTCGAAACGGCGAATATTCTGGTAATGCCTTCAGACGCAAATAGCAACCAACATACACCAATTGCGTTTTCGAAAACGCGAAAATTCCGACGGGATGCTAAGAAAACGTTTAATTTGAGAGCAATTGATTCCCTTTCGAAGTCCAACCCGTTGCATAGCTGCCCATCAAGATTTTTGCATTTATAGTTCGCCCAGAGAAATACAATTTCGAAAAGGCGATATTCTGGAATGCCTCAGCACGCAAATATGCAACTCAACATACACCAATTGTCGTTTTCGAAGTCGCGAATTTCTCTGGGGGGAACTAATAAACCGCGAAAATCTCCGGACTGGGGAAAGCTAGAGGAAAACGGTTTGGAATTCTGAGAGCAGATTGATCTCCTCTTTCGAAAGTGTCAACCCGTTTGCTAGCTGCCTCCGATCCAATGATTTTTGCATTTTATTAGTTCGCCCCAGAGAAATTAGCATTTCGAAAACGGCGAATATTCTGGTAAGCCTTCAGCACGCCAAATAGCAACTCAACATACACCAATTGCGTTTCGAAACGCGAAAATCTCCGGAAGGATCCTAGAGAAACGGTTTGAATTGGAGCAAATTGATCTCCTCTTCGAAAGTACAACCCGTTTCGCAATAGCTGCCACCAATCCAAAGATTTTTGCATTTTATTAGTTCGCCCCAGAGAAATTAGCGATTTCGAAAACGTCAATTGGCGTATGGAAATAGCATATTTAATTCTTGAAGCGTCACAATTGTATTTCGAATTTTCTAATATTCTGGGAATGCCTTCAGCACGTCAAATATGCAACTCAACATACACCAATTGTCGTTTTCGAAGTCGCGAATTTCTCTGGGGGAACTAATAAACGCGAAAATCTCCGGACTGGGATAGCTAGAGAAAACGGTTTGGAATTTTGAGAGCAGATTGATCTCCTCTTTCGAAAGTGCAACCCGTTTGCATAGCTGCCCATCCAAGATTTTTGCATTTTATTAGTTCGCCCCAGAGAAATTAGCATTTCGAAAACGGCGAATTATTCTTGGTAATTGCCTCAGCACGCAAATATGCAACTCAACATACACCAATGCGTTTTCGAAAACGCGAAAATCTCCGACGGGATGCTAGAGAAAACGGTTGAATTTGAAGCAATTGATCTCCTCTTTCGAAAGTGCCAACCCGTTTCGCAATAGCTGCCACCAATCCAAAGATTTTTGCATTTATTAGTTCGCCCCAAGAAATTAGCGATTTCGAAACGTCAATTGCGTATGAGAAATAGCATATTAATTCTTCGAAGGCGTCACAATTGTATTTCGAATTTTCTAATATTCTGGAATGCCTTCGCACGTCAAATATGCAATCAACATACACAATTGTCGTTTTCGAATCGCGAATTTCTTGGGGAACTAATAAAACGCGAATCTCCGGATGGGATAGCTAGAGGAAAACGGTTTGGAATTGAGAGCAGATTGATCTCCTCTTTCGAAAGTGTCAACCCGTTTTGCTGTAGCTGCCTCCAATCCAATAATTTTAGCATTTTATTAGTTGGCCCCAGAGGAATTAGCAATTTCGAAAACGGCGAATATTCTGGTAATGCCTTCAGCACGTCAAATATGCAACTCAACATACACCAATTGTCGTTTTCGAAGTCGCGAATTTCTCTGGGGGGAACTAATAAACCGCGAAAATCTCCGGACTGGGGAAAGCTAGAGGAAAACGGTTTGGAATTCTGAGAGCAATTGATCTCTCTTTCGAAAGTGCAACCCGTTTGCTTAGCTGCCTCCAATCCAAGATTTTTGCATTTTATTAGTTCGCCCCAGAGAAATTAGCATTCGAAAAGTCGGCGGGAAAATATTTCTCGAACGTCACATTTTCGCAACTGGCTACAAATATGCAACTCAACATACCATTGTCGTTCGAAGTCGCGAATTTTCTGGGGGACATAAACGCGAAAATCTCCGGACTGGGGATGCTAGAGGAAAACGGTTTGGAATTTGAGAGCAGATTGATCTCCTCTTTCGAAAGTGTCAACCCGTTTTGCTGTAGCTGCCTCCAATCCAATAATTTTTGCATTTTATTAGTTCGCCCCAGAGAAATTAGCAATTTCGAAAACGGCGAATATTCTGGTAATGCCTTCAGCACGTCAAATATGCAACTCAACATACACCAATTGTCGTTTTCGAAGTCGCGAATTTCTCTGGGGGGAACTAATAAAACGCGAAAATCTCCGGACTGGGGATAGCTAGAGGAAAACGGTTTGGAATTTGAGAGCAGATTGATCTCCTCTTTCGAAAGTGTCAACCCGTTTTGCTGTAGCTGCCTCCGATCCAATGATTTTTGCATTTTATTAGTTCGCCCCAGAGAAATTAGCAATTTCGAAAACGGCGAATATTCTGGTAATGCCTTCAGCACGCCAAATATGCAACTCAACATACACCAATTGTCGGTTTCCGAAAACGCGAAAATCTCCGGACGGGGAGCTAAGGAAAACGGTTTGAATTTGGAGAGCAATTGATCTCCTCTTTCGAAAGTGCCCAACCGTTTGCATGTGCCCCAATCCAAAGATTTTTGCATTTTATTGTTCGCCCCACAGAAATTAGCAATTTCGAAAACGGCGAATATTCTGGTAATGCCTTCAGACGTCAATATGCAACTCAACTACACCAATTGCGTTTTCGAAAACGCGAATTCTCGGACAGGGGATGCTAGAGAAAAACGGTTTGAATTTTGAGAGCAATTGATCTCCTCTTTCGAAAGTCCAACCCGTTTCGCAATGCTGCCACAATCCAAAGATTTTTGCATTTTATTAGTTCGCCCCAGAGAAATTAGCGATTTCGAAAACGTCAATTGGCGTATGAGAAATAGCATATTTAATTCTTCGAAGGCGTCACAATTGTATTTCGAATTTTCTAATATTCTGGGAATGCCTTCAGCACGTCAAATATGCAACTCAACATACACCAATTGTCGTTTTCGAAGTCGCGAATTTCTCTGGGGGGAACTAATAAACCGCGAAAATCTCCGGAGTGGGGAAAGCTAGAGGAAAACGGTTTGGAATTTTGAGAGCAGATTGATCTCCTCTTTCGAAAGTGTCAACCCGTTTTGCTGTAGCTGCCTCCGATCCAATGATTTTTGCATTTTATTAGTTCGCCCCAGAGAAATTAGCAATTTCGAAAACGGCGAATATTCTGGTAATGCCTTCAGCACGCCAAATATGCAACTCAACATACACCAATTGCGTTTTCGAAAACGCGAAAATCTCCGGACAGGGGATCGCTACAGGAAAACGGTTTGAAATTTGGAGAGCAAATTGATCTCCTCTTTCGAAAGTGCCAACCCGTTTCGCAATAGCTGCCACCAATCCAAAGATTTTTGCATTTTATTAGTTCGCCCAGAGAATATTAAGCAATTTCAGAATAACTGGCGAATATTCGTAATGGCCTTCAGCACGTCAAATATGCAACTCACATACACCAATTGTCGTTTTCGAAGTCGCGAATTTCTCTGGGGAATAATAACGCGAAATCTCCGACTGGACTAAGAAAGGGATTTGGACAATATCTAAGAACTGCTAGTCCGATCCAAGATTTTTGCATTTTATTAGTTCCCCAGAGAAATTAGCATTTCGAAACGCAATTGGTATTACGCTATGAAAAAAAGCGAAGAATTTGGAAATTTTTGAGAGCAAATTGATCTCCTCTTTCGAAAGTCAACCCGTTTCGCAATAGCTTGCCACAATCCAAAATTTTGCATTTATTAGTTCGCCCAAGAAATTGCGATTTCGAAAACGTCAATTGGCGTATGAGAAATGCATATTTAATTCTTCGAAGGCGTCACAATTGTATTCAATTTTCTAATATTCTGGGAATGCCTTCAGCAGTCAAATATGCAACTCAACATACACCAATTGTCGTTTCGAAGTCGCGAATTCTCTGGGGGAACTATAACGCGAAAATCTCGGTGGGAAGCGAGGAAACGGTTGAATTTAGAGCAATTGATCCTCTTCGAAAGTGTCAACCCGTTCGAGCTGCCTCATCCAATGATTTGCATTTATTAGTTCGCCATGAATTAGCTTCGAAAACGGCGAATATTCTGGTAATGCCTTCAGCACGCAAATATGCAACTCAACATAACCAATTGCGTTTTCGAAAACGCGAAAATCTCCGACAGGGGATCGCTAGAGGAAAACGGTTTGAATTTTGAGAGAATTGATCTCTCTTTCGAAAGTAGCAACCGTTTTGCATTTGCTGCCTCCAATCCCAAGATTTTTGCATTTTATTAGTTCGCGCCCAGAGAAATTAGCATTTCGAAAACGCAATTGGCGTATGAGAATAGCATATTTAATTCTCAAGCGTCAAATTGTATTTCGAAATGTTTCTAAATATTCTGGGAATGCCTTCAGCACGTCAAATAGCAATAACATCACAATTGTCGTTCGAATCGCAATTTCTGGGATAATAAACCGCGAAAATCTCAACTGGAAGCTAGAAAAACGGTTTGGAATTTTGAGAGCAGATTGATCTCTCTTTCGAAAGTGTCAACGTTTGTGAGCTGTAAATGATTTTGCATTTATATCGCCCAGGAATTACAATTTCGAAATCTGTCGAATATTCTGAATGCCTTCAGCACGCAAATATGCAACTCAACATCACCAATTGCGTTTCGAATCAATCTGGGGGAAACGCGAAAATCTCCGGACAGGGGATCGATAGAGGAAAACGGTTTGAATTTTGAGAGCAAATTGATCTCCTCTTTCGAAAGTGCCAACCCGTTTGCAATAGCTGCCCCAATCCAAAGATTTTTGCATTTTATTAGTTCGCCCCAGAGAAATTAGCGATTTCGAAAACGTCAATTGGGGTATGAGAAATAGCATATTTAATTCTTCGAAGGCGTCACAATTGTATTTCAATTTTCTAATATTCTGGAATGCCTTCAGCACGTCAAATAGCAACTCAACATACACCAATTGTCGTTTTCGAAGTCGCGAATTTCTCTGGGGAACTAATAAACGCGAAATCTCCGGACTGGGAAGCTAGAGGAAAACGGTTTGGAATTTGAGAGCAGATTGATCTCCTCTTTCGAAAGTGTCAACCCTTTTGCTGTAGCTGCCTCCAATCCAATATTTTTGCATTTTATTAGTTGCCCCAGAGAAATTAGCAATTTCGAAAACGGCGAATATTCTGGTAATGCCTTCAGCACGTCAAATATGCAACTCAACATACACCAATTGCGTTTTCGAAAACGCGAAAATCTCCGACGGGGATGCTAGAGAAACGGTTGAATTTGAGAGCAAATTGATCTCTCTTTCGAAAGTCAACCGTTTGCATAGCTGCCACCAATCCAAAGATTTTGCATTTTATTAGTTCGCCAGGAATTAGCGATTTCGAAAACGTCAATTGCGTATGAAATAGCTATTTAATTCTTCGAAGCGTCACATTGTATTTCGATTTCTAATATTCTGGTAATGCCTTCAGAACGTCAAATATGCAACTCAACATACACCAATTGTCGTTTTCGAAGTCGCGAATTTCTCTGGGGGAACTAATAAACGCGAAAATCTCCGGACTGGGGATAGCTAGAGGAAAACGTTTGGAATTTTGAGCAATTGATCTCCTCTTCGAAAGTGTCAACCCGTTTTGCTGTACTGCTCCATCCAATGATTTTTGCATTTTATTAGTTCGCCCCAGAGAAATTAGCAATTCGAAAACGCGAATATTCTGGTAATGCCTTCAGCACGCAAATATGCAACTCAACATACCCAATTGCGTTTTCGAAAACGCGAAATCTCCGACAGGGATCGCTAAGAAAACGGTTGAATTTTGAACAATTGATCTCCTCTTCGAAAGTCAACCTTTGCATAGCTGCCACCAATCAAGATTTTTGCATTTATTAGTTCGCCCAGAGAAATTAGCAATTCGAAAAGCAATATTCGGTAATGCTTCAGCACGTAAATAGCAACTCAACATACACCATTGTCGTTTCGAGCGCGAATTTCTTGGGAATATAAAACGCGAAAATCTCGGCGGGATAGCTAGGAAAAACGGTTTGAATTTTGAGAGCAATTGATCTCCTCTTTCGAAAGTGCAACCCGTTTGCATAGCTGCCATCCAATCTCCAAAATTTTTGCATTTTTAGTTCGCCGCCAGAGAAATAGGATTTCGAAACGCAATTGGCGTATGAGAAATAGCATATTTAATTCTTCGAAGGCGTCACAATTGTATTTCAAATTTTCTAATATTCTGGTAAAGCCTTCAGCACGTTAAATATGCAACTCAACATACACCAATTGCGTTTTCGAAAACGCGAAAATCTCCAGACAGGGGATCGCTAGAGGAAAACGGTTTGAAATTTTGAGAGCAGATTGATCTCCTCTTTCGAAAGTGTCAACCCATTTTGCTGTAGCTGCCTCCAATCCAAAGATTTTTGCATTTTATTAGTTCGCCCCAGAGAAATTAGTGATTTCGAAAACGTCAATTGGCGTATGAGAAATAGCATATTTAATTCTTCGAAGGCGTCACAATTGTATTTCAAATTTTCTAATATTCTGGTAATGCCTTCAGCACGTCAAATAGGCAACTCAACATACACCAATTGTCGTTTTCGAAGTCGCGAATTTCTCTGGGGGGAACTAATAAAACGCGAAAATCTCCGGACTGGGGATAGCTAGAGGAAAACGGTTTGGAATTTTGAGAGCAGATTGATCTCCTCTTTCGAAAGTGTCAACCCGTTTTGCTGTAGCTGCCTCCAATCCAATAATTTTAGCATTTTATTAGTTGGCCCCAGAGAAATTAGCAATTTCGAAAACGGCGAATATTCTGGTAATGCCTTCAGCACGTCAAATATGCAACCACCCCGCCCCCTCCTGCCATAAATTTTTTCCGCAATTGAAACAACAAATGGCCGGCTGGTGGAGAATCAATGATAAATGATGATAAGGTATTTTTAACTTCTGAGGACATTTTGAAAAAAATACTATACACAAAAGACCGTTGAAAATTTTTTTCATTTTTAACCGGTTCCTTTTCCCACTTACTCCTTTTCCTGCGAACATTGTTGGAGTAAAGGGACAATTCCAATCCGTAGTTTCAATAAACACAAGTTCGGAAAAAACTGTCACGGTACTCGTACATTGTTTTACGCACCGATTTGGAAAAAAAAATTCCCTGGTGGAAGGAGGGGCGCACGCCACAACCTTGATAGATCTGCGATGGTGCCCGCTAATTTTCACACGCCAGAATGGCGCCACAGCCAATTTCACCCCATGCTTCATTTCCTCGCTCAATTGGCTCTACCTGTGCGCGCTGCTGGTACCAGGATAGGACGTCAGAACGGCGCTAACGACAACTTGAAATTAATGCCGTTTCAGGTTTTTTGCGACGGATCGGCGCTACTTGCGCGCGCAGCTGCATTCCGTTGGAGTCAGCTAGCGTCTTCGTTAAGACGCTATTCGGTCCGAACAGTCGACGTTGCAAATCAAACGTATTTCTTGCTCCCTGCCGGAATCGGTGCCCCGAGCATTTCCACAATAAGAAGTTTTTCAGGACCTAGTTATGGCAAAATGGCCAGATACTTTTATTTATTCGCTAGTTGACTGCTGAAAATGCGACCAATAAAAACCTTCTACTTTATGAAATGATATGCCGAAGTAAACGTGTATATTTTAAAACGCGCTGTAAGGTATTGCGTGGGAAAAGTCTCGACTTTTCAGGGAAAAATTTGAAAAGCGTTTTCCTGAAAACGCACTCTTCTGACATCTGTCATTTTTGCACTCACTCCGAGTCGATTACGAATATCCTCGTTGAAGATCGAGATTCGAGTGATCATTTCGCACTTCTAGTCGAGGCGATGGAACATATCGATCATCGATCGGTGTACTAATGGCTATTCTTTACGGAAAATTATGCGGGTATTGGTTCATCAAGGTATGGATCTATTTTTCTTACATTCGGAGATTACCACCCCGGTTACGTGAGAAAGTTTTGATTTCACGAAATTCGTGGATACGGTGAGCTCGACACGTCACGGAACTTCCAACGATTGCTGTAAGGTTTCTCCGTTTAACGTTAAATCCATCCTTACAGATTGTTAACGAAGCATGTAAACGCGTATTTCTACAAATGGGGGGGGGGGGAATTTTAAAGTGAGTAGGACCCGGACTGTAAGATACGAAAAACATAATCTGTGGTACTAGAATAGTATCGAGCGATTCTTGCTGACTCTTGCAAGGTTACCCATTTCTCAAGCGGTTGCTAATGTATAGTCACGAAAAACTAGCTGTAGGTATATCTATTTCGGTAACGATAACAATCTGTATTCCAATTCGTATTCGTCGTTTTTCTCCATTCTTATACCCGTGAAGTATCTTACGATAAGTAGGTAAATAAGTAAAACAAAATAGGCGGTACATTTCGTGTATTTTTTACGTTAGACTTATTAATTTACAAAAAAAAAAAGAAAAAAAAAAGAGCTCGATATATTTGATTTGAGGGACGAGAAAAAACAAAAAAAAATCTAGAAGTAACGTCAACGGTTATACAATAAGTAATTGAAAGACGAATACCGTAATCGGTCCCTTCCCCCCTCCCCTTTCATATTATACCCAAACAGCCGAGTACATTTTTATAATATACTAGGTACTTATAACGTACTAACTAATATTATCAATATTTTACACCTTTCGAACGACGGCGTATAAAAGGTTAAATCCAAATGCGTAATAAACCGCGCACGTTGTGTATTTTTTACTGCATGCTCAAGAAGGAGCAGGTACACGCTTACAGGTTTTTATTTATTCATTACGTATTATTATTTTAAACATTGGATACACAAGTGCGACCGGTAGGTAAGGGTAAATGGATATTTACAAAGGAAAGGCGTACGCGCGTAGTTTCCGAACAAATTGAGGGACATCGTTAAATTTAATTTATTACGATACGTAACGACGATTCGACGAATGCGCCTTACCTATGAGAACGGCAAGCTGCTAATACGACACTTGCGACGCAAACACTAGACGAACGATTCTGTTGGAAAAGAAGTACGTATTACGCGGAGGTGTGACGCAACGCTTCGCGAAGGTTCGAGTTGAGAATTAAAAATACGAGTCGATGACGAGTATACGGTAGTCGAGTAGATGGCGAGTATACGGTAGCTGAGTCGATTTCATCCTGGGTGAAAACGAAAAAGCCTACCGCGAATCGGCAGCGAGATACTTAAATTTGATACACTCTCTGCTGCGGGGCAACAACTCGGACGTTTCATTCTTCTCGTGCGGCGATCGCGATAACGGTGACTACCGATCATGTAGAGATCAATAGTGCTTTCCTCGACCTCCTTTGAGATAAATTCGCCGACCGCCAGCATTTTCGGTAGTTTTTCAAATTCGCTATTCCCTTTCGCTTCTTCGTCCAATTTGCATGTACGCAGACACAGACACGGGTGATTCGAGCGCGTTTTCGTCCCTGACGGCTGTCCAGGTGTCCGATCTTTCGCGTTCTCTCGCTTTACTTTGCGAGTCGCCGGTCAGCGCCACTTCCGTAGGAGCAGCCGGCAACTTACTCGTTATCGATGTATTCCCATTCCACTTTCGGCGACTGATGATTCTTCACCGGTTTGTAGGAAGGCGCGTCGAATGACTTTTTCTAGCAAAGCGCCGCCACCGCCACTGTTGTCATCGCCTCCGTTTCGTCGTTCGTATTTGGGGCCAAAATAACGCGAACAGGCTCCGTGCTGAAATCGGACAATTTCCTATCCAACAATGGTCCCTTGTACAAAAAAAAAAAAATAGAGAGAAAAAAGTGCGATTAATAATGGAAACGTTTTCGTCCAACTCTCCCTCGAATGTCCCCACCCTCTCACCTTATTCTGTACAGAACGGACGTAATATGAAAACGGATTTACTTCCGCAATAACCAACAGGTCAATTTACGAAGTTTCTACACGTACACGGTATTACACATTGTAGGTAGGCACACGGAGTACAAGTACGTGCGGGTCTAAGTATAGGTAAATGCGAAAGCATAGATGCGTATGCTATTTCAGGTGGAATAACAGAACACTACAATCAGCTCGTATCGAGAGGTATAACGGAAGAACGGAAAATAGTGTGGTATCGAAATCGCATTTAAATGCAGCTCGTTCGGAATCATTTGACAGCGACGCTCGACGGTTTCAGAAACGCACTAAAAACTCGAACTTTATTTATTACTCGCTAAATCACGTTAGTTCGTCGGAAACGAAGTAGTCGTTCGGATCTTCAACCGCAGTAAATTTAATTTTGAAATTATTTCGACGGTAAAGCCGATTCTAAAATTATCGCACCGGGTAGCGACCGCGTAAAATTCGGAAATAGACGTAATGTATCCGTATTGGGAGAGGGGCGAAATCCGTTTTCGACGTTGTTTCGAGCGTAAATTCTACCCTGCAAAGACATGTTGGACGGGATGAAAGATGGATGAGAAGAAAGATTAAAATTAAAACGCGAACCCGAAGATCGATCGAGAAGTAAGACACACGTAGGCGTAATAATCACGAACGTTTCTAGTTGACACGGAAATGTTACGAAGTACAAATAATGTTCGCGTTCTGAGCAATTTCGAGCCTATTGTGAAACGCGACGGTAAATTGATAAAATTTTTTTATCACCACGTATATCGTGAGAGTCACAATACGGAAAAGAAAGAAAGTAAATAATTTAATGGAAATACTCACCCGTAGGTAATTGCGAAAGAGTGATATTTAAATTCGGTTCCTTGGTGGCCGCGTCGATAAGGATCTTCGCTTCGAACGTAAATAGAAAAACGACCGGAATATTCACGTCATCCTTGCCATCGCCGGACATGGCAAATAAAGGCCACGTTTCCGACGACGAGTCGGCGATATTATCGACGATAACGCCTCCTATGGCACCAGCCGACTCCAACTTGCGCGCCTTCAACACACGCCAAACGAATTACGTTAAGCTGTGAATGGGCCATGGCGAGAAGAGCGAAATCGCATTAACTGTTCTTTCGTAACGAAAATAGCGAATAAAGAATTCCTCCTCGCACCCTTCTATACGATTTGTTTGTGTAGCTCAGTTCTCTCGCCGCCAACAGAGTTCCGTTGGCAGTATCAATCTTCGAACGGGGTAGCGCGCTACTAAAGATTTATTAGTAACGAAGAACGAAGAGTAAAAATAAAAATACTCTTACCTTGTCCACGAACATGCATTCTCCTCTTTCAACAATCACGATGCGTCCTTTCAAAAGGGCGGCGTTCTCGAGAGGTTTGCAAGCTCGAAGTGGATTGGCAACGCCAACCAATCCGTTTACCTGAAAAAAGAAAAAAGAGCGTGAAACGTGCCAAGCAGGTTTACTACTCGTATTGTAGCTCGGTACCAGAGTCCTGCGCGAGTAGGTAGGTACTCGCGCGAGTATTGTACTCGTAATCGCGTTGCGGTGATTACAATACCGCCGGTATGTAATCGCAGCATATGCACCGTTTTGCGAGTAGGTAATCGGCATCGCATTAGTGCGAGTATGAGTAGTAATCGCAATGTAATCGCACGACTCCGATGCCAAAGAGGTCGCTCAATATATATTTATGTGTCGTGCGCATCGTCTAGATGCCCACAAAACCAACAGTTTTTCACATTTTTTTGTGTTGTACAAGTAGCTATTATCAGTCACTTGCATGTTGGCTTCATGAGATGATTTCAGGGGTGAAACTATAGGGGGTGTGGGGGATGGAAACCCCCCTCCCAATAATTTGGCAGTCGGCACATTTTGAAACTGTTCATTTGAATTTTTACTTCTTTGTGAATGTTTATTTGTTTGTTTCTTTATTTATTATTTTTTCAATTAAAAAATATTCTAATAAAAATCGGAAAATTTTTAATTTTTTAAAAAATTTTGTCGTCGAATTTTTAGTTAAAAAAAATATTTGTCGGCAAATTTTTCTTCTCCATCTCCCCATACTGAAAGTCAAATTTCGTTTCTGAAAATGGAGTACCCTGGACTCCGGTCAGAGACTAGTCAGTCAAAAGCCGAAGGTTTCAAGCTGAGTATCGAACGTTGTCTGAAAGGTTGAAACAAAGCTTGAGAAGTGGAAGACATTTCGAAAATCTGAAAGTCGGTAGCAAACGTTGAATTTCGAATTTCAATGACTGTTCTGTTTTTACTAGATTCTCTGTTTGACCTAGAGCCTAAAATTAGAGAAAGTTGAATATTTGATTAAAATCTAGAAGCTGAAAGCAAAAGACTTATTTTCCAATAACATAAGCTGAATCCGATAGTAAATGTTCTATTATTTAATTTACGTGCTTTGATCCTGGTAAATATAGGAGGGAAATTTAGTCTGGAACAGAAGTCAAATCTCCATGTTTTTCCCATAAGAACGAAAGGGAGCTTGTGGCACGGATTCCCCTAAATCCAATCGACCTGTAGGTTTTTTATTTTTTTATTTTTATTGATTTTTATTGATTTCATTGGAACCAATTTAGGATACGAATCAAAGGAAATTCAGAAGAAAAGAGAACACCAAGAGTAAATACATCCACCTTAATGTGTAAAGGAAGTTGTGTGTTCCTCTCAAGTATTCCTAATATCCTTCCAGCTTACCCTCCCAGACTAGGGTATGCTCATGTGCGCAAATGTGAGGGCTTGGGGGATAAAGTTTCAATCTGCATTTGCAGGGACGAAACTATGAGGGAGGGAAGTGAAACATTCCCAATAATTTGACGGCCGGCAAATTTTGAAACGGTTCATTTGAATTTTTCATTTTCTAAGGTATAATGTTTTGATGAAGCCAGAAAAAGTCTTGAACAAATTCGGAAGATTCTTGAAGTCTCAGAGAAGTCTGAAAGAGTCCTAAAAGTTTTGAAGAAGTTGGAGGAGGAAGTCATGATGGGTCAAAAGAGTCTTATTATCGTAGTATTAAATGAATCCAGGAAACCCCTCGGATGGTGTAGGTTTGTACAAGGGCCGAGAAAGGAGAATGTCTCAAGCGGCTCACTATAAGAAAGTCGCTTTAAAAATAAAGTAAAAAGAGGAACGAAGGAAGGAAGAAAAATAGAGAGTAGAAAAAAAGGCAAACTCTTCTTGAGCATACCAGGACAGGACGTTCTCAAAAATTAGTCCCCGGGTCTATATTTTGCTTCTGTTTTATTGCGTTTTTTTTTTTTTTTTTTTTTTAAATTAAGAAATATTTTGATTGAAAAATCGGCAAATGTTCAAATTCTTAAGAAGTTTTGTCGGTGAATGTTTAGTTTAAAAAAAAATATTTGTCGACAAATTTTCGTTCTCCCCCCCCCCCCAAACTGAAAGTCAAGTTTCGCCTCTGTTCAGACAAAACATTGTTTTGCAATATTATTAGCTCGTAGCGTACAACACCATGTAAATTACAATACTTTTATACCGTATTTTTCGCATTCACGCTTGTACAATTGCATTTAAGCAAACCAACCCAACTTACGAGTTCAGCGTGGGGAGTTCCTTCTTCAGAAGACGCATTTCATCCCCCTCTCACCATCCATTTACCATTACCCGCACGCAAGGCCTTTTTTGGTGGGTGTCATACCTCGAACTCGTCATTTTTAAACTATACTGGAACTCACTGTACCACTTGAAAAAATGTAAATAAAACAGAGAATCATTTCAGCGGTGTAGTAAATCAAATCATCAATACCTATGTACCGAATTACCTCAACACAATGAAAACGAAAAAAGCGAAATACCCTCCGTGGTTTGATAAAAAAGGCTGTCGGAGGGACCAGAATAAATAAATGAATAAATAAGTTCCCGCTGCGTACTGCATATTGCATACAGTGAAAAAATTCGGAATTCACGCACATTTGGGAAAAGGCTGCGTCAGACGTGTTATTACATGCATTACAATCAGCGACCATGCGATAAGAGAGAACCAGTATCGTTGGAACTACGCGAGTATAAGCGCGAGTATACTCGCATAGTACCGACGGTAACGACCTACCGGCGGTACCTTTCTCGCAGTTACCTGTTTGTAATCGCGCGCGATTACGTACTCGCAGTTGGCGATTACTTTTGTACCTACTCGCGCAGGACTCTGCTCGGTACACATACAGGGTTAGTCAGTTTGAAACGCAGCATAGGAAAATCCCGTTCGCTGCGTTTTAAAGCGTACTCGGTGCGTTTCTCATTCTTTCTAAAGGATAAAATAATTCTCGGGGATGCGAGGAAAGTGTCCGATGATTTTCGAAAAATTTCATCAACAATTTTTGAAGGAAAAAAATATCCGATAATTTCCGAAGAATCTAACGGAAGTCTTTAGAAAAAATTTCCAATGTTTTCCAAAGAATTTCATTAAAATTCTTCGAGAAAATGTTCCGATTATAAAATATTCGGGGGGGGGGGAACTCCGGTGGTTTTTGAAGAATTTCATCGAAAATCTTCAGGAAAAATGTTCGGGAAAATTCTCCGATGACTTCTAAGGAATTTTATCGAAAATTTTTGGGATAATTTCCGAGAAATCTCTGTTTCCGAAGAATTCTTTCAAAAATCTTCGGGGGAGTTTTCCGATCATTCTTAAGAATTTCACAGGTAATATTCATGGGAAAACTCCGACAGATTTTGAAGAATTTTATCGGCAATCTTCAGGTACAATGTTCTCCGAAGAATTTCATCGAAAACCTACGGGGAAAATCCTCCTGTGACATCTAAGGAATTTTATCGAAAATTTTTGAAGAAAAAAAAACGATAATTTCTGTAAAATCTTCTCAGAAATCTTCAGAAGAAATTTCCAATGTTTTCCAAAAAGTAACATTATAAAATTCGTCCAGAAAATTTCCCGATAATTTTTGAAGAATTTCCTAGGAAATATTCGGAGGAACAGCCGATGGTTTGTAGAGAATTTTATCAAAAACCTTCAGAAAAATGTTCAATAATGTCCGAAGAATTTCATTGTAAATCTTCGGAAAAAATCTCCGATAATTTTTAAAGAATTTCATCAGAAATTTTTAGAAACAGTTTTGATAATTTCTGCATGGTTATGCAGTTTAATGGCCCCAAGTTGGTCGATGGGCACCATGGGGCAGTCAGCCCATAAAATTCGATCAAGTCAATCCAAATTAAACTCAAAAATGTTGAAAGAAAACTTCGGAAAATTTTCTCAAAAAATATCCATCTGTTATTTTAACTACCAAGGTCTGGCGAACGAGGAGAGGCTTTTGGAACTTGAGTATGCTCTTTCACAAGGTAAAATAGATATTGTAGGTCTAGCTGAAACAAAAAGACAAGGGGAAGCTCTTATCAAAAGAAACACTGGAAATTTATTTTACTATTTTGGCTCAACTAAAGGTTATAGGGGGGTGGGTTTTTATATTAATAAACATTTGGTCAACTCAGTTACTGAAATAAAAGGGATATCCGAAAGGATAGCAATATTAAGAATAAAAACAATCAATAATAAAAATATCTCGTTGATACAAGTCTACGCCCCGACTCTGGCAGCACCGAGAGAAGAGACAGATGAATTCTATGAGGTACTAGAAAATTGCTTAAGAATTGATAATGGAGACTACAAAATTGTGATGGGAGACTTTAATGCCAAAGTGGGAAAAAATTCATGTCTAAACCTAGGAGTGGGTCCAGAGGCGGCTGGTGTGACTAATATTAAACGGGTCTAAATTAATCGAATTTTCGAATAAAAATGATCTTAAAATTGCAAATACTTTTTATAATAAAAAACCCCAAGGAAGGTGGACCTGGAAGTCGCCTGATAATAAAACAACAAACGAAATTGACCACTTGCTAACTAGCAATCTAAGCATGATAAACAATATCAAAATAATTCGTAGATTTGCTTTCTCCTCGGATCACAGACCTGGTTTATGTACTGTTGTAATAAAAAATGAGCTCTCAAAAAATCCCCGAAATAAGGGTAAGTCTTATTCCAATAAAATAATCCCGGTTTCCTCCAAAGGCGATGCTGAACAAGTTCTATTAGACTATATTGGCCAGGTCCATTGGAATAACTTGAATAAAGATAACTTTCAGGAAAACTATGATTGGCTGATTTCGTCTCTGGAAAATGTAAGGAACGAATTTGGCATAAATAAAAGTGATATTAGAACGAAACACAAACTTAGCTCAAAAACCAAAAATCTTATAGCCAAGAGATCAGCAATCAAACAAAAAATTAACCTGACTAGAAATGAACAGATTGAATTAATAGAAATTAAAAAACTGATTCAAAAAAGAAATCAGAAATGATATTCAAAAATTTGACCAAGATTTAATCAAAGAAATCATAGAATCGACCTGGTCAACTAGACAGACTAGGAAAGCACTAGCCAAAGGCAAATGGCTTCTTCCCAACGTTAAAAATGAGAGAGGCGAACTAGTTTATGATAGACATACAATTGCTAGAACGGCAACAAAATTTTATAAAAAATTGTATGATGACAACAGAGTTGAGGAGGAGGAAAGTGAAAGTGAGGCTGGGCACTGCGGAGACTCAGTCGTCAGTCCAAAAATTCAGGGGAGGGATGTCGACGGAGCAATTACCTCTTTAAAATCCAATTGTGCACCAGGGCCGGATAAATTAGAAAATTCAACACTAAAAACATTCAAAAAAGCTCTCGTTTTTCCGCTAACGTCAATATTTAACTGCACTCTCTCGCTGGGTCTTGCGCCAGAGCAATGGCATCTCTCTGAAATTATACTCCTTCATAAAAAAGGTGACAGGTCAGATATTAACAATTATCGGCCCATAAGCCTCTCGTCCAATATTTGCAAACTTCTTATGAAAATTCTCAAAAATAAAATTTATCAGATTCTAGATTCACAGCAACCTGCCGAACAGGCTGGTTTTAGGAAAAATTGCAGCACCATTGACCATATTCATACACTAAGTCAAATTTTTGAAAAAGCTAGGGAATTCCAACAAAAAGTAGCAATTATGTTTGTGGATTTTAATAAAGCATTCGATTCGCTATTTCACGATAAAATTTGGCTAGCTCTGAATAACCAAGGGGTTCCTCAGAATATCATTCAAGTCCTGAAAAAACTCTACTCCAAATCAGAAGCAATAATTGGGTTGGAAGGTAACACAGAAAAATTCAAAATCAGGAGGGGGGTTAAACAGGGCGATCCGCTATCACCCAATATATTTAATGCAGTGCTCGAAGAAGTCTTTAGAAAATTTGACTGGGAAGGGATGGGTATCAACATGGGGAAAAACCACATCTTTGGAAAAATTAAATACTTGAACAATCTGCGCTTTGCTGATGACATAGTGCTAATTGGTAAAAATAACGAAGAACTAAAAGCTATGGCAACTGACCTAGCGAGAGAGAGCAAAAAGTGGGGTCTTTCAATAAACTTTGGTAAAACTAAAATCATGACAAATATCAACAATTTCGAGGAAATCAAAATTGAAAACAATATCATTGAAATTACTGAAGAATACACATATTTAGGCCAGAATATGACACTTGAAAATCGTACTAAAAATGAAATTAAAGTGAGGAAAGCTAAGGCTTGGAGAGCCTTTTGGGCCCAAAAAGCCATTCTCAAAGGTAATCTGAAACTAAAATCTAAAATTAACATTTTGGAAAGTACTATTTATCCGGTCCTAACCTATGGGGCGCAAACTTGGACGTGCACAAAAAAGCAAATACAAAAAATAGGAATAACGCAACAAGCAATGTTAAGGAATATTTTGGGTATTAAAATTCAACACAAAATCAATATTTCAGATATTTTTACTAAAACAAATGCAAAAAGTGTAGTTAAAAAAATACAAAATTAAAAACTCAAATATGCAGGGCATGTGGCAAGGCAACCTGAGGACAGATGGAGCAAGATCTCCACGTTTTGGCATCCTAGAAGAGGCAAGCGCAAAGTGGGCAGACCTCCACTGAGATGGGCTGACGGAGTAGTCGCAGTGGCCGGGCCAAGCTGGCCTCAAAAAGCCAAAAACAGAAAACTTTGGATTGGCTTGATCGAAGCTCATACACAGAAATGTGTTACTGGGTGAGGGACAAGTGGATCTCCACTTACCTAAATATTAAATGTTATGTTATAGTAATAGTTAAGATTCGTAGTCCAACCGAGTACAAGAGCAATAAATAAATATAAAAATATGCAGTTTAAAATTCCACCGGAAACTTTTCCCGGATATTTCTTGAGAAATTCTTCAAAAATTATCGGAAAACCCCCCCGAAGAGTTTTAAAGAATTTCTTCGGAAAACATTGGAAATTTTTTCTGAAGATTTCCAGTAAGATCCTTCGGAAATTATCGGAGTTGTTTTTCAACAGTCATGGGGATCTTTTCGAAAATTGGCCAAAAAATTCTTTGATTGAAAAATTTCCAATGCAATTCTTGGGACATTATCGAATTTTTTCAGCAAAAATTTCTGTTGAAAGTTTGTAAAAATCATTAAAAGATTTTCCCCGAAGTTTCGGATGAAATTTCTCGAAGATCTTCCTGAAGATTTTCGATTAAATTTTTCAAAAACTGACGGAGTTCCCCCTCCCCCAATATTTCCTATGAAATACTTCCAAAGTTGTCGGAAAATTTTCTCGAAGTAATTTCTTGTTGGAAAATATTGGAACTTTTCTCAAAAGATTTCCGAAAAAATTCTGCGGGAGATTTTTTATTGAATTGTTCAAGAACTGACGGAGTCCCCCCCCCCTCCCGCGAATTATTTCTTTTGAAATACTTCCAAAGTTATTGGGAGATTTTCCAGAAGTAGTTTTTTATTGGAAAATATTGAAGATTTTCTCAAAAGATTTCCGATAAAATTCTTGGAAATTTTCAGATTTTCTTTCCATCTCCGATGAACTTCCTTTAAAAATCATCCGGGATTTTTCCCGAATTTCTCTACCGATTTCCAGTGAGATTCTTCGGACATTATTGGAATTTTTTTCCAAAAAATTTCTCATGAAATTCCTTAAAGATCATCGAAAATTATTCCTGAAGGGAGGTTAGCTGTATCGAAAATTACCGGAATTTGTTTCCGAAAATTTCCAGTGAAATTCCTCAAAAATCATTGGAAAATTTTCCCAAAGATTTTCGATGAAATTCTTCGAAAATCATTGGAGATTTCCCCCGATGATTATTGAATAAGGAACGCACCTAGTACCCTTCACTAATTCATTGTTTAAAAAAAATAAGAGACGCACCGAGTACGCTTCACTTGTAAACAAGATTTTTCATGCTGCGTTTTAAACTGACTAAGCAGTTCCGTCGTTGCATTGGCTTATCATAATACGAGTGTACGCACCGCGTCGGTCTAGTCACATTAACACGCAGCGAACGGGATTTTCCTATGTTGCGTTTTAAACTGACTAACCCTGTATAATCGTCGTATAGAGCGAGAGCATTTCAAACGACACTTCATTATCAAAGGCGATGATAGCGCGCGGTCGTTGCTCGCGTCGACAAGAAGTGAAACACGCGTATAATTGAAACCGACCAGCAGTCAGTCGATCGGTGGTTACGGTTGCGATATCGAATATATATGCGTCACCGTAATACCGCACCGTGATCCGTGATTACGGTACGACCAAGTACTGTAAGTCAGCAGCAGTGGCAGGCGTATGTACCAGTATTTCGGTATTGGGAACGAGCGGCGTACCTAACTCCAAAACACGTTATAAAGTTACCTTTTCGTTGGCTCGCAATAATTTGCCGAAATTAGCGGGACCGGCATTTAGCAAGGTGGTTTTATTATTGTAGACGAAGGAAACAGACTGCGGTATGTTGTCGGTCGACTGCGTTTTTGAAAGTTCTACCATCTCTTGCATGAATAAGACTCCTTCGTTGGCATCGTTTCTGGACGCGGCCTACGCAGTGAATCGCGATTATTATACAAATATGGGTTGTACTAACTGCCTAGGATATAGCTTTCGTTGTTACAAGACTAGTAATTGTACGTAAAAGAAATACGCGCGACTTTAGTAGGTAAGTAAGTTGTCACGACCGAACCACACGACAGGTTCGAGAACCATCAGTATACGAGTACTTACGGCTACGTAGTTATGAACTAGTTGCATCCTTCCGTCGGACAGCATAGCTACCGTGATGCCCATGTCATTCAGCAACTTGACGTGCTCCTTGTTGTACGACTAGAACAAAAAATATCGGCGGTCGTATTTCAATTTTTCTCATGCCCGCCAAACTCGCGTATTTTATCTTGGCAGTTCTTCCGGACGAATAATATTGTCGTTAATTTACGCCTAAACGTTTCGCTAAGTGATTTTTCGAAATCTGGAGCGCGTAAAATGAAGAAAGAAAGAAGAGACATATCGATACCTGAAACTGAGAAGCGTACAATTTCCGGGCAAATTTTCTCTGCGGACAGATACCCTCGACCATGTTTCTCAAATTCTGCCTCAAGATATGGCCGACGTACTTCTGCAGCACGCACGATCTCGACATATCGTTCTCGTTCTCGTCATCTTCCTGTAGGTTGACATTGTCAGCCGGACGCTGAAGCAGAACGAAAAGTCGGTATCACGAATATTGCAATTTTCTTTCTCGTTTCTTATCGTCGTTCGCGCCAATTTCATTACACTATGTAGATACGGAGTTGTCGTAATGTAGTCAAATCGCGTAGTAATCATCGGTGTCCGCGACCGCCTATCGAGTCACAACCATTCGAACAGCGTATTTTCCTATATTCGTCGCCCGCGTTTCACTCGCACATTTAAAATTCTACGAGAACTTTTTATTTACGCCGTAAGACTATAGCGATATAGCGTCGGGTTAAGTTATTCGTGTCGCTCACAGTGGTGTAATTCGAAGACGCCGACGAATATCGAGATATGGACAGCGGTAGAAAATGAGCTTCCGTCGTGAATAAATAATCGTCCAGATTAATGGTCGTTTCCGATGGATCGGCGAACAGTAGATACAAATACTTGAACGTTTCCGCCAAAACGAACGAGTCCATGCTGAAAGCGTCAACATACCAGTACAGTCACCAGAATGGTCCGACGAGGCGAAACGTTCGATTATTACACTATTAATCTACATTATCGGTAACGTGAGGTATCGTATTCTTACTTATCATTCTTGGCGTGCATCCACGAAGGAACTTACCTATCTTCGTGAGCACCCGTTCGTACATCCTTAACGCTGGCGTAACCGCACGCTACGCGAGCGTACGTTTGTAAGGATCGCAATACGGTTCTTCCAACGTGTAAATAATAATGGTCGCCGGTAGCCCGGTATAAGAAGTACGTTGATTCTAGGAACTCCGGTCTAAGAGGATGCTGTCCCCAGTGAATCTATCGAAACATTTCCGCGTCAAAAATTTTCACGTATAAATCGCGCGAGTGTCCTCTCAGTTTCTTTCGTCGTTATTCACGGAAATAACGGTTCGTATTTTTTTTCCTACGATTCCATCGTTCCTTTTCTGTAAACATTTTCTCTTTCCTCCTTGGTCGATCAGTCAGTCACTCGCTAGCGGACATCAACTTCTCCGGGCACAGCAGAGAACCACCGATAGTAGTAAATAAAGCTGGTTTGGTAACCAGTATGTACCAATTCGAGGTGTATTACGAAAAACAACGCCTAAGAACGTATACGAAAGAGCGAAAAGAACGATAAGACTAGAAATTAGATTTCCGATATGAATTTCCCAGTACGTGTCAACGACTACCAACTGACTAAAATTGTGATAACCCACCGCGAAGTATTAACAAAATTAACCGGATCCGAGAACGGAACAGAATGCTTCCCCGCGAATACAAATTTAACGAAAATTCTACACATTTTCGCGTACCCGAGCCAAATAACAAAAATAATAAACTAGACGTTACGTTTATTTCCGGTAGATTAAGAACCAGGACAGGAATGTGTCATCGTCCCGGCCCAAGTCCGCTTTCCACAATTCAGGGATTTTGTTTCTCACGCAAAAACTTGCGAGTAAATATTTAAATCGTAGAATAATATGTAATAATATAACAATAATGAGAATAGCAAATTTTACGTTCACTACCTGAAAATCTGTGGTAAATGCTTCGGGAATAAATTTATGTCTTTGCATTACTTGATACAGCATTTCGTGCGTTTCAATGGCCGGCTTCAAATCACCTTTCAAAACCTATACGAAAGCAGTACGGTATTAGAAAAAATTCGTAAAAGTTGTTCTAGTTCGTTTTTCGGAATCGTATTGGGAGGGGCCATAGAAAGTCGTCGCTTTTGTAGCGATGATTGCATTTTGAAAAATGTCACTACGCAGATAAAAAAAATATTTAAAAATCCAAAAAAAAAAAAAGGATTAAAATTATACCTGAAGCCCGGGCCAAAAAGCTAGTAAAGCGTCCATAAAATTTTTCGAAATCGTGTTCGGTTTATGCATATGTACGTCTAAAAGCATAGGTCCTTGGCTGATATACGTCATAACGGCCGAATAATGCTATGACAGATAAAATAGATACACGAATGAGTAGGCAGTTAAGAATAAATACATACCTAAACACTCAAAAGAAAACATTGAAAAACAAAAATATCTACCGTCCCAAACAACTAAATAATTTAAAAATAGATGAACAAATTGATAAATCGAAAGCGTAACGAGTAACGTTAAATAATAAATTCTTCGATATAAATAGTACTGGCTTAGAAGCAAGCGAAGATGTCGAACTCGATAGATTTTTATCAGTTTTGATTTTCGGTTTTTCTTCTTCCACCGTAAATTTCATCGAATTCGGTGTTTCCTTCTTTCACTTTTAATGTTTACAGGTTTTTAGAGTTTCGGTTTCAAGTTCAGGTTCAGGTTTCGGTGATTCGAGTTCATATTTCTTCGACTTTGAACGCAAAAAATTCTACGACAATGAAATTGGAACCCGAATTCGAACAAGTATAAATTTTTTCGGGATTAGGTTTCGGTTTAAGTAGGTAACCTTTTGAAAAAACATTTCGGAATTTTCCACGAGGCATTGATTTTGTTAAACCCCAGTAGCGAAGGGTCCTGTCCCTTCGGGGCACCCTGTTTCCAAAACTCGAGATGTTTTTTTTGTTTTTTTTTTGTGGTAAACCCTTTAAAATCTATGCCAGAAATACTCGAAGCGTGCCCATACGTTTTTAAGCTGATTACTATTTTAGAATTATTCGCTACTTCTCCGAATGAGGGAAGGCAGCAGATCAGGATCATTCCGTGTACCTTCCTTTTATGTACGAATGTGGAACCCTTACTAGGAAAATAAAATAGCGCGAATGAATTAAAAGATCCGGAACCCGAATTCGAAAATTTACACTTTTCAAATGAATAAAATAATTAAAAAAAAAAGATTTAAAAAAAAGAGAGAGACAGACGGACAGAAAAAAGAACTTATACGATTTTTTCCTACAGTTTCCGGATATAGAGGGCGTTCAAGCTGGAAAAATTTTGATTTCTCTCCTTCCTCCAACAATTTTTTAGCTTTGGGACACCCTTATCTGAAAGATGGGCATCTTATACAAGCAGTATTACATACAACTCGGGTAAATGGATATTTAGTAAGAGTGAAAAACGTACTGTGTTGAAACGCCTCAGATACTTCTCGTCGGATAGAAGAATATACGCTTTCAAGCAATACTCGTAATACGAATCGATGCCAGCACCGACTCCAGCATCTCTCCGGATCCAGTCGCCAGAATGCACATTCAAAATGGTGCCCATCAAGTTGGACGTGCGGTGCCTCAAATTCCACAATTCATCCATGGCTTTATGCGCCTTTTCCTACACAACGTAATATACACGAACATACTACAAATGAAACGAAATGAAAAGAAGGACCAGACACGTAAATCAGAAACGAAAATATTAAACGCGCAGAAAATAGAACCATTCCCCTCTTTCCTTCGGTAAGAATAAATAACCGAACGAATTAATAACTAATAACTTAAATAAATGAAAAAGAACAGGTTGCGCGATACGACGAAATTTCTGAAAAATTACGAAAGAGTACGCGGGTGCGAACAAATTTTCGGAAACTAACTTCAAAAATTGATTCTCCCGTCAGTCTAGATAAGGCAGCCATTTCCAATATCATGGTACCGGCGCACGCTGTGCACGTATCACGCGTCAACTCGAGGAAATCTCGCTTTGTACCGTACTTCAAATTTACCTGCAACCGAGATCAAACGATGTCGATAGAGCGTATAAATTTAAACCTCGCAGTAACGAACGAGACCAGCGAAGAACTCGCGCGTGTATGTGGGTGTGTGTTTGTGTGTAGTACTGCTGGAGTCGATTGTCGACATAGCGAGTACATATATTTATGTACACATCTCAAGCAGAAACGGTCCTAAATGTAACGTCAACGCGCTCACCCTGCCGTACGGAATTCCAGTGGTCGTATTAAATGCCGGTAACAATCGATAGCCTAAATCTTTGGCCATATCTAAAAGTTCGCCATCGTACCACGTCATTCTATCATGTTTTAATTTCAGTACGACGCTCAGTACGTGAGCCGAAAGCAAACCGCTAAAACAAAATAAAAATAAAATAAGACATGTAATCGAAATAAATACGATCGTTTGGAAGTACGGTAGCTCCGTTAATTTTCGAGCAATAGCAGCTATGGAGTCGGAATAATATTTTAGAAAATCTGAAATTTATCGGAAGTTAAAGTCTGGTCCAGTTAAGAAACATAATTTGCAACCCGTTGCATTACACATCGGAAATGGGCACTATGAAGTTGGAGGGAAAGGACGAGTTCAAGAACACGTAATCAGCGCCGTGAAAAAATTATGTTTCTTAACTGAACTAGACTTTACTCGCATCGCATTTAATTTTTAAAAAGTAAGCGAGAATTTTGTCGAGTTTACCCTACATGCCGACTCGCTGCACTCGTTCATACCGAGCGAGACTGCAACTGGCTAAGCTGAACTTACCCGATAACACGGATGTTTGTCTCGAATACAGATACGACAACATCCGTATCGAAAGTTACGTCGTTAATTACCAATTTCACGGCTCGTTCGAATTCGGAAAAATCACCCAGAATGACTAACGTATCCAACGAATCGATTAATGTCAGTGAAAAACTGCAACAGACCATCGTCGTCTTAATAGAACGCGTTTAGGTATTTAACTGAACGACAGGTAGCCTAGCTGGAGCTGTTCGTATCAGTATTTTCACGAGTGTGTAACACTAACACACATACACGCACAATCAAAGGTGAAGAAACGCCGCGTGTTTCAAAGAGCAAAAATAGCAATTTCCTGATCGTATTTTCTCATATTTACCAATACGTCTCGTTCGCACCGCTGTTATTATTTTATAATTATTCGTTTTTTTAAAGTAGCTCATTCCCATCGCACAGTCTAGCTTTCAAGCGTCCCTCAACTCGCCTTCGAGTTCAAGCATACATACCGGTGCGCTACGTTTCTACATTAGGCCGTTATCTCTATACCAGACGAGATATCATACCCATACCTGTGCCTGTAATTGAATGTACACGCGAATTTTATCTACGTACGCGTGTGGTACAAACGATTTGATCGACAGTTTGCATTTCGAAAATGTTTGGGGAATACTATTAGTAGTTGTCCAACTTGAATTTATTATTTATTGTAATCGCGCACATCAATCTTCAAATAAACCAGGAACAGAACTCGCAGCTCGATAACTCACTTTCCAAGAGCTTCGTCAACGTTTCCTCGACTAGGTTGGCTGTGCCGGTATCGACCTTTGCAACTCAACGGCATTAATTCGTCAGCCGGATAAGCGTTATTCTACAACGAACAAACGAAAACAGAAGAATTTCAGATCGTACTTAGGTCGAACGTAGAAGCGTATAAAAGTCAGTCAGCTTCGACACGGCGTTCGATCAGGTACTATCTACTTAAAAAGTAAAAGTAACCCGAAGCGAGTTGGCGAATAGTTACTATCGACATCGTAAATCGTATTACTATTTACCATGTAAGCGTTGTAGGCGTGATAAAACATTTCCGCTGCTTCGTTCCTGAAACATCGTTTAAAGAAAGAAGACAAATGAGTAAATTAAAAAAATAAATATATAAATATTAACGTTACATGAGAAACATGGACCATTCCCGGGTACGAAGAAATATCCGCGATGAATAGGAATCTGTTCACGTCATCGTTATCTGTAATTTCTACGTCGAAACGTTATATTTTTCGCGTATTACATACTACGTCAACGTCACTCCGATTAAACGGGTGTAACACTCACTTCAGCAGAACACGTTCGTCTTTCGACATATAGGTTTCCGTAGAGTTTTCTGCGAGGAAAAACGAATTTGATTCCAACATACATAGTAAATTGAGCAATCCTAACGATATAATTTTCGCTAAACGAGCCATTTTACACGCAGGGTGATTATGAAATGCGGAAAAGCGGCGGAGCCTGGTTCGACGATGAATATGCGACGGTATCAATTATCAGAATATCATAGCGAATGAATTTTCAAACCAACGGGGCATCAGTTGCAGTATAAATGCGGGCATCAACTCATTAGAGCGAAATGTTTTACCGAGAGAGACGGGGTAGTGATCCTTGAAGATGAAAAGGAATGATAACACGGAAAACACATAGTTAACTGCTTTTTCTTAATACTGGACCGAAATTTTACAATTTGTAAAGTAATCGAATCAGTTCGATGGTGAACTGCATCGAATGAAAACGAAATTATACTGTCGCTGTGACTGCTACAATTATTATTATTAACTTCTCAGAAATCGACACGAAACTACTTCGCAAATCCCATTACTTCACCTTATTGCACTGTTCAAATTATCAGAACTCAGAAGTTTAATACAACCTTAATACAACAATTATTATTTCCACATAAGATTTTCTTATCAATACATCAATAGCGGAAGATTCCATACTCCTGCGCACTCCTCCTGAATGATCGAGGCTGATACGCTGATACCTACGTGTTTCATCGTTTCGCAGGGATGGGCAAATTCGTTTGTAAATAAAATCGATTCACAATTCGCGATTCGCCACAAGAAAATTGAATCGATTCGCTATTTGCGATTCTCTACTGTTCTCTACAATCTTAGCACCATATAGTATATGGTGCTAAGTCTACAATCTACAATGAAGTCGAACCGATTCGCTAATTCTTCAATTTGCGATTCGTTTTTTTTTTGTTTCTTCAATATTGCTTGATTTTTGATAATTTGATAAGGAAGTACAATCCTACGATCTACAATCTATAAACCAAACTACAAACAAATACACTGAACTACCAATAATGGAAACTTGAGCGCTTTTTTGGACCATGGCTACTAGCGGTAGGGCTCTATAGTTTCACCTGGGTATACTAAGCCGCCATTTTGGTTCATACTGCGCCCGTGGATGCCGAATCCGACTATGCGGAGCGTAACGCGTAGTCAATTCGGCATCGACGGGCGCAGTACGAACCAAAATGGTGGCTTAGTATACCCAGGTGAAACTATAGAGCCCTACTAGCGGCAGGGATTGGTACTACACGTATTTCACTTTTCATTCATTCATTTACTGTATGTTGTGATTGTGATTACCAAAGTCATATAGATACACCAAGTCGTTCGACTCTCCATTTAATCAATGTTAAACTTTGTATGTTACGATAATTTATCCCGATAGCAGCGCTGGCAGCGTTCGACTGTCGTGAAATCAATGTAAACGTTGGGAGCCCTAACAAGGTTTTGCGTTTATCTCAATAACGGTCGAGTTTTATGAAAAAGTGAAAAGAACAAAATTTATTCTACCTGTTATTTTCTATCAGGTAAGATCAGTTTCAAAATTTTACCCATAAAAATTTCGAATTTACTCGCATTTGATGGGAAATTCTAAGGTGAACAAATTTAGCTCTTTCCAATTCTTCATCAAAATTGATAGTTTTTGAGCTAATCCGCAAAAACGTTAAAATGTCCATATAAGCGCAATGCAAACCAAGGAGTTCAGCGATAGCAGCGCGCTGGCATGACGGCAGAACGCGGAAACGCGCTAGTCGTCTAACTTGGTGTATCTATATGACTTTGGTGATTACATTACGTGTTGGTGAACACAGTTAAATTATTATAGTAACAATCCCTGCCGCTAGGTGCTGGGTCTAACAGCGCTCAATGTATTTTAAATGGAGTTTCCGGTATTGGTATTTCAGTGTATTTGCTAGATTGTTACAAAGTACAAAGATGTGATAATTAAAGACCGGAAAAATATTATGCACTCTAAATCTCAAAATATGATCATATAATATGCATTTTGAGTAGCTGAAATATGCAGTATGCACTCAGACCTCTAAAATATGCAAAATATGCATTATTACTAAATTAGTTTCAGTTTATCAATACGGATGTCATTGTACAGGATTTTTGAGGAAGAAGGAAATCAATCTATGACGTCACACAGTGCTACTTTGGCGGCCCAATGATGGATACTTTTGCTAACAGTAACTCACTGTGTTGACGTCATGGCACATGGAACGCCGCAAAAAAATAAAAAAGTTTTCAAATTATTATGTACAAGGTTCGAACAATCTAGATAAAAATATGAATACCTAATAGTGTTGTCATTTCAGTAACAAAACATAAATGTTGGAAATATGCTGAAAAATAGCGAAAATTGGCTGAGATGTGACGAAATATGCATTCTGGACCATGAAAATATGCAAAAATATGCATTTTAAAGGACAATATGCAAAATGAAATGGGGCTCATTTTACAGGGAATTTTATGAATTGTAAAAATAATATGAAATAAGCTCTATGAAAGTTATAGAAATTTATATGCAACTTCATACTTTTCTAGTCTTTAGTGATAATGATAAACACAGAACACTGATTGCTGATTTCATCTTCAGCCATTCCACACTCCACAGCCACACACGCCGTCGAATTTCGATTCGAATCCTACAATTCATTGAAAAGGAATAGATTCACGATTCCAATTTGCAGAAATTTTTGGCGAATCGATTCGCGATTCCGATTCGTTAAATTTCATTCGAATGGATCTGCGATTCGCGATTCGTCTAAAATCAAATCGATTTGCGAATCAATTTGCAAAAGAATCAATTCACTGCCTGTCCCTGGTTTCAACACGGGATCGGGCCTAGTGATGTTAAAAGGAGCTCCTCCTCCGGAGTTTATCCGGATTTTTTCGGCCAAGAACCACATCCGGAGCTTAAAAACCGCTACCGGAGAAAATCCGGATTATCAATCAAAATTCCGAAAAAGCTCCGAAGCCCAAAAAAAAAAATTGAAAAATTTACGCGAATCTTGGTTTTGTCTCTTGTGATTAATTGATTTGCGTTCTGTGTTCTGTGAAATTGATGTGCAGATAAAGACAAAGAATGAAGTTCGATGCGGATATTTGCTGGAGCTTTGGAAAAAGTCCGGATATCTACTGGAGCTCCGGAAAAAATTCGGATATCCGACGGAGCTCCGATGAGGCTTTGTTCACAACGGAGCTCCTCACAACGGAGCTCCGGTCCGAGCTCCTGAGAACGTTCGAGCTGCTCCGGATGTTAGAAACCAGGGATGGCAAACGAAACGAAACAAAATAACGATTGATTTTTGTCTAGAATATTGAAACGAAATAACGAAACAAAAAAAAAACGTTTCGTTTGCCATCCCTAGTTTTCTCATTTGTGATTTTTAGGATCGGCTACTAGTAGCCGAGCCTATTGCAACCACTTTCTAGGGTCGGGTACTAGTAGCCGAGCCTACTGTAATCGAAATTTCATTTCTTTTCCCGGGTGAGTTGAGTCAGGGTGAGTTCAGTAAATAGCAGGGATGGCAAACAAACAAAACGAAATAACAAAAGTACGAAATAACGATTGATTTTGTCAAAAATATTGAAACGAAATAACGAAACGAAAAAAAAAACGGTTTTGTTTGCCATCCCTGTTAGAAACTACAACTGGAGCAGTATTCTTGAAAAGTTGTTACGATAACCACTCATAACAACTAGTCCCAAGGTGGTGTTATGAGTGGTTATGAGATGTTATCCAACATTGCGGTAAATGGGTAACAACTCATAACAACTTTTTTATAACACCTGTTGTTATCATAACATCGCATAACAACTTTTCAAGAATAGTGGTCCTGGAATGCATCCGGATGTGAAAAACTCCGCTCCGTTAACATCCCTAATCCCTGTGCAACTAACATAAATGTAACTGATAAATTAGATCCTGCTTCACTGTTGTTGTTGTTTGCTTTATCAGTAACAAGGATAAAGCCACTTATAAAGATGAGTACTCGCATACGCCATTCTGGAGCCCATCGATGCCGAATTGACTACGCCCACATTCCACATAGTCGGTCTCGACATCCACGGGCATGATGGGCTCCAAAATGGTGTATGCGAGTACCTGCGTTTATAAGGCTCTAATAACGATACTAGCGCGCCACCGCCTTGGAAAGTTCCTACTACTATGGTCTAATCACTAATCACTAGTAATCGCTAATCAGGTTAAATCCTGTTTCAAATTGCTGTGAGAAGTGCAGTCGAAGTGTCGAAGTTGATACCGTGAAATTTAAACGTAATGTCGCTAATGAGCCATTTTGATGAAAAGAGTGGTATTATCAGTTTTCCCACCGAATGGGGCCAGTGGTGGCAAAATATAGATGAAATTCACATTGAGATAACCGAATTAACTAATATAAAATCGAAAGATGTATCGGTAATCATCACTTCGAACAGTATCAAATGCGTCATTCGAGGTACTGTTATACTCGAGGTAAAGAGTCCGTTCACCTTCACATTTTTGATTTTTATGTACTCGTTAACGCGTAGTTATTACGCTCGGCTATTTCGTTTTATTTTTCTAAGTACGTTCAGAAATAATACCCGAACACTCGCAAATTATTTGGAAGTTGAATTATTGGTTAAATTACAGATTAGGGCCACCTCACCGATCTCCGTTGATTTTGAATACGGATGCTGTTAAGCGTAACGGAACCAATTAACAAAATCTGTTTTTTGAGAACACGTGATTCGAAGTTCGAGAGCCATGTCGAAACTATATGACATAGCATTTACTGATAAGCTTTTTTCAAAGTGAGTACACATTTTTGAATCGGGGACCCAGTTTAGAAAAGTTCTACTTTCTACGCTCTTTCCAACGATACTAATAAACTCATTTTGTCAACCAATGTCGGTTGGTTCTGTTACTCTTAACAGCGTCCATATGTACACTACAAATGCAACGGGAGGAGGTCGCACCAATTACTCATTCTCCACCATCGGGGATAAATGCTGGTTTTCACGAACGTACTCAGCGTAGAGTGGCCTTAAATTCGGTAAATAATGTGTTGATCTAGGTCTGTTGATTGAAATGTTCACGAAATATTAGGAAATTGAAAGTGCGGGGTTAGTGAATAATCGCCGTCGATTGCCGGTAGTATCTTTTAGTTACCAAAATTGACATTTGAGGTTGCTCTTTTATCTTCAGCTGTGTAGAAGATCGCCGGCCAACTGTACTTGCATTAAATTTTAATGTAGTTATTATATTTCGGACGATAATTCTCGTAACCGTAGGCGACTTGCTCGTTTAATTCAACTTTTGCGTGAAACCTGAGAAAGACAACATACACGAGTGTTCTATGTTCAGGGTGACCTGTTTCGTAATGTGCATGCCGACGAAGCTGTTTGGACGATAGAAGACCAGGGTACATTACTCAACATCGTGCTACCAAAGGCCGACTATACGAAACAAGAAATTATATGGGAAGCCTTATTGGCGGATAATCGATACCAACCTGATCCTGTAACTTTGCGTGAAATGAGGAAGAAACTCGACTTAGAATTTTTTCAAATCGAAGTGAGTATTTTTACTGAATATGGAAATAGAATGAGCATTCAAATTCTGAAAAACCGGCGATATATTTGAATACCGATAGTGCCAGTTTCCACTTGGATAACGTTCAGCAAAATTCCTCATATACGGCATATGATTCACCCCCCCCCCCATCTCTCGGCAATACCTACTGCGTAGGCCAAATAACACAATAACACGATCAGAACTAGAGCACTTTTCAGATTACGTTTTGTTTTATCAATACCAGTGTAGGAAGTTGGCTTGGCGCAACAACACCAGAATGCGGAGAAGCCGGAAGTTTTTGCAGTTTTAGGATAAATTTGAGAAGCCAGATGTTGGAAGCTGAAAAACTTAAGCAAACACCCTCTTACTACCTCGCTATCTGCGAGGTAGCTTGTTCGTTAAAATGTCACTCAGGTCAAGTGTAGACCTGTGCGCCAATAGCACATTCATCGGCGGCGGCGATCGGACCTGGGTTTCAAGGCGTGGCGGCGCGCTGACGATCTTCCTTCGACGGCGGCGTTCATCAGTTGTAACACTAAAACCAAGCATCAAGTCCTCAAGTCATTCGGTGCACCTGTCACTGCTGCTATTAGTACTACGTAAGTACATATACGCCGATCATATGTATCGGCAGCGCGGTGCGGCGGCGCGCCGATCACGCTGAGCTGAGATTTCAGCGTGGCGTTAGAACAGATTCTGCGGCGGCGGCGTGGCGCACAGGTCTAGTCAAGTGTGCATGAGACACACGAAATAATGCCTCCAAAAAGGAGTATTTTCCTGAATTTTACTACCATGACGACATGGTCGAGTGAAGTCGCATTTTACCGTGTTCAGGGTTGCCAGATTGGGTCCTTTCAAAAAAGTTTGGTTCTTTTTTTGGTCTCTTTCTTTTTTTTTGGGTCCTTTTGGTCCGCAAATAATCTTCTAGAAATCGATCGATATTTGAAAAATAATCCATAAATAAGGAATTGGAGGTTCATTTTCACAAATGAATAACTTTCATCGTTTCAAAACATGCCAACCTTGTTCATGTGCTGGTAGGGCAGTACAGTTTCACCCGGGGATACCAAACCGCCATATGTGTGCAACTTTGGCCCTTTGAAAGAAAATCGGCTGACCGGTAAACACCGCATCACACCACGTAACCAACTTTCATTCATTTCATGGACGGAAGTTGCAACAATATGGCGGCCCGGTATAACCGGGTGAAAGTATACTGCCAGTGCTGGTCATCATTACCTTCGAGTGCGAATTTTAGAGTCAAAAGTTCAACCAAAGTGGAATGTAAATTTCGCAATACTTATTTACTGTTACCTATTCTTAGATTGAGACGAAATTGTTCATTTGTTATTTTTTTGTCTTATTCGATTTTGAATTCTATTTCATAAATTCGATTAAATTGGGATCTCAATTCTTCATCGTTCAATTACTGGTAGGTGCCTATTCAAGATGGCTAGGGAAAAGGTAGTATGTCATATTTCATTTTCTCTCAGAAAAT
The DNA here is from genome assembly GCA_031841125.1 of Acanthococcus lagerstroemiae. NCBI lineage: Eukaryota > Metazoa > Arthropoda > Insecta > Hemiptera > Eriococcidae > Acanthococcus > Acanthococcus lagerstroemiae. The sequence goes on along the minus strand of CM063114.1, from coordinate 34,681,054 downwards.
CATCTATTTATGGGAAAGTCAAGTATTGACTGTGTCCGGGCAGGGCTACTAAGGTCAGAAAACTAAAATGTGACATGCTGCCTTTTCCCTTTAAGTCATCGCGTAAGTTGGGAGAGTTCGAAAGCAAATGCTGCGAGCATCGAGCGAAGCGAGATGCGAGCTTGCTTAAAGAACTGTTTTGCCCCTAAAAAAATTCGAGAGTGGTACGATTCAGCGTCGCTCATCTGGCAACTCTGCGTGTTTTTCGCCAATCTCTGGGTAAGATGTCGGTAAACATTGGGCAAATTCGTGTTACCTGGATGATTACTCTCAATCTGAAATAATCAATATACTACTTATTAGCGGACAGAATTCCCGTTGACTGTAATTAATATTTTACTTACAATATCCACGCATCTAATCGTAACGCTGAATACGAAATACAGCGTTTCATTCAGCTCCCTTGGTTTTTCTTGTTCCCCTCAGAAAAGCGCGCAATATGTTCTCTACTCTACGAAACATAAAATATAATATATGTTATGCAAAATCTAGAAGCGTAAAAAATCATCAGCAAAAGTGCCGTCCTACACGGAAATCAAACTTTTTTCATCTGTATCTTTGATACGACGTTTATCTACTTGAAAAACGTAATACAGTACAACCCTGATTGGATTGTCCGAACTAATTGGAGAATTGGGTACTCCGCATAATCAAAAGTGCGGATAGGTAATACGGACTTTTTTTTTTTCTTTTCTTTAGCTTCAACGTAGCGTTCTAAATTCATGGTGTAAGTCAAAACATGGTGAACTATAGTAGAAACTGGATACGTGGGATTGTACTGTACTTCATTCAGTACGTCGAATTTGTTCAGAGGAGCGTGAGAATTGTACGAGCGAATTTTTGGCATCCATTTCCGGATAATACGGAACTTTGGATAATAGGGAACGGTTCTGGGAACTTCAGATAATACAGCAATTCGAATGGAAGCGGGGTTTTCCTTTAATACACGAAGTTATGCTCGACTGGGAATTATCGTCCTTTACAAATCTGAAATCAAGAAATACCTTTTGGAAAGACTAAACGTTGCTGAATCTGGATAGTTAGCGCTGATGTCTGCTCACCGTAATCCATCTTATTGCCTTCACCAATGGCAGAAAAAAGTTTTCAAGAAACTTATCTGTATCTGACTCGAAGAAAATGATTTCCTCTCGTTCCGTCACTGAAAAAATACGAATTTTGATGCTCGGGTGGTTTTAGGTAGAGGTTTAGAAACGCCGCATATTTCAAATGATGATACTCGGTACACTCGCGTATTTTTGAAAATGAACTGCGTACGAGGCGCCCAGACTAACACTAACGTGACAATCAACAAGTAAGAACTAGGGATTGACTTTACCTGCAGTTTACAAAAATGAGCGATCTTTTATCGGTATTTTCCCGTTGCCGCGTCAAGTTACCGGTTAATCCCTACAGAGTGACCTTACCGGTGATTTTCAAAATTTTCGGTAATTTACGGACCAATCTCTAGTTAGAAACCCGTCTATGGCACTCTTACACCACAAGCGTTGGATGAGGCGAGTTGAGTGTTGGTTATGGAGGGCGGGCGTATCGCGCACATGTGTATTTCTCAGATTTACGCCACATCCGCGCGTACGAATCTGCAAATACGCGTCGAATTTTGGGACCGGAGTTGATGCGCCCTTCCATAGATTACCGCGCCGATCGTGTACAACTCGTAGTTCGTGGCACCGCACTGTTTTCGTCTATCTGCAATCTAAAATCAATGAACTTCGTGTTCGAATTATCTTAGATGGCACGTACTCATTGTTACGCTATTTGATCATCATTTATACCAAATAATACGCGGTGAGGAGTAAGAAAACCAGTTTCACGAGCATTTTCTTCTCGTTTTGTCGAACATTTTCGCGTACGATTTTTCGCGTCTTCCTTCACCCACCTTAATTTCAAAAATTTTCTCTCGTCTCGTTCACCAGCGGATCTCATTTGTCGAGTATCCGATTCATTATTTGGCGTCCTTTGAACGAGGAGAGCGAGAGAGGGGCAACATAGAACGTGCCTGCTGTTCTCCCGACGAATTTTCGTGTCGCAAATCAGCTGAAATGCGGCTCTTGGTTTACACGCGTTTGAAAATACGGTCGAACGTACGCACGGGTGCGAGCAATATACCTACTCTTGATATTACGAATACCACACGACGATTACGACCTATGTCCTGTCATCTCCCAACTTTCTGCAATTCATACGTACTCGAACATGTACTTAATCGTCGTTCGCGATTCCCCGTCCGTTTACCTGTCTTAAGTAGGTATCCGACTTATGTGTGTATATTTATACGAAATACACGTAGGTACTCGTGAGATGTCCCGTGTACCGTATCCATGTGGATAGGTAGATAGCTGCTGACTGGTGGATACACACTAAATACGCGTACAGCAATCGGCTTATACGCCAAATACGCTTATTATACGCCATATGTTAAATACGGCACAGGACATGGCAATGGCTAGATGGTCACTGATGGTAAGACGGCACAGGCCCTACTAACTAACTAGTTTAATTAGATAATAATACTCCGACAGTAATTAAATATGCTCGCGAAAGATAAAATATCGATACATACGTATAAGTATTACATATTTTACAATTCTCGTATTCCATTTTATTTTTATTTTTCATTTTATTCGGTTTCTAGTTATTGAATCGTCATTGTTAAACACGACTAAAATAGCGTAGGCTGTTAGACGCGCGTAGGTAGAGGTGTAATGTTGGAATTAAGAAATGCCTACCAGCTCTCGCTGGAATGTAACCCACGCGTTACCTTCTACTAGCTACTTGTAGTGGCACCAGTAGTCAATTATTTTCCGCTCTTATTTGATAGATCACGAATTACCGTCTACTACCGTACACCTAGGTACCGTACTCGTTCATTCGTAAATACGTTAGATCTAAGTTGGTAGTATTATTTTACGTAATGAACAGCCAATGACTGCTTTGCATCGCACGTCCGCGTCGACGTACGAGTATGATTTCTTTTTCCTTTTCGGCGGATATCCGAAATTTCGATGGAGCCAGTATCACCGAATATCTGGCGCTTACTACATATACTTGACCCGAATCGACTCGTACTTATCTTACGTGTAATTTGTATTACAATTTTGTTACAGAACCCCGGTTTTGACTTTAGCTCCGCTAAGCTTGCGTGATCATTCGACGAGACCAGGACACTCACTACTGTCATGTTGATATGTAACAACGAACACCAGAAACAAATAAAAAATCGCATTTTCCTAGCTCGATTCGATTTTTCGTTTCTCGTTCATTGACTCGTGCACCTGTTGGCCAACCAGAAATAAGCCTCGCGGCAACAGTTCCGCCGCTGTCGTTAAGTTACGCGTTCGTATTTAAAATAAGAGAACGTCGAAAGAGGCATAAAAAGAATCGTTAGGAAAATACATATTAAATAATGTTTGTAAAGGCCCAGCTCATCCAAAAGTTAAAATTTAATATAAAATTCTCGAAAAATTAAGACGACAAATGACACTCTTCTAAAACGTGTACGTTCGTCAGCAGTGGTCACCCAGAGAATTCGTCGAGACACCATGACTACAAACGAGTAGGTAAGTAAAATACAAATTACCGCTAACATAATAATTGACTTCCACGCCAAGTCGCTTTTCTCACACAATTTGGAGAGAAAGAAAGGCTAGACCGATTTTGACCAGATTTAAAATATTGAATTCTGAGACTTTGTTTTTAAGGTTAAATTTGGTTCTGTATTTTTCACGTGCTCGACTGTTAAGAGAAAATCAAAACGCTAAAAGAAAAAAGTAAAATTGTTCAATTTTTTTCACATTTACTTCTCTGGGGTATAGGGGTAAAAACTTACGGAATGACGCTGCTCAAAATTGCACAAAAATTAGCCAGAGATGTATAAACAATCGTGATACGGTTACAATTGAGAAATAATTAATGATGTCGATGTGATACGTCTTAGAAGTGAAGGAAACCGCACTATTGTTCTTGTTAAAATACGCTACCAAACTCAATAATGTTCGAAAAAGAATAGCGTTACAGTCGGGAAACTAAGGCATATTATCGTTGATACCTATCACTGTACCAATTCAAGCATTCTCACCTCAACGTTTCGAATCTACAGATTTCAATATTACATAGCTTCATAAAAAAAGATGAATCAGAATGTTTGTTCAGCGGCGGTAAGTGAAATTCTGATTTGGTAACATGCTGACCACATTTCACAACAGCCGTCAGCTGTGAACAGATCGATACACTCTCGAGTAAGTATAAAAGAACTACTCTACCTTTAAGAGTTTTGCGGATTTCCGAAAATATTTAATTCAGTTCTAATCGATTTGGCCTACAACAGCGTGTAAAATTGCAACGGTTCATCAAAAATAGCATTTACTCGTTTGATAGTTCCCTGTCAGTCTTCTTTAGATTTTAATGGTTCTCAAAATACTCTTTAACAGCCGATTCGTAAATCGATTCTTAAAAATAAACGAATCGAATCAGTCGGTAGTCGTTCAACATCTTGCCCGCTCTTAGCAACCATTCGTTAATGAAATTCGCACGACATTAATAACACTACACAATAGCGTAAAAAATAATGGGATAATATTATACGATCTAAACTATAATTATTTTGAATGCGATGGCGTGAGCAATTTTTCTCGAGAAGCTCGCTCTTCCGATGTTCAAAATTAAAATTTTATCAAAATTTTCACTTTTTATTCCTTTTTGTCGTTCATGAATAGCAACACAGATAGTGTTAACAATACTGAAGGCGCATACTTGTTTGATCAGTGGTATCATGTTGATGATACTAAAATTCATATTTAAGACATATAGGATAGGAAAATAAATAATGAACGATAATCGAGAAAATTAACATCGGCATTAAATTCCTCGTTGAAGATACACATAAGTAGAATCAAAGTAGAATCATATATTCTCATATCATTATTATTATTATTTTTTAAATCTCAAATTGTTGCAGACCTAATGTAACATAACGTTGTGCAACACTATCCGTGTAGCTCCTTTTCAAGTGGCATAGTGTAGGCCTACAGTAAAACATTGTGGCATTTAAAAAATTTCGGAGATGAACCAATGAATATTATAGGTTAGTACCAAGTACAATATTACGACAAAATGATTATGGAAAACTGGTTAACCGACCAGCAACAGGCGCACACACCAAACAGTAGAACTACATATATTGTTAAAAGACATATTCGAGGGGAAACCAAAGTATTTTTCAACTTTCTAATTTCGGCAACAAATAAATAAACTGGTATGTAACAAAATCGTAGTGATCGCAGATAACTTCGAAAAAGAATGAAATGAGAAAAAAAAAAAGAAGTACATTCGATGATTCAACTAGAAAAATACGCGCCGATTAAACGTGAATTTGAAAGGAAACGATAACATCTATCTTCGTCTGAAACGTAAAATCGAAAAATAATAAATGTAAGTAGTTCGGAAGAAGAGCTTGAGAAACGAAAACTCGAGCGTGCAGTACTTACCGATTAGATTGAAATTCAATTTACGGCTGAATCGGCATTCGTGTTAGGCATCGTCAACTTTTACGTCAGTTGTTGGGTTACTATTCCGAAAATAGGTACCTAAGCTTAAAATTATCAACAAACTAAGATGAAGGCGCACTCGACCCTTAACGGTAGGTCTAGGCACCTTACTGCGAGCACTACGCAGTTATACATACACGCGTAATATACTATGTATAATACATACGTGTGTGCCTGTGTATGTAGCTCCTGCGGGTTGGGTGATTTAGATACATTCGATGTTTTTCCGAAACTATATTTTATCGAAGGGTCATCAAGCGTAGCTGATTTTCGAACTATAAAATTATAGTTAGTTTCCCTAGAATGGAAATTTCATCAACTTTTATAATCCGATACTAACACGATAAATATACCTTTCACGTAAAACCTTTCAATACGCAGGCAGGTCCTGGGTCGTGGAATCCAGCTAGGAATTCGGACAGTCTTTCTGCGAATTTACTAGTTCTCGAATGTTGACTGGCTGAATAGAACTTCATCTGTTGGGGATTCGTCACGTTCACCTCTGACACTCAAACGTGGTTTCGAAAATTTTCTTCGAATCGTTAGTTCCGAAGGTTAGGTCTACGTTCCGCCACTGCGGGAAACTAGTAAGAATTTTATAACTATAACTATACCTAATCGATTATTCCTTCAAGTTTCGTGTAAGTCTTTACGAACTTTGTCTTCATTCTATCGTACATACGACGACCAATAGACTAACTAACACGATGAACGGAGCAGAGCAGCTCGGTATCACGAGCACCAAGATATCAGCACCACGAGTGAGGCGCGTTAAATGAAAAAATACATAGGTCGAGATCAATGAAGGACGAGTCCGCTGTAGCGGGAGAATAATGGGCGACAAAAATGAACTTACAATACGCGGGAGATACATTTGTTAAAATTAATACGACAACGTGTCTAATTTCGATCGAGTGACGCGTTTTACATTTTCGAGTCGAATATTTACGTGTGCCGTCTAATGATTGAACGTAATTACTCATCGTTTCGCCGATACTCGATACGCAGATAGGCAATAAGCCGCAGCGCTGGACATGTCTATTGTAAGTCGACTTCTACAAAAAAAGAGGGTGTCCACCTAACTCGATAACAAAAAATGGAAGCTTCGAAGAAAAATTAATACATATATTTTTGTGTTTTCTTTCTCACTTTAGCCGTACTTACGTAGGGTGATTTTCAATTAAGTATTCGAAAAGAAATTCGTGTTTTCACAAGTATTTCAGAAGAACACTACAATTTTTTAATTTCTGAAGAATTTTTCACAAGAATGCGAAATTTTTTGGAGACTGGCGCACATTTTATTCAAAATAAGAATTCCCGAAGGATTTACGAGACTATGAGGACCGGTAAACACCCTGAAGAATGATTCGACGATGTCAAAGTGAATGTGAATTGTGTACACGTACGAGTAAGGGGATGTTGAATACATATTATTGTACGGATTAGGAGTAGATCATCATGATGATGATAATAATGATAACGTCATAAGGTAAAAAATACATAATAAAATGAGTAAAAGAACATCGAGCGACGAACACGTAGGTGCAGCGTAGGTATAATACATATTATAGGTAAGAATTACTTTACAGAACTCAACATTCGATGAAACTTAGGATTTTTACATCATATTGGTATTTTTACGTTTGAAATTTAAATCGAAAATAAAACAAGAGCCGATTACGAAGAGACGACCATATTCTGAGTGAGTAGGCGAAGGAACAAACGACAAGGGGGAAGAAAAAGAAAAACAGGCTGAGGCTACAGATCGAGCAGAAAGTCACGAGTCACTTCGTATCGCCGAATCATCATGCGCGTATTATTTACGCATTGCAGATAATATGTATAGGTACGGAGAAATGTAGATGGTACGCATCTTTGAAAGAGTCGATACTTCAAATAAAACGTCGCGCAAAATTTGCGATAATTTTATAACATTCCCAATTCTATTTTTCGTCGTTTAAACGATACAGATATCGAATTAAATATACATGTACAGTACCTACTAAAAACTTATTTTATACGATCCAAATAAGACGTAAGTACACACGAGTCATTCGCTAACAACGTAAAATTAAAAAAGAAAGTAGCCTATAGTATTAAAATTACGAAAATAAACGTATAGTCGAGAAATACGTAGCGGAGATACGGGTATGTCGGCGTGATACGATGCCAGCCAGTATAGCGTACGCCGCGCGTGACAGGCCTACTGCATGATGCAGGTGTAAGTTTCCAGATGCGCCGAATCAAGGAATGAATTCACTCTCATCATACCTCCATCGCCACATCGAAGAATGACGTATTTGCGAACAAGGGATGAACTCGATTCGGATGAGAACGAATAGCATCGCATACTGGCATTGGCACTCCTACTTGACATTCGGCACGACGCGACAAGTCCAACTAGTCGACGACGATTCAAACGAAAGTAAACAGCTTTTTCATTCGGGCATTGTACTCAAAATCGTCGTCAGAAAAATGTCAATAAACGAGGAAACGTTCGCGATGAGAACATGCGAAAATGGTATCAATTTCCAATTCGCATGGGACCATTTTTGAATGCTCCATTCGCGAGTGAGAAAAGAACGAAACGAAAGGATAGCGTTCTTGTCCATTCCTTCCGCACCTCTGTTGGGTAGGTACCTAAGTGAAGATTCGTTAGCGCTTATAACTAAGTCCTAAGTACAGTAGGTATACGCGAGTATCACGCACATCCTATACGACGTAGCAGATTGCGTGTAAGCAGATGACAAGTGATCTTCGAGCACGTGCACTCGATGAAGGAGCATAGACATTTGTTTCTAACGACGAAACTAAGTACTACTTTCACTTTGATGGGCCACTACTTTCGTTCGCTGAGAAATTATCCCCTATAGGTTTGGAAAAGTGTAGCATGCCCGAGTTATAATAAAAGCAACATCTTAGTACGTCCGCATTTGGAGGATGACATCTGTCGTTTGTATTATACGTCAGATACATTTAAGTATAATGTCGTCTACAAGTGCAGACGGCACCTGCGATACGTAATCGTTCGAAAGTGAAACGGGACGAAAAAAGATAAAGAAACGAACGATAACGAGTGACGCACAGAACGGAAAAAATCGAAAAATCCGATTACATCGTCCAATAAAAGAAAATTGACTTTTTCGCATAACTCAACTGAAAAAATGTCGAGTAGATTAATTTATAAAAAAGCGTGTTTGAGGTTATTAAGAAAAAAAAAACAAACAAAAAAACAAAAACGCGTAAATTATTATTATTATTAATTCGTATCGTATCGTATCGCCTGGTCTAACGTCAAATCTTCATTTACCTGAAATTTTAGTAAAAGAAACGCTATGTACAAGACAATATTCTTCAACATATTTTTAGGTACTCGAGTATAGAGGGTAAATATCGAGCGAGTGACTACGCGGTATATGTAACAATACGTCGGCACAAGTATTTGATTACCAACGCACTTCGTGCAGATAAGTCGAATAGCTCGAGAAAAAGGCTTTTCTAATTCGAGACCTCTGCTCGAAATCAACAATTATTTACCGTTCGTTTCAAGCAACAAATTATTACGGAAAAGAAAAAGATAATAGCGAGTGGCGTGATTGAGGATAATAAGCATCGACATCGATGCCGTGGATTGTGCCATCACAAGTCATCGCAGTACGAGGGGCTCGACGTCGTTGAAAATTGATTTACTCGTTCGACAAATAAATATGTATAACAAAAGCGACACGTCGAATTGGTTAACTCTCAGTAAACCGCACTGCGCTACGCGTAAAACGTTCGGTCTCGTAACAAAACAAAATGAGCACAACTGAACGATCCACACGTTTCAGTACGAGTAGCAAGTAAACATAGAGAAACCGACGGGAAAATAGCCGATTTTCACGAATGAAATCCAATAATGTAATTTTACACGATATAGTCGAGTGTGGGTACCCGCTTACCAACTTTCAACTGAAATTTGCGAGAAACGTTATCTTTTAAAAATACGCTAATATTGGTTTTTTTGAGGTCCAATATTTCGAAACTTAATTTCCGCCTTGTAGTTTGGCTAAGAATACGAATCCGACCGATTTTATCTTATTCGTCTTTCTTTTGTAAGACACCCTCGAAAAGTTCTAATTTTCAACATCTGTGTTAAAGTCACACTTGATAAAAGTTCAATCCGTTTCGAGCGCGTTAAAAATACGAATACGTATTCGCAAGTAAACGTTCGTAACGCATTCGCCAGCATCCGACTTTAACAAAACGCGTTAACGAGCGAGACGCGCTTTTGATCAACACTTTTGGAAGATTTTCCCACTACTTGTACATGGCACATGTGAACGTGTACGGTGCGATGGCACATCGTGGCACAATCCCCGAGATAAATCCGAATATTACCCGCATTTAACGAATAAGGTATACGTTATTCACACTTCCGGAAAGATTCAACGAATAAAATCGAGAAAGGAGAGTTGAAAAAAATGAAAGATTCGGAAGCGAAAATGAAATAACAAAATGCGTCTTCGTCAATTTTGACTCGACCGTAATTATTCTTATACGCGGTATGTATTCGCGTAATTTTACGCGACTACAATCATTGGGAGGCACTTCGATGTACGATCAGTACGAAATACGAGATAATCGTATCTCGGTAACATAGGCGAGAGAAGAAAGAAAAAACAAGCTAACGCGCATCATGCGAAGAACTATAACTAGGCGCTCGCGCAGTATTACGCGGTTAAAATAACGAGTACATTGAAGATGCAAAAATTTCTCTACTAAAATTCATCGACCGCATCAAAATGATATGTATTTGTCTCCGGTGTCAAAATACGTTTTAAATTAAAATATAAAGTGCTCGTTTCTCCATTTATTTCGCTTTATAAGTAATTTCCCCGTAAACTCGCTGTTCCGAAGTTCAAACTTTACATCGAGTTTCTCCGGAATTTTCATGTTACGGGATGAAATTTTACCAAGTATGAGTGTGAAGCTGGCCGTCCATTAAACTGTCCCTTTATGCGTAGAATAACGCATGTACTAATTAGAATGCTGTCGCTTTCTCGAATACCTATAAGAGTATACACCTACTATGGATCTGAGCGGGCAAACTAAAATTACGTTTTTAACGAAATACTGCATCTACCTAAGTGTATTTGTATGCACGACATTTATGGAACGATACGGTAAGGAACCGTACAGTATGACGTTAGGTACCATGTACTAATTATTAGGGAGTTTTTGCGGCACGTCTCCGAAAACGAATACCGTGTAGTGTTAAAGACTTTTTGAACTAGAGAGAAATCTCTATTTGATAAATAGCGGAATAAGATACCCGTCAACGAGATAATGTAAAAACTCGCTATTACGACCCGAAATATGGAGATAGGGGACGAGATCGATTAATAAATACTTTATTCGCGATGCAATTGCACGCTGCAAGTAGCGAATTTCATAGCTGTAACGCATCATGCTACGTAGCCTGAGGCAATGCACGAAGGTTTTAGCTTTTTAGATAGGCGACCAAACCGTGCCACGGTTACTACATGACACGACAGCCTAAACATCATGCGCGATGTATATGCGCGCAATCGGATAGCGTAATAATCGTACGCTCGCGCCTCCAGTAAACAAGTACTACTCCAAATTTTAACGAATCGTCGACAATTTATGAGCGATAATTTCGATAGAATTAACAACGGTACCTACCTTAGTATCATTATCATTTTTCTTCTTACATCGGAGTCCATAACCATTCAGTAAGAATACGACGAATAGGTTCCCACTGATTGACCGTACGTTTCATCTGGACGGGACAAAAAACAGAAAATTATTCAACGGCTAGGTGGTACAGCGCACATGATAGTGTCTTCTTACGAAAAGTTTACGATTAATACGCATGTGAATGAGAATTCGCAAGCGGAGTGAGTAGCAAAATCCTGGGGTACTGATTTCACTCTACAATCAGGCGTGAATTGAATAATACATAATGCGATACGACACTCTTCCTCACCCCCTACACACCCACACCTTCGACCGAAGCCTACAAATTGAAACTGCATCATCAAGCTATCCCTTTTGAGTTGATTGGGTGGGTTAAGCATTACCGCTATATTACTAACCCAAGACTAACACCTGAATGTCACCAGCAAGAATGGGATTCTACGCATGGAATGGAGAATTCTGTTTTACACACAGACCATAGAGTGCTTTCTTTATGGTTCACTCATTTTACATACTACGAGTAATAGTATATTAAGTACATACCGAGGTTTCAAAGTGAGCGTTTACACATGCGAGGGCAAATTGCACGAGTCATGGAAACACTCCATTTGAAACCGTGTCATGGAAAATATATTTTATAATAATAAATGATCAGAAATGGCAATGTTTTTCGCTGACATAGTCTGTACCTAGAATGAATGATACTATACATATTATGTATAATATCGTCAATATTGGAATACAAGATAAAACGCAGACAAATTCATGAATTCAATTAGCTCGGTTAATTTTACCGTACGACATCATAACTCAGTCATATATCTCAATACATCTACGAAGTACTGTACCACAGCCATGTCGTTCAGCTTCTCCACGTGCTTATACTTTACGTACATGCGTACAGAGGTCGTGGCCAGCAATTTGTGCCATGTGCTTCCATGTAAAAACGCGACGCAAGCTTTTACACTATGGTAGGGTACTATAGTTTTACACGGGTATACTGGACCGCCATTTTGATTCCCAAGTTAGTCCGAGCATTCTCGACCGCGCGTCGAACGAGTGATCAAGGATGTGCGGGCTAGTTGGGAATCAAAATGGCGATCCAGTATACCAGTGTGAAACTATAGTACCCTAATTATGGCATGTTCACTTTACACACAGGTTTCGTTTGTGTGGTAACCGACGGCGAGGCTCCTAGAGGGATACAGGAGGGTTGGTCGGTATGGGGTAGAACCACTGTAAGGCCACGACTAGCAGAGAGGTCTACAGGGCAGATGGAACGGCACTTGAGGCTTACTGGATCTTGCGTGTTCCGTTGACGGAGTAACTCAGGGTCCGCTGAGTATTAGCTATCGGAATACCTCAAAATATCTGATCCTACTCTGGTCTGATGGCAAGTAGGAAGAATACAGACACGAGATAACATATACTTAAAATACCAGAAACAAATAAATGTACGTTACTTATTCAATAGCTTAGGATTTAAGTGAACGTAATGGTAATCTTTCAGTGGAAGAATGGACAGCTCGGATCCTCCGGGGTGGTCTTAACGGTGTGGCGGCGATGATATCTCGTCGAATCACACGTGTTCCGGGATGTACAAACAGTCACAAATTTGACTCGCGAATACGCCGAAAACAAGAGATACTTGGAAAACTCACGGCAGCAGAAAGATTACGCGTTTTTAAAATGTTCACAATAATCACAAAAAGGAGACTCTAAATGGTATTTAGGCTGAAAAACTTTGGTTACAAATTTCGTATGGTCTTGCTTAGTCCACGTCCAAAAACCGAGTCCTTGCTGCCGCGTTTTCCTCAATGGTCATTGGTGAGTTTCCCCTCTCTCTCATTAGGTCAAGGAAGTCAAGTGAAGTAGGAAAAGTTGATAAAATCGAAAAGAGCGGGCAGAATAGTATTATCAGGAATGGACAGGAAATAACGGGAATAGACATGTTTAGAGAAGTGAGAGAAAGAGAACTCATTTTCGTATCAATCGAATGATCCGATATCAACTGCCTTGACCATCCGGAAACCGCGTAGCTGAGTTACCACATTTGCATTCAATTCATCAATAATAACACGATAAGCGCTTCTTTTCGCTCGCAAAACACCAACGTAAATATTGCCATTCTGATCATGTATTATAAAAAATCATATCCTATGTCCCATTCTGCCATTATTACGAACGGAGTAGAACGTAAACGAGCGACAATACATTATCGACCTCAATATGTTTCTTGTAGCCTACACTAGATAAAGGAAACTCGAATGTGCATCGAGTTAATCGACTTATACGAAAAAAATAAAAATAAAATAATAAAAATTCCCTTACCCGGTATAGGTTGCGAATACGCTGAGCTATTGTCGACATAGGTCGAAGAATAATCGTCGTAACAGGTCTGAGATGGAGCGTATGTGACGTTACTGTAACTGTAAGAATCGACAGACGACACTGGGGAAACAAATAATAAAAACCAGAAGAAATAAGAACGATGCCATCGTAGCAGATATTTTGCATTACAGCCATGAAGTACCGCGCAGTTACAAGATGAATCTTTTAACAAGTATTCCAAATGCGATTATCTTCAAAGTTTTCTTTCTTATCCAACAGAATGTCAATTCTTAACTGGGAAGCAATACGGAATAACATTCTACGCAGTTGTACATACGTTCAAGTCGCGACTTGGAACAAAAATCGCCAATCTACTGCCGTGTTTCACGACTGTCAACAATCGTCATTCATTCTTTGAGTATAAATCTCTTGGAGAGATAGAAATCGGATTATTTACATTATACGAGCGTGGAACTGTAGAGCGCGCTATACCATGTGATGCGCGCGTTCACGTCATGCGAATGCTTCGTTGTAAACAATTTGATTGCCATATTAAGCTTTCATTAGCACCGGGGGCATCTGCATGACAGAAATGCGCGCTCTACAGGTGCAGCATAGGAAACATGGTTTCTATCCCTCCAGGAGATTTATACTCAGAGCATTCATTCAACCAAGACAAAACAATGTATCTGTCGATGTTGTTATCACTTTAATGTAATTAGTGATTGTAACGAACACATACATACATACATACACACACACACCACACACACAATTTCGTTACCAATACGAAATCTCACTTCGTTTTTCGAGGAAAAAAGGGGGGCTAGGATGCCGCCTGAAATGGGTATAATTAACTCGACTTTTAACGTCGGAAAAACCGTCGAAATGAGGGTTACCACATTTCACAAAGCGAGTGATAATAATACGAACCTGGTTTCGAATACCCGCCATACGCATCTGTAGTTGACATAGGCTGTTGCACCTGCATTGACGAGTAATCGAGACTGGGGTCATAGCCAGTCACGGAGGTCGAAGTGTAACCGGTATACGACTGGTTATGAGACTGGGCGTTATTACTGTACATCGACGAATTGGAATACTGCTGTTGTAATGGCGGCTGTTGTTGCAGCATTTGTTGTTGGTGCTGCGGCTGTTGCTGCTGCTGAGAACTAATGCCGTACGCGTGGCTCGTCTGGGGAGGTGCTGTTTGGTAGTTACAGTAGTCGGCCGTATTACTATCGAAACAAGAAAAAAATCATTCGTTTAAATTTGACAGAAGGAACTTGCTCACTACTTAGTGATAGAAGAAGGGTCGAGAGCATGAAAAGTACAGCTACGTGGTAGATATGGAGCGCGAAATATATTACTACGGGCATGGATTTTACGCGTAACACACACATGTAAAAAACAAATTACAGTACGTTCTTTATTTTACGCACGGAAAAACATAAATTCTCGTCCGTGTCAGTTGATCGTTGCCGAGTTTTTGTGGCGCAGCTATTTCAACTTTTCGAAATGAAATGGGTTTCAGCTAGTGAGCGGTTTTTGGTCTCGCGAGGGGGTATTTCGTAGGCTGGTAGCCGTTCATCTATGAGCATTTGAACAGCACGAACCATTTGATTCAACGCTGTTCTCGAGCATCTATTAGAAACGCCGCTCGCTTGGCGCCAATCAAAAACTGTTCAACGGGCCGCAACTTCACAAAGATCGGCCAATTTGCAGAAATACTACACTAACAAGCGAGTAACTAACTAATCAACTAAATAAACCGAGCTTCCGCTTCCGTAATACCTATACCGGCGCTAGATAGTGTAATAATATTTACTTGTAGGTTTGCGGTGCTGGACATATCATATTTGCATTAACTGACGGCTGAGGCGGGGGAGCGTTACTGTAGACATCGTGTGGAGGCGGCATGTCGTAAGAAGCTGGATAAGTTCTGCACCAAAACATAACACGATACGCCACCGATTAGTACATTACTAATGCGCAGATATCGCTTAAGCCTAGAGTTCACAGGACGCTGGTACGCTGGCGATCGAAACTACAAGCTGGGGCGCGAGCTGGTATGCTAATCAAGTTGTATGTTCAGACGGAGCGCTGATAATTCGTGTCGCGTTGCTGATAGCTTACCAGTTCAAAAGTTGAAAATTTTTCATGCTAGGCTGATAAGCTGGCAAACTTCATGCTGGTTCTCTATTCATACGAAGCTGGTTCACGCATTTACTAGCCTGCGCTTCTTTTACCAGCGTCGTGTGAACTATGCTTTACAAGTTACTTTTGGGAAAAGAAGAAAGAAAAACCTTACGTTTGTTGCAGTTGCTGCTGCTGCTGTGGTTGCGGCGGCGGTTGTTGATACACGGGTAGATATCCATTCGCAGGCGCGGGCGGTGGTTCGTATCGTATACGTTTCGGCGGCGGAGGCATAGCCGTCGGTGGCGGCGCAACAACAGGTGGCGGAACTCCACGTTTCATGGGAATTTGCGACGATGTTATACTCGGCGGTGGCACGTGATATGATGGCGGAGGTGCAGCCGAGTACTGGACAGAAGAAGGTGGTGGAGGTCCGTTCATCATCGCGTTGCGAGGTGAAATTGGTACCGACACATTAGGTCCGTGATTCATCACCAAATTCACTCTGTTTCCTAAACACGAGAACGTATAGAATCACTTAGACAAGAGAACGAGATCCAATTCTTTCTTACGTACGTACGATTGACTATTACATCTTCGCAACAGCATGTTTTACCGAAGGAAGTACTCGCTCGCTAGTTGATCTACCGAGGACACATTGGCACAGACTCATCTTACTCGGATAGATTACTCTTCGCGAAAGACGAGCACAACATATCGCTTCGGTTCTTACTTTACGTAAACACGCCGCTATTCTGTTAGAACGGCAAAATGTTGATTTTAAACCAGAGTGTATCACTTACCAATGTGAGCGTTTCCTCGGTTCCTATGATTGGGGCCGTTTCTGCCACTAGAACAAACAACCACATCCAACAATTTGTTTTGGGGAGAAAAAAATAAGAAGAAGAAACGAGTGGCCGTAAGAAGCTAACTAAGCTCCGGGCGGCGACGAGCAAGCACGTTTCTTACCGAAAGGCGGGTGGCTGCATAGACATCTGGGACGAGGGCGGAGGTGGGCCAACGCCATGACCAGGGCCACCGCCTCCACCACCAATGGTTGGCAACTGATTTTGAGGCTGCGCGTGTCCAGGATGCATATGGTTTTGTATTGGTGGCGGGTTCATACAAACAACGTTCTGCTGAGCGACCGACGCAGGTTGTAGAGACTGTTGTGAATGTGGAGGCACGGCAGTAGGGTGCAAATTCTGCAGCGGAGGCTGACGAGACGTCTGAGCGACGGGCTGCATGGGAATTGGCATCGGCTGTGACGATTGGCCCATACCTCGACGACTCTTGAAGTCTTTTCGATTCTTTTTCTGACCACTTATTTGCGGATACGTCATTGTAACCTGATTTACTCGCCCAACACGATTGTTTCTATTATCTCGATTGTTATTATTACTAGTATTGATGTTGTTAGTACAGTTGTTGCTACTGTTCGTATTATCATTATTACTAGCACCGCCATGGTGGTGGATGTTGTTGTTACTAGTATTAGTACAATTACTACTATTGCTACGAGCTCCTACTGGATGATTAGCGTGATTTCCTTTGTTTTGCCCATTTCCTTCTTTTTCTTCTCTAAACTGGTTGTTTCCTTTCAAAGTATGATTAATCGACATCGCCGGACTGACGAATGGGTCAATCGCATTACCTCCTTCCGATACGAGTGCTCGATGCGGTAACATAGGCCGAGGCGGATGCATCATACCTCTAGGAACCAAAGGGCCCATAGCTCCGGGCGGAGGCATTGGCGGTCTGCCTATCATTCCAGGGCCTACGCCTCTAGGTCTACCTTGAGGTAGCATAGGTCTTCCAACAAATGCCGGATGCGGGCCTCTCATCAGTGCAGGTCTGTGTATGCAATAGACAAACAAGAAAATGAATTAATAAATAAGTAAGTAAGTTATCGCAACGCCAAAGAACTGAATCGCAGCATACACATAGCGAATGCAACTAAATACTAATTCGACACTTCTAAGAGAGCCACGCGAAATCAAAACGACCAAAGAAAGAATGAGTTTTTGAGGATCAGCGCCCTATCGCGCTGACAAAGATGATAATGGGTCCACCTTCGAAGGAATAAACAGCATGTGTACACGGCTCTGGAAACTGAATGTAGTGACTGATAATAAACAGAACTAGAAGCAGTACTGACGCAGTATCGTAAGAATAAGGAAATGGAAAGCAAGGCGCCCAATTTCTGCTCATCTTTCAACAAACACTAGAAATAACGCAGGGGGAAACTCCTGTTTGTATTTTACGGCCTAAACGCGTACTTATAATTTATTACAATGTTACTAAAGGCTTGCGAGTAGTAACTATGTACATTGTACAAGTTACTGGATCACGAGAATGTGTGAACATTCAACTCGCAGCTCGCTAGCGAGTAATACGACGAGTGCCGAGAAGAGTAAAACCGGCCAATTTTTGACGAGTAGCTCACAACTCTGTTGCTCTTCTCTGGGATACTCGCTCGTGTGAACACGTCCTCATCCTGCTTGCTAATTGTAATTTTGAAAGGTTTGCATTTTTAATGCAAAAAGTGATGCTCGATTGGATATCCATTTCTTGATAGAAACAAATTTGTAATTCTGTATTTGTATATTCATTAAAAATGAAGTTATCAGGAAGTGAAATTGTTCAAATACTGACTGTACACAGAGAGTATGAGTTTTTATACAACGCGAAGCATCCGAATCACAAAAATAAAATGGTGAAGATTAAATTATTTGACGAAACAAAACAGGGTACCCACCAGAATTCAGTTTTGTCATTCCGGGACTTTGTAAGACACTTCCAGGAAAAATTTGTGTGCAAAATAGCACCATATGTTTTGCCAAATATACACAACAGTGTTACCTGTATTCTTCTATTGTACGGTGCGTGCGTATATTTGAATATATTTGAAGGGTGATAATTATCGACCTGGACTATGTACAAAGCAGTCTCCATGTATCGGGGAAATAGTCCAAGCTTTTGGGGAAAAATTGCGTCCAACATTTGTAAAACATTCTGAGACCTTGGGCAATAGTTAAGTGAATTTCGGGACTTTTCCAGGGTTCCAGAACCTACTTTTAGTCTCCAGGACTTTTCCGGAACATCCGGGACTGGTAGACACCCTGTAAAAATTAAACTCACAGCTCAATTTAATAATTGCATTCGAAATATGCAACATTTTCACAAAAATCCAGTGGCAGTCTACAACCACTACTCTTATCAGACCTGGTAACAAGAAACGAATCAATTTCACTCTTTTCAGGTTTGAACCCAACAACTTACTTTTATTGCAATTCGTCAACTTGGTGTCACTCGCGAACGAATAACTCGTGCGGAGTTACACGAAAGTGTGAATCGGCCTTAAAATAAGACATTAATGCTGACATAAAGATACATACCTATGTGGCACGAGTCTAACTCGATCCATCACCATGACGCCGCGACCTCTGAGAGGGAATCCAGGTCTCATTAATCCGCCTCGATCTCGAGCTCTCATCATGAAACCTCCGCGCATATTATCCATTCTATATTATCTAAAAACAAAACAACACGTCCGATTTATAAAGGGGCGAATCTCGTATCGCAAGGTATCAGAAAGCACCAAGCCGACGATTAATACAGTCGCATAAGTAGATACTAGTACGCAGTTTCTATTTGCCGACTTGGAACATTCTAGTTCGAATTGCGAATTTGAGCAGCCGTACAATGATTTTCGCGGGGGGAAAACAAACAAAATAAAAAATAAATAAAAAGATTCAAGAAACGGACGACAAATGTTCATTCAGCAACTCTTCGATACCACTCACCATTAGTCTAGCAACATACGAGACGACATCGATACGAATACGAAAATATGTACAGCAATAATGGGTATGGTGTATGTATCACGTCAAGTATAAATACGTTAGGAAAACGTTCCGCAAAAAAGACTCCAAGTTATTTACGTCAGACGACTCTAAAACCAATGATGAAAATACAATATTACTACACAACCAATGTTTTCATTTTATAATCGTACGAAGATCTTCGGCTCATATTTTCATTTCTCATGACTTTAATAAGATTTACATTCATTTCAACTACCATTCAAATCATAGACTTTCAGTTCTCGTATCTTCGTTTATCTTATAACTTAAAAAATTTACTTTCAAAATTATAGATTGATTACAAAAATAGAACAAATAATACACGGGAACACGCAATTTTGGACAAACACAAACACCCAAAATTTATTGTAAATTGGATGAATCCGTTCACCCTGTTCACCACCAGAAACTAGCCTATTGTTTCTGTTAACTAACCAAATTAACTTTCATAACCGCCCGTGATTCAATCAGAACTATGCACGTAACAGTTTTTCTGGACGAACGCAGTTATGAACCAAATGTTGGTTTATGTTACCCAGGATGAAACTATAGGCCTAACAGAAACTACCCGTGTTGTTGTTTTTAGACAGCACACAAAAAGTGACATTTGTAACACGATGAGTACAATCAAGAAATTTTTGCGTCAATTTTTTTTGTTTTGTGGAGACTCGGTGTTCACTGTTCAGTGTTTGCTGTTCTATTTACCAGCAGAGACTGAAAGCTAGCTGAAAGCTGAAAGTTACAAGCCGAAAGCTGATGTTTTTTCTAGAAGCTAAAAGCTAAAAGCTGAAGGTCAGAAAGAATGAGAAGCAAAAGCAAAGCGAAAGTTTATTTTTAGTTTGAAAGATCTGGAATGACTGTGAATCGTGATTATTTAGATTTTGGGGCTGAAGGGGGAAATTGGAAGCTGAAAGTTGAAAGTTAAAAGTTAAAAGCCAAAGAATTTCTTGAAAGCTTAAAGCTAGAAGCTAAATGTTAGAAAGAATTGAGAAGCTAAAAGCCGAAAGTGAAATCTGTATTATTAAAACTGGAAGCCGATAGCTGAAAGTTAAAGTTTTATCCTTCGACCATGGTCGAAGGTTTTATCATTCGACTTTCAGTCTCTGTTTACCAGTAAGGTAGGTAACACCAAACACCAAAGACATTTATACGACTACACTAGACAGCCCTTCGACCATGGTC
The DNA here is from genome assembly GCA_031841125.1 of Acanthococcus lagerstroemiae. Lineage (NCBI taxonomy): Eukaryota > Metazoa > Arthropoda > Insecta > Hemiptera > Eriococcidae > Acanthococcus > Acanthococcus lagerstroemiae. Next base: position 34,660,233 of record CM063114.1, on the reverse strand, counting down.
GAAGAGACAGCCTGATAATTTGACATTCACACTGGCTATTCTCTATCAAGAAAGAAAGAGAGAGAGGGGGGAGACAACATGCGGCAAGATAACAATTTCAACATATAAATCCTCGGTAAGTGAGCAAATAAAAACAAAAAAAGATTTTCACTTCGACTTCTACCTTCGAACTGAGGAGACAGAATCGATACCTAACTTCAGCCTGCTAGTAGTATAAACCCTTCTCACCCTCCCCACATTGGTATCACATCTGTAGCATCACCGAGATAGAAAATCGGCTCCAATGCATTTTAAATGGGAAATTGGCCATCTTTAAGTCGCGCTTATTATATTTTGCCTGGGTAAAACGATCTGAAAATTGGACAGACCATGCATTCATATCTTGGGAGCAGGAAAATATAAAAAAAAACAGGGATGGCAAACGAAACAAAACGAAATAACGAAACAACGAAATAACAATTGATTTTTGTCTAAAATATTGAAACGAAATAACGAAACGAAAAAAAAAAAACCGTTTCGTTTGCCATCCCTAGTTTTCTGATTTGTGATTCAGACTTCCCAAGATTCAACAGAACTTTATCAACGTTAGGATTACTAGGGCTCTATAGTTTCACCTGGGTATACTAAGCCACCATTTTGGTTCATACTGCGCCCGTCGATGCCGAATTGACTACGCGTTACGCTCCGCATAGTCGGATTCGGCATCCACGGGCGCAGTATGAACCAAAATGGCGGCTCAGTATACCCAGGTGAAACTATAGAGCCCTAGGATTACATGAGATGCTAGGCATTGTTTACGTACAGTGTATCCTAACGTTGATAAGAATTCTATGGCACTATTTCCTGAAGTGCGGAAAGGGAGGAAGGCCCGATGCTAGCGCGCCATCGGTCTGGGAAGTCCGAATTTTTAGGATCGGCTACTAGTAGCCGAGCCTATTGCACCCACTTTCTAGGGTCGGGTACTAGTAGCCGAGCCTACTGTAATTGAAATTTCATTTCTTTTCCCGGGTGAGTTGAGTTAGGGTGAGTTAAGTAAATAGCAGGGATGGCAAACAAACGAAACGAAATAACGAAATTACGAAATAACGATTGATTTTTGTCAAAAATATCGAAACGAAATAACGAAACGAAAAAAAAACGGTTTCGTTTGCCATCCCTGAAAAAAACAATATGCTACGCTTCAATTTCTTTTTTCTTTTTAATTTGAACGCCGGCACCTCTATGCGAAATTCACCATGTATTTTAAATGGGAAAAATGACTATACTGGTGACTGGCGAACGCTTATGTCACATTCGCACAAAGTTTGGATACGCTTATTTTACTATGGTAGTATAGGAAGTTACGTATCTGGTGTAGTAGTACCTATAAACGTCTTTGGGTAACACTGGTGATAACACTGGTGTTAAAAATTTTAACCCTGCTCCCGTCACGGTGTATTTTTGTGGTGTTGGCAGAGATGTTTATGTTTTATTCGATTTGATCACTGCAAACCTAACACTTTTGTATACACGTAACATAATTTCAGTGTTACACGGAGTTAACCCGAGAGTTACAACGAGTTAACCCCTTTGACTATATACTACATATAAGATTCTGATTTCCATGTAAATGTTACCCTGTGCACAGTCATCAGATAACTGTTGAGTTTCTCATTACTTGGCTTTTGAGGACAGAACATTTTTCGATAACATTATTCTCATATTCACTAGGTGCTAAATTCTTATTCCCGGCAGTAATCAATAGCCAAGTAATAGAGAATCTCAACAGTTATCCGATGACTTTGTGTAGGTAACATTTACATAGTAATAAAAATGTGACACGTTTTTATCAGTATACTATGCCCATCTTATAGCATATATAGTCAATTGTTAACCCTAGGCCAATGCTGTGAAGCTAAACGAACACAGCTCTTGTCTTTACAACAGGGATGGCAAACGAAACCGTTTTTTTTTTTTTCGTTTCGCTTTTCGTTTCAATATTTTTGACAAAAATCAATCGTTATTTCGTAATTTCGTTTCGTTTGTTTGCCATCCCTGCTATTTACTGAACGCACCCTGACTCAACTCACCCGGGAAAAGAAATGAAATTTCGATTACAGTAGGCTCGGCTATTAGTACCCGACCCTAAAAAGTGGTTGCAATAGGCTCGGCTTCTTGTAGCCGATCCTAAAAATCACAAATCAGAAAACTAGGGATGGCAAACGAAACTTTTTTTTTCCGTTTTGTTATTTCGTTTCAATATTTTAGACAAAAATCAATCGTTATTTCGTTGTTTCGTTATTTCGTTTCGTTTGCCATCCCTGCTTTACAAACGCAGCGCTGCAAACACGAGTATGATCTTCCGCCATTTTGTCTCAATTGACCACCCGGTAGCAGGGATGGGCAAATTCGTTTGTAAATCGAATCGATTCACAATTCGCCACAAGAAAATTGAACCGATTCGCAATTTGCGATTCTCTACAATGAAGTCGAATCGATTTGCGATTCGCAATTCATCCAAACAAATCGCAAATCGATTCGCTAATTCTTCAATTCGCGATTCGTTTTTTGTTTTTTTTTTGTTCCTTCAATATTGTTTGATTTTTGATAAGGAAGTACAATCCTACAATCTACAATCTATAAACTACAAACAAATACACTGAACTACCAATAATGGAAACTCGAGCGCTTTTTTGGACCATGGCTACTAGCGGCAGGGATTGGTACTACACGTATTTCACTTTTCATTCATTCATTCACTGTAACTGTATGTTGTGATAGTGATTACGCTCTATCTAGTGTTGGTGAACACAATGCTAAATTATTATAGTAACAATCCCTGCCGCTAGATGCTGGGTCTAACAGCGCTCAATGTATTTTAAATGGAGTTTCCTATATTAGTATTTCAGTGTATTTGCTACAAAGTACAAAGAGGTGATGAATGATAATGATAAACGCAGAACACTGATTGCTGATTGGCTGATTTCATCTTCAACCATTCCACACTCCACAGCCCACAGCAGAGAGCAGACAACACACACACAGCCACACACGCCGTCGAATTTCGATTCGAATCCTACAATTCATTGAAAAGGAATCGATTCACGATTCCAATTTGCAGAAATTTTTGGCGAATCGATTCGCGATTCCGATTCGTTAAATTTCATTCGAATGGATTTGCGATTCGCGATTCGTCTAAAATCGAATCGATTCGCGAATCAATTTGCAAAAGAATCGATTCGCTGCCGTCCCTGCCCGGCAGAGACGCCGAACGGGAACGAACGACTCGTTCTTCGTTCCTTCAGCTAGGGAACGACGCCGTTCCGTTCTTTTTTCGTTCCGGAACGAGGAACGGAACGACGGAACGGCCGTTCCCTTATCAGTATTATTCCCCTATCATTTCGCCGTAAGCCTGATTGTTTATTTTATTCGCAATTTGTATAATTTTAATTTCTAATGAAGGAAATAGAATTTTTCATGCCTTCACCTTAATTTGCTGCAGGTAGAGGTTGCACTATTTTTATTTTTATGAAGAAAGTACCTGCGAGTAAACTGAATCCACCTTTGTTGTTACCTACAAATTTCAAGATTCAGGTACTCCTCATGTTCCTTAATTGTCGATTTGAGATCGGTTGTTATCGGCGAAAATTAATGATGATTGGTGTCAAGTCTGTTTCCTTGCCATTCTTGTTGATAGTGAAAACATATTTTTATGAAATAATATTTCTCTATCTACGCAACATGATAACCAGGGTTGAGATTTTTATGCTTTTGCATATTTTCTGCCATTGCTTCACTGAACACTTACCTTTACGAACTGTAAGCTGTGAAGTAAAATGAGCCATATTATATTTAGAAGAGCATTTTTTGTATATTTTATGGGTAGTTGCTTATTATTTTCGACTATTTTTAAAATTCTTAGGGCATTTTCTGGCATATTTTCACAAATTTACTCATTCTTTCTCAGGAAATGGCAACTCTGTCAAAGGAACTTCGAACTTGGTGAACCAAAAGAAAAAGAACAAAGTCGCCTCTTTCTTTCTTCTCTACCATCAAACTTCGTTACAATGCTTTTCATTTTTTATTTCAGTTCAGTACATTATATACTGATGCAGAGCCTATTTTAGGAGAAATTTGGAACTGCATTGTATATGATTCTGCATACAAAATTTTTCGTCCTCCTCATCACGAATAAACTTATATAATATTCGGCAAACTGAGGCCATGGACCTGCAGTTTCCGACTGTTCGTTGCACTCATCCGTCATTTAATAAACTTTAAAATGCGAACGAAAAGTATAATTTAAAAAATATGGAAAGATTTGCTGATATATTCTACTGAAGTTTTGTTACTCAAATAACTTGAACTGACATGAACCCCCTCCCCCCCCCCTCGGAAAGACAATTCGCGCCTATTTTTTATTTATTGGCAATTGACTTTGGGAACGTCGTTCTTCCACATTTTCGTTCCGACATGAGCCGTTCTGAACGTCGTTCCGGAACGACATGTAAACAGAACGGGAACGGAACGAGGAACGAGCCGTTCTTCTCGACTCGTTCGGCATCTCTGCTGCCCGGTAGTTAAAAGGCGCTGTAAAAGTCTGGTCCAGTTAAGAAATATAACGGGCTACCCGCAATACACATTGACATATTGGTATTTTGAAGTTGGAGGGGGAAGACGAGTTCGAGAACACGTTATCAGCGCCGTGAGAAAATTATGTTTCTCAACTGGACCCAAGATTATTTTAAGAGAAGGTTCACTCATTCAGGTAGGCAGCCTGCAACATTTCTTCCCGTCTTACCCACGCCGGAGTTCACTTCATAAGAAAGAAGAAAGTAATGGGGAAATTGAATTTTTACAGTAGAGTTTTTTTTTTTTTTAAATGGTAGCCAATTGAATATTGTATGTCGTAAAAATAATAGAAAAATATGTAGAGGGCATCAATTATGAGTAAAGATGAAAGAAAGCTGTACTCAGGGCTGCAAAAAAAAACTGTTTTGTTTTTGGAAAAAAACAAAGCAAACAGTTTTTTTGTTTAAAACGTTTTTTAAAAATTGAGAAATGTAGCTTTGAACTTGAAAGACTGTTTGTGGTGTTTGTTAATTTGTAATTTGTTCCTTTACTTTTTTTGTATTAGCTTCGAAGTAATAAAATTTCTTAAAAAAAACAACTCGTTTTTTTGTATAATATTAACACACAAATACATGTTTAAAACGCTTAAAAACGTTGAAAACGTTTTCCCCCCTTTAAAACATGTTTTTTTGTTGGTTTGAAACGTGTTTTAAACGTTTTAAAACAACGCGTTGTTTTGAACATCGCAGCCTTGATATAAGCGCAATGCAAACAAGGAGTTCACGCGGAAACGTGCCAGTTGTCTGTGTACCTATTAGACTTTGGTTGTGTTGTTGTTTATACGCCCGGTTCTGGCGTGCGAAATCACAGAAATACGCAGCTTCGCTAGTTCATATCTTTGACTATACCGATATAACTACGTTATATGGACTGGTAATATTCGAGAAAAGTTGAATGTAAACAAAGGCAATTTGCCTTGAAGAAATCTAACGTCCATAATAACTATACAGGTACTATATAGATACCTATAACTACTTTATCTATGCCTTCAGCTACTGCAAAATGTTAAAAGATTTTTATACGCGCATTGTGAGTTCCCAGGAAGCGTGCATAGCATTTTTGCGCATGGAGGCCCTCCTTGGCGACGTCAATGAACACAAGCCATGCCAAATTTGTGGGTCAGAAATGGCCTCCAAAAGGCGGAAGAATTGTGCCAGCGAGTGGGTTCCTGTTCTACAGTGTACAAAGAAAGGCTGCCAAACGTTCCGTTTGGCATGCGAAGGCAATGCTTTCTTTCATTACACTGACCTGAACAGGAAAACCAACTTGAAGTTGACGCTCTGCCAAATAATGGAGCTGGTTTTCATGTTTGTGCTGGAAATCCCGGCGCAAACAACCGTGCAACTTACCGGTTGAGCGTTGAGTACAGTGACAGACTGGTACAATATGTGCCGTGAGGTCTGTACTTGCGTTCTCGGTAAGAAACTGCCTATGAAAGGTACCACTGAGAAGCCAATTCAAGGTTCAAACTGACAAAGCGCGATTTGCGGGACGGCGGAAGTATAACTGTGGTCGCTTGTTGATCATCCACCCGAGGGCAAAGATGATGATGCTGTTGTCACCAATGGCAGAAATCATGGCGCTTGAGTGGATGGCCCTTGGGTGTTCGGCCTTTGACAGGATAATGACGTTCGCTACTTCATAGTAGCACGACGTGACAAGGCAACCCTCATTCCCATCATTAAGAGGGAATGTGAAGCGGGATTGGTTGTACACTCCAATGAATGGTCAACATATTGGTGTTTGACAGCGGAGGGATTCATTCACAAAACTGTCAATCATCAAGAAAATTACATTGACCCAAGTACCAGTGCCCACACACAGGCTATAGAGCGTTTGTGGCTAGATGCAAAGATCAAAGTCATGAAGAAAAAGAGGGGAGTTCCCCTTGACATGCTTCAGTTGCACCTAGACCACTACTGCTGGCAGCTGTGGAGGCAAGACAAACCGGATCCGTTTATCGCGTTCCTATCTGATGTACGTTCGATGTATACATAGCCGCGGAACTCACGTGCAGCAACAGAAGCCGCAAATTAGGATAAAGGCGCTCCGCGTCTGCTTTGTCTGACAACGACGCGCAATGTCGGCATTTTTTGACAACAACGTTTTGCATTTCCTAATTCTACATCATGTTTTAAAACGGTAGATCGCATCCTACATTACTCTATCCGTGGTAGATGACAATCGGCCGGTAGATCGCATACTAGAACGGCACCTTGATTCCCTTTTCAGATATTGACCAAATTAAAAATAAATATGACGAAGTAATTTGAAAAGTAAATAGGTTACTTAATGATAGAATTATAAGAAGTGAAAATAAAGTAGCTAAAGGCAAAGGCCTTCAATGGCATACAATTGAACTACACCATTTACTTCTGCAATAGCTTTTCAAGTATCAATATGAATATGTACATGCTCTGCGCTTATTTTGCTGACGCGAGAGACCTTTTCAGTATTTTTAAATAACCCAAATAATTCTGAAAATTCTCTAGTTTTCAACTTTTGTATCAAAGTTGTATTATTTTCCTTTCTTTCTTCCCCCCTTTTTTCATCACCACCAGTAGTCGAATTTCTATAAAAATTAGCGAGCTAAAAAATTTGACTCTTCTCTTATGAGCCAGCGCAGTGACTGACATAAGAGAATTTTTCAGTATTTCTGAATAATCCAAAAAATTCTGAAAAATCATCCAATTTTCCAGTTTAATATTTGACTGTTTTTGAGACCATTGTAGTTCATTTCGCTGTTTTTCTTCTCTGGTGGTTTGAACGATTGTTGGTAGTCGCAAATGAGATTGATTCGCAGTTGAACTATGTACATGTAAAAATGTTGCAGAATACTGAATACATTATTTCGCAGTAGGAGTGGTGTCACGCGTCAATACATAGTGTACTACAAAATAAGAAGCTGGTAAGTTTCTCGAGTATACAATTTATTTCAATTCGAAACAGATATAGAAAAGAAAAATTGTTTCAAGAAATGAAAAACCTCTAACTTAGGTGGGTTGAACAAAAATGAAAACTTTCTAACTTGGATGAGAAGAAACACCAACAAAATTTAGAAAGAAAAAAAAAACAACAACGCAGTAGCTCACAGGTACATAGGTACATTACCCTCAATTAAACTTCAGATGTAGAAAATAAAAAATTGTTGCAAGAAATGAAGAACCTCTTACTCAAGTGGGTTGAACAGAAATGAAAACTTTCTAACTTAAATGAGTAGGAACATATAAAAAAACTAAACGTAGTAGCTTACAAGTACATCACCTTCAATCAAGCTCGAGTATTCGCATCAAAGACATTGTAATTGAATCGAACGAACGCACGCTGAGCTTTGCCGAAGCCGCATCTAACACTTTTTCGATTCTTTGTTGAAGAAGTTCTCGATCTTTGGCATCCAACGGAACATCTAAAATAATTAAATGATGTCACATGTACTTTAAAATTCTAGATATGAAAAATATTGTGCAGCTTTACGAGTGAATGTTCTGCAAGGTTTACACGCTTACCATACGTGCTGCTACATTCCATTTTCTCTGACTTGATGCGGATATCTACGTTCTTCATTAAAATACTCATCTCTGTGTCGGAGCTGAGAGGACTTTCCACATCTTTTGAAAGTTCTTTGGATCTATACATATAATAAGTTTAGACCCAAAGTAGGAAAAGTATAAAATATAATTATGAAGGACAATATTTTAAAATACTTACATTTCACTTAATGCTAAGTCAATTTTTTTCAATAGGCGTACCGTCATCAGTTCCTTTTCTTTGATTATTCTATCTACATGTGTTTTTGCGTAATCCAGTGCTCTCTCCTCTGAAAGAATTGACAATACTTAGTACAATATAAGATTCACGAATTCATAGGTTTACAAGAATACGGCTAAAAATAATTTTTCAACTCACTGGAAGGTTCCATTACTTTTCGGATTAGGATTTGTTTCAGCATTAACCTCAAATTCGCCGATGAATACTTGTAGCTAGATATTCGTCATCAGTCGTCTGAACGAGAAAATTTCCAAAGTCACTTCCTTATCATCAATTCATATTCGTATACTGCATTTTAAACAAGCTACAAAACAGAACGATACGTTCGTTGAACATCAACCATGAGAAACACGAGTTACCGCTATAGAATCGACGGGTAGCTGAATGTCTGCATTCAGTATAACGCGAGCAGGTAGCGATTGCCGAATAACAAAACAATGTTCGTCGGTATTTTTATCGTGTGACGAGTATCCATTTTGAACTTACTCACAAAGATCAGAATGGACAATGGAGTAGCACGTAAGAACCATTATCACCAGTGTACTGATCCGATAGTAAACAAGAATTCCGATTTCCAAAGTGCACTTAGCACTTTCAAGTTTCAACTCGTCGAATAATTCCGTTCCACGTACGATAAGAACTTACGTTCGCCGATGAAGGATAAATAGTTAAATACTGAATAGTCGTAGGTAGCCAGGGGCCAGGGCGGGCGCACTTCCAATGGCAATATCATATTATTATCATAACTGTATTTTAGTTCAAGAGAGTTAGCCACCGGTAGCGCTGCTGTCAATTTAGGGTGCTACAATTACTGTTTAGTTACAAGAAGTTACCACCTTTGACTATATATATAGTCAAAGGTTACCACCTTTACCGCGTTTTTGTTCCGCCATGTCATCTCTGGCGGTTTTAAATATTCTGTGTCAAGTGAGCAGGCTTATTGCGGGCATTGCGGGTTGCGTTGGACGTGAGTCCATCTTTACGGTGCTGGGTCGGATCGAGAAACGTACACGTCGAACCTATGTGCAGTCTATGCAATATTTTATTCTTGTTTGTTTATTCCTTCGATTCAGTCGGATCCATTGTCTATCTGACTGGCTACTCTGTTTTCGGCCGTTGCTAATCGCTACCTCGCTGGTTACTTGTTGCAGGCTATTTTCTTTGTGCGTGTTTTCCGAGTTACAAATTATTCGACTTAGCTATTGGAAAGCGTAGAGTGATGTAGTTGTACCTTTCTTCGACTAATGATCGTGAAACGTCGTCCGAAATACGCTCTACATAATACGTCGTTGCGCCGTTCGTTAGTTGTACGCTATATTGGTATTTGGTGGAGAGTAGATCTATGTATGATCGTTGCATGTAGCCGTTCGTCATTATCCGGTCTAACCTTCACCTTCTTCGCAGGATGACCGAGAAGACTGTGTAGATGCGGCATACTTGGGAGTCGATATTCGAAGCGGCGACTCGTTTACTATCGAGGTAAGAAAAGGGTGTTTTACTATCATGTCAGCGAGTTGTGCTAGTCAGCTGTATGCGCCTACACCGCAGCCGCCGTCATCGGCGTCGATAAATTATTCGAAAACGGACGATACCAAAAGTTGGGTCGTTGCGAACGTTCCCACCGATGAGAGTCCGGTGACCGCGGCAATGACGATGCCCGTTGTCGAAGAAGAAAGTGCCGCTAAAATGCTGGAGCGAAAGATCGACTCGCTGAAAGCCAAGTTCCACCAAGAACGCAAGTTGCTGGTCAAACATTTACCGCGCAACGTGAAAGAGCAGGAAATTGCCGAGTTGCTGTACGATTTCTCGATCGAGCGTGTTCAGCTATCCAATAACGACGATAAATCTAGCACGGCCACCGTCAGTTTGGAGAATCCGCGCGTATTAGAGGAATGGGACAGCGATCGAACGTTTTTCCTCCGAGAGCAGAGTGTGAGCGTCGGGCCTACGCCGACCGAGATGTTACTGTGTGTCGCTCGATTGCCGTTCCACTTTACCGAAAGCGATTTTTTCAATCTCGTCGAAGAATATGGACAAGTGAAAATGTCCTTCCTCATGATCAGCGAACGAACGGGAACGAGTAAAGGATACGGGTTCGTTCGGTACACAAGTAAAGAGATGGCGTTAGTGGCACGCAACGCGCTAAACGATAGGTGCGTCGACACCTTCCAGTTGGTGTGCGACTGGTTGGACTCTAGTCATTTAACGTTCGCTTCTCTACATTCGAAATGTTTGTACGTAGATAATCTGCCGAAGCAGTTTCGTGATATGGGCGAATTCCGAGCCGTTTTCGAACGCATTGTCAAGCCGCCGTACTGCCAAATCGCGTTGAAGAAAGGATGCCCACTGAACTGGGGACTGGTGGAATACTTGTCGCCGGAAGATGCCGAATTGGCGCAGACTTCGTGTAACCACTACCGTCTGAGGAATCAGCCCATCAGAGTAGTGTATTTTATTCCCGGGGTGCGAGCCATAAACCTTATGCTCAGTCTACTGGACACGCCGACGCGTGGGGGCAGCGTAAGCGGCGGTGCTGGTGGTGGCGGCGGCGGCGGCGGCAGTGGTAATGGAAAATCGGGTGGTCTGTTGCCGGATCCGACGGGCCAGTCTATTCGCATGTCTATCGAAAATCTATCCAAGCAGAATCCAATATTCGCCGAAAACCTTAAAAATATAATTCTTCATCAGATACAGGAGTCCAAGCATATGAAAGAGAATCGGGATGACGCGAATAAAAACTGCGCCGCCGTCAAACTATTAGTGGATTCGAAAAGCGTGGACGGTGGTGGCGGCGGCGGTGGCAGGCAAAAGCATGTTGAGAAAATGGTGCCACTAACGCCTCCAATGACGCCGACTTTAGTTAACGGCGTGCCGATAATTAGTTCGGGTGGCGCGATACCGCCGCCGATGATGCCAAATACCGCCGTACCGCCGCCACCGGTGATGGAGAAATTGGCCTATGGTCGACAGCCGCTGTCGATGAATTTGAAGGACAAATATCCGTTTATGTGGAGCGATTTAATAGGCTCGAGTATATCGAGTGGCGGTGGCGCCTATCCATCGATCCTGTCCTCGCTTACGCCACCCGATCCGGCAACTGCTTCCTTCGCTGCCGCCGTCACACCGACGCACATTCCTACCAGTTTGCTGCCTGACATGGTCAATTTGCCGCTCAGTGTTCGACAAAACATTTTAAATTTGTTCGGCAATCCGCCAAACATGTCGACTAGAGGGCAGCCACTGCCGCCGCCGTCGGTGGTGCCATCGCCACCGCCGCCACCGCCCCCACCTATATCCAACGTTGTTGGCGGCCCCGTTGCAGCTCAGGGCCCGCCACCGCCGCCGCTTTCGATGCAGTACTCGCCGTTGGCCGTCGATCAGATTCGTATTTTTCAAAATGCTCAAGATGCGGCTGCAGCCGCTGCACTGATGACGCCTCCAACGCCGCAGCACCTGTTGACGTTACCGTTCGTTTCGAAAGCTGTAATTCCGCCGCCACCGTCGCCGTCGCCCAATTCGTGGCCATCCATCTCCATCTCGCCTTTCATGACGCCGGCTACCGCTCATATCCCGGTATTCACGACAGCGGCAGCAGCCGCTGCTGCAGCCGCTGCCGCTGCCGATTGGCAGGGCTTAAGGATGCCTACTTATACCGTCATCTCTTCGCAACCGTCTACACCGATTATGCATCATTTCGCCGGTCAGAAACGTAAACTACTCCCGTCGCCGGAGAAAAGCCCCGAAGGTAATTACATTGGTCAGCATTCGCAGGGTATCGGGGGTCATTACGCCGATTCGTATTTTAAAAAGAAAAAAATGTATTAAATGCCATCATACCATACCGCGTCGTTCGCTGCCATCCCTATTGTCAAGTCGGTAGTGCAGCGAAGATGGCTTCGTACCTGATACTCGCAACGACGACTCTCTTCAGATTCGCTACATGCCACTGTTACTCTACTCTACTCTATTGTTTCCCTTTATCTTTGCTACAAGTTTAAATACCACTTTTTAAGTATTATTACGTTACGAATATTATTATAAGAACTATAAATACTCGCGCCAACGGTTTGTGTTTGTGATCCCAATGGCTGCTGTATCTATCACGATTATTATACCCGAATACCCTTCTGTCCTTTATCGCATCATCTTCCATACGAGCTTCCTTCCTTCTTTCCTTCCTTCCGCTATTCATCAGTCGTATCGCATCCATGTCATTTTACTCTCTTTATAACACTCTTGCGGTAATTTTTATAAACTCACCATACTTGCACTCTACTCCACTGCACTTCGCTCTGCCCCCGTATTCTTCCCTTCGTCTTTCTCTCTGTTCATTCATTTTGCGTCGTTCGTACTGTCGTCGCTTATATCTGCGACTTTCCTTTTCTTCCTGTCGCTCCGTTCTTTTATTCGTATTTTTAACTAGTTGTGTATGTATTTATTTATTTATTTATTTACTTATTTTATTTGTGTTACTAATTATTCTGAGTATCTTGTGAGGTTTTCAGTTTCATTTTAAATTTTTAATTATTATCTTTCTTCTTAACGTGGTATGTCTCCCCCATCCTCGTATATTATTTTCCCCTTTTTGATGTATTTGTTTTGTATTATATGTACAATATTTTCGTACCGTTAGTATTGTAATGTTTCAACCTTTAAATATTTGTAGTGTCTCTCGACTTCTTTTATAATCGTTACATTCGTTGGCCTTTATCGTTTTAAATCTCATTTTTACGTACCTGCATCTCTCTCTCTCTCTCTCTCTCTCTCTCTCTCTCTCTCTCTCTCTCTCTCTCTCTCTCTCTCTCTCACACACACACACACACACACACACATATTCCCTCTCCCCTATTCTTTATTTCTTTTTCTTATATTTTTGTGAAGAGATACGCATTTAGCAATCGACTATTTTGCATTTATTTTATTTTACTTTCTGGCGCATTTATTTATTTTTAGTTAGTTGTATTATATGCTCTCATCTGCATCGTATGCTCGTTTCTCTGCTCTTCGATCACATTTTTCAACCATTTTATACTTACTTGATACGTCGCATTTTACTTGATTTCTTTTTTTAATCCTTCTTCTTCTAATACTTACCCGTGTAAATATGTTAAATAATGTAATATTTTCGCTGTAAGTAAAGTATGTGGTTGCGCGTTGGTAGGTAGAGCATCCATCACCACTATTATCGGCGGGAGTTCGTAGATATACCGTAGACTATACGCGTATTATGGATACGTACTATTATTGCGCCCCTGTCGTGGTTATATTTGTAATATCGATGTCACGCTATACCGTTGACGTATTAGAGGAGCTTACATTCGAACCAAATTCGCTGGCCGTCATCGTGATCTTACTCGAATGAGAATAGGAATAGTCGACTATTTGTGAGAAGAGCCTCTAATCGGATGTTTGGTCGAAGTTATCTGTTTCGTTGTTTTCGTAAGCAATCTCGTATCTCGCGTTAGCCAGATATTTCCGTAAGTTATCGCTAACGCAGTTTAGCTTTTGTCTTAGCGAGATCGGGTTGATATTCGAAGTTCGCGATGAAGCTTCGATCCTACGGAGACTCAAAGAGCGGTCGTACTTTAAGATTTAATTCGAACGAACGCGACAATTTTTGAAATTTTATTTCTGTTTTAAGTATCGCGTGCGCGTCGGTAATTGAGAAAAAAAATTTTGTTCAAAGAACCAAATGTTACCCGGCTATTTGTGGAAAAATGTTCGCTGGTTTGTTAATGTACTCGAGTACTTTCGCATTACCTTTACAAGCTGTTCGATTAATTACTCGGACGACTAGATTACATCGAGTATGTCCACTCGTACGGGCTTAACTTGGATAATACCTAGTACATATAAACTTTTTGCTCCATTTTCGAGCGTAATTTACTTATTTAATTTAATTTTTCAACAGTTTTTTCCCTTCGTACGCCTATTTATTCGGCTGTAAGTTTTTATATTCTTAAGTATTACGTATTCCTTATTGGAAAGTTCCAACTACGGACCAAGTACAATTTTAATTTGTTTCGTAAAATTGTACCTTTCTGTATTTAATTTGAGATTCGCGAATGTTCTGTTTGTACTCGTTTATCAGAAAAAAGCTGTTCCTATACGTTTTTTGTACCAGAGTAGATAAGAGATCGTGATCTGTACTAAAATTTACTGTGATTTTTTTTTTCGATATCCCGCGAACGATTTTATTCTATTTTTTATGAAACTGCACTGATGCTATACTTAATCGATTTCGAATCATTCGTAGCTTTCAGTTATAACGATACGCTTTATTTTCAATTTTATTATTACTAGGTATTTCTATTTTCTTTCAAATTGGTACAATGTATCCAACTTTCATTTTTCTTTTTCTATTTTTCAATTTTTTGTACGTTCATTTTTTTGTATGTTCAACTTTCGCCGCGTTGTAATACCAAATGTATTCAAATTTTATGTCGTTCTTTTTATTACTCGGTTTTATACGACTTATTACTAAACTATCCTCAATGTTGACAAAACAGCTCGTTTTTATCCGAAAAAGTTGACCATCATTCTGAATGTTCTCGGTCGGATACATACTAGATATTGTGTATGCCGTCGGATTAAAAATGATGGAAGTATCGAGAATAATGATTACTCGCGAGTGTAGTTTTGCAGTGTGGAGCAGAAGAAGATTGTCGAACAAAATCATTCTCTCTGAATTCGAGGATTCGAATAAAACTGAAAACCGAGGATAATAATTTACTCCTCAACTTATTTTCTGCTTGTTCGTCAAATATCAGTTGTGAATTTACGAATCGATGTGCATGTGCTCTTTTAAGCTCAATGGTATAACAGCGATTGAAAAGATAAGAGTGGCAAATCTAAGACATAATCCTGAAAAAAGGGGGGGAATCAGAATGCCTAAAAATTGAGACGTTTTCCCCCCGCCATCCAAGTTATTGAATCAGTTTTTTATCGAATGTTGCATTTGCAATATGGTGCACGAGAGAGTAGATATGAGTGAAATACTTCATTTTCGAATGATCCGCGCTGCTGACAGCTATTTCCTTTCGTTAGCGTTCAAAAAGAAAATTTCTGGAAGTGTTTTATTTTCAACTCGCCGAATTCTCGACTAGGCTGCAATTTTCGGAATCTTCGATATCGTTAAGATTTTTCCTCGCGGAGGTAAAAGACCAACAAACTGTCACCGGAACGCGTAATCATTCGGAAGATAATAAGTTCATTTAATGGGAATTACGTGCGCAAGTATTTCGGAATCAATTTTGCTTTGATAACGCCGTTTCTGATACGCCATATTACGTACACATTGAGAAGCTCGAACGGCTGTCTATCGCCATTTTCGTAGGAGTTACAACACTTTATTATACGTGCAGTTTACGTTCTGAATTTTGGACTACATTACACAGTGGTTCCTTAGAAAATCTAGCTGGCTAAAAATCTGGAACTTGGCATTCGGGGGGTTTCGAAAGCGCTGAATTCATTTTTCACGAAATTTTCAGTCGAAACTCAAAGGGGGTTCAAGGGGAGAAGGGGCAAAATTGAAAATTCGGAAAACTACCGAATAACATATCAAAATCTATGTTTTTAAATCTCCCGAATACATTTTTGACATTATTTTGGCCATAAATCCTAAATCCTAGGGAGGGTTCAAGGGGGGAGGGGCAAAATTGACAATTCGGAAAATTCAACGTGTAAAACAGTATAGGGGTGATTCTCCGAAAAATGGACAATTCAACGTGGACAAAAACCAAATAAAATTAGGTTCACTTTTCAATTTTTTTTTCGTTGAAATCGATACTAGGGGTATTGAGAAATCATATTCCGGTACCGGCCGGGCTTAAATTTGATTTTGGAGGGTTGTAAAAAAAATTGTTGTCCACGTTGGAAGAAAATTTTTCAAGTTTACATAGTGTGAAAAGATGAGGCTGTACGATCACACAGCGGCACCGTGGGTTACAATCTCACGGATCACGGTTTTATGAAGTACCAAAAATTCATCTAGGAAAGTAGTCTCTGCACGAAGAAGATTTAAAGGCTGTTTCTACAGACTGCTTCTAAGTGTCGAAAGATTCACGTCCTTCAGCGTGGATACAAGAAATACGTGAGTAGCCACGTTGAATAATATTTTATGTCCACGTTTAAGGACAAAATCGCCTTTTCCCTTTTCCCATTGGGTAAATATGCGGAAAATATTTGATACATGTTGCTGAATGTAATGTGGCCAACATTAGTTATATTATTACGTTTTTACAAATTCGGAGCTATAAATTCAATATGGCTGTTGATGTCCACGATGAAGGACACTTTTTTTTTAGAAACCAGGATCTCAGCAATAAATGAGTATTTTAGCATACAAATTATCATTATTTCACAGAAGTTCTTACACAGCCTTCTAGAGGAAGTTATGAGGAAGTTATATGAGCATTTGAGAGAAGTTTATGCTTATAGTGGAACCCTACAGAGAGGTTTGAAAATTATCCACGTTGAAGGACATATCTCTTCCTAGACACAACTTTGAGTATTCTAAAGGTTACTTAACTTGGTTAGAAAAAGATTGTAAGACCTATACCGTGTTGCTTCAACTTACCTCTTCAACAATGGGAAACAGTAGTTCCTGAAAATGATGTATTAAACCCTTCCAGTAAGCAAAAAAAAAAAAACCGGAACTAGGCCAGGTTGACACCCACGCTGATGGACATTTCAGGTGCATTTTCGATGATTTTCTAATGATGTTCTGCTGAACTAGGGAGAGCTTTTACCACTGTCTCCATCAGAAGAGTTCATTTCCTCAATTTTGATATATTGCGCATAGCATTCTGATAATAAGTGGCAGAGTTACAGCCTATTTACATGAATTGTCCATTTTTCGGAGAATTACCCATAGTGTTAATAAGACTTATATAGCAATTTTCACAAAATTGCGGAAAGTTGCAAAAAAACATGAAAAGTCCCTAAAAGCACGCATCCTAAGGAATAACTAAGAGCAACATATTTTGCCCAGAAATGTCCAGAAATTTTTGTGGAGCTCAAAGTTGTGAACATTAGATAACATAAATGTACTTATTTCAAACATCTAATTCTCACGTTGTAACGCATTTAAACCAAAATACAAACCTAAATTCTGATTCACTATGAAAAGTACATTAGAAAAACACATTCGTTTAATTAAACTACACGATATCGTAATAAGAGGGCACGGGTTAAAACACGCGCATGAAACTGCAAAATCGGCTCATGATTAACTCCGCCCACTCGACGACGTTTGATACCTAGATAAAGACTGGAGCCAAGGCAGCCAGGTGTAGATGAAAGCAAGTGCTTTAAGGGTTGGAGAACAATACCTGCCTAGTTGTCTATCAGTTTATCGTAGTTCATTTTTCGACTTTTGGTCAGCTAGATTTTCTGAAGGAACCACTATGCGGCATCCATTAAGAAAGTTGCATTTCGAACAATGAATATTAATATTTACTAGTTTCTGCTCGCGAAATTTAATGTTTAAGATGGGATGTCCCATGCGAGAGATTTTCTGTTTTCACTTCTGCTCTCAAAAATCCTCGAAATAGAGTTCGTCCAGAAAAATTAATATCAGTTCTCATTAACTTATCGTTCGATTAGCTAAGCGGAATAATACGAGAAAATATAAATAAGAAATGTCAAAGGCCGATGAACTTTAATATTACCATTAGTCGCATACACTTCTAGCACTACCCAAATACTAGGGACCAAAAGAAGCGCTGTATTCGGATTCCAGTGGTTCGATAACTGTTCGATTCGGGTTCTCTTTCTGACGAATCGAAGCAAAACATCTCTCCTCTTTCATCGCGCTCGAAGTACGTGATCCACCTTTGCGCATCAGATGAAAAATACGACCTGGGAAGGCACCTTCGTTTTGCTACCAACCGATAACACGTTAGGGAGACGTCGATTTTACTTCGGTAAAATTTGAAAATTGTACTGAGCTATACTCCCGACTTCACGAACCTCTTTCGAGAGACTATCCGGGAACATGTTTACAGAAAATAATGATTACTAAGGCGAGTTCCGCATGTTATGCTGTGATTCGGAGATTGGTGTACGTCTGCGCGCTCCCCACGCATAACGTTATACGCTTCGCCTTCGTCGTATTTATAACGCTTTTGCCGAGAAAATCACATCTCAACAAAGTTCAAACCAAACGTCGTTATCTTTTGTAAAAATTCGCAACTCGGTCGAATGCCTACTGCTCGTTCGCTACTCGTACACACGCGGCGTATGATGTCCTGTCGTATGTACGTATTTGTGGTGGGGCCGGGTCCACCTGACCAACGTCAGAGAGGAACTAGACCACCTGCAAAGGCTCGCGTGCGTGATGACAACGGGGGCAATGAGTACGGTGCCGACAAAGGCACTAGAAAGGCTCCTGAACTTGCCACCACTTCACACTGCTATAGAAGCAGTGGCGATAATGGGGGCTTATCGTCTGGGTCAACCAGACCTTCGGGCCCATAAGACAGGCCACGGAAGGATATGGGAGATGGCCAGGACGATAGACAAATGCTTTGGGATGCCAAAGGATAGAATTGCGATGGAACATCTCTTTGACAAACCATACCGTGCGCTAATATCCACACGGGAGGCTTGGGAAAAAAGGTGGCCAAGCATTCTCGGAAAATAGGAGAATGTGTGGTTTGCAGATGCCTCTAAGAATGACCAAGGTGTAGGAATCGGAATCACGAATGCAAAAGGCGCTGACAACTGTTCAGTGGCACTGGGCGAGAGCGTCACTATCCTCCAAGCGGAGATAATGGCGATCACGGTGGCCATTGAGAGAAGCCAGCAGAAGGGCCTTGTTAATAAGCAGATCTATATCTGTACAAACAGCCAATCAGCTATCAAAGTACTATCGTCACACCAAACTACATCCCTAGTAGTGGCGGAGTGTGTTAACAAACTATACACCCTTGCTCAGGAGAACCGGGTCGCCGTACTATGGACACCGGGACACTGCGGCATAAAAGGGAACAGAATCGCTGGCAAGCTGGCGAAGGAGGGCACCAAAAAGGAACTGGCAACGCCCAGGCCGTGTCTTCCTGTAGCATACAGCGTCATAAAATCCAAAGTAAAGGCTTGGATAAGCAAGCAGACGGAAATGCACTGGCGGTCGGCCAGTGGCATGAACGTCAGTAAAACACTGATAGGGGACACCCCAGTAAGTATGCCAAGTTCCTATTAGGGCTTGACAGGAAACATGCAAGGCTCATGGTCGGACTATTAACCGGTCATGGGGCCACAAAACACATGTGGTATAAAATAGGAGTGGTAAGAAGCGGCTCCTGTAGGTACTGTGGAGAAGAGGAAGAAACCTCGATCCATATCATATGTCGGTGCCCAGCAATAGCCGGGACAAGACGCGAAGCATTGGGGCTAGAATATCTAGCACCCAGTGAAGTCAAAGGGATAGAGCTAAGTAAAATTCTCACTTTGGCTATAAAAGTGAGGCTACTGAGCTGATCCTTAACAGCAACTTGAGGAATAGTGCAATGGACTGCAAAGTCTGAGCGCTCGGTGCATGTAGCGCCACCTCACACACAAATGTAATGTAATGTACGTATTTATTACAACACCTACGAAAGAGCAATAGGCAACTATTTGAAGTCGTACGTGTTCACATAGTATGATGCACCAGAAACGGAGTTGATAGGCGAGTGAGTGTTCACGGCGGCGGTGTAAGAAATATGTACGCTACCAGCTTAATAGATGTAGGAGTAGAGCCTTTCGATTGAAATTTAGCATCAACCATTCCGAGGCCTTTCGTACCATCTACATATAAGTAGGTATTGGTCGTAAACTAGTTTTGTTTAGCGTAGCTTTCCATTTTGTATTCTTGTTGAGGACACGACCGTCATTCGATACAAAAAAGTAAATAATTACGAACAGTTCGCCTGGTTTCGATTTAAACTCACGTATATTTCTATCACGCTTTAAAACATAGTTTTAAAAAAAATAGAAATCAACAATAATAATGAACGAACGAACGAATTAATATTATAAAACGTGTACAACATACGAGTAGTACAAGTTATTCAAATGAAATGATTTACCCGCGGTAGCAAAATGATTTAAACGCGCGTTCATAAATATCATCTTAATAAATAAATCCGAGTCGCCGACTTTATTCGACGTTTCGTTAAGTACGGTTGGTAAGGTACATATTTATAGGCTAGGTAAGTAAGTAGGTAAATAGGTAGGCAGGAATGTGACTACGAGTAGGTACGCCCCTGAATACGAGAAAAAATATTCGACCTGGAATGTGTGTGTGGGGGGGGGGGCGTTTCACATTCGAGAACTTTAACACCGCATTTCAGATCCTGCTAGTTTCCAAATTTACGTAGAAGTTTAGCCCCTTTTGTAGAAAGCATAATCGTTGCGAGAAGAACTCTGTGTCTACTCTCTTCCACGCTTACACTATATATCTAGGCTATGTCGGCACTTTGCCCGGGTTAGTTAATTAATAAATTACTATACGGTTTTTATAGCGAGAAGTTTCCCCTTACATAGGTACCTATTAATAATTTATACTTGTAGATAAACTCTTAGACACTCTCTGTCTAAGTCAGGTTTTAGTTTATTCGTAAACGAGTTACTCGTCTGCTAAGGAAAAGAAGTAAATACTCGTATATGTATATTACCTGTACATTCACGTATAGGATACCGTATATTTTTACCGACTTTTCGAAGAATAGGGAGGTATTACACTCGTCACAGTTGTCAAGATGGGGGCGAAGGCAATGTTTTTTTTACGCTTCAGAATATGTGTAATGAACAACTGTAACAGTGGCTGAATTTCAGGTTTCCATGTATAGAAGGACTCGTGTAGGTATTTGGTATTTGAATATTCACTTCTGAACGGCGCACAGTGTAACGAAACACAAAAAAACCGCTCATAATAGGAGAA
Organism: Acanthococcus lagerstroemiae; assembly: GCA_031841125.1. NCBI lineage: Eukaryota > Metazoa > Arthropoda > Insecta > Hemiptera > Eriococcidae > Acanthococcus > Acanthococcus lagerstroemiae. The sequence goes on along the minus strand of CM063114.1, from coordinate 34,638,929 downwards.
AACGAATACGAAAAAAAGAAAACAACAAAAGGAGTGTGTTATAGACAGTCTGGAGGCAACGTTTTCGTACTCCACATATTCATCACCCCACTCTTTCAACTCCTAGACATAACCAAAGACAAGACAAACATTAATCGTGTGTCACAATCATTGACCTTTCTGTTTTGTGCGCTTCACGTGTTAAATTAATTTTGGTTGTGCTGAGTTTTTTTCTTTGAAAAAAATCATGATGGAACCTGAAGGTAAGTCCATTCCAATAATTTGGAATGTATTTTTCCAAATTAATTTCTTTGGGCATACAAAAATAATTACTAGACACTAAAATTTAACAGCAAAATGGTACATTTAGGACTGCAACTTTTTTGGCAGGTCCTGGCCGGTCTTGAATTTAGTACCATCATTTAGAGTGCATCTTAAGCTACAAATTAAAAAAAAAATAGCTGCCAGAACTTGCCTAAAAAATTAGAAAAAATTTTCAATCATTAAAAAACAGGTGAAAAACAAAATTAGTAAAAAAATAAATAGATAGACTAGTAAGTAATCAATCTTGATGAATGATACATCAATGCCCACAATTCTTGGGGATCTGAATCCAAATTTAGCATCAAATTTTAGCTATCCCCCCCCCCTATGACCCAAAAGTGGCCTCAAAAGGGGACTAAAAAACAGAGTAACTAATTTTTGTAGATGATATATCATTACCTATAGTTTTTGAGATGCTGAATTCAATTTGCCATTAATTTTTAGTCAGCTCCTACCCATGACTCAAAAATAAACTTGAAAGACAGCTTTAAAATAAAGTTAGTAATTTTAGTGTGTGATACATCATTGCACATACCTAGTTATTAGGACGTTGAATCTAAACATGGTATTAATTTTTAGCTACTCTCCACCTCGGACTCAAAAAGGAGGTTTAAAAAAAATTTAAAGAGATTTTTCAAATTTTTTTGGTAGGAAATATGGCAGGTAATAGAAATATAAAATATTTCAACTCTTGAAATCTTTAAAAAAAAATGTATTTAATAGTTAGGTATTAGTAGGTTTTAAGACAAATAAATGACAAAATTTTCTGCTAAATTTTCTACGTTTAGTTGTGCATCACATAAGTGAAATAAAATTTAGTATTATTCTATAGGTTTGAATAAAATGTAACTTTTTCGTCTGAAAATAACTCCAGCTACCTACATCAAAGTTGCAGGCCTATTTTGTCACATTGTTATATCATTAGGTTATTTAATCGTAAATGATGTTTTTGATTTAGGCTTAACAAGACTGACTGCTGAAGAGGGATTTAAAACTCTATCTCAAGAGGTAAATGAAAGTAGCGATGATGATACTGATGATGATATTTTAAATTAATTTGTACGTGTTATTTTTAATTTTATTAAATATAAATTTTTGATTTTATATACCTGCATATTTTTATATGACTTGTTTACCCCCCCCCCCCCTCCTTGAATCATATAGTACAGGATAGACAGCAAGCCATTTTCAAAGTGTCAAAATTTGGAACGGTGCATATGGTTAAGTTCCGCACATGTGCACTTATCTAAAAGTGGTCCAAATCGTAGATTGTATATATGAGATAAAATTAAATCGGGGTCAAGTCTATCAAAAATCTAAGAAAATCTGACAGGAATAATTCAAGTGCGCATGCGTAGGACTTTACCTCCATTTAGTACCACTTTAATGTAGACATACCCGATTGTTAAGGAAAGGATTTACCGCTGACTATCCAGTACTGTATGATTTAAGCCCCTCCCTATTCTATATACACCTTTATATTGCATAAAATTATCTAAACACTTTAATATTTGGATTCACAATACTAAAATTAGTCGGTTTCATTATCCAACTCATATTTTATCATACAATTTTCAGTTTCCTTTTTACCTATCTTCTCATAAAAGTATCTAATTGTCAAAACAATCAAATATTTGGATTTAACATTCCAGAATTAGTTAGTTCAATACCCAACACAGTTTTTTCAGAAAATTTTTCACTTTTCCCTCTCCTATCTCTTCCCCAAAGGACCCAATCGTCAAAACAACCAAAAAATTGGATTCAGCATGTCAGAATTATATAATTTCAATACCAATGTTGATGTTTTGGTAAACATTAATTTTTGTCCCCCCCCCCCCCCCTACGCAGCCCCCCCAGAACCGCCAACTGAAAAACTGAATCAAAACTCAAAATTTACATTTAAAATACAATTTAGAAGGAACTCTGTTTTTCTTTTTTGGATCAGATTCTCTTCAAGAATTAATTATGAGCGCCTTTTTAGCATTTCATTACACTGTGCGGCGCTGCGGCTGTTTTTCTTATAAGGTATCTAGATGGTAAGTACATAACGTAGCTACAATAAAATTAACATAGGTAAGCTTACCTTTAGGTACAATTATTCTATCTGCGTGGTATTAAATACAGATACTCACAGCCTGCGAATGACTTAAGCCACGTAATATATTATGTAAAATTGTAATTTACAGGGACGTATGTGCGAGGGAAGTGTTTTAATTTTAAGATACCACCAAAATATTACGAGTAATGTAGGTACCTACTCGTACGTTTCTTTTTGCTTATTTACAAATTTCTGCTCGTTATTTACTTAGTATTAACACTAGACGAAACGTTTCCGTGTTCAAATCTGACGAACACTCTTGGTAACGTGTACATCGAGTAACTACCTAAAAAAATTTACAGCCTACAGCGCCATACGCGTTCGAGGAGTTACGATTTAATTGACGGTTACTTCAAAAACTTGGTTCGCTCGATATTGATAGTTGCGATAAAGCATACGAGTAATGCGCTTCGTAAAATCGTTATCCGAATCCATAATCGGTTGCAAAGAGGCATCTAAAACAAATGAAACGGGTGCCAACATTTATTTACTATACGGAGGCATTTTGTCGTGTTCACCCTTGAAAATGATTTAAAAAACACTCATTTGCGAACGAAGCGTTAGAATTCTTTTCAATTTAATTACATTTTGAACGGTTATGGGGAAGGGGTTATTCTCCAAATTCGTCGCTCTCCCTCCCCCTTAAAAGCGCCTACGACAGAGAACATTACACGTTCGCTTTTCACGGCACAATCGGGACTAGCGAGTGAGAGAATTTAAGAATATTCGTTGATTTTTGGGTAGCTCGAAATGAAATCAAACAAATCGAGGGTCGGCAACATTTTCGCATTCACGAGCCGGTTGGACGCGAGGTCAGAGAGTATTTTTCAGGAGCTAAGAGCTAGTTTATTTTGAGGTGAAAAAATTCTTTCTCCCAAAAAGGAAAGCTGCGATTCCGATCCAACCTTTGAAATGGCAAATGGAAACGTATCGAAAAATACGATCAGCGTTAGGGTTTTGGATCGCCGGTTCCGAAAAGCCAATAAGATTTTTGATTCGACTCGACTTCGGTACCTAAATTCGACTTTTCTCCCTACCAAAATAAAGGGGTAAAGAAATAGTTCACTTTGCTGAAAATATAAAGTAAAGTATCAAAATAGGGGTAGTTTGGATCACTCGAGTCAATCCCTACTGAAGCTGTACAATCCGAATTTCATCTTTTATACCAACGAAATAAACCGAATTCGGAAAACTGAACAAAGTAAGTACTAGAATAAGGTATTTTCGAAGTTTCCCACATCGAATATTCTATTAGATTTCTGATTAGATCCCGATTTTAGCTTAACCAAATAAAAATTTCACGGCTAAAAAGAGAGCAAACGGTCTCGACTTGGGAAAATTGAGCGACACGTCGAAAGAAGTGCTCATTGGTTCGGAAACTTTGAAAATTTTATTGCAGTATTGGTTCGGCTTTAATTTTAGCCCGCGAAATGAAAATTTCACGCTTAAGAGATGGCGAGAGTTGTAAGCTTTCTTCAGAATTTCTACTCGGCCGTTCGCTCGCCACCAGCTCTTTTTTACCGAAATACGCGAATAACTCCATCGAACGTTCGAGTGGAGAAAAATTTCGAATTTTTATCGCGAAATTCGGATTTTTAGGTCTGATTTGAGGTCGCATTAAGAACTAATGCCTTATTAAGGCTCAGTGAACAACAACCGAGGGAGACCCTACCTTTCTCGTGGGTTAACTGAATTTGTACCGTTTGTTCTCGTTCATCATTCGTCATCCGAATTATTCTGCCACCGAAGAAGTGAACTTTTTTCGTATTTCAAAACTTTTTCGACCCACTGACAGCGTAGTTTAGAGCATAAATAGAGAAGGGAGGGAGGTAAGGGGACTCGATATTTTGACTCGGTGGTTCCTCATTCTCCCCAACAGTAACTATGCTCCCTAAAGATATGCGTGAAGATAATCTCTTTTTTAAATATTAACTCTCGTGGTTTATTAATAACGGAGTTTTGATTTAGATATGAAGAATGAAACGGTATCGAAATTTTGATAGGATAATTTGGAATCGAATACCAAACGAAATTTCAATTCCGACATTTCCTCGATTTTCTTAGACGAGTTGAGTTAGCCATTTCTCGAGTTTAAGATTTTCATAATGCGGGTCAAAATTGGAGTCAAACTAACCGAACTTCGATGGAGTGCTTAAAAGAAGCAACCCCAGCCCCTTCCGTAAACAGAAGTCTTGTCGCGGCTTAGTTTAACTTTTCAGCTCAAGTTGTTTCAATAGCCCCACCGAATGAGAAAATGTTTTAATTTGAGAGCTAAATTCAGAAACTAGACACCTAATACGATAATATTCGAACTCGAGGGCATCAAAAACTCCAGTTTTAATAGTTTGTTTAATTTTCCAGATCGAATTCTCTTTCAAAAATGGGCATTTTCAATTTTGAGTTGAGAATCGGCGACAAGTCGAAACTCTAACGCCACATTTCCAACTTGGCGACCGAAAAATCGCCCATTTCTATACCAGTTTATTCGATTCTACATGTCGAGTCAATTTTGCCTAGTTTCAACAATTGTTTATTTTATTATTATTATTATTTCTTTTTTCAATGGATATGTCTTATTCCCGGCTTTCTATGGAAAATGTATGTCACGTTTTACCGACCGACACGATCGAGCGACACGATCAAACGACTTCCTGATAACATGAAAATCAAGTTGGAGTTACCTTGATCTGTGTTTTTCACTTGAGAAAATTTCGGCACGTACATAATACCTATGGTACAGCTGATTTATACCAGCAATTTGCTAACGCAATAATAAGTTTACGGAACTTCCTAGTTGCATTTTACCGAGCAGCTATATGTTGGATTCGGGTTCACGTTTTTCCGTGCACACATGAGGAAACCCGAATCTCAAAGATCTAAATCCAAAACGAGCTCGAACTCCGCCCCGAATCCTAGCTCGATCTTCGAAAACCCAAGCGCAATCGAACCGTGTACACCCAAAACCCTGTTTTAAAAAATCCCGAACTCGACCGCAGGTACTGGATGAAAAATCAAATCAGGTCCCGATAAAAATCGATGGGGTTCGACATCCGTAGCTCATCCTAAGAGCGTTGATCAAGCACTATCTCCATTAATATTTTCAAACGAACCGAAACAGCGTCACGAATGACAGATTTACGGCGTTTTGAGTATGCAATTTTATTAACATCTCGAGGTGGAATATTCACGGCGTTGCAATTATGCAATTATATTAACACTCCGTCATGGTACTGCTGCATTCGAATTCAAAGTACAACGTAATATTATTCTTAACGACGCAAACGTTTTGATTCGAAGTCACGAACATCAGGGTGGATAGAAAAACTTTTTCTTCCCAACCAATAATCGGAAACTGTATTATTAATGACGAGTGTATACTGAGTAGACTGACTCTTTACTGGCAGTATTGAAGGAGAGCAGAAGTGGCAGATAATAACGAATATAACTGACTAGTTTTATTAAGAAACCTACGATTCCTTAATTTTACTCGCTATCTTCCATAATTTGCCGGAAAACTGCATGGCCATTCCAAATATGTATCCCGAACTGTGTGAGAATTTTTTGGTGACTTGTAAATTTATAAACGGTTGACCGGTTTGCTTCATTTTTACTTATTTATCCGAATCATTTCCAATTTGAAAAACTATTTGAAAAGAAGAGAGAAAAACAGAAATAAGTTTTCCAAAAGAAGAGGATAGAAGTTCTTTCGTACACAACCGTATTTATTTATTGAAAATAGTCTAGATTTGGTGATCAACGGCTGATCATGGAATTTTATGTGAAAAGTAGCTCCGAAGGACTCGTAGGAGGTTTGCGACTGGCAGTCAACAGTCATATTTGATAAGCGGGCACGAGCATGCTTGTATCAGAAACTATGCCTTTCAGTGGACTCGAAAGGCTTACACGAGTGAGAGACGTTAAGTCGTTGTATATCTACGTGTATCTATCCTACCAAGAAAATAAACGAGCGTGAAAATCTCGGCTCTGTCTACGAAAGTATTTTAAAAAATAACGCGCAAAAGATGGTACGTGTAAGAGCCGGTGATTCTGTGGCAGGGCGACGAAAGCGGTTTTAAAAATTTCTTCCGTATACTGTACTCGTACAAGGGCAGCTATGGCTAGACTTTTGACCACATGTGAGTGAAACAATTCCCCACGGAATGGGTGCGAGATGTCCGACGAAGGAGGTGTGTAGTAAACCTCTCGGTGCGAATCCGTTATTTTAACACCGGAAAATGTAGTTCGACTAGAAACATTGGGTCTCATAGAAGAGGTTGACGAAATTATACGTAAGACCTAGCCAGTCCCTCGTTAATGAAACGCGGCGGCGGCGGCGGCGGCGGCAGCAGCCAAGTATAACTAGGTAAATCTTTGTACTACCTACATAAAAAGGGTCCATCTTTACGTCGATTCTAACTCTCGAGATACTTCCCGATATTCATTTATTTATTCATTTTTTTCGTTTCGGATTTGAAACAATTTTTATTTGCGTTTTCGTTTCCACTCGATAATCTGATAAAACAATTTTGTCTTCATTCCAGGACGTTTGTCGTACTTTTCTAAAAGTCTCCTGCGACAAGTCACGATGAATTTCAGCGAAAGGGCCCATTTCGTGGCGTATCATACGTTGTCTACGCATGCAACTTCATTCCCCGTTCGACCCGAATATTTTCCGAATTTTATAACGTTATGTCCAATTCGGGTTCATTTTGTAGAAAATGTTACGCAACTTTTGGACGCGAACCTAATTTTTTCCGAACAAGATGAGCTATTACGACGCGGAATCACGCGAGTTGCGTGAGTATCCAGAAATGGAATGTAAATTGATTTCTCCACAGTTTAGGAAGGATAAAGAAACGGAGTTTTGTCAAATTTCGGTCCGTGAGCAGTCTATACACGGCGTACGAGAGTTTAAATTCCGATCAAATATCTAAACTGACCAATCGAGCCACCAACCTTATTTACCTTTTTTAAAATTTATTCTTATTTTTTATTATTAGTATCTCTCTCTCTCTCTCTCTCTCTCTCTCCCTCCCTTTTTCTTCCTTTCTTTCTTTATTTTTCGACTCAGCTATGTTCTTGTTGCGACTCCTTGTATCCAAATTCCGAATTTGTATGGTTAGCTATCAGTTATCTGGCCGTTTAGTCGTTTCCCCGTCTTTGTTTTCATTCCGCATATACGAGTACTTATTCTTCACTTTCGCCGATATGCCAATAGTGTACTTTTTATGGGGATGTGGGGGCTATCAATTTTTTGCCTCGACGTAGAGGACTTTTAACGTCGAAACATGGGTTCCAGAAAACTTGACTTAGGCATTTGTTGGTAAAATTTACGAAGTAGGTTACTCACCTTGCAGAATTTAGAACCGAATATTTTATCGATGCTCACTGAAACCCATTAGAAGTTTTCTTCCTTTCGTCGTCGCTATTTCTTTGTTTCATCTTTTCCCCTATTTTTACTTTTTGTTTTCCCATTTTTTATATTTTTTTTAATTTTTTAAATTTTTTTGAGTGGTTCCACAAGTTGTTTGAATTTTTTACACGTTGTTTCTACTTGCAGAATTCGTATTTGTTTTGTTTTGTCAGTACAAACTTGAAACTTTTTCAGTAGTGCGTTGTTATTTACTAACCAGCGCACAGTGTAACGAAACACAAAAAAACCGCTCATAATAGGAGAAAACGAATACAAAACAAAAGAAGACAACAACAAAAGGAGTGTGTTATAGACAGTCTGGAGGCAACGTTTTCGTACTCTACATATTCATCACCCCACTCTTTCAACTCCTAGACATAACCAAAGACAAGACAAACATTAATCGTGTGTCACAATCATTGACCTTTCTGTTTTAGTACCATCATTTAGAGTTGCATCTTAAGCTACAAATTAAAAAAAAATAGCTGCCAGAACTTGCCTACAAAATTAGAAAAAATTTTCAATCATTAAAAAACAGGTGAAAAACAAAATTAGTATAAAAATAAATAGATAGACTAGTAAGTAATCAATCTTGATGAATGATACATCAATGCCCACAATTCTTGGGGAGCTGAATCCAAATTTAGCATCAAATTTTAGCTATCCCCCCCCCTATGACCCAAAAGTGGGCTCAAAAGGGGACTAAAAAACAGAGTAACTAATTTTTGTAGATGATATATCATTACCTATAGTTTTTGAGATGCTGAATTCAAATTTGCCATTAATTTTTAGTCAGCTCCTACCCATGACTCAAAAATAAACTTGAAAGACAGCTTTAAAATAAAGTTAGTAATTTTAGTGTGTGATACATCATTGCACATACCCAGTTATTAGGACGTTGAATCTAAACATGGTATTAATTTTTAGCTACTCTCCACCTCGGACTCAAAAAGGAGGTTTAAAAAAAATTTAAAGAGATTTTTCAAATTTTTTTGGTAGGAAATATGGCAGGTAATAGAAATATAAAATATTTCAACTCTTGAAATCTTTAAAAAAAACTGTATTTAATAGTTAGGTATTAGTAGGTTTTAAGACAAATAAATGACAAAATTTTCTGCTAAATTTTCTACGTTTAGTTGTGCATCACATAAGTGAAATAAAATGTAGTATTATTCTATAGGTTTGAATAAAATGTAACTTTTTCGTCTGAAAATAACTCCAGCTACCTACATCAAAGTTGCAGGCCTATTTTGTCACATTGTTATATCATTAGGTTATTTAATCGTAAATGATGTTTTTGATTTAGGCTTAACAAGACTGACTGCTGAAGAGGGATTTAAAACTCTATCTCAAGAGGTAAATGAAAGTAGCGATGATGATACTGATGATGATATTTTAAATTAATTTGCACGTGTTATTTTTAATTTTATTAAATATAAATTTTTGATTTTATATACCTTCATATTTTTATATGACTTGTTTACCCCTCCCCTTGAATCATATAGCACAGGATAGACAGCAAGCCATTTTCAAAGTGTCAAAATTTGGAACGGTGCATATGGTTAAGTTCCGCACATGTGCACTTATCTAAAAGTGGTCCAAATCGTAGATTGTATATATGAGATAAGATTAAATCGGGGTTAAGTTTATCAAAAATCTAAGAAAATCTGACAGGAATAATTCAAGTGCGCATGCGTAGGACTTTACCTCCATTTAGTACCACTTTAATGTAGACATACCCGATTGTTAAGGAAAGGATTTACCGCTGACTATCCAGTACTGTATAGTTTAAGCCCCTCCCTATTCTATATACACCTTTATATTGCATAAAATTATCTAAACACTTTAATATGTGGATTCAGAATACTAAAATTAGTCGGTTTCATTATCCAACTCATATTTTATCATACAATTTTCAGTTTCCTCTTTACCTATCTTTTCATAAAAGTATCTAATTGTAAAAACAATCAAATATTTGGATTTAACATTCCAGAATTAGTTAATTTCAATACTCAACACAGTTTTTTCAGAAAATTTTTCACTTTTCCCTCTCCTATCTCTTCCCCAAAGGACCCAATCGTCAAAACAATCAAAAAATTGGATTCAGCATGTCAGAATTATATAATTTCAATACCAATGTTGATTTTTTGGTAAACATTAATTTTTGTCCCCCCCTCCCACTACACAGCCCCCTCAGAACCGCCAACTGAAAAACTGAATCAAAACTCAAAATTTACATTTAAAATACAATTTAGAAGGAACTCTGTTTTTCTTTTTTGGATCAGATTCTCTTCAAGAATTAATTATGAGCGCTTTTTTAGCATTTCATTACACTGTGCAGCGTTTAAAAAAAATGATTTGTAACAACAATAAGCAGTCTGACAGTCCGCGTATTTGGGATTTGTTTATGTCGCTAGGTCACGTAAGCTCGGCCTCCTTATCTCAGATTACGGAAGCCCGCCACATCTACACCTACGAGCACCTGCCTGCCTGCCTACCTACCTACCTACCTACCAACCTACGAGTAGATAGCTGTTAGCTCTGCCACTGCAATCGCGCTATCCGAGTAGGATAATGTGCGGTACTGCAGTGCATGTACATGTAAGTATATTTGGGAAACAAACGAAGCGACGCGTGTGAGCGAACATGAAATTTGTACCGAATAAATATCAATTATACGGTAATTGGAAGTAATAAAAAGAACGACGGTAATAATAAATAAAAAATAAACAATTAGATATATAGCAGTTATACGCGAGTTACGTAGGTAATGGTCCCAGTGGCATTACTACGTACTGCCGAATTTTGAAAACCATAATAATTCGCTCCATCGGCGTCGCGTCGGAAGTCTAGCGTTACACTGCGCGTCACGTTGCGCGTCACGCCGGGTCGCAAAACTGGCGCGTTGACGCGCGTGCAGTAAGGACGTGTCGCAGTGTAAGTACCTACACGCGAGCGAACGAGCACGTATGTAAAGAAAGTAAAGCAGGATGAAGGAAGGAATTCGGAGGGAAGGGAAATACATGTTAAAAAGGATGGATGTCGAGACTCTTCTTTCTTTTTTTTTTTTTTCAAAATGTAAGAGCACTGAGAAAGTTTATTCTATTTCATCGATATGGTCTCTAAAAAGTGACCATGTTTCTTAATCGCGTCTAAATGGCATTATGTACTTTCTAACACGATAGTACACAGGAAATAATTATTTTCTTCCCGAGGAAAAGATAAACGATTACTTTTTTAACGATCTCATAAAGAGGAAGTAACAGTGATACGGCGACATTTCCTGTTGGAAATTTGGTGACATTTTGAAAAGAAAGTAACGTACATCGTGAATGAAGCGACTGCACTAGTGCTACTGTAGGATTCGCCCGCGTTTCATAATGCAAACTCCACGCTCGTAAAAACGCTTTCTTTTCTCCTTCTTCGCGTAGTACTATACAGGGTGTTCCGGGAGTGGACGATAAAACTTCGCCTGGTTATACACCAGACTTAGTACATTGATGTTATAAGGGTTGCATCGCTCCGCAACTTGAAGACGCTGCGGCGTTGAAAATTAAAATTTAATTTTCATGTATGGAAAAGTCGAATAAAGTATGATGAATTTTGGTTTATTAAAATTCTGAATTAAGAGATAACCTACCATATTTGGTATCAAATTAAAGAAGCGATCCTCTGGGACCAAGAAAAATAAAAAAGAAGTGATGAAAAAAAAATCAAAAATTGACACGAAACACTGTTTTTCATTGTAATTTGAGAAATTGACCTATCAACACGATGATATTTTAAGCTAAACAATAGTAGAATGTTGCGCTCTTTCAATACAGCTGCGTACTTCTGGTCTTGGAGTCGCTTCGTTTTAGAGTTATTTACCAAGAAAGAAATTAGGATTTCGAAAATTTTATCCAAAAATCGAACGAAATGTAAGACATTTCAATTCATTAACATTTAGAATCAAGAGATAATCCATCAAATTTGGTATCAAATTATAGAAGAGATTGTAGCGGACAAATTAAGACCATATAACGAACAATTTTCGTTTATTAGGGATCAAGAAAGAAAAAAAAAAAATGATGAAAAAAATCAAAAATTGACGCGAAACATTGTTTTTTACTGTAATTTAAGAAATTGACCCGTTAACACCGTAATATTTTAAGCTAAACAATAGCAGAAGATTGCGGTCTTAAACAGCTCAGTACTTCTAGTCTCTAAGTCGCTTCGTTTTAGAGTTCTTCGCAAAGAAAGTAAAAGGCTGAATTCCCATCACCTGATTTTAACAAAGTAAAACCTATGTACATTTTCTTTTATAAAATCTCTAAAAATGAAATAAATTCACAAAATCTAATTTCTAATTGAAGAGAAGATTCTACCGTGTAAATTAGGATTGTAATGAGCTATTCTCCTAAATTGTAAGGACTGAGGAACATAAAATGGAAGTCGACAAAGTGATGAAAACAATGAATTTTCAACGTAACATTTTAAAATGATGGAAAAAATAATTCTGCATTTGGACCACAGTTTACAGCCTATGTTAGCTTTATTTTCAGTGACCAAAACTTTCTCAATCCTGCTCATGCGGCTCATCCTTCAAATAACGCACAACTGCGATCTTCCCAGTTTCTCTGAAATTTGCCGCATCTACATGTGTTACATTTTCTTTCCTTAGCAATTTAGAAAAAAAAAAAAAAAAAAAAAAACTGATGTAATGCGCTGCACAATAAATGATATGCTCTCAAAGTAAACGCAAATGAAGACGTGAACGTTTGTGAAAAATCGAAACGGGAATTTTGACGAAAGGCCACACTGCTAATAGGTAGAGGCTTCACCCTGGGAGCCAATTCGAACACATTCGTAATAATTTTGTCATACCCATAAATATGTGATAATCATAATTTTTGTACTTATTTTTTTCAAAAGAGGCTGTATTATCGCTTCTTTTTCATTTTTCTTGATTCCTAACGAACGAAACTCTGAATTTGTCCGCGGAAATCTCCTCTTTAAATTGATACCAAATTTGATGGATTTTCTTTGGATTCTAAATTTTAATACATTGAAATGTTTTACATTTTGTTCGATTTTTGGATGAAATTTTCGAAATCCTAATTTCTTTCTTTGTAAATAACTCTAAAACGAAGCGACTTAGAGACCAGAAGTACTGAGCTGTTTTGAAAGAGCGCAACCTTCTGTTATTGTTTAGCTTAAAATATCATGGTGTTGATAGGTCAGTTTCTCAAATTACAATGAAAAACAGTGTTTCGCGTCAATTTTTGATTTTTTTCATCACTTCTTTTTTATTTTACTTGGTCCCAGATGAATAAAAATTGTTCGTTATAGTATTAATTTGTCTGCTAGGATCTCTTCTTTAATTTGATACCAAATATGATAGGTTGTCTCTTAATGCAGAATTTTAATAAACCAAAATTCATCAGATTTTATTCGATTTTTCGATACACGAAAATTAAAATTTACTTTTCAACACCGCAGCGCCTTTATGTTGCGGAGCGATGCAACCCTTACAACATCGATGTAGTAAGTCTGGTGTATAACCAGGTGAAGTTTTATCCTCCACTCTCGGAATACCCTGTATTTATGTTCGGCGTAGCAGTTTAACGGTTTCCTGACTTTCTACAGACAATACAAGCGAGCCTACACATGTACACTCGTGTATATTATACTTTAAACTCAGCTTCGATGATGGGTACTTCTCCATTTGCTTAAAATTTATCCTTTTTTCCCCTTCTTTTATTGAGAACAAGAGAAAAACCTAAATATCAAACGTATAGGTATACATAGTTTACGCGAGTAGGTACGGCCGAGCATTCTGTTAATGCACTGTAAAAGCAATCTGGGAATGGCATTGTCAGTTTGCACGCTGTCAGATGTAGAATGGAACGCCACCGGGTGCTCTCATGAATCTCATTATGTAGGTACTTCCAAAGTAGACGGTAAATCATTTTTTCCGAGTACGAAACAGAGAAATAATCTTGGACATCGGACATACGTGGTAGCCTGTAGGCGGGTAATTCTCCGAAAAATGGACAATTCATGTAAATAGGCTGTAACTCTGCCACTTATTATCAGAATGCTATGCGCAATATATCAAAATTGAGGAAATGAACTCTTCTGATGGAGACAGTGGTAAAAGCTCTCCCTAGTTCAGCAGAACATCATTAGAAAATCGGAAATGCACCTGAAATGTCCATCAGCGTGGGTGTCAACCTGGCCTAGTTCCGTTTTTTTTTTGCTTGCTGGAAGGGTTTAATACATCATTTTCAGGAACTATTGTTTCCCATTGTTGAAGAGGTAAGTTGAGGCAACACGGTATAGGTCTTACAATCTTTTTCTAACCAAGTTAAGTAACCTTTAGAATACCTCAAAGTTGTGTCTAGGAAGAGATATGTCCTTCAACGTGGATAATTTTCAAACCTCTCTGTAGGGTTCCACTATAAACATAAACTTCTCTCAAATGCTCATATAACTTCCTCATAACTTCCTCTAGAAGGCTGTGTAAGAACTTCTGTGAAATAATGATAATTTGTATCCACGTTGAATTGTCCATTTTTCGGAGAATCACCCATGCGTATCATGCCGTCGAATATGTAGGCTAGGTGCGCAACCTATAAAATATCACGCGGTACAGCAATCGATGATGGATAACCTATCTACGAGTAGGTATAATATGTTCGCGATTTTTGTAACCTAACCTACACACCTACTTACTGTAGGATAGCCGGCTAATTTACGATGTACCCCCCGTTTAATGTACCCGATTGTGCGTGCGTGATATGTACCCGCAAAAATTACTGATACCTTACGAGTAGACGAGTAGGTAGGTGACTAGTAGGAAGATGTATACCTGCGGGTAGGTACGTGGGTAAGGTAGGTAGGTAAGTATAAGACACACTCGAGTAAATATTAATAACTCGTAACGGAGGGACGCGGTTATTATAACCTACAAAATTGAAGCGCGCGCAGTAATAAACATTTGAAACAAAAATTCGTAACAAACTTAGAAAATAAAATATAATTACTAATCTTACAGATAGTATCAACAGTCCATTCTTTTATACTTACGTAATTTCAACGGCTTTGAAATCGTAGTTTAGGTATATTATGTATACATATAATACTATAGGTATAAAATTGAAACGTGTTTTGCCCTTTCTTCTCATCCCTGTCTCCTTTATTTCAACTACTACAGCGCTACATATACGGCACCTACATACGTGTATCGAATGTGTTTACATTAAATTCCACAGCCATAGGTACAATCAAGAAGTGTACCGTAGCTGAAGGTACGTACTCATTCGACGTACCTATTTTCTAGATACGCGTTGTACAGGTACATATATTATGTATATACGTACGAGTACGAGTACGAATACGAATAATACGAATACGAATACGAATACGATTGGTACTGCACGAATAATGTACATGTGTACGAAAATACGTGTATGAAAACGATTACGAATGCGAATACGAGTGTAGGAATACGAATACGAGTAGGTGAGCCGAGTCTTCGAGGTCCGCAAATTATACCGTACGAATAATTTAATGAAAGTGAAAACGTTTTCCCGGCGATTATCGCAAACTATCACCGATGTCGGGACTAATTACGAGTAGGAATATAACGGATAGGCTGAAACATACGCAAATGTAATACGATTAAGTAAAATGGTACCTACGTCGAATTTTAAATATTACGTTTGCAGGGACGAATTTACGTTTTCACCGCCCGTGCCCCGAGCAAATTTACCATCTCTAAGATATGGCTCTCCTCCCTACCT
The DNA here is from genome assembly GCA_031841125.1 of Acanthococcus lagerstroemiae. Classification (NCBI taxonomy): domain Eukaryota; kingdom Metazoa; phylum Arthropoda; class Insecta; order Hemiptera; family Eriococcidae; genus Acanthococcus; species Acanthococcus lagerstroemiae. The sequence continues at coordinate 34,623,328 of CM063114.1, read as the reverse complement.
ACCCCCCCGACCACAGTTCAATAAGTGACTGCGAGGTGACTGCGAGTAACACTGAACGGAAAAAGTCGTTTTATCGAGTTGTATTTAGTAATAGAAGAAATACGTCGATGTTGCGCTACATACTACATATTTGTCGCTCATTGTTTAAGCCGCACAGCGGTAGAGGAAAATATTCTAAAATTTGCCGTTCCCACTCGAAGGCACATCAGACATAAATATGGAAGGTCGGTGCGCCATATGCTTCTAATGGATTAAGTAGAATTCACATTCGACCCGCCGTAGCGCTAGCTACTACCACTATATCAAGTATCATCTCTATGAATGATCGATATTAGATGCCTATAAGAGTCGACAGCAAATCGGTACTTAGTCCGATCGAGATATGGTTTTATTCGTTAATAATTTACGGTAATTTACGGTAGGAGCGTAGACGCCTATAATGTGCCAGCACTTACTCTTTGCTCACAATTAGAAGATTGGGTTAGAAAAGCTATTTTTTCAACGATCAGTCGCGAAGCTAAAGAGTTATTACTCGAGCTGTCTGTAATGTTTCAAAAAGTAATTAACAGATCCGGAAACGGATTTAAAGGGATTGATTGGAGTCATCTTTCTTCTTTTCCCGTTTGTATTCGCGCTCACGCTAGATAATATCGGAAATGGTTAGAAAAATTGAAGAAACAGCCACTTTCGACCGATTCTGCACCTCGAATGCGTATCGATTTTACCGACTTTTCGGAGAAAAGAGAGGTATTACACTCGTCACAGTTGTGAAGATGGGGGCGGGGGCAATGTTTTCTTTTGCGTTTCAGAGTGTTTAGAACACGACTGTAACAGTGGCTGAATTTCAGGTACCTACATGTACACACTAATCTGTGGCACGAAAATCTCAAAAACTATTCGATCAAATGACTCCAAATTTCGATATATTATGGGGCAGTACTTGGAACTGTGCGGTGAAGAGTTTGAAGGCAATCGGTCAAGCCGTTCGTGAGTTTTCCTCAATTTAAGGACAAAATTTGTGGCACGAAAATCTCAGGAACTATTGATCATTTGATTCCAAATTTTGGTAGATTATAGAAAAGTACTCGAAGCTGTGCAGGTAAAAGTTTGATGACAATCGGTCGAGTCGTTCACGAGTTTCCTCAATGTAAGTTCAGCATAAGAAGCGCGAGGCGACTTAGGTACTCGATATTTTTTTGAGATCTAATTGATACGAAATCTAATTTTGATAGCCGCGTAGTTCATCTGTTGTATTATACAATTTTTCGGCCTTACACGTTTCCGCCTTGAATGTGTCGATTTCAAATTTATACGAACTCTAATTTTGATAGCCGCGTAGTTTTCTATTTTTATAATACCTTTCCTTTTCGAGAGTTGCGTTTTATTTAAACGTCAATGGCCTTAAACATTTCGGCCGAATAATCCGAGTGCTTTGGCCGAAAAGTAAACAACCCCAAGAAAAGAAACAATGGAAATTTATTTTACTATTTTGGCTCAACTAAAGGTTATAGGGGGGTGGGTTTTTATATTAATAAACATTTGGTCAACTCAGTTACTGAAATAAAAGGGATATCCGAAAGGATAGCAATATTAAAAATAAAAACAATCAATAATAAAAATATCTCGTTGATACAAGTCTACGCCCCGACTCTGGCAGCACCGAGAGAAGAGACAGATGAATTCTATGAGGTACTAGAAAATTGCTTAAGAATTGATAATGGAGACTACAAAATTGTGATGGGAGACTTTAATGCCAAAGTGGGAAAAAATTCATGTCTAAACCTAGGAGTGGGTCCAGAGGCGGCTGGTGTGACTAATAAAAACGGGTCTAAATTAATCGAATTTTCGAATAAAAATGATCTTAAAATTGCAAATACTTTTTATAATAAAAAACCCCATGGAAGGTGGACCCGGAAGTCGCCTGATAACAAAACAACAAACGAAATTGACCACTTGCTAACTAGCAATCTAAGCATGATAAACAATATCAAAATAATTCGTAGATTTGCTTTCTCCTCGGATCACAGACCTGGTATATGTACTGTTGTAATAAAAAATGAGCTCTCAAAAAATCCCCGAAATAAAGGGTAAGTCTTATTCCAATAAAATAATCCCGGTTTCCTCCAAAGGCGATGCTGAACAAGTTCTATTAGACTATATTGGCCAGGTCGATTGGAATAATTTGAATAAAGATAACTTTCAGGAAAACTATGATTGGCTGATTTCGTCTCTGGAAAATGTAAGGAACGAATTTGGCATAAATAAAAGTGATATTAGAACGAAACACAAACTTAGCTCAAAAACCAAAAATCTTATAGCCAAGACATCAGCAATCAAACAAAAAATTAACCTGACTAGAAATGAACAGATTGAATTAATAGAAATTAAAAAACTGATCAAAAAAGAAATCAGAAATGATATTCAAAAATTTGACCAAGATTTAATCAAAGAAATCATAGAATCGACCTGGTCAACTAGACAGACTAAGAAAGCACTAGCCAAAGGCAAATGGCTTCTTCCCAAACTTAAAAATGAGAGAGGCGAACTAGTTTATGATAGAAGTACAATTGCTAGAACGGCAACAAAATGTTATAAAAAATTGTATGATGACAACAGAGTTGAGGAGGAGGAAAGTGAGGCTGGTCACTGCGGAAACCCAGTCGTCAGTCCAAAAATTCAGGGGAGGGATGTCGACGGAGCAATTACCTCTTTAAAATCCAATTGTGCACCAGGGCCGGATAAAGTAGAAAATTCAACACTAAAAACATTCAAAAAAGCTCTCATTTTTCCGCTAACGTCAATATTTAACTGCACTCTCTCGCTGGGTCTTGCGCCAGAGCAATGGCATCTCTCTGAAATTATACTCCTTCATAAAAAAGGTGACAGGTCAGATATTAACAATTATCGGCCCATAAGCCTCTCGTCCAATATTTGCAAACTTTTTATGAAAATTCTCAAAAATAAAATTTATCAGATTCTAGATTCACAGCAACCTGCTGAACAGGCTGGTTTTAGAAAAAATTGCAGCACCATTGACCATATTCATACACTAAGTCAAATTTTTGAAAAAGCTAGGGAATTCCAACAAAAAGTAGCAATTATGTTTGTGGATTTTAATAAAGCATTCGATTCGTTATTTCACGATAAAATTTGGCTAGCTCTGAATAACCAAGGGGTTCCTCATAATATCATTCAAGTCCTGAAAAAACTCTACTCCAAATCAGAAGCAATAATTGGGTTGGAAGGTAACACAGAAAAATTCAAAATCAGGAGGGGGTTAAACAGGCGGGCGATCCGCTATCACCCAATATATTTAATGCAGTGCTCGAAGAAGTCTTTAGAAAATTTGACTGGGAAGGGATGGGTATCAACATGGGGAAAAACCACTTCTTTGGAAAAATTAAATACTTGAACAATCTGCGCTTTGCTGACGACATAGTGCTAATTGGTAAAAATAACGAAGAACTAAAAGCTATGGCAACTGACCTTGCGAGAGAGAGCAAAAAGTGGGGTCTTTCAATAAACTTTGGTAAAACTAAAATCATGACAAATATCAACAATTTCGAGGAAATCAAAATTGAAAACAATATCATTGAAATTACTGAAGAATACACATATTTAGGCCAGAATATGACACTTGAAAATCGTACTAAAAATGAAATTAAAGTGAGGAAAGCTAAGGCTTGGAGAGCCTTTTGGGCCCAAAAAGCCATTCTCAAAGGTAATCTGAAACTAAAATCTAAAATTAAAATTTTGGAAAGTACTATTTATCCGGTCCTAAACTATGGGGCGCAAACTTGGGCGTGCACAAAAAAGCAAATACAAAAAATAGGAATAACGCAACACGCAATGTTAGGGAATATTTTGGGTATTAAAATTCAAGACAAAAGCAATATTTCAGATATTTTTACTAAAACAAATGCAAAAAGTGTAGTTAAAAAAATACAAAATTTAAAACTTAAATATGCAGAGCATGTGGCAAGGCAACCTGAGGACAGATGGAGTAAGATCTCCACGTTTTGGCATCCTAGAAGAGGCAAGCGCAAAGTGGGCAGACCTCCACTGAGATGGGCTGATGGAGTAGTCGCAGTGGCCGGGCCAAGCTGGCCTCAAAAAGCCAAAAACAGAAAACTTTGGATTGGCTTGATCGAAGCTCATACATAGAAATGTGTCACTGGGTGAGGGACAAGTGGATCTCCACTTACCTAAATACTAAATGGTATGTTATAGTAATAGTTAAGATTCGTTGTCCAACCGAGTACAAGAGCAGTAAATAAAAATAAAAATAAAAAATAAAAAACTCGAAGCTGTGCAGGTAAAAGTTTGATGACAATCGGTCGAGTCGTTCACAAGTTTCCTCATTTTAAGTTCAGCATAAGAAGCGCGAGGCGACTTAGGTACTCGATATTTTTTTGGGATCTAATTGATACGAAATCTAATTTTGATAGCCGCGTAGTTCATCTGTTGTATTATACAATTGTTTCGGTCTTACACGTTTCCGCCTTGAATGTGTCGATTTCAAATTTATATGAACTCTAATTTTGATAGCCGGATAGTTTCCTTTTTTTATAATACTATTCCTTGTCGAGAGTTGCGTTTTTTTTAAACGTCAATGGCCTTAAACATTTCGGCCGAATAATCCGAGTGCTTAGGCCGAAAAGTCGGTAAGCAGTTTTTTTGTCTGCTTCACTCGTGGGCATTCCGTAACTACGGAGTAAGGTTGTTCCATTTTTGAATTTCTCTCCCTTCTCTTCAAACTTTTCGTTACTTTTTGGATCTTTGGCCAAACAGCTTCATTCTTGAATTCTATTGGCAGCGATAATGTCTCTTTGACCAAGTAGGTACTCGCTGAAAAAATTGTATTTTTTTTTCTTTGCGGGTTATTGTCCAATACGACGACTCGAACTTGACAAAAATAAGTTGAAACGCTATCGAAACGTATTCGGTTGTGAGAAAGTAATTCAAATGAGAATTCTAGTACCTTACACCGAACAAGCGGGTAAACTACACTATATTAATTTTTTCGATAGTTAATCGATTGTCTCTATTAAAATTCCTCGCGTACTTTTTAGATATCTATTTGTCGATGTGTTCGGATCAGAAACACAGGGCCGTGCAGAGGAAATCTGGGCCCGGGAGGGGGGGGGGTGTAAAAGTCGGTAAGAGCAACAAAAAAAAAACAGGGCCCTTTTTGTAAAAGCAGATTTTTTTAGCGCTGGCGGGCCCTCAAAAAAACTCGTGCCCGGTGGGAGACTCCGCCTCTGCATAGGCCTGCAAAAACAAATTCAAAAAATGAATTGGTCGTGAAAGTGAAACCGGAGGTTCGATTTTCCGAACGATGCCTGCCAGAGAACGTATGTGTTATATGTATAGGAGATACGGTTAGATGTAGGTGTAGGCGTATAGGTAGCAAGTAACATACGTATATTCGTACCTACCCTATCATTTAAACATCAGTCTCAATGTGAACGGTATTTCTTTTGGTGTTGAGCTTTTGGTTGCAAATACTGATTCTGTTCGCTTGGGCAGTGGCACACGGAGGCACGTCTTCGGCGTGGATTAAGACGATCTCGTCCGCGTGTCTCGAAACCGATCGCTCGCGAGATTTTTCCACGCGTCTCTCTACAGATCCGTCCTCCATAATTTCCGATGGTGGCTGCGGTGGCTGATCTGCGCGCGAGTAAATTAAAGCACGTATAAGTAAGCGAATGAGTAAATGGATACGCGAATTAGAGGTACGTATAGAGAGAAATGTATGTACGATACGAGCATATGTATAGGTTTACCTATTCGTGACTAGAACTGTACCTAAGTCTAAATTCGTCCAATTTTTAAGGAATTTAGATTACAGTTATACATACGCAGCTTGCCGGCCGAATGGTGGCAACAGCGACGGCGCTACTATTATAATTTTGTATTATAAATTAATATAGCGATCACGAGGAAAAAGACGATCTTATATTACCGACATTTTGGTTGCAATTTATTACGTATGCGATCGGCGCCGATGGTATGAAGAGAGCATCTCGAGTTGACGCTCTCTCATCTCGCTCTAGCAGGTACCTATCTACCTAGTTCAACGAATGGACAAGCGAACGACGAAAGAGTAAAACAAGAACAGTACCATATCTACTCGCATTTACCTTCATGTCCGCAGATTTGTATCATCACCCGAATATAGTCGATGGAAATACTAGAACGCGATAAAAAAATACCATTTTTTCGGGATTTTTTTATTTTATTTTTTTGAAAAATAAATAAATATTGTACAAAACTGAATTTGATTGATATAAATACAAGTAGTATTACCTAACTTAATAATATAGCCCATTAGTGTAACTAGTACCTTCATCGAATACCTACTCGACTTTCCTTCTGTACCAGTTTGCGGACAGACTTGCTAACCAATCTAATTTCTTATTATGTTTGTTTAGCTACCTACGTATATATGTACCTATCATGCGAGTGCCTACCAAGTATTAACCTGCAAGTTACAAACACCAATGAAGAACAAACGAACGCGAACCTACCTACAGTTCCTGGAAGGTAGGGACAACTGGTAACGTGATTAAAATTCTGCGACTGCATATCTTCTTGATCCGTTTCTCTATGGTAGAAATAATTGAAATTGGAAACGATAACTGGTACAGGAAGAGCGATTGTGAGTACACCAGCGATGGCACACAGCGATCCGACAATTTTTCCCCAAACACCGACCGGCCTGAATAACAGAAGAAGGAACGTTCGTCATTGCCACGAACGAACATATCGAGTCGATATTATTTGGACACTGTGAAGTGTAACAAAACCAACCGACAAAATTGATTTTTTCAGAACACGTGATTCGAAGTTCAAGAGCCATGTAGAAACTATTATGACATAGCGTTTACTGATAAGCTTTTCTCAAAGTGAGTACACATTTTTTTTTTAAATTCTACTTTTTACACTCTTTCCAACGATACTAATAACTCATTTTGTCAACAAATATCGGTTAGTTTTGTTACGCTTAACAGCGTCCATATACGTAGGTGTACCGACAAATTAATAACGAGTAAACGTACTCGGGCGCATTTTAGGAAACCGCGTTCGTTACTCGTCGCGGAGTCGGAAATTAAAATTACGATAATCTTCAACGCGGCCGCGGCTACTCAAAGTGAGTTAAGGACCCGCTACATACTCAAAAAATAAAATCGCGTGATCGTTACGCGCTGATTAAACTTTATCGGTGTTTCTTTTGTTTTCCCCTTTTTTTGCTTTAATTTGTTCGTTCGTTCTTTCTTTTATGTTTTCTTCAACTCCCCTCCTTCACTGCCTCGTTACTCTCCTTATGTTTCTGAGGAAACACAAACAGCGTTTATATTATTACGTTAACATAAACTTGATTCCGATTATAGACGATAGAGCTAAAATCGGGGCGACCCCGATAAACGTTAATGTACGTAAACTAGCAGCTAGAGATATACAAGTATTACAATATTCCAGATCTAAACGATACAACAGTAAATCTCTCTACGGTTGAAACGTATTTAAATTATAAAAATTTCAACCCCGAGTATTCGTCAATCGACTTGTTTTAAATTATTAAGAATGAATGCTACGTCAGTGCTCCCGGAAAATTCGAAGATTTAAAAATTAGTCCGTTTAATTACTATCCTATCTAAAATCTAAAAAGGATTCGGAAGTGTGGTTTCCTAAAATGCGTCACGTAAGAGGCCCGTAAGTTCTTATCAGCCAAGCGCAGCGAATAACGACGAGTGAACGAGTGAAGTGAAATAATAGCGCGTCTACAAATAATACGAATTCCTAACAAAGTGCAAGTAGGTAGCCTAATCCTCTTCTAGAATAGACTGCCTACTCGATATTCGAGCGTGTGAAACGTGGCATAGTGACGAAACTTTCATTCTCCGAAATACTGCCCCGTATTACGTACAAGTACATAAATATTATAGGTACACTTGTTACACTTTTAATCCTAATCATTGAAGGTAATCGTCAGCACTTACGTAAATATAACGTGTAATTTGTTAGTCGAGATACGTTCGTAATTTTCAATTCAAAATACGTATGTATAGGAAGGTATGTACTTCCCGTTGGTACCATGCTACGTTTATCGAGTTCATTGAAATTCTTACATGCGTACCGACAGTATAAGTAGCGGACAGTACAGACTACCTACGGTGCTGTACGGTACAGTATAGTTATGGCACGACATTTATGGTATGGTATGGTATGGTGAGGTATTGTATGATATCATGACGGAAGAGTTCGTATTCCCTAAAAATCAATCAACGGAATTTCCATCGTCGTAACGATCATATTCGTACATCGTCGTTTAAGCAAATCTTCGTAGAAAAATCGAAGCAACGTCGACGATAGCCAGTCTGAAACAACCGAATTAATGGACTGTCGTCGCGCCACGATATGTCGTTGAATCGCGCGACAAACTGATTTTCTTCTATTCGAGATGGCAAATAACGACCTATTATTTAGCGATGCTGTACGACACACCTATACTAGTAAACTAGTAATACTCGTACTTATAGCTCGATAAATCAGCCAATTTTCGCCGATTTGAGTTCAGAAAACTCGAAGATAGTTACGAGTGGGTACGTATTACGTTTAGGCTTACAAAGCTCTACGCAAGTACTATTATCCCGCTATAATTGAATAACAATAACGAATAACTATCGACATAATATTTGCCGGGTTCTCACCTCGTGATCCTATTTATAAGTACGAGTATGTTATTGTTATTGAAACTAAAGTATATTTAGTAAGGAAGTAGTACTGGGTGTTCAACACATGGAAAAGGAACGTGTTGTACGATTTTTAAAATGAGTGTCTCTTTCCTCCGAACAGAATATTACGCGGAAAATACTAATTCTGGCTCTCTTTTATGGCCAAAATAGGTGAAAATACAGAAAAATGTTGGTAGGTTACGCTCGAAAAATACCCCCCCCTCTTCCACGTGTTACTATTGGCCTCCTCTGTCTGATGTAAGAGGCCAACTACGGCTCTGACCTGAACATGTTATATCGTTTCTACTATACACGATAATATACCTATTTCGAACCTGATAATCTAATAGTGTAGCCGAGAAACACTGCTAGGTTGTTTTCTATCATTTATCTTGCCTGTAAGTAAGAGCTTCCTAGTGTACAGGTATAAGCATAGGCGAATAAACTAGGTAAGAACTAGGTTTTCTCATGTCCAAAAATTATTTCTTCGTTGTAACGGAATTGTAAATTGTAAACGCTGTATTCTTAATCCCAACGACTATATAGGTAGTCTTCAAACAACAGGAATACTTATTTCTATCTGTAGTCATTGTAAGATCTTTGTGGTAAGAAATTATTTGTTTTCGAATACGCGCGAGTCGACCACCTACGTAATGTATTCCTGCACGAGTACCATGTGACCGTGGTTGATTCATTCGTATATTTTAGACCGCCCAAATTCGCTCGAAATTTCGACGAAATTTCGAAGGGGAAAATAAAGTTACGTATAAGTGTAAAAAGTAAGAAAAGAGAGACATAGAAGAAAGAAAGAAAGAGAGAGAGTGAGGGGGGAGAGAAAGAGAAGAAAAGAGAAGAAGAAAGTTGAAAGGTCGATGTGGGTCTTAATTAAGAAGACTAGGTGAATTTCGATACATATTTGCTTTATTTTACATTCGTGTCAGAGTACCGATATTGATAATTTTGAATAATATACGATAAAACGTTGTAGGCGCGAGTGTAGGATCTAAGCGTGTCTGCGGTCCGGTACCACCTGCAATTTAAGAAAATAATCACGTTTGAGTACCACGATTCGAAATCTAGCGAGGCATGTAAGCTGTGAGGTATGACCTCGTGATCTGTCCCGTGGCTTGGGTGCAAGCTACACTGCCTCGTCGGCCAGCGCAAGGTATCGCAATAGGTACGCCGCTAATCCACTCTGACCACACTTGTGCGGGGATTAGGGGACCTCCGCCTCGGAGCCTACGTACTCCCTGAGTACGGACCGCTCTGCTACGTGAGACCGCTCACGTGAGGCCGTACGTCATATTCTCGCCCGAGCATCCCGCTCTGCATAATGAGCGTACGTCGATACCCGGCAAGACAGTCTGAGTATGCGCAACTCTTGATCCTAATTAATAAGTATAATGAAACAATTCGATATCGAAGTAGGGTAAGCCTAAGAAAAGATTGGTACTCCGTAAGTAAACTCGCCTATGATGCAATTTGGCTCGTCCAGCTGCCACTACAGTTTCACGATACCAAAAAGACGTGTGTATTCGACGATACTTTACGTAAACGATTCTCGCGATCTCGCGGAGGTAGCCTGACGAAGAATGTGCCAAGCATCCTAGATCATCCCTATAAGTTACTGTCCGCGTGGCGGAAACACATTATGCAAATGTGTAGGAGGCAGCTAGAGCCTCTTTTTGCACCATCGGTTGGGGGATGAGAGTGAAATACCAGTTCGTGAGAGCCTGGTATGAGCTAAAGAAATAACTTAATCGCTGCAGCGAATGCTGTCTGCAGTGATTCCTAACATAATGAAGCCATGTACCCCAAAATTAGGGAATTAAAATTTTCCATTTCTTTACATAAGGTACCTATAGACCAAAATTAAGCCTACATCTATCAAAACATTTCGTAATTTTACTAATCTAATTAGGCAACGATTCGTTCTAATATGTGCGACTATTTGAACAATGGATGCACGCTATGCGAGAACGAATAATAATGCTCAAATGAACTTACATCAACTTACGTCGAAATAATTCGCAAAAAATAAAGCTTTCTGGCATTGTTAATGAATAACTTTTGTTCGAATTGACATTATTAGACTCAAAGTTTATTTTGGACATTCGAAGTATGTTATATGCCTACTTTTAGCAATTCTGAACATTTTAATCACGTTGAAGTCCCATTTTGAAAATCAACGAATAAAAAAATTAATTAAAAATGTAGACTAAAATTTGTCCGCTAAAGCAGCGAAATACACAAATTCGATTTTGCACAAATTTCGAATTAATTTCATTCTCTATTTAGTTATTTTCTCCGCCTCTCTCTTTTCTTTTTCCCTATTTTCTTTCTTACTTCTTTCTCTTTTCTTTATTCAAAACCCGCGTTTGAATAAGTAAAAAAAGTGAGACTCGATGTATACATTTTCCTGGCCATAGAAAGATCGTAACGAATCGTACATAAATAATAATAGAATAGTTCTATACGTATTATTATTTGTCGAATAGTCTTTAAAATAATCTTGTATCCTTGGCTTTGTCTGCTCTAGCCCGATTGAAGAGGCAGGCAATAATTTTGGTTTTCCACGTCCGCCCCCTCATCACAGTTCTGCCGTAAAAAAGTCTTGTTCACGGTTTCTCATTTTTATTCGTAATAGGTCAAAAAATTCTGATATTACCTTCGAAAGGTACAATTAATGTCATTCTAGTTTATTTTCTATTCGCTTGGGATACCGTCGTAATGTCAGTGTACTGCTTATGGCCAACTGATCACCCTGGAAATGCGATCATATGTGGCGTAATTACGTCCTTTCTATAAAACTTTAGCGCAGTACGACGAATGAACGGACTAGAATATTGCGGCTTAATGGTAGGCAAATAACAGGCATAAGGAAGTCAAGCACCCGACTAATGGCATTGATTCTGTTAGTTTCCGATCGGTAGTGTGATGATGTTTGATAGTGTTCTAGATTGTATATAGTGAAGTGTAGAATTGATAATTTATAGATTGAAGGTATTTAGTAATTTGTACACACCTATGATAGGTATTGCCATAGATTAGAACAGGAGAAGTGCAGAACCATGATGTGAAATGATCAATGATTCATCACTTGCAAATTTCACTGGAATGAGATAAATATGATTAGATTGTATGATGCAAACGTTTATATTATAATTAAAAACCAAATGTAAAAATACGAAATTAGTATTGCCATTTCTATTTAGATTTGTAAAGGATTTGCATAGATGATTGAAAACAGAACATGAGACTAGAATCGTCATTCTAGAGACACTCGTTGTCAAGCTCTGACAGTTCTTTTTGATCATGATTCTATGATTGAATAGAATTATATGGAAACTGGGTTGGAGCAGGTAGAGTTATCCTTGTAATCTGTAAGATTGACTCACATAAACCCCCATATTTCAATAAGTTATCAAAACTTATATAGCATATTTGAGAACATATGCCATCCTTGTGGATAAAGATATGGGGCGAAGCCAAGAGATATCAACGAAGAACTAGGAGGCATCTATGTGAGTTGGATATTTACGGAAATTTGCGCAGGTTAATATATGTACCATAGGAAACATGAACAATTTCTCGGTTCTTGACAGTTGTCAGGAAATCTAACGGTGAGCGAAAATGACATTCAGAAAAAAAAAAGGTATCTGAGCTGGTCTGGATTGGTAGGATGTTTTCAAGATGATGACAGACTAACGGATAGATTGTTAAGGGTATGATGACATGTGCGTGAAACGTCTATTCCAAGAAATTACACCAAACAAGAGAAGTGAATTAAAAGCTAGTGAGCTGAATTGCAAGTGGATAAGAAATGGTCTGCACGTAAAGAGTTACTATGTAATGTTGGTGATTGAAGAAATTCTACAATTCATTTCCATCAGGCAAGGAAGTCAATTCTTTTATGGGGAACATTGCAATTTGGCAGCAAAATTCCCTAGTGAGAAGACATAAAGACGGAAAAGTAAAATACGGGATTTACCAGTACAAACTGCAAATTAAGCTCGATAATTTTCAAGAACGCAATAGCAAATGGAGGTGAGTTGCAATTCAAAAACCCTGCAAAAGGGAAGAATTTCGAAAGTTGTAACGAAATTTACTCGAAAAGTATGAAATATAGAAATCTTGTCGTAACATTTAATGTAGTTTCTCGATCTAATCAGTTGGTTATACAATCATATGAAAATGATAATTCATTCAAACTTTGAAGGTATCGAATAGCTAGCATTTTTCAGAAGAGAAAATAGGTTAAACAATTTCCTTAAAGCCTTCCAGGCCTCGGAACACTTGGTAAACAATCGGGATGTACTGGTTAACATACGAACACTTCAATGTCCACGGGTAATTGCCTGTGCAAACAATGACAAAGACGCTAATTTGCTGATTGATGAGATGGGCGATATTGTCATCTATGATGAAGAGAAGAAGTTTGGTCTTCTGACTAATGTGCTGTATACATCTGAACTGGCAGAAAATCTGTTCTCTCTGAGACAACTGCGTAATCAACGAATGTGTGTTACTTTCTGGGAAGACAAAGTGATTATTAAAGATGGAGGTTTAGAGGGTAAAATTGTGAAAGAAGGTTTCTATCATGGAAAATTCTGGTGGCTGAAGTTTGACCTGCCATTAGCCTGCTTCACAGCACAACAACGTGATCAAATCCTTAGTGGATTGGGTCTTTTCAAGCGAATGGCTAACCTGACTGATGCCTGTGATGCAACTCAACCAATAAAACCAAAATTGTCCAAAGATGCCGTGGTATCTAAAGATGTGGTGACCAAAGATGCCAACATGCCTAAGGATGCAGAGATGAACCTTGAAGATTTGCAACGTATTGCGAATTCCAGAACCAACAACTTGAGAGACTGTGAAGGAATGCTGTGGCATCTGCGATTCATTCATGATTTAAAGTCATACCTGGAAGCAGCGGCAAAATTCCTGCCGGAACTTCGAAATATCAAATTTTCAAAGGACATTTTAGACTGTGAAGACTGCAAATTGGCAAAAGCTAAAAGGAGGCCATTTGACTCAGAACGAAGACGGGCAACTGTACCTTTTCAACGAGTCCACTCCGATACAATGTACATTCAACCGCAATCATGAAGGGAGCTGCAAAATACATTGTCACGTTCACTGACGATTTCTCACGATATGCTCTAGCCTACCCGATTGCCAATAAGACGCAAGTGCATTATGGTCTAGCTGCCTTCCTGCGAGACATTCGAATGCTGGTCAACAACGATGTCAAAGTTGGAGAAATCCGTACAGATGGTGGTAGTGAATATATGACTGACAATATGAAATATTGTTGCGTAATGAGAGAATAGATGTGAAGACCTGTGCACCAAATACACCTCAGCATAATGGTTGCGCAGAGAGACTCAACCTGGAACTGTTGGAAAAGATGAGAGTTATCCTGATTAGCGCCAAGATGCCCAGCAACCTTGGAACTATGCCTTGGACTATGTCATTCATGTCCACAACCGTCAACCAAATAGCTCAATCGAATTTATTTCACCATTCCAGAAAGGGCACTGGGCTGAGGCCGAGAATAAAATACCTTCGGAGATTTGGCTGTGAGGCGTATGTACTGGACCAAAAGCCTGTCAACAAATTGAAGCCTCGTGCAAGAAGGGTTTTCTTGTAGGTGCAATGAGACTGGCTATGACATCTATCTGGCAAAAGAGAAGACCACAGTTCGCTCTAAACATGTTGACTTCATCGAGACTAGAGTTTATGGTGACTACTTTGGTCCTGATGCTCATCTGAAATTCAATGAGGATTTGGTTATTGACCGAGGTTTTGATACAGGAGGGAGTAGAGATGCGGTCAATCCTCCAAGAACGACTGATATGTCCATATCCAACAATACTGGTAATGGCACGAGTGGAGAGGTAGAAGAAAGTAGTGAGACTGATGGCGAGGATAAAGAAGATGACTATGAGATAGCTCATTTAGCCATGTGTGCTGTAGAGCAAGATCCTGAAACATATGAAGAAGCAATTACGAGCAAAGATTCTAATCAATGGCTTGAAGCTGTCAATGAGGAGTTTGACGCTCATGAGACATGTGGAACTTGGAAGCTGATTAAGAGGTCATCCCTTCCAGAGAGTACTCGCATCCTAAAATCAAGATGGGTCAATCGCAAACAAACTAAGGCAGATGGAAGCATACGATACCGCAGCAGATTGGTGGTGAAAGGGTTTGCTGACTCAAACTTTTACGATCGTACCGAAATCTATGCGCCAGTGGCCCGACTTAGCGATGTTCGATTCATCTTAGCTATAACTGCTAAGTTTAACCTGGAACTGATTCAACTCGATGTCAAGACAGCCTTCCTGAATGGTACTCTAACAAAAACCATCTATATGGAGGTGCCACCAGGACTAAAAGAGAGACTGAAGAAGGGTGAAGAATTTGAGAAAGAATATGTATGCGCACTTAAAAGAGCACTGTATGGATTAAAAGTGGCACCAAAAAGATGGTTCATTAAGTTCAATGAAGCAATGAGGAAATTGGATTTTCAACCCTACCCGTTTCAGTCCTGTTTATTCAGATGGCGTGATGGTAACAAGTTCGCTCTGCTCCTGCTTTATGTGGATGACATTCTCATAGCATCCAACACTGGGTCCAAAATATTGGAAATTAAACAGAGACTGGCCCAAGAGTTTAAAATCACAGACCTTGGACAGCCTAAGAAATTTCTAGGGATGGAAATTGCTAGAGATTGCAAACGGAAAATCATCCAACTGTCGCAAAGCAACTTCATTAAGAAGATTTTGAAAAGATTTCGAATGGAGGGAGCAAAAACATCGGCTATTCCCATGACGACAATAGACTCTGATCGCAGACTGGAAACAACCAATAGTGGAGTTGTTACAGACCCAAACATACCCTATAGACAAGCAATTGGATGCCTTCTTTATCTGGCTAATGGGACGAGGCCTGACATTACATATGCCGTGAATACTCTGAGCCGCAAGCAAAACAACTTCACAACTGATGACTGGACCCGAGTTAAGCGTATTTTTAGATACCTAAAAGGAACTGTACAACTGCACATGGAGTTCAAAGGAGAATCAGATGATCTTAAGTGTTATCCAGACGCATCTCTCGGCCTAAATGACTCTGAAGGGAAATCGACAAGTGGATATGCAATCTTTATGTTTAATGACCTGATCACGTGGAGAACTAAGCGTCAGACTCATATCGCTCTGTCCTCAGCAGAAGCGGAATTTGTGTCAATGAGTCTAGCATGCCGAGAGTTGGCTAACTTGAGAGAAATGTGCACCCGAATCATGAACATTAAACCAACTGTTTATGTCTATGAAGATAACAAGTCTGCCATAGAACTGGCGAAAACGGAAGAATCCAAAACTCTGAAGCACCTCGTCAACCTATGCTATCATTTTGTTCGAAAAGAAGTCCTTGAAGGAAAGATTAATCTACAATGGATCAAAAGTGAAGAACAGATAGGCGATATGTTTACCAAGGCTCTACCTGGTCCAAAGTTTACCTACTTCAGAGACATCTTCATGTCGTAACCTCTAATTTTGTTTGTGTGTACTTGTTTCTAGATTTTTGGTCTGCACAAAGACAGCAGTGATAGGAGGGAGTGTCAGAAAAACGAGGTATCACTGTGTCTGTTTTCAAGTCAAGACACTGTCGCTACTCGCAAGCGGTAACACTGACTCGACCTTGTTGTCCATGCCGTTTGGCGGAAGTAGTTTTTCTGTTATTAAGTTTTTCTTGAGTTTAGTTGTTGTTGTTGTTCTCTTCTCCTTGCGCTTTATAACTTGTTGCGATCTGATATTTCGTGTAGTTTCGTGAATGTTTAATTTAGAATAAATCTGTTTTGTAACCGAGACTGTTTAATAAATTGGTGATCAAATAATATTTTGAATTACTAGTTCGATAAGGTGCTAGTTAAAGGTCATTCAGTTTTATTTTCCTCTATTTCGACTTGGGCCACCACCGTCGTCAACGTCGCGCCGTACTGCCTTATCGGCCAACGATCACCCGCCGCTGGAATGATGCGATCGCATAGCGCTGGCGTACACGTCCTTCACTCTATAAACACTTTAGCCGACACGACGCCGAAGCAACGCGACCAGCTCAGGAATATTTGCGGCGTTCCAGGTAGGCAATATTAACAGCATAACAGCAACGTCCCGCCACCCCGCCACAGCCATCATCTCGTTCGCTCGTTCGGTCGGTAGTTGATTGTGTTTGATAGTGTTCTTACGTTAGTATATAGTGATGTGTAGTAATTGATAGTATTTTTGATAGTATTGATAGTTTTTAGTAAATTTAGTACTATCAAACTATCGATAGTTACTTCATTGACTATCAACACTATTGATAGTTCTTAAAAACTATCAAATCATCAAAATGAATAATTATGAATTTGTCATTTGTCAACACTGTTTTAAATTTATTTAATTATAGTTACCTAAATAGTAAATAATACTAAATATTTAGTATTTACTATTTAGTATTTACTGATTTTGTGAACTGTGATTTCGTCCATTCAGATGAATTTTGGAAGCTGGGAAAGAGACCATAAGCACCTTAGATTTAGGTTCGTTCTCCCAGTCATTTCTCGATCCTCAATGTGTATTTGACAGTTTCATTTTTCATTCCATGATTTGATTATTAATTAAACTCTTCTGGTTCTGGGTTTGGTAGTTAATGTTATGGCTTATGCTTGTGTAATCTGTAATGTATATTACCCATAACATCCCCCCCCCATTTTTCCAAACAATCATTACTCAAAAGATATAATTCAAGATTATGACAAAAAAATTGCTTTTTTGTGTGTGTGTGGGGGGGGGGTAGCCATAGAGGTTTATGGCTCTTACGAATGATATAAGAACAGGGATTCTAGTGTTGAGTTTGAGATACAAGAGTTTCGGAATTTTGGGCATTGGGTAATTATATTATGGTTAGTGGAAACAGGAGTATTACATGTATCGCAGGTTTATTGAAGCAGTTTGTTCAGGATATAGCTAGGAGTGAGAGCGGAGTGTCCAATTCTTAGTCTGAAAAGTATTACTTCGTCTTTTCTGGACTTTTGGTAGGATGTTTTCAAGGAGTGAACTGTGGTTTTTATGGATTTTAGTTTGTTCGTTGATGGGACTTGATCCCAGTGTGTCGTTGAAAGGATAATTTCGTCTGATAAAGCACTCGATAAACAAAACAAATGCATCAAATGCCTAATCGTTACTGCATGTGCAGAGGATAGAGCTGAGAGAGAAGGAGGTGGATAAACCTTTCCTATAGACAATTGTTCGGATGAATTTGAATGAAATTCTAAGAAGTTCCATATTTTTCCTACCCCTTTTTAGAGCTCAAATTTTTCTTTTTATAGAACATTCGAGTTAAGGACTTCAAGTCATAAAATTCTAAGGAAGAAAGAATTCATTTAACGAAAATACAATACAGGGTATTTACCAAATACAAATTTGTGAAATTCACGACCTTCCCATCATTTTTTTCATGGACTCACAATACTCATCTTCGGAGTCTTGAATTGCAAAAACAAAAACTAATTTTGACATTTCAGCGATACTCATTCAACTTGTGTATCTGATATTATCCGATAGTCGTGGTAATATAAGCAAATTTTTGAGTACATTAACTGTCAACTTTCACTACAAGCTTCTAGCGATTATCGATAATCATTAGTTAATGTTCATAAACATGTTTAAATATCAACTTTAACTACCTCTTGTAGGTACTATCGATAATGACTTAGGCCGGTTTTTCAGCAAGAAGATAAGAGGGTTAAGACAACCCTAACAGCCTCCCCGACGTCTCTGAGGTAATGCTCGAAAGGGCAGATTCCAGAGCTCGGGTTGGGAGCAATACTAAAAAAGAGAGAGGGTCTCAGAAAAGTTTTCAGAAAATGTCGTGTAAGTAACGAAGTACACAGGTACCATCATTTGTTCAAACTGTTGTTGACCAAACTCTATTTTGAGAACCTTTTCAAAGAAAGATTACTATTTCGGACTACCCTAGCAGTGATTATTGTATTGTACGGTTTCTCTTGGTATATGATATGGTATGATACGGTACGATATGGTATGGTATGGTATGGTATGGTATGGTATGGTATGGTATGGTATGGTATGGTATGGTATGGTATGGTATGGTATGGTATGGTATGGTATGGTATGGTATGGTATGGTATGGTATGGTATGGTATGGTATGGTATGGTATGGTATGGTATGGTATCGCATGGTATCGTCCGGTATCGTATACTATGACATCGTATTTTATTGTATCGTATCTCATATGTAGTATGTTTGTACGCAAATAAATATGGGTATCTGCCTACCCATCTATGTACGCGATTATGTTCCGATCAATATTTTTGAAAGTACTCAAGAAACGGGAAAAAATGTTCTCAAAATAGTTGTACGATACAGCACTTATCCCCTTTTCCTTATTAATCATCCGTACATAATTTATAACCTACTCGAATGCGGAGGAGAAAGGCTTTCGGTACATCTGGGGCTGAGACAGCTAAAATGCCACACTTATATTCGTGGCGCGCGCGTGTATGTACGCATGCATGTGTGTATGTGTGTATGTATGTAGAGGTGTGTGTGTGTGTGGTGTGTATTCGCCGTATACCTTGCATACCCAGTCAGAGGATCGCTGTAAGTGCCTGCATATAGTTGCACGCATTGGTCAGGTAAGCGCTAATTTTCAAAAATATCCGATGTAACGGAAACTATCGCGCGTGTAAGCAGCGCATGAATTTGCCAAAATGTAATAAAGCGCAATACGTAAGTGAACCTAGCACCTAATGTTTCGTTTACTTATGATTTCTCATCGTAACAAATGAAACACTTGGTTTAAAAAAAAATAATAATGGCGATAATGAGAATAAACAGGTACAACAGAAAAGAATTAGCCGACGACAGAGCGGCGAATTGTTTTCAATTATTGGTTAGTGAAAAAAACAATCAACGTGGACTATAGGCTTTCAATAAAAATGTGTACATCATACGTCATGTCACCATAGCCCACGGTCGTCATGGTGACAACAGCCCACCAAAACGCATCTGGAATTGATTTGAAGAAAGAATTTTCGGAGCCGGCCTCGGCGAAGTAGACCGCACTCGAAAATAGTACGACACCTGAAAAAATTAACGTCAACAATTTTACGTTAAAATTTTCGCGCT
The DNA here is from genome assembly GCA_031841125.1 of Acanthococcus lagerstroemiae. Lineage (NCBI taxonomy): Eukaryota > Metazoa > Arthropoda > Insecta > Hemiptera > Eriococcidae > Acanthococcus > Acanthococcus lagerstroemiae. The sequence goes on along the minus strand of CM063114.1, from coordinate 34,603,388 downwards.
ATGAAGACACGCACGTATACAGAGGGGCGCGTGCGCCACGCGTAAGTACGTACGTACGTCACGCGACGCGACGCGACGCTGCGTTTTAACTGTCGGCACTTCGTCGTTCGCTGCTCTTTCCGTGGACGCATTTTGTGCCCCACCCCTGGGATATTTGGCTTATGTTCATTATTTAGCTTACCTCATGTCACCATATCCTACAGTGGTCATGGTGACAACGGCCCACCAAAATGCTGAAGGAATCGACTTGAAAAATGATTGACTGGTTCCGGTTTCGGCGAAATAAACGGTACTGGAGAAAAGTACGACTCCTGCAAAATATCCACAATGACAAAGAGGTAAGAAGAAACTTTCCCAGGACGCGCGCAGTGCATTGTCAATCGTGTCGCAAAAGTGTAACATTTTTTCACCGCTTTCATGTGGTTCGCTTTGGTTTCATTCGGTTCGATTCGGTTCGATTCACTTCACTTTACTTCACTTCGCTATACTTTTCTTATTTTTTTTGTTCGTTACACTTCACACCTCACTCCTCTTGACTTCTATTCGCTGCACGCCGTTCACTTTACTTCGCTTTGGTCGGCTCGAAATGGAGTTCGCTATTCGATATTACGCGTAGTACACGTACAATTCCATTCGATTACAGCATTTTGTTCGGTAAGATCGGGAACTTGACGGTTAAAATCGACGAGAAACCCTATAGAATAATACGAAAACATGACAGGTCAGACTAGAGCAGACTCTACATTAAATTTGATCTCACGAGGGAAAACCAAAACGAGACGCCCATATAGGCACCTATCTACTATCTAATTATGATTTGTAAACGCCGAGCAAGTTTTGTTCTAAGGCTGAGGCCTCTTTTCATTAAACAGACGGCTCTATAGTACGTAGGTAATACCACTAATACGCGATGCACAGACTTGACATCCCAAGAAAAACTCTTCGGTAGGCTGCGGTATTGACACACAACTGGCGGCTAGGCTGCACTCGTAACCAAACAGCGGATAGCCGCCATGCAGCGCCTTCAAATGAACTTTGGTCGTTTGTATTCTTAGGCTTCCTACCGATGTACGAGTACGTGTACCTAAGCACGTTGAGTTACTCTATGTGCTATGGTAGTACACGGAAGTATACGAGGACTATACCTACTTAATAAATGTACTGAGGATAAAGAGCTGACGAACTGATTGTACTATTTGTGGGAGTGAGAAACTTTGAAACTGTGAGTCTCCGGCGCTTGCCTATATTTATATAATATGTATACGAGTATGTATGTAGTATTCTCGTCGTGCGTAGGTATGTTATACCTACAGTCTGCGTCGGTATGGCCAACTAAATACTTTCTGTCGCAGATATTTTTACGTAGTTAGAGATAGTAGCGTTACCTTAGACCTATTGTATGTATTTTCACTTCGCGTCTCATCTTTTACAACGAAATGAAGGCGAACCGAGAAAACGAACACAGAAACAATTACCAAGCAGGTACGTTAAATTTTGTCGCGTTTACCGGAAAAAGTATGCAAACGTAATTTGATTTTGAATTTAAAACACATTAGGTTTATGCGAAGAATCAGAACAGGAAAAATTAAACGAAATGCCGAAAGTTTTCCAACTAACTATATCAGAAAATTTACAATAAAACATCGTACACATAATGAATAGGTACTACATGTCTACGTTTCAAGAAAAATAAAGATACATATAAATAGGTAACAACGGTATATGAGCACAGACGCAAATAGGGAGGAAGTAGAAAATGAAAAACATGACTAACAGTGTAAGTACGCAGATAGATCGTCAGAAGGGAGATAAAAAAATCTACGATCTAAAATCGTGAAAGTAAAATCACATTTACCCGACTTTTTTTTATTTTTAATATACATACACATACGTGCTATTTTAATTCGAGTCCTAGTATTCCCCTTTTTTTGGTGGTGGTGGTGGCGGAAGACGGGTGGGGGCCTATTTGCGCCTATGCTTACGTGCATTTCTAAACGTAATAATAATAACGGGGAAAATAACTTGTAAGTTAAGTATTATTTTTATTGCATTAAACGATACGACGATAATAAAGTACTAAAGAAGAAAAAAATATGAAAAGACGGAAGAAGAGTAATTTCGTGTCGATTTGAACAGGGTTTGCTCTCGAGTCCACCTAATTTGACCAAACTGAAATAAAATGATCGAGTTCGTCCTAGAGGAATGAGGAATATTCAAATATGTAGTAAAGCCCTATAGATACGAGTGAAGATATATGTATACGCCATTTTGGCTCACACCGCGCCCGTCGATGCTGAATTGACTAAGTGGTACGCTCCGCATAGTCGGATTCGGCATCCACGGGCACGGGGTGTGAGGCAAGAATGTAGTTGTCTTGCACACACACACAAAAAAAAAAAAAAAAAAAGGTTCAATTTAAAGTTTAATTTAAACGCGTAAAGTCTTAAGAATTATTTCTACATTGTTTTTCCTCTTCTTTCAACATTTACAAACGTTATGAAATGATAAAAAGACGTTTTCAAAATCTACTTCCCATGAAAAATTTGGCGGGATTATACAGGGTGTCCGAGTTTCGCTTGCTAAGCGGGGAGGAATGAATAGCACTTGAGTAGACAAAGCAAAAGTATTATTATCACCTTTTGCCTAATCACAAAATTGAGGGCGCCGCATCTTTGTAAAAATCGAAAAATTCACCAATTTTGACCCATTATAGAAATCACGAGTAATGATGTTGCCCATTCTACAATGATGCCATGTTGCAGCACTCACTTAGAGTAACAAAACAAGTTATTACGATATCCGGCCTGCTCTGAAAATTTAAGCAGGTAAATGGCATCCAAAATTCAGAAATTTCAATTTTTTACAAAATTGTGCAAAAAGCCTACTTTTACTGAACCACAACATGAATAACCAAAGGCCGGCGTTTCTCATTATCAAAACTGGTAGCCCTGATTCAGATGAACAAAAAATCATACCACTATCTCCTTCCAGTTTTTAGAATTTAAAAAGTTATGTCGCGTTGAAGTTCATGAAGCTTCTGAAATGATCGAAAAATGAACCTTATGATCAAAGAAGAAAAAGGAAAAAAAGAAAAATAACAAACGCTTCTAATTTATTGTAACTTTCAATAGTCGTTATGCCTGAATGAATGACTGGCGTTACATGAAGACTCCATCTGTTGAACTAGTTGTCTAACCACCATAAAATAGGCTCTGGAATACAAATTTTTGTTTCTGCCTACGAATTTCGGGAGACTTACTTTTGAGCGGAGCCTAGAAACCAAATAGCCTTCCCCCTAACAGTTTAATTTTTAGGGCGAGTTAAATTTTCTGTTTTTTTGAAATTTGAAAGTACTTCAACGCGTCTTAACTTTTTAAATTCTGAAAACTGGAAGGAGATAGTGGTATGATTTTTTGTTCATCTGAATCAGGGCGATCAGTTTTGATAATGAGAACTGTACGCCGGCCTTTGGTTATTCATGTTGGGATTCAGTAAAAGTAGGCTTTTTGCACAATTTTGTAAAAAAATTGAAATTTCTGAATTTTGGATGCCATTTACCTGCTTAAATTTTCAGAGCAGGCCGGATATCGTAATAACTTGTTTTGTTACTCTAAGTGAGTGCTGTAACATGGCATCATTGTAGACTGGGCAACATCATTACTCGTGATTTTTGTAATAGGTCAAAATTTGTGAATTTTTCGATTTTTACAAAGATGCGGCGCCTTCAATTTTGTGATTAGGCAAAAGGTGATAATAACACTTTTGCTTTGTCTATTCAAGTACTATTCATTCCTCCCCGCTTAGCAACCGAAACTTAGACACCCTGTATTATCGAATGTCTCATGCACAATTGACCTAAGTGACAAACACTTTTCTTTTTTTCAGGAGAGCGATTTGAGAATTATAAATAACGTTGTGTTACTCGTATATGCGTGGCTCAAATGGTTTACGCCATCTATAGCGGGCTAAAAAAGGAAGTAATTCGTCATTTGCAAGTGTAGCCCGATAGAGGGCATCGAGATATCTATAAGAATATGTATTAAACTCATTTTCCATCAAAAAGTCACTTAGGTCAAGTATGCATGAGACACTCGATACTGTTTTGAGGAGCAAATCAGCGCGTTGAAAAATGTATCGCATCGAGGTGACAAAAAACGTGACGAGAAGCTGAAAAGTGTTGCGAATGATTGTTTCTACGGCGATGAAAATTCAACGTGGGTACCAAAAGACCTCTCACCAAATTGCCGTTGCTGTTTTTGTCTCTCAAAAATAAAATGGTATATTTCACGTAGGTAAAAGCTTTTTCGTGATGAATCTTGCGGGAAAGAACGCGCGGTTACTCGCTAGAAACATTGATACCTGCATGTATGGTAGACCCGCTCGTGCGCATTAGTTACAGTCAGATACAGAATGCGGAAAATCAATTTCGAGACACCATTATTGCCCCAGAGATCCTACGGCACAAGTACAATTCGGTTTGGTAGAGAATTTTGATAGCACTACGCAAATTTTCAGCTTTTCCACCTAAACGCTTATTTTTAGAATTTACAGGAGAGACCCTGGCAAGTGGCACCTTAAACAAAGTAAGTTTTTCCGAAATACCGGGCTCCGAGTCAATTTTTAGATTTGAAACTGGCGTAAAATACGTATATTTGCATTTTCTTCTAACAACTAGGTGACAATGGTGTCATTGGTCAACTGGCTCTCGTTGGCGAATCTCACGAAGTCGTAAAATTTGTTTAATAGCTTTTTGAGGTTTCTCAGATATCTTTGGAAGTTTTAAGTTCCTTCGCGACTGAAGTTGAGGAGCAAAGCAGAGAGTATGTTGGTAATGAGACGGGTCTGCCTAATTAGAACTTGCCGAATTAGATCTCTCTATTCGTCGCTACAATTTCTCGAGGGTTGACTCGGGTGAAAACTTCGGTACATATTTAGCGAAGGGAACACCGCGCGAATGTTATTGGCGTATATCGGACGCTTTTTTGCAACTTGGTCGGCAAAAGTGATTACACGCTAGTTTTGTGCTTGTATTACAACGAATACGTCTAGGCCCTGATAAATAATTTTCACAAAAAATACGATTTTCCGGCGCGTAGACCTCCAGAAGGATTACACTCGGGTAACTTCGTCGCTCGATTCTTTTACGAAGAGTAGCGAAAACGCTATCGTATTCCGTGAACGTCGATCACTTTAAAAGAGCGTCAGAAGTTCGATGAAAATTACCGGTTTATCTAGTAGATACGACGGTTGCGCGACACAAACGTTGTTCTGAAGTAGAGACCACGAGCCCTCCCGCCCTTGCCAGTTTGATCAAAATCGAAGGGATCGAGAGCAAACAATGCCCGTTTCTTGTTCGAATTACGTGAAATAATGCGAAAACAAATGAACGCGAGAGTGAAATAAGAATGCGAGCGTGCAAACAAGCGTTTGCGTACGTGTTGGCTAATTTTCAGGCCTCAAGAATACGAATACCTATACATGTGTAGATTTTAGGTATCGACGAGTTATAGCATTTTACGCGTAGCACATGCCCGGATGCGGTTCGCTATCTACAGCTACAGTGCAGAAGAGCGCACGTTGGAAGATGCAGGAAGGCGGGTACAATCAACTTCTTTTGTTTTTTTACTCTACCGCCGAAACAAGGTCGCGAGTTACTACTACAGGTAGGTACCTACCTCTACTTATACCTACACTCATTTTGCAACATCAATGGTGGAAACAAATGTTGCAATTTCATCGGGTTACACGTTTCGGAAAAGTACGAGTACGTATTTTATCTAAATAGAATCAGCTACAGTAGGCGGGAGGTATATTTTTTGGTTATCTACGCTATTCGAAAATAAAGCCCGATATCGACGACAGTTCCAGCACACTGCGAGTAATAACACGGAGCAACATTAGGTATGTCGAAAGATGAAACCGACCTCTGCCCCAACTTTCACTACAGTAAATAGAAATACTGCCCGATTTTAGCCCCGAGTTCGAATCTGACAACATAGAATTTTGCTCAGAAATTGCACTCGTCTAGCAAACAAACGCCGCCGCGTCGTAATCAACATTCCAATCAACTTTAAAATAGTAACTTTCGGTGTACTTGTATGATGTAGTCGACTAAGATCGTCCAATAGTACGCATGAGAGACTCGTAATTATTTGAGAGATTGGTACATTTCTTTTTTTTTTAGATGGTAGAGTGTAACAGCCGAAAACAGAGGAAAGTCATGAGCCAACTCGCCCGTGCCAAGGTTGTCCATCGAGGGTAGGTATAGGTAGGTACCTAAATACTAAGTTCAAACTTGATCATCGTTGTCTTGTTTTTCTTCTTTTTTTTTATTATTATTATTTTTTTTTTAAATAAATAATAATTACATATTATTATAGCGTGATAAATGAAAGTATTATTGTTATCTTCGTTTGTTTGTTATATCGTCGAGTCTACTCGCCTATCTTTATTTTTATTTATTTATAATTTTTTTTTTCTTTCTTTCATTTGCCGGATTCGAAGTATTATGTAGTCTCCCAACGTGGCTGTTGAATCGTTTATAATTGCGAAAATTTAAAATGAGCTCTGTAAAACGTGTTAAGATGTACAAAGTGTACTATTAAAACGAAAGGTTAACCACGCAATGCGTAAAGATACTCGTAATTCGGCTATTGGCTACGCGTTTTCTCGATGTCTCTGCTTTTGTGCGTGCTCAGCTGAATAAGGTTTAATGGCCAGATGAAAATACTGTTCACGTCTATAGGGCTCATTTTAAATTTCTGCGACTATAATAATTTATAGAACTAATTCTGATCTATGGTCTGCACGTCTACAAGAATTCGTGTACCTAGTAAATAAATTTCAATTCCGATCATCGAGTATTCAAAATATAGGGTTGCGTTATTTTTGAAGTTGGTCGATATCCGAGAGATTAAACAGAAACAATTCGCGTCTTATCAATCAAATTCGAACCCTGAACCCAGCGCTGAATATCGTAACTCAGATCATCGACAGAGGATGCAACCGACATCTGTTCCATCGGATTAGGATTTTTCATTGTAGTTCCTGATTCTGGTTCTGAGTTTGGTCTCCACATAGTTATCGTCTTCGACAACAACTTATCATTCGCAGTCTTGCAGGCAGGGCCGTAGTTAGGCTTTTACTAGGGGATGGGTTTTGAACGCAAATAGTAGATGCGATATGAACAATTCAAAAAATATACGATCATATGTATAGTATAAAGAGAAACTTTAGGGAGGGGACCCCCAATAGCTACAGCTTTGCTTGTGGGTTACACAGCGCTGGAGTAGTACCTACATAATATATTCTGCCGACGGGCTATTAGAGCAGATGCCGGATTAGGAGGGCCGACTTTTAATAGTTTTTGTTCTCTTCCAAAATTACTCGCATACCGACCAACAACCACACACTTGTAATTAAAAAATATTAAAAAATAGTGCGAAGTGACAAACATCTAAAGAAATAAGTCGACGCAAAACTAAATGAAAAATAAGTTACCAACGAATGAACCGGCAAGTGCGTCCGTGTACACATGAGAAGAATGAAATAATATGACTAGTCGTTATCGTCCTTCTTGTTCTCAAAAGTGATACGATTTCGACGAATAGGTAACTTAATTATTATTATTATTTTTTTCACGTATGTCGTAAATGTAGGGTGACAAAGAAATCAGAATCGGTTTGGGGCAACAGCGGGTTTCTAAGGCACAGTGACAGAGGTATCTAGGAAATAGTTACCCGGAAACAAATAACCTACAATAATTAATTTTACCCCGGTTGAAAATCAAGGCACCTCGTTTGGAGAAGAGCTGGAAACTGAAAAGTTTAGCAAACACGATCAAGTATAAACGATCGTTGACACTATTTTCAATTTTGCATTAATTTGAAAATTATCGTGAAAGAAGAGGCTAGAGAGGTCAAAACTTTCAATCACAAAGCGTTTCCACTTATATTCCGTAATTTTCCCAATTTCTGATGAGGATAAATTTACAACCAAAATTAAATTCGGTGACTTTTAAGAAAAATAAGGAATGAGATTTAGGTAGTTCGCGAAATTTTTAACCCATTCAAAATGTTTGCAATTTTATAACATTTGGGAGCGAACTACAAACAAGAGGGAAATTCGAGCCACATATTCGGGATGGGCATAAAGGGGATACACTACCAAATTAGAATCACCCTACCGAAATAGAATCGCTTCTACCACGGACCCTACCCCCTCCCCTTTACTAAGCAAAAATCTTTTACTGAAAATCAAATCACGTCCGATATTTAGGAAGATAAGGACCCGGGCTGAGCGACACGCGATATTGTTTCATTAATCATCAGTACACCTAAGTACGTAAGCTTCAGCGCGAGCAGATACGCGAAGATGGATATTAGGACTGAGTTGAATTGGCTAACTTCCGCTACTGCAGGTCTAGAAAGATACTTATTTACGCGATAAATCGAACTAGTGGAATAATAATTTTAAAAATCAATAAAAGATACGTCTATTAAAAAGGGGGAAAAAATGGCGAGAATGAAGAGAACACGAGTATTAACTTTAAGGTAGGTACCTATGTGTAAGTAGAAAATAAGACTAAATTTCATTACGTGTTAGATAACCGTAAAAATAGGTACTCGTAAATCAGCGTAAAGATTCGTACGTTGTGTACGAGAGTTAACGTCTACACTTCTAGACAGCAGATAAGTTACAAAAACTAAGCGTATGTACTGGAATACCTAAGTAAATACACATGTATACGAATGTAAAGTTATAATAAAAACGTATCTTACCAATGAATAAGAAGAAGATGAGCAATCCGAGTTCTCGCATCGATGCCTTCAGAGTCCTGCCGAGAATCTGCAACCCTTTGGAATGTCGGGATAATTTAAATATTCGAAATACTCGCACTAATCTGATGACCCTCAAGATAGCTAAAGACATGGCTTGATTTGTACTCTTGTCCTGCGGGCTAATCGGCGCTCTAGGCGCGCTAACGATAGCCTCTTCTTCTTCGGCAATGACGGTAGCTAAAGTTATAAAATACGGAATGATGGCGATTATGTCGATGATATTCATGACGTCGCGGAAGAAATTTAATTTATTTGGACACGCCAGAAACCGTATCGACAGTTCGCAGGTGAACCAGATTATGCAGACGGTTTCGATTAAAAAGAACGGATCGGTTATGTCCGGCACTTCATCCTCTTCTATCATCGTGCTATTAGTCGTAGTGTTGTACACTTTATAGTGCTTAAATTCTGGAAGAGTTTCTAGACAGAATATCACAATTGATAGTAGAATCACAAATACCGACACGATGGCCACCACTCTGGCCGACTGCGAGCTCTCCGGATATTCGAATAACAGCCATACTTTTCGTTGAAATTCTTTCTTTGGTAACGGTTTTTCTTCCTCTTTGATAAAACCTTCGTCCTCTCTGCGACAACATGCAATCGGAAGAAGAAAAAAAATTAATTTAATTCGCTCGCTTACGTACGTCTATATTATGTACACGTAGATACACAGATACTGTGATAGGTACTTGCAATCGCAATTGCAGTCGCATCCACACTCACATCCGCTTACAGTTCGGTTCGACCGGAATAACCTGCTTACGAGTACAAAGAGCACCTGATAGGTATAGTGAGCAGTTTACCTATACTCGTAATGATCACCTATTTAGCGCCTGCTTACCTGCGCAATTAACACTAAGCAGGGAGAAAAGTACCTAGCACAACTCAGAAAAGTCGACTTTTGAGGTACCTAGATACAGAAAAGTATAGCCAAAGACGAATAAGAAAATATTCTTCGGTAGAAAAACGTCACGTTTGAATTTATAGTATTTGACGAATAAGAGCGTTTTAATCTTACGATTACCTCCGATAATAATACGAGTAGGTAGCCAGTTTTTGCGCATCTCCGATAGGTAAAAAACGGATACCATATTCTGCTATTTGTAAAGTAAAAACTTCTCATAGGTTCAGAAGGTATTTAACTGAATACGATATAGGTATGTTACCGGATACGTGCAAAAACCCACAAATATTACCTAAAGAATGTTTGCACTGTCTCGCTAACGGATACCATATTTCACGAGATACCGACTCGTCGAATGCATAGTGACTTCTCATCGGTTCGGAAGATTTTCGACAGAATACGATATCCTTTATCGGAGACGTGTAAAACTCCCTATATTCATTCGACTAAATTCGAAGACTGATGACACTGGTCGAACTGTGTCTTAAATTTGTTGTAAATGAGTGTTCGTCTCGAATATCCTAATTTTTGGATGAAAAACGACGCGATAACGAAGTAAGGTCTTAAATATTATAATTTTCAGATGAAAAACTTTCAAGTACGTAATTCTACTGAAATGTACGCAGTTTCATTTCTAATTACGGGGCAGCAGAGTTGCCTCTGAACCTGCGTATTCATAAAAGTAATTCCAAAGAAGAAGCAAGAATTCGCGAGCATTTCAAAGAACTCGTTTTGTTGAAATTAGGCGTCCCCCTGGAAAAGTAACTCCCTTCGAATAGCGTTATTTTTCTGCCGGGTCAACTTGACACTATATGTACGCTGCACGTTAGTTTTAACTAATACCAGTTAACTGGTCTGTCTGAGTAAAGGTTCTCCAGTCTCCACCTAGGGTATGAAAGGACCAGAAACTAGACAGATTAAGGTCTAGAAATTAAAACACTAAGGTCTCTACGCGCAATGAAGATTTATCTTCATATTTGTCAAATTTTATACGAAAAAAATATACCGTAATCGTTCGCATATAAGACGCGTTGGAATGTAAGACGCACCCCAAATTTGAGATTGATTTGTCAAAATTTTTATTTAGGTGCAATTATAAGACGCAGGTCAGTAGGTATTGCTAACAATAATTTTTAACATTGTAATAACTATTCAAATTAACGTCTTAATCATCATCATCAGAGCGCAGGAATCGTCACTCGAAAAAGAATCGTCGGTCGAAGAGGAATCTTCATGTACTCGTTCATCAATACCTGCTTCCTTCCATACGATATCATCTTCAGTCCCGTCGAGAGCAGTAGATATGCAACACTTTTCAAATGATTTGGCCACTACATTCTCTGACGCTTTTCCCCAAGCGATCGAAACCCACTTGGCTACTTCAGACGGAGGAGCCATCTTAATTTTTCCCGATTTAGTAAGAGGTAAATTGTCAGTGAACAACCATTTTTCGTATTCGTCTCTTACATTATCTTTGAAAGGCTTGTTTACTGAGACGTCTAATGGCTGAAGCTGGTAGTCATATCGCCAGGGATAATATTTTCCACCTATGACCCGATTATAAGACGCGCTCGCCTTGATTTTGCATTCGAAAACTTGAGAAAAAAGTGCGTCTTATATGCGAACGATTACGGTATAATACTCGTAATAGTAATTAATATAATAATAATAATAATAATAATAATAATAATAATAATAATAATAATAATAATATTAATAAAGCGTGCTAATTACAGCTTTTTTTCTAACGTACCTGTTTATTTTTTTTATCCATACTTAGTTGAGTTATGAGAAAGATTTTGTACCTTTGGAATAAAAATACGTTTTCACTACTCTAGGCACTCTTATATTTGGTAAACTGATTTCGGGGTTTGTTGTTCTTCAGATCTTCGCGTTTATCATTTTATTATTAAGGATTTTAAGATTTGGTGGTTGTTACGGTCTATCCTCTCTGTTTTTAGCATTGATTCAAGCCATTATTAATGAGAAACGTGGTTCGCTCTCCAGATTACTCGTATTCGAATATACTTTTATTCCAAAGCGCCTATTTTATTTGAAAATGTGTACGTTTCCAAAATTTTTGATGATTTACGAGTAGTACACGTAAACACCCATTCCTTACATAATATGAGCGCCTAATTTCGCACGCATTTACAGTATTGTAGGTAAAGTACGCCTGTTTGGTACCTATTTGCGTTTACGCTTACCTAAATTTATTGGTCGCCATTTCGCCCAATTCGTAAAATTTAATTTCTTCTGAGAACACATCTAGTGGTACGTTTACCGGCCTTCTCAGTCTACCGCCACTTTGATAGTAGTAAAGAATAGCGTCGAAGCTCGGACGATTTCTATCAAAAAAATATTCGTTGCGGAGGGGATCGAAATACCGAATGCGACGAGTTGGATCTCCGAGTAGCGTTTCTGGAAATTGATTCAATGTTCGTAACTGAGTTTCGAACCGCAGTCCACTAACCTGAAATCAGAATACTTATCAAGTCAAAACGTTCGCTGAAACTTTTTCGGGAAAAGCGATTCTTACCGCGTGCTGTAGTTTCGCGCGCAAACTGTACACGTATGCTCGTATTTGCACGCACATATTATGTAAGTAACACCTACAAATACTAATCGGTGTAATATAGCGTGAATAAGAATTTGTTCCGGAGAGGGTCGGTCAGTCAAGTACCGTATTCGTTGCCGGATATGTTGGCGGTCGCGGTTTCTAACGCGCGACTTTCCTAGACAGGGTTAGTTAGGGTACTTTACCGTTGCTTTCCCCACGGTTTGTTGCGTTATAGAGTTTTCCTTCTCTGTACAGGAGAGTGTGCAGCCGCAGTTCACTTACTAGCCACGTGTTTGCACAACGCTGAGTAATCTCTGCCCACGATAGTCTCAGTCTTTCAGATCTAGTGGTAACACGCGCTGTGATTGTAATGCCTTGTTCGTTCGAGACTAGCGGGGTCACAGGACGCGTTATCTTTTCACCTCAATTGATACTGTAGTCGCTGTGTTCGCTAAAATGATAGTGGGAGATATTCGAATATCACTATAGCTTTCCGGCGTTGGTGGGACTCGAAGCCGAGAGCCGAGACGCAAGGATTTCGATGTGGGCAGGTTAACCATACTCGACTACACAGCGACTTTTCCAGAGCGGGTGTGACGAATAAGCGAGTATTTTTCGAATAAATTCCTAGTAAATACGTAGGTATAAAGGCGAGCGGTAATTATTTAGCGGTTTTAATTACTTAATTTGAGAAAATCAGCCATTTCTGACTTTTCTTTGGAGGAGGAGGAAGGGGTCTGCAGAGGTATATCCTTATATCCCCGCCCACCCTTATTTATGCTGTTGGTACCTATCGAGTACATTTACCCTATAGCCTATACTTATACGTAGTACTGTATGTTATTTCTGAGATAGACGAGTTCAACTCGGAAAAGCTAATTTTTCCCGAGAGTCATTCCAATATCGTATTTATTCGGAATTAACGCTACGACAATACGTATTTAGAAACGAACATCGTATATCTTTCTGACGATATCGGAAGAGTAAAATTAGGTTTTACCGAGCTTTTCACGATCATTTCAGCGAGGAAAAAAGGTCTTCGGCTAAACTGAAACGTTAGATCCGGAATCCGTAAGAAAAGTGACCTCTATATGTGTCTATTATTTACCGATTTTGTGTATACACTCGTTAGTGTGAAAAACATATTATACATAAATTGCTTTTTCAGCGGCTCGATAGGTTTTCCTTAGTCACGAAGAAATTGGAGGGTCCATGAAAAAATAGGCAAACAGATACAAAGTCAATATGAAGTATTCATCTAAGTACATATAAGGTTAGTTTATTTTTCGAGATAATACTCATTATTCGTCGCAGATTTTCTCAGGGTCGTAGTCAACGTTTTGCATTAGAGAAGACAAAAAAATAGTAACTGGGAGAGGAAGGCATGTGCGCGAGCGAAGCGAACTAAAATAATTTTGTAATTTTTATCACTTTAGGCCGTAAAAGTTAGCTAATATTAGCCTTTTTCAAATGCGCTACCGCGTACTAACTTTGTTACGAGAGTAAAATAAGTAACCGGGAAAGGGGACAAAGTTCTTTTCGGCAGCAGCTCTGGATTCTCCACGGTGTGATTATATCGCTTATTAATTTGTCTTACAAATCGACAAAATTATCCTATTTTTATTTACTACGTACGGTATGTATTTTACTTAGATTTAGTCGTTCGAATCTCGAAAACAGTTTATACAGAATGGAAAAATCTTCGTTCCTTACACGTCGCGGAGCTTTAATTACGCTTACATTTCGAGTTAGCGAATTTTTTTTTTTCTGCTGTATGCATTTCGGCGTGCAGTAAAGCGCATCAAAGAAAATAAAATAAAAAATATTATACCTTGTCCTATCGAGTTAAGTAATGGTAATGACGAATGTAAGAGTAAATTTCTGTCTAAATAAATACACCCCGTATTAGGTTGAATCTTACGCGCTTGTCGCTTCGTTTCTCTCCGCTTTCACCCGCCTGTATGCATGACTGGTTTGCCTGGAGAACCTGCTGGAGGGCGAGGAACGCATCCCTTGTGCCAAGGTCTTCGCGTTCGCGGGCTCGTGCCTCGTGGCCTTTAGTTAACGACTGCGGTAAAAGTCCGTTGCGGGAAATTTGACTTGTGCGTAAGCCGTATTTTGAAAGTGTCGTCGCGTATTTTGTGGTGTTGGTGAGAAACGTCAATTTTGGGTGAGTTTTGCTCACTGAATGGGTGATTCTCCGAAAAATGGGCAATTCAACGTGGACAAAAACCAAAAAAAATGAGGTTCACTTTTCAAATTTTTTTCGTTGAAATCGATACTAGGGGTGTTGAGAAATCATATTCCGGTACCGGCCGGGCTTAAATTTGATTTTGGAGGGTTGTAAAAAAAAATTTTTGTCCACGTTGAAAGACAAATTTTTCAAGTTTACATAGTGTGATAAGATGAGGCTGTACGATCACACAGCGGCACCGTGGGTTACAATCTCACGGATCACGGTTTTATGAAATACCAAAAATTCATCTAGGAAAGTAGTCTCTGCACGAAGAAGATTTAAAGGCTGTTTCTACAGACTGCTTCTAAGTGTCGAAAGATTCACGTCCTTCAGCGTGGATACAAGAAATACGTGAGTAGCCACGTTGAATAATATTTTATGTCCACGTTTAAGGACAAAATCGCCTTTTCCCTTTTCCCATTGGGTAAATATGCGGAAAATATTTGATACATGTTGCTGAATGTAATGTGGCCAACATTAGTTATATTATTACGTTTTTACACATTCGGAGCTATAAATTCAATATGGCTGTTGATGTCCACGATGAAGGACACTTTTTTTTTTAGAAACCAGGATCTCAGCAATAAATGAGTATTTTAGCATACAAATTATCATTATTTCACAGAAGTTCTTACACAGCCTTCTAGAGGAAGTTATGAGGAAGTTATATGAGCATTTGAGAGAAGTTTATGCTTATAGTGGAACCCTACAGAGAGGTTTGAAAATTATCCACGTTGAAGGACATATCTCTTCCTAGACACAACTTTGAGGTATTCTAAAGGTTACTCAACTTGGTTAGAAAAAGATTGTAAGACCTATACCGTGTTGCCTCAACTTACCTCTTCAACAATGGGAAACAATAGTTCCTGAAAATGATGTATTAAACCCTTCCAGGAAGCAAAAAAAAAACGGAACTAGGCCAGAGGACATTTCAGGTGCATTTTCGATTTTCTAATGATGTTCTGCTGAACTAGGGAGAGCTTTTACCACTGTCTCCATCAGAAGAGTTCATTTCCTCAATTTTGATATATTGCGCATAGCATTCTGATAATAAGTGGCAGAGTTACAGCCTATTTACATGAATTGTCCATTTTTCGGAGAATTACCCGAATACACATTTTGTTACGGCTTTTTACGTAAACTGCCTTTATATTTACGCTTGCTCGCAATACTTTCTCGCCAGCGGGGGCGTAGTTGACGCCCCAGGCTCTCCACTATGCAGGGTTTAGACGTTACCCTACCCAGGCGACAATGTGGATCCGGCTGTAGGCATTCGGTCGAGTCTCCGGACAGCATACTGAACTGCAGCACAGCCTCAGGGCCGACACTACCAGGGTACCTATAGGCATTCGTGCGGGCTAGGTATGAACCCCCTGGTATGTTGGTGCTTGTCGGATACTGGGCCAGAGAACAGGATCGCTCAAATGCTTGGCTATGTTATTGGTTTTGGGCTACGGTGCAGTAGTGTTTTGTGCCCGTACTGAAACGTGGTTTTCAACTCTGTTGTAGGTACCTCGCCTGAGCAGTTCCCGTCCGGCTATTCATCCATCCGCCCATTCTCTGTAAATAATGTATTTGTAGATATGGTAGAATTTTAACGCATAAGCCACTCATGTTAAGTCCGTCAATATAAACATTCGAACAATCCTGACTTAATATTTTCGTACAGGGAAATTCTACGCACCCCTGACTGCGTTGCGCATATTTTTCGAATTCCTACCTTTCCCTCGTCTCTCTTCTCTTCTTCGACTTTGCAATTTTTTTTTTACACGAAACAGCGCGAGAAAGCAACCCCCCCCCCCCAATCTCAAGACTCGCGCACGTTACAGCGGTTTCAGTTACTTGAGTGGCATCATACAGAATCAACGAGATACAAGCGTGCATACATTGTATGTATAATGGGAAGAAGGGAGGGAAGAATGAAGGGAGAAAAAAAATGAAATGGAAATACTTTAGATACGCTCAACGAAAAGGAAAGTAGATGAGAAAAGGTATCAGCAATAGGAGAGTTTACATAATACGCGAGAGCCTATTTCATGTATTTTTTAATATACGCGGTGAGAATGCATTTAGATGACCTACCGCGCGACCATAGCGACCTATTAGCGCGGTACAGGTACAGGAACAGGAACAGGAACAGGAACAAGTACACGTTCACGTACACACGACGATAAACCGCGCTGAATGTGGAAATTGGATTAAACTAGTAATTTACGATTAGCGATTCGCTTGCGTAAGTACGAGTATAAACAATCATCGATCCTAAGTGAGTATGTCGGTGTATACTTACAAAAAGTAGTCGACGAAACAACATCGTATTTTGGGTCTCACGTTGAAAACCGCGTCGATAGCATAAACCGTACTCCAAAATAGACCGCATAATAAGCACCCAGGTGGGCCACCAGATTTAAGGGGAAAGGCCCCAGAGCGAGAAAGAAGGCACACAATACACGCAATTAAGATGTTGTTAGACACGACCAGACACGGCACCGCACGGCACCCAGTTATTTACTCGCCAGTATGTTTGCACCGACACCATTTCGTTATTCGAGAAAAGTCGAAAAATTCCAGTTCCAGTCGAAAAAACTAAAAGACCCTACGGATTTCGTCCTTTATATTTCGTTTATTGACGGCGATATTTCCAACATTACTTCTGAATATCATATAGGATAGTCGAAGTAATAAAATTACGAAAAAAAAAAAAAAAATTCTAAGAGTGCAATCGGAATTTTTGTCGTTTCGGCACATTCGACCCCTTAGAAAATTTCCTCGGTTCGATGCTATTGGCACGCAGCATGGCACGTTAAGAATAGTCGCGCATGTTACGCGGCACGGCCCAAGAGTTTAGCTCCGACATGAAATTTGACGAGCGAGACACTCGCGCAGAAGTTGAGTGCTGGCGAGACACGGCACACGTATTGGCGTGTACCATCGATGCTGGTTTTGAGTGCACGCGTTGCCTGGGTACGCATATTTTTCACGCACCGCGTGTTTTGGAATCCGAACGGATGAAAGGTTCGCATGAAACACGATGGTACAACGTAATATGTGTACATACTATGTAGCAAGACCTGTAGTGGCTGATGTCCAGGGATGAAAATAAGGGGGCACGGAGACAGGCTGCCCTCCCCTCCGCCTCCGCTAGAGTTGGGAATTTTTATTAGATGGATCAAACGTTGGGAAAATCCAACAAGTTAAAAGTTTTTTTTTTTTTTTTACTTTTTAACAATGTAAACAACTTTTGATACTTGAGAATTTTGAGTCGAGTCAGTTGGGAATTTAACAATTTTTGCCCCTTTAAAAAAAACTTTTCGCTACGTCCCTGCTGGGGTCCGGGTAACGAATATTTTTTTATTGAACGTGTCGACTCGTACGATATAATTTGAAAATTTTTAAATGTCCTCACCCTCTAGTACCTTCATCCCCTCCCTTTCTGTCACCCACCATTGCTCTGCTTGAGTCATGTGTCGCAATGAGCATCCGAAACTACAAAAGACCGTCTCTGGCTTCGACTGATTTGTTCGACTAAAAGTAAGCGGTAAGTTAGCAGTAGGGCTACATTCGCGATTTAAGCACAAATAAGTTATCTACTTTCAGTTTGGATATATTTTAACACACGGAAAAAGTACTTACATTTATAACGACTCTTTCGCAAAAAGTATGATCATGTGGAATGGGTTCGAAAAGTTGAATTTGTCCTCCGTGGCCTTGCGAATGTCCTCCATCTTCATCTTGCTGAGA
This sequence comes from Acanthococcus lagerstroemiae, assembly GCA_031841125.1. Classification (NCBI taxonomy): domain Eukaryota; kingdom Metazoa; phylum Arthropoda; class Insecta; order Hemiptera; family Eriococcidae; genus Acanthococcus; species Acanthococcus lagerstroemiae. Next base: position 34,585,104 of record CM063114.1, on the reverse strand, counting down.
ACTGAGTTTTGGCAATGATCTGCGAGATAACAATCAGTTTAATAGAACTTTTCCCGAGAAATCATTTCAGCGTACAATTCTGGGAAGGAGTAGAGGGTGGTAGGTGGGGGGTGGGGTGTGGGGTAGAGTGATTACGTAGACCATTACTATTCGACGATGCGAGCCCGAGAAAATTTAACGATATCCGCCGGAGTATAGTTGGAACTATTTTTAGTTTTTCGAGTAGGTACGTAACAAATGATTATACGTACGTACTGTGTACAAGTATGCTCGTATGCAGTATGTACTGGTACAAACATGACCTACATAATATATACTGCGAGTTTATATTGCCTGGAGACGTTTGTATCGTGCGTCACACAGTGTAAAATTCGATCGTGTGCGCGAGGTCTTTGTAACCACATCGATACACTCGTGTCATACGAATATGCGGCTAGAAAATTATTTACGAACTCGTTCGTGAAGTTAAAATAAGAAAGCCGAAAAGGTTCGAGAAAGAAAACCCAGCGAAGCGATGAAGCACAGCAGTAACTCTGCCTTTGGTATCCGTTGATCCTAAATCTATAAGAGGGGTACTTACTATACATATATTATTTAAAGCAACCTAGCTACGTATACGTATCTAGTATATTAAACCTAATTTGTATCGCGTTTAGTCTGTTTTTCCGACAAGCATCGGCATTATATCTATCGCGCCAACGACTACCACCGGTATGCCTCATCGCAAAATACCCAAAACTCTGGAAGAATACGACCGGGAAAAAGAACGCGTAATAAAAAAAGAAGAAAGCGAGAATTATGTAAGGTTTCACTTTGTTTGCCCGAAAATGAAAGGAAAGCGTTTCGGTTTTTCCTATTTTCAGTAAATGGGCCAATTATAGTGAATCTAAATCAGTTGACCGGCCGGCGCTTCTCCTTAAGGGGTGCAGTGGTGGAGCGGCGTTGACGTTTTGCGTGATGAGGAGTGACACTGAGAATTAGCGATACCGCGCCGACGAATTCTCTGGAATGTTGATAGAAGAAAAGTTAGTCGAATTAATGTTCGAAATGGAAGACCGTTACCTGAGAGAGGCCGAAGTGAAAAGTAACTACGTACATACTCGTAGGTAAATTATCGCAACACCTCGTCAAAGAAAAACCAACTTGATCGAGGCTTTCAATTTTTAATCTCAAGCGCAAACTGAAGCGAAGCCTAATCTCGTATACTGGTGTAGCTGAGAACGTACACATGTTATGTATTCACGCGATTCGATTCCACGTGGTCGGGCTCAATTATTGCACCTTGGTAGTTTGAGTAGATGCTAAACGCCTACGTACATGTACTTTGACAATCACTACTCTGTGTCGCTTTGTACAGCCGCGTATACGAATTTTAGATAGGTAAGGTACTAGGTATGTAAGAACCGCCGAAAGTTGATCATTAACGCATTCAATTCCAACACGAAGAAATATGGTGTGACATGATGTACAACGACGAAATGTAACAAGTATCGGTACGTGGGTATGTAATGTACTGTATAATAAAGGTATTTAACGACGAGGATGCGAAGTGAGGGTTAGCAAATAGCGACGTAGCAGCTGACGAGTTGGTACACCACCGCACTGCCCAAACCCGCCGTCGAAAGAGTATCCGAGTGAATTAAAATTCGCCGTCGCGTCGATTCACCTCGCAAAGGCTAGACGCGAGTGTAGAGGTACGCATATTTAAAACACTGTTAATGTACGTACTCGTATATTCAAAACTGATTTAAAAAATCCGCTTTTTCTCGTTTTTTTCTTTTTCTTTTTAATTTTCTATTTTCTCTTTTATTTTATTCTTCTTGCCATTCTAGTAGACTATACGTATATTTTTGTCCGAATAAAGTTGACAGAAATATCTCACTTTCCAAAAACTCCTTTTTTTTAAAAATCACGTCTTCGCTAAATTTCCCACGAGTTATTCGCGTAAACTACTCCGGCCATCGGTATATTTGACATTCTTTTTGCGTTCCAATCTGCGAGTAGCGATTTCTTCGCGAATTGCTCAAATTACAGTAGCAGAGTAGGCTGGGCAATCGCGACCCTACGAGAATGATCAATCAATCAATAGCCTTTATTTTACGGTATGAGGTACATAATTACAAATAAATGGTACTTTATCAAAAGAAAACAAAGAAGCGATATTGTATAGTAAATTAAAAGTAAAAGTAACTAAAAGTAACTAAAATCTTCCTTTGTTGATTTATGCCTCATACCGAGCCCCCATATCGCGGGCATAGGCCTCCCCCATTTTGCGCCACATGTTTCGATTTTGTGCCACTCCTTGCCAAGGTAAACCCACCCTTCCTATTATTTCCCCTACCCAGCTGGTATTAGGTCTACCCGTTCTCCTTGTATTGTCGTATGGGACCCAAAACGTGGCCCTTCTACACCATCTTTTTTCGTCCATCCTCGCTAGATGTCCTGCGTATTTCATTTTGAGTAATTTGATTCTAATTATTCCTTTACATTTTGTTTTTCCACGAATTATATTGTTTCTAATTTTGTCCGATTTTTTGATCCCTAACATACTTCTTTCCATGCTTCTTTGAGTAGTTACTAAGCGTTTCGTTTGGGCTGCAGTGAGAGACCATGTTTGTGCCCCATACGACATAATAGGCATGATACATGCTTCTAGCATTCTTGTTTTTGAATAGATGTTCATATTACTTTTGAAAATTGTTCTCAGCGACCAGTACCCTTTCCAAGCTTGGCTAATTCTCTTTTCGATCTCTTTACCCATTTTACCATGGAATGAGATAATTTGTCCCAGATAGGTATATTCTGTGACCTGCTCCAAGATTACACTCTCAGCTACAATTTTAACCTCCTTGGTGTTGCTCATTACCTTTGTTTTTGAAATATTTATCTCTAAGCCTGCCTTCTTGCTTTCTATTATCAGCCCACCGAGCATTCCCTGTAGTTCTCCCCTGTCCCCACTTATTAATACAATATCGTCCGCGAATCTTAAGTGGTTTAGTTTTTGTCCATTAATTTTGACCCCTTTTTCCTCCCAGTTTAATTTCCTAAATATGTGTTCCAAAAGTGCATTGAATAGATTTGGGGACAGGGGGTCATCTTGTTTCACGCCTCGTTCTATTTCAAATGATGGCCCTGCTCTGTCCATATTCACACATGCTTTCGAGCCCATGTAAAATTTTTCCAGAATTTTTATAATATTTTTGTTCACCCCTTGTTCATCCAGCGCCTCCCATAAATAATTTCGATCTACCGTGTCAAAAGCTTTGCAAAAGTCTACGAAAATTAGGTTAATTTCCAATTGGTACGAGTTTGCTTTTTCAATAATTTGGTTTATTGTGTGGATATGGTCAGATGTTGCATATCCTTTGCGAAAGCCAGCTTGCTCGACTGGCTGAGCGCTATCCAGCTGTGAATAGATTCAATTTTTTATTATTTTCATGAATGCTTTACTAATGTTAGAGGAAAGGATAATTGGCCGATAGTTGTTTATTTGATTTTTATCACCTTTCTTGTGTAATAAAATGATTTCTGCCTCCTTCCACTGACTTGGGGTTGTTCCCTCCTCTAGTATTCTGTTGAATAGAATAGTTAGAGGGCCAATCAGAGCTTCTGAAAATTCCTTCAAGGTACTATTTTGAATTCCATCAGGACCTGGTGCCTTACCAATTTTCAGATTTTTCAGTACTATTTCAACTTCATGATTTAAAATTGCTAAAATTGGTTCGTCTATCTGTCGCTCTTCCTCACTGTCTGTGTTATTATTAATTGATCCCCCTTCTGGGAGGCTATAAAGTTCCTTATAGAAATCCGTGGCAACTTGTATAATTTCCGCCCTATTCGCTACCTTTCTGTCTTTTTTGTTTTTTAGATCAATTGTCAGTTGTTTGCCATAGCAGAGTTCTTTTTTCAATTTTTTGGTGGACCATGAGTTTTCTATGATTTCCTGGACTTTTTTATTCTCAAATTTCCTACAATCGTTTTTAATAGCTTTTTTAGTTACTTTTTGGATTTCCACCCATTCGATTTTTTGTGTGAAGGACCTATTTTTTACCTTTTCTTTCAACTTTCTCTCTTTTTCTATAAGATTTTTTGTTCTTAGCGAGATTTTATCATTGTTTCTTCTTTGATTTTCTTTTACCAAATTTTTAAGGGTAATTTTCGATGTTACCTACTGACAGGTTGTATGCCTCCTGCACCCCTAGTCTTGATTTTCTGTCTTCCATTTTTCTAATTTCTTGCAGAGAGATTGTTTCCATCACGTTTTTATATTCAGGTATTATTCTCTATTCATTCGGAATTTTTGTGTATTGCATAATTACGTCTTTTGGCTTTATAGGCAACTGGATTGAGATCTGCCTACTCTATGATCGGAGGAGAATTCAAATTTTGACAATACACTATAATCTTTCACTACCATTAATTGTATAATCAAGCAAAGTCTATTTCGTTTTTGATTTTTCATTTGGAGCGATCCAAGTCCATTTTCTTGCTTTTCTTTTTTACTTATTTTGTATTTTCATATTGTTTGTTGGGCAAATTCTACTAATCTGTCACCTCCTAGTTTTTTCAACCAAGCCATGGGTACCTACGCTTGTCTCCCACTAGTTTGCTCCTACTTTGGCATTAAAGTCCCCATAATTATTGTGTAGAATTCCGCCTCATTCTCCAAAGTATTTTGCAATACGAAGTAAAAATGATTTTTTCTTCTGTGGCAACTGAGGTGGTGGCATAACATTGATTATTGACAAGTTGATTTTTTTGCCAATTGACATTTTCGGAACCGCTATTCTATCATTAATCGTTTTTATTTCCTGGATATTAGACCAGCTATTTTTATTAATGAGAAAACCTACCCCTTTTTGCCCTTTTGTTTCGCCGAAAAAGTAGAAATAATTCCCCGATTTTCTTTGTATCAGCCCCTCCCCCTTCCGTCTTGTTTCAGAGAGCCCCAAAATATCCCATTTTACCTTGGCAAGGGCTTCCTCTAGCTCTACGAGTCTATCCTCATTAGCTAGACCTCCTACGAGAATGAAGCAAATCGTAATCTTAAAACCCCGTGCTATTTGGTTCTCCTCATACGTATTACGTACTACGAATACTAGTATGTATGGAGCACGGACTCTGTGGCGTCAGAATGGAGAAAGAGCATACAGTATTACATTGTATTCCTCTTCCCCTCCCAAAAAATAATAATAATAAAAAACTATTCGGTAAATTAAAACAAGGTGTTTTGAGAGATTTCAAAGACGAGATTTAATTACCAGTAATAGAATTTGGTGGCCTCAGACGATACAACGTAGCTCTTTCCAAAATATACAAGAATGAAGTCTCGGCACGCAAGGCCGGCTCAAGGAAAAATCTTCACCCGGGCAAGGATCCTTTGAGTCGCAGGTTGGCGGAAGTAAACGATTGGTTCCGAACGCCACTCAGAACTAAGCCTCATGAATGTTGGTGGAAATAAACGAGACATAGCGACGTGTTTGAATACAGGCGATTGCGATGCAGAGAAAGGGTCCAGTTTTTGCCCGACGAAAAAACGTCGCCTCTTTCTCCCAAAGAAAGTGCTATTATATACCATCGACTTTCATAATGAAGGGCACGTGGGGAAGTGAGAAAAGTGTATCGAAATACGATTATTGGGTTGTGGATTTCGGAAATTCCAACCAATTTTTGATAGGGGCGGTACGCTGTTAATTTTAAGTATTACATCGAGAGAGCTTTAGTTTGGCCTCAATTTGCAGCTTACAAAATTAAGATTTTACGTTTTTCATAAATAAGCCACCGTGACTAGATTCGAATAATCTAACGAAGTATATAAGTAGGAACGGGTCGTTGATTTCGAATTTTGCATTCAATTTTCAGTTCTACACTGATTTAGTTTCCCAAATTAAAATTGTTCGAGAGTAAAGGCTAAATCGACTCGACTAAGAAAATCGAAGTATCCGAACAGAGTGAATTTGTAGGTCACCGATTTCGACTACTTCATTAGATTCTATATTTATGCTGTTCTGCTCCGGAGTCAACATTAAAATTCCGTAATCAAATAACGAAAACTTTGTATTATGCATCGAATGCGTGGCAAAGAGGGAAGAAAAAGTTTGATTTTCTCAGCTGGATGTGAATTATCAGCGGATGATTAGTTACACACTTAATCGTACATTCGATACTTCGATCGATTTTCTTAGCTAAGTTCATTTAGGCTATTTTTTTGATTCTCAAGGCTAAAATCGGGGTTTAATACAAACGTTGACGCGATTTTTGAAATCCATTACACAAAAATCCCCACTTCGATACTTCGTCAATTCAATATGAACGAGGGAAGGTCATTAGTAGGATGAAATTTTGACTTGGGAGCTCGTATCGAAGCCAGATACAAATTTCAATACGACAGCCAACCCCTTATTTCGAAACTTGTTTAGTTTTCGAAGTTACGTCAGTGTTGCTAATTTTACAGTTCGAGAATAACATGAACAAGAAACCAACCTACTTCGATACTTCTTCCGATTTTCCGAGACAAGTCGATTTTACCCGAATATTTTTATGCGAAATTCTGATTTCGGAGCCTAAATGGAGGCTGGATAAAAAAAGTCTGACACAATACGCGTATCTTCAAAGTCAGCGTTTCGAGAAACGCCCATTTCGAGTAATTTTTCAAATTTGAAGACAAGTCATTTTGGATCGTCTTAAATTTGAATTTCAAAGTCTAACTTGGGGCCATGTCAACAAAAGTTGGTAAAATCATTGAAATCAGCGCTTCCCTGAGAACAAAAAACAAAAAAAATAAGAAACTATAATTATTTGCTCGATACTTTTTCGTATAGAAATCTTAAGACCACGCATTTTGAAAAAAGAATTTTCGTATTCGATATTTTTCATCGACTTTTCGGGTTTTACGATAGTATATCGAAAACATGTTTCCAACAACGTTACTATACTTTACTGATAACCTAGTGCGGAGTTACAAATCGTGTGTCTCATGCACACTTGACCTAAGTGACAAAAACTTTTTTTTCAGGAGAGCGATTTGAAAATTATAAATAATGTTATGTTATATACGTGGCTCAAATGGTTTACGCCATCTAATGAGCTAAAAAGGGAAGTAATTCATCATTTGCGAGTGTAACCCAATAGAGAGCATCGGGATCTATAAGAATATGTATTAAACTCATTTTCCATCAAAAAGTCACTTAGGTCAAGTGTGCATGAGACACTCGAATTGAAATGATGCGATATTTTTTCCCGAGATTTCTTTTTTCTTTAGGTTTCTTACAATTCAATTTTGCGGAAATTATCATCATACTGAAATAAATCGCATCGGTTGAAATATTCGTAAGCAAATCTGCAGTGATTGCTTTAGGTGACGAATTGTTCATTTGTGGTTCCACGTTTTGATATCACTCTTCTTACACACAAAGGGTAAATATTTTTCTTGCTATAGCGCATCGAGCCCTTATTGTGAGTTCTTCAACAGACCACCTAGGCATGCAAGGAGTTCACAGTTCGCTGCAACCGAAGTTTCTTTTTGATTTTCATTTTTGTTTCTCACACGCGTTAAACAAAATATCGCACGCGCCGTCGTTGCAAAGAGTAATGTCCGACTTTAAAGCATCCGTTTATAATACTCGCCAACTATCGCTCATCTTAACGCGCTAAACACTATTAAGAAACTCTTTAGTCAAAAACATTATTGTCTACAATAAAAGCACTCCGGTTAATTCTTTCCCCTTACAAAAATTACGCGTTAAGCAATATTATTTTGTTTCGTGTAAAAAAAGAAAAGAAAAAGATTCTTCATTCACGAAAATCTTTTTACCGTTCTACTCGTATATCGAGTAGTTCTCAAATGATCAAATGAGGTGAATAAGAACACTGCTGCAGATGTTGCAACGTGTATCGTACGCTTACGCTCATGTTGATTGGTTATGATATGAGTGTATGTTGTTGTTTACCATCATGCGCTAACATGCCCGAACCAGAGGAAATAATAAAATATTGTAAGATATTTTATTCTATATGATGTTAAAACATAAATCTATCCTCTTCCCTTTCAAAATCAAAATCGCACGAATTTAGATTCACACTATCAGGATACACGAATTCATGGAATGGAAGGAACGTGAACACGTGAACGAATCATGCCCTCACATTTCTCAGGCTTGTTGAACTTTTCAAGCGTTTTCATTGGTTCATACTGTGGTTGACCCGTTTCTTCATTGAACCTTACCCGTCTGAAAAGTATTGCCTCTCAGGCAATTTAAAAATTTCCTGAACAGGTAATTGTTTGGTAACTTAGTAATGCTGTGTTCTGCAGTGGCGTCGCGTGGTGCTTTTTCCCAGGCGTTCAACTGTAGGGTCTATGCCCTCCCTCCACTCTCCCACAAAAAATCAGTATGTATCAAAAACTTATGGTCAGTATCAGTATGTATAAATAATGAGTGTCAATGAAGAATGAAGTTGCACCACCCACTCACCACATAGCATGCGCCTGCGCTTCCAGAACGTTCATTTTTGCTGGTGAACACCCTGCCATTTAAATTAACGAAGTCTCCGCGTCACTCTTTGTGGTCTTTGTTGCGAACGCCACTGCAACAAGACCAACAAGAGTGTGCAATGTTGCTAGTGAACATCCTACGCGATTCCCATAGTATGTGACAAAGATAACGCCAATGCGACAAGACCGAGGACAGTGTGCAATGTTGCTAGTGAACATCCTACACGATTCCCATAGTATGTGACAAAGATAACGCCACTGCGACAAGACCAAGGACAGTGTGCAATGTTGCTAGTGAACATCCTACACGATTCACATAGTATGTGACAAAGATAAGAACCGCGCAAAGCGCAAAGAGATAAATTCCGGCTATTTTTCAATTTGTTGAGGTTAGGTATATTTTGTATTTTAATCAAAATTTAAATCTTCCCTTGTTTCTGGGATTTTTGTTGTAAGACAAAAATTAAGTGGGTGTGCAGTGAACACCTTGAACACCCAGACACAACGCCACTGGTGTTCTGATTGGTCGAAGCGGTCGAAGAATTGCCAGTTTAAATACTTTTTAATACCAGAATTAGCAACTTTTGTCAATGCCATTTTTTTGCCGCATTTTTTCAGACGGGTATTTTTCTTTTACGCCTAGCATAGGTGCGGGTAAAATGTACTTTTACCCGCAGGTAGCTTACTGTCAAAATACTGTTTTAACATCATGTATAGAATAAACACAGTTTCTTACACTCGCAGAAACGAATGTAAACAGATTCTGGCACTCAGAGAGAAAAGAGCGGAAAAATGAGTTCTCTTTCTGCCTTTTGTGCAAAAAATCGCATTTCTTACGTACCTATCAGTTGGGGGTCGGGGAACTAAACCAATTACTCGTTGAAATAGTCAACATCGCAGGTATTTTCTTGTAAGAAAGGAGGAAAGGGGGTAGTGCATTACGTATTGGATGTTACCCGATCGGAACAAATTCTTAGGATCTTACGTTTGCATCGACCGGGAGATTAACCCACCCGGTACTACGTGTATTTCGAAAAGTAAAAGATACTCTAATTTACGGACGAAGCCGCGATATACTACACAGCACACATATAACAGCCTATCGGTGCGTATACTCTGGAAGCAATTAAGCATGGGAGGGCGACAGTTTCGAATAGGTGCAAGAAGTGATAGAAAGTCAACCGCGTCACGTCCTATGGCCCTACCACAGACCGACGCGACAGTCAGCACAGCTTTTACTGCCTGTGCAGTAGTCGAGTTTAGTTTCCGTTAACGATCCGTCTGAAAATATTTTGATGCCTCGTAAAACAAGAACTACCTAACTTGATTGGTGACATGAAGTATATTAAAGCGATCTCTCGCTCGCGTAGTAGCTTAATTTTACAAATTAATGCACATAAATATAAAGATTATCATAGCTGAAACTAGCTCAAGCTCGATACTAGATAAATAATAATAATATTATTATTATTATTATTATTATATTTAAAAATATAAATAAGCAAATAAGTATAATATTAATTAATTAAAAAGTGAACGAAGGAAGACTGCAGTGATCGAAGGAGGAGAAAGAGAGGAAAGTGTGGTGCAGGACGCGAGCAAATAAGAAATTCAGTAAGCGTTGAAAATAAATTATCAATTCGGCGAGCAGTGTTCGGGCAAAAATAAAAAGGGCCAAATCCTACTTCGTTCCCAAAACTTTCGAAACAATCGACGAACCCGAGCGCGGACGCCCTCGTGCACCCTGAAAGTAGGGCAACATCCCTTCTTGTAGTAGTGGTAAAACAAGCAGGGAGCTTTGTGTGTGTGTGTGTACGGCTCTGTTTCGAGCAGTAATATCAAAATGTTCGCGAATGCCGCGCCATAGCGCAGATCCTTTTCCTTTTTGTTTTTCTTCCTTTTTTATTTTTATTTTTTTATTTTCCGCTTTCCTTCGTTTGCGCTACATAATCGATATACCGGAAACTCAAAAGTTTAAGCAAAATTATGTCACTGCGAAGATAACACTCGCGATGGAGTAAATACGTAGTTGTCTAATTGTGACTCAGCGAATACACTATAAAAAGTAACTAGGCTCAGTGGCTCAGTTCTAAAGAAGGAAATTATAAAAGAGCGAAGCTGAAGGAGGGCACCGCGCACCCTGCCACGCCGTAATTCAACTCGCTATCAAAATTTTCGATCTTCTTGTCCGATACACGATTTTCACTCGTTAATATTTTTATCGAAGACGTACGAATAATTTACGAGTAGCAGTGTATACGAGTAGAGACTTCATCGACCCAGTCGAGAAAACCCCGTCTGGGAAATTGAAAATGGGTATAGCTGGTAAGAAGGTACCCGTTTGAATCGAGTTCAGTTTGACAAAAATAAGGAAGCTTCGTTCGTTCGTATGTACTTTCGGTTCGACGAGTATTGTATAAAAATTGTAGCGGAGTTAAAGTAGGTACAAGTATCTTGCGTCGAATAGGTCTAAGCTACTTGTAAAGCAGAGTGACACGGCGTAATCGCGCTGGTAATATACGTATGTAGATCTATAATAGCAGTTTACTGTACCAATAGCGTTATCTTACGTCATGTCACATTATGTCACGTCACGTCACACTACGCTATGATATGATACGCGGAGCCGCACCGCGCCGAGCCGAAATTTGAGCCAAACTACCCAATAACATCGGATGATTTTGAAATAATAACGAATGTTTCGGCAATTGGCAGCGACGATAATGACGTAGGTGTAGGCGTAGGCGTAGATAGCATAAAAGATGACGGATACTTAGTTTTTTGTGTGTTTGTGTGTGTGTGTGTGTCATATATATAGGTATGTGTTTTCCTAGTTTCTTTTCAATATAGTTTACTGATGCATCGCGAATATGAACATACGCGAGAGTGAATGTGTAATAATATACCGTATCTGCGTATATATCGCGTTAACACGAAGATCCACTTACTTCCTGCGTAAATCTGGAGGGGGGCGACCATCCTGCCTTGGTTTGAGGACAGGTGTCAACCCCCATTTTTCAGCAAACGCTATTCGAGAAATGATGACGGATTACAGGAGGGGGCATAGCTTCCCCCTCCTTGAGACCATTCCACACTCGATGTACTCGTAAATCACGCGTGTAACAACTTTCGGATCACCATTCGAAATCTTTGAAGCGCGACGCACGAGCTGACAGACGAAATACGAGTTCGCGACGTACGATAACGATTAACACGGGTATTACTATTATTGCTCGTATTTTTACTATCGCAATGGCTGCTACGACTTACGCAAACGTAACAAGAATTAAAACGGATATAACGCGAGTGTCGGTTCCGATCGAACGAAAACATTAGTCTATGGTTTCAAACTGCGTTGACACTTTTTTTAGTCGATCGTATCATCTTACAGCAACTTACTTTATCTGTCTTTACGTTACGTTATTTCGAGTTATGTCGAGTTTCGCCAAGGAATAAATAAATAATTGAAGAAAGGAAAAAATAAGAAAACAGAAGTGAAAATTACAAACTACCTACTCGACTATTAGCATCGAGAATTTTATAAAAATTTATTTTAAAAAATTGGGAAAAAAATCCGAAAACTAGTGGAAGAAACTGAAAGAGTGGAGCTGATGAAAAATGCGAACACAATCGTAATTACTTCAGTACCAGTACTAGTATTAGTACTAGTATTAATACTAAGTATGTTAGTAGTATAGTACTAGAACTATAGTACTAGTACTAGTACCTACTTGAAGTATGTGCAGAAACTTCGAATAATAGTGGTCGCTGTGATGATGATGATGATACTGCTGCTGCTGCTACTGCTGATGATGATGATAATAATAATGATACGGAGTGGCGTTTGTAGGCGAAACTGCTGAATAAGAAAATAGAATAGCGAGCCGAGTTGACCCGAGAGAAGCAGAGAAGCCGATGAGCGTACAGCAGCCACTGTAAGGTGTAGGTACGCCGATCGTAGAAAAAAAAATGCCGAAGTGCGAGGCGGCGCGGTGAGCACGAACGCGAAGCGATTTCACGCAGCGCGTGCGCTTCATTCCATCGTCACTCGCTTGCCGTTTCGTTTTTGCATTACGCTGTGTACGTTGCACGTCGCACCGCGCCGCCCATTCACGCTACATCCGTCTCATTGCTACTGTCAACGTTCACGTCCGTATTCACGTCCTTCTCAAAATTCTCAAATAAGCGCGGATTATTTATATAAAATAATAATAATAAAATAATAATAATAATAATAATACTAAAAAAAAAATTTAAAAAAAACTATAGAAATAAAAGATAAAATAAAAAACGAACTCGCCTCTCCTGTTTCTTTGCGCAGTGATCGAATTGCCCGCGGCATTCTACAATTTCGATACATTCTTCGCGCCCCCTTCTGAACGTCTTATCTCACCTTTCTCACCTTGCTTCGTTTCGCTACCGCGGATACTAGTAAGCGAGCTAATACAGAGTCGAGCACCCGTTACTCGATAATCAGCAACGTAGGCTTTTGCAATATTCAACCAACAGCTACCATGACAGTCGAAGACCATAAATTTATTCGTAGTAAGTGAACCCGAGTACCGAGTACCCGTTCGCATTCGTAAATTTCGGTTAAGACGAGTAACGGATTCGTGAATACTCGAAATCCGCGACGTGAAAAAATTTTCCGAACTGGCCCAGCCTACTTTTTGATGGATTCGTGGGCAGTCACGCCGACTCTTTTCTAGTCAGCCACCGTGTGTTCTGACGGTTCGCGTATCTTAAACTGTACAGCGTACAGATCAAGTCGACGCAGATAATAGCAGTTATGTAACGATACCCTGGGTGGCCAGTGGCCGGAGACCGATCTAGAAACTGACAAAGGGAGAGGCTGAGATTTTGGAAATCTTTTTAAATAAGGTACCGAGGGTACTGTGGCCACCCTAAGCAAGAATCTCTCTGTGGCGCTCATCTACTCTGTGCTTGATTATGCGGGAAGTTAAATTCTCTGTCATTTATGGCCGTTACAGCCATCATAGCTCGACACAAAGATTATGGCACGGCCGTCTCGAAATTACAGTCAGCGGTGACAGACATAGCTTCATGGGCTCAGACCTGGAAGATCCGGCCAACGAAAATAAATCAACTCGAGTCGATTTCTCACTACGGCCGCACGGCTACATTCCCATAGCCATCGACGGCTAACCCGTATCGAAAGCCTGTTCGGCCCGATACTTAGGGCTCCATTCTGACTCGAAACTCAATTGGTACGAGCATACCCGAAACAAACACGAAATGCTAGACTTAATGCTTCGGAAATGTCCGAGATCTCAGCTTTCGTTAAAAAATAAAACGCCGATCTACAAAATCATCTTCCAACCAGCCTGGAGGGCTCGGAAATCTGGGGGCTACGGCAAAATCAAATATTAAGATGCTAGAAGTATTTCTCCATAAATACTTACGCATCATCACAGGGGCACAATGGTATGTCACGAATTCGCAGTTACGTCAGGACACTGGAGTAGAGTCTACCTTTACCATCATTAAGCAAAGGATGTCTAGTTACGTCCGACGCCTTCACAATCATACGAACCCGGAGGCTCTAATCTGGTTCGACCCTTCGAATGACACCCGACGGTTGTGTCGACGGTACACTCTCGATTTACTCTAAGTAATACTTGAATAACTCGCAATATACCTCAACTGTATAACCGAAAATTGTATTTGTACAAGTCTCGATCACGTGATATATACCTATGTTGTATCAATTGGTAAATGTATAACTATGCAGTCCCAATAAAACATTATTTAGCAGAAAAAAAAATCTTTTTTGGCCGAGACCAAAAAAAAGAAGTCCTGGGTGGCCAAATTAAAAGCATTTCCTGGAAATATGGCCACACTTATTTCCCCGTTTGTTTAGCATTAAAAAATTGCAAAAATCAATAAATTAACTCATTTTTCTTCGATATTTAACTTATTTAATGCGTTCTTTACATGTTGAGGGACAAAAGATTCAAATTTTACAAAGTTGTAGTCTTTGTTATTAAAGAGCAAGGAAATTTCAGAATTTCTATCATAGTCTGATTTGTATACGAGAAGTAAACGAAGTCCATTATTTCTTTGCGACTTACAGGCAGCGAGGATGAAAAATGTTTCGAGTAAGTTGAGTTAGACTCGCACCCTGAAGAGCAAAGAAAAGTTGAATCCCGATACGAAAGAATTTTGATTGACTTATTTACTTATAAGAAAGCTTACAACAAGAATTTATTGCTTATACAACTTTTCTTAAGCTTTGAAAAACATAAATTATGGAGAGAACACATTCAATCTATCTTACAAAATAAACAATAAGTATAGACATAAATTGGTCGTTGTATATATTTTTTAATCCTTGAAAATTGTAAAACAAATCATAATTCCTCCTATATTTACTTCTGACTTTATTCTCTTTGTTTATTCCCCGTTTTAAATCTTAAAAAATAAAAATAGAATACGACGTCAAACTTTGTTGTAAACTCCTAAAAATATGAAAACACGGGTTTTCCTGGAGGGGATGGGGGGGGGGGAGAGGGAAGAAGTATGAAAGTCTCAATTGATTCAACTCAAAATTCCCAAATATCAAAGCAAAAAATAAAAAAAATTTTGACTTGTTGGATTTTCCCAACTTCTTAACTCAAATTTTCCAAATATCAAAGCAAAAAATAAAAAAATAAAAAAGAACAAAAAAGCTTTTGACTTGTCGGATTTTTTCTTTCCCAACTTTGGCTGACTGAAGCGGTACATTTTCCCAACTGCCGAGTACAAAATTTCTTCCAGAGGGGAGCTTCTCCTTCCCTCTATCAGTACGTCCCTGGAAAACAGCTTTGGTACTTAAGAAATTAACTCGTCATATTTTCTCCAATTTTTCGAACGACTGACATGCAATCAACCACATTGCCATTTTAAACAAAAAGACAGGTTCGCGATTTTTTTTTACTAAATTTCATTTTTCTCGTGGAATATGAACGAATGACCTGTGGTGATGCACATAATCGGAAAGCTCATAAAATTACCCTTCACACGACATAAAGTTTTTATACTTACACTAAAATGATGCGGAATGCCGGCACTTTGAAGTAGTCACTTTTCTTAATTTCACCAAAACTCTTACCACACTATTTGGGAAAAAGTTCCATAGAGCAGTTAAAAACAGTCGAAATCAGGTTCGAACCTTTTGTAATATAGATAGCGCCACAGCCGCCTTCTAGATTTCAAAAATATCCCATCCCGATGGACAATTTGGAGAGCACTCGCAAAACATATCACAAACCGCTACCGTTTTGAGACTTTTGGCCACTCATACATTTTTTCGGCGAGAGTTCAACATCTCATCGTTTTAAAACTGTGCGTCCCCTCCATCTCCCATAAATGGCCACTAGAGCTGTGTGGAGAAATAAATAAATAAATAAATAAAATAGTGTGTGCGACGGCATTAGTGTGATTACTGAGTGATGTTCACAAATGCACTCGCAATCAGCTTCATTGTCAATCGGGGGTAGGGTGGCCATATTACCCTTAGGTACCTTACGGTCTGGGGGCTTCGAAAAACCCAACCTCTCGTCTACACGAGCGATAGTTCTCATCTTGTTCCGCATCATGCAACATTTACACGATAACCAAGTGCTGCGTGTAGTCCGGGACTTGTAAAAGACGAAAATCGACGGTTTCGTTATTTTTCAATATCATTCTCAATCTTTCGGGTAATGCTCGTGTTTTCTAGGTTTTAATCTACTTTGCGGTACTTGGTCGCATTCCAGACCTCACGACTCGTTATGTAGCGTAGCCTCTGTAGCCAATCCTCTAGATATCCGTAGTTTTCCTGCTTCAGTACGCGTTCTACCACTAAAGTGTGTTCTACCGAAGAAGTTGTCTACGACATTTTGTTTGTAGGCCTGTTAGCGTTACCCAGAAAACACCGCAAGGAGGTCGGCTTTCACCATAAGTCAACCCGCACGAGGATTTTCTTCGAATTTGCGGACTAAAAATGGGTCTTGTCAGAGTTCGACCCTCAACAGGTTCTGTCCAAATTACGTGTGCGTAGTTTTCACGTCGTCTAAGAACGCACGCACAGAACTTGTCCGGACTGTCCTTCCGCAACATCTCCTAACAGAAGTGGTCGAGATGGAATTGTAGGTGGTAAAGAAGTACTCTTCGCATTTTATTCGTATTATTGACGTTTTTGAATCGAGCCAGGATATTTTAATTGCTCGCGTATGTGCGCCAGTGTTCGGGTCGACGTAATTCTGTTAATGATTGACAGTAGAGTGTTGGCAATTTTCCGCTGCCAATGATGCAATATTCATTTACGAGCGGTAGAAGGCGTACTGCAGCAGTGATAGTAGAACACGTTTACATTGACGCCAGCCGCTGTAGAACACAAAACTGCGGTAGAACCCGTAATTGTAATAGCACCAAATATTATTCTTCTTAATTGAAAGATTGTTACAGTTCCGACCAAATTTTCTCGTTCGTCGTCATTCTTTTTGAAGACCGTTACAGTTGATGCGGGATAAGATGCGCCTAGCCCGATAAATAATTTGAATACGGTTGCCCTGTAGTTGCCTTGTAGAATAGGGTAACTGTTGCCGTTTTAGGGCAACTACAGGGTAACCACGCTGAAGGACCGCTCACTTCTAGAAGTTGCCTCATATTCTCCAGCAAACTTCACTGTTGCCCGTTGGTTGCCCGTTGGTTGCCTTTTGGTTGCTCTTGGTTGCTCATTGGTTGCCTTTTGGTTAAACAGTTTTTATTGTACAACTTTGTCCAGTATTTCCGAGATACGAGTGTTGCGTGAAAGATTGCTGACATTGTATTTCATACGTTATTAAAAGTGAAAAAGCGAAGCAATTTGAAGTATAGTCAGATTCTACACCGTTACCGTTCGAAGAGGTGAGTACAAGTACGACGTACATGCTAAACGTAATACGTTTTCCGTATATATTTCTGTGTACCTACGAAACGTGTAACAGCATAGCATTATAGAGTGACAGGTATCAGAGGATTGTGCATGGTGCATTCTTAGGGTGCATTCATGCCGGACTGAATCAGAAAATTCCGCTGATTTTTTTAGTCGTGGATCACACAGAATTTGCACCAGATATCGCATATTTGGCTTGATCAAATTGCAATGCTTCGTTGCAGATATTCAAAAACGGCAGAAGCCATTAAAGCAGCAGAGGTTAGAATCAAAAGTGACATTATTCGCCAAATTGTGTTGTTCGGCAGTTTATCGATAACGTACGGTTGCTTACATGGTGTATGCGTATATAGCATAGATCACGTAAGAACAAGCTCGTGGACAGTCAGTTCATTACTGCCCACATTAACTGTGCGTAAAATCATACTTCTGGCGTCCGACATACGAAAATGGGTAATGCAGACCTGATGAAGCAGTTTCAGAGTATGCTAGACAAGAGCCTCAGCAAGCTGGAAGAAAAAATCGACAAAACGAACGCGAATACTTCCACTCTAGCCAACCAGCTAACGAAGTTACTAGAAAATAACAAAAAAATCACCGAAGAGGTAGAGCAGCTACGGGAAGATAATTTAAAATTGAACCATCGTCTTGAAGAGCTTGAGAAATACAGCCGCAAAAGCAATATAATAATTCAGGGAATGCCAAAAACCGAGGAAAACGAATCCGAAGATCAGCTAATTGCGGCGGTTCAAGAACTGGCAATCAAGCTGGGAACTAAATTAGAACCATACGACTTTTGTGCTATCCACAGGTTACGTCCACCCAAAGACCCGAAATATCCGCCCGCTGTTATTGTGAAACTCAACAATCGATCAAAGAAGAAAACTTTGGTGAAGCAATCACGAACTTTGAGACTTAAAGACATATTTGTCACTAATCACCTTACGTGGTACACAATCCAAGTAAAAAGAGCGGCCTTAAGCCTGCGTGATGAGGGTATGTTAAAACACGTCTGGGACAGCGAGGATGGCGACATCTTAGTACGGGTATCCGACGAAAGCTCTACCATAAAAGTGAACAGAATAGAGGAAGTGGAAAATCTCCGACACGAACTGGAAAATCCTAGGCAAGAACTCGATGAAGACGTAGCGTCGTCCCAAGACACAGGCCAAGAGCATGTCGGTAAAGGAAAATCGGAAAATCGGCATCAGAAGAGAAGAGGACCAAAACAATCGAGCCAGCGTAAAATAGTGGACTACACATGGAATCTAAGATCTGCTCCAGCGCACCAGCAACGATCCAGTAATATTAGGAACTAGTATACATGTAAGTACGTAATTGTAGATACACCAAACTCGAACAAAGCCTCCCCAAGCCGGAAAGCAGTCACCGAGGGGAGTACAGACTGCATTTTACCCCCACACGAACCCCCCACTCCAGAGTCCACCAATATAAAAACTCGTGGAGCAAAAATAGAGAAATCAAATTATCTGAAAATCTTACATTTCAACTGTCAGGGTCTTGCAAATGAGGAACGTATGATTGAATTCGAACAAGGATTAAAGTATATAAAATGGGATGTAATCGGACTGAGCGAAACAAGGAGAGAAGGAGAGAAACTACTAAAAAGAAAAAACGGCTGTTGGTTTTACAACTATAATACTTCGAAAGGTTATAGAGGAATAGATTCTACGTACATGAAAAGGTAACGAAATTGATAACGGAAATAAAAGGTATATCTGAGAGGATAGCTGTGCTAAAAATGAGACTAGGCGGAACAATGAAGGTAGCAATAATACAGGTCTATGCACCAACAAGCGCAGCATCGAAAGATGAACTGGACGAGTTTTATCAGCAGGTCGAAAAAACATATTACGAGGAAAATGAATACTATACGATTTTAATGGGCGACTGGAATGCCAAGCTAGGTATAGATGCGGAGTTTCCACCCAACTTAGGTAAATTTAGAGTAGGTAAAACGAACGTCAGCGGCGATAAATTGTTGAATTTGATAATGAAAACAAATACCAAGGTGAGCGAAACGTTTTTCAAAAAAAGGGAAAGTCGCAGATGGACCTGGGCATCTCCAGATGGTGTAACAAAAAACGAAATAGACCACCTGCTAATAAACGATATGCGTATAGTCCAGAATGTAGAAGTTCTCGCAACTTTTCGCTTCTCCTCAGACCATAGAATTGTAAGATGTACGCTAAAAATACCCAACAGAGCTAGATATTCGAATAACTTAAGGAAAGAGCGTAATGCTTCCCTAACCATCCCAGCAAGCAGAACAATAGAAGCTAATGAAACAGTAAAGAAGGAAATAGAGACCAAAAAATTTTACAAAAGCAATAACATTCAAAAAATGTACGATATCCTTGTAGAGTCACTCAATAATACGCTCAAAAAAGTAGGCTCTGTTAAAGCACAAGTATGCACTGATGATAAGCTCACCTCAAACACCAAAAATCTAATAGAACGGAGGGAAAGCCTTAAAAAAGCAAAGCACTTAACACCCAAGCAGAGAATAGAACTGACTGAGCGTGCCGACATAAGAAAACATAACAACGAGCTAACGAAAGAAATCATAGAGGAAAGCTGGTCAACAAGAAAACTTAAAAAAGCTCTCAATAATGGGTCGAACATTCTAACGAGTATTGCTAAATCAGACAAAACCCTCACATACAATAGAGACACAATAGTAAAGGTAGCAACAGAGTTCTATGCGAAATTATACGACGACAGTAAGAAACGAGAGAAAGTAAATAATAGTAACGTGTTAAACAGTGAAGAGGTACCACTTATTTTACCCGCCGAAGTAATAAGTGCACTAAAATCTATAAACAAAGAAAAAGCAGCTGGTCCAGATCAGATCATGAACGAAATACTAAAAACATGCGCAGAATCCCTCACTAAGCCATTGACCACCCTCTTTAATGCAATATTAGAATCGGAAAAACTGCCAGAACAATGGAACTTAGCAGAAATAATACTACTCCACAAAAAAGGTCCGCGAAGTGATATCAATAATTACAGGCCAATTAGTCTTACGTCAAACATAAGCAAAGTTTTTCTTAAAATTCTAAAAAATAGAATGTACCCTATCTTAGACGCAAGCCAGCCTTATGACCAAGCGGGATTCAGGAAAGGGTATTCTACCGTCGATCACATTCAAGCAATAAATCTTATCCTGGAAAAAGTTAGGGAATATAAGTTGGAATTCTATGCACTATTTATAGATTTCAACAAGGCTTTTGACTCAATCTACCATGACGAAATTTGGCTAGCTCTAAAAAATCAAGGTATCCCGGATAAGCTGATAAAAATTCTCCAAAATTTATATAGGAAGGCGAAAGCCCATGTAAAACTAGACAGGATAGGGACAGAATTTCGTATCAAAAGAGGTGTAAGGCAGGGAGACCCACTGTCGCCAAACTTATTCAATGCCGTTCTAGAGCAGGTTTTTCGTAATCTAAAATGGGAAAACAGGGGATAAAAGTGAACGGAAAATACCTAAACAACCTCAGATTTGCGGACGACCTGATCATTATAGGTAAACACTTGAGAGAATTAGAAATAATGGCAGCAGAGCTCAGAAAGGAGGGTGAGAAAGCAGGCCTGAAAATGAACCTAACAAAAACTAAGTTAATGTCTTCGGATAAAACAGCAAAGTTGCGCCTAGGTGAGACCGATATCGAACTAGTAGACGAATATAAGTACTTGGGCCAGATGGTAACAATTCAAAAGAAATTCGACTCGGAAGTTAAAATGAGAATTAAAAACGCATGGAAAAGCTTCTGGGCACAAAAACATATCTTCAACTCTCACATAGGTACGAAAAATAAAATCAAAATATTAGATAACTGCGTCATGTCATCACTCATTTACGGCTCGCAGACCTGGGCACTCACCAAAGCGCAACTTCAAAAAATACAAGTAACTCAAAATAAAATGCTACGCTCCATACTAAAGATAAGGCCACTAGATAAGATCACGAATAGAGAGGTGTTCAAGAGAGCAGGGACGAGTACAGTAATTTACAGAATAAAAAAGGCAAAAATAAAATACGCAGGTCATATTGCTAGAGAATCCGAGGAAAAATGGCACAAGCTTATCAATGAATGGACAGTGAGAGATAAAAAGAGGAAGAGAGGTAGACCACCACGAAAATGGAGGGACGATATCGTGGAAAAAATCGGCGGACTCTGGACAAGAACGGCACAAAATAGAACAATATGGGAAAAAATTGGGGAGGCCTATGCTCGCGGTTGGGCAAGTTGACACAATTACGTACATTTATAGCTATATATATAATGTATACCATTACGTGTATGTGTCATATGGGCTGTCAAATAATAATTATTCGCCAAAAAATATTTTCAGAAACTGAGAAAAACTGATGGGATTTACTGCGCGTGGCCTGGGGAGGTTTCTCCTACTAATATGGTAGGCAGGCAACTCACAAAACGTACGTGACAAACATTTTCATGTTCCGTTACCGTCAGGAACGCTCACTAACCCATTTCAAATGAAAATTGGATAAAGTCACTTTTGATTCTCATCTCCTCAATTACTCAACAACGACACAACGAACCGTACGCTCATTACTCGTATTTTTGCAATGATATGGTGTAATCAATGCCCCTCTACCATCGCCTAGAATGCATATCTTGCTATTTCGCACACGATAATGTGTGAAAGAGGAGGGTTCGAAAGTTCAGAAACCATTCACATCTCAAAATCAATAATTTAGCCATAAGGTCTACTCCTTCAGAGCCGGTCACATATTATTCTTTATATTTCAAATGTCAACTCTATTCAATAATAGGTAACTGTATAGCTGTATGCTGACGCAGCCATTCATTATCCTATTTTTAATAATGTATACGGATCATTCTACCGAAACCTTGTTACTTTTGTCCCAGATAGATATCTGGCAATGTATAAGCAATAGGGTCCTCTAATACTGTATAAACTCAGAGGATAAATTATTGTATCTTTTTTATTAATTTGAAGTATCGTGCCCCTACCCCTTTTGGAAATCTCATTTAAATGCTCAAAAATCCCTTCGACATAATTGTCCTTCGCCATGGATTGGACTTCAAAAATTTTTTTGTAAATAATAAGTATTATCTCTGCGTGTTTGGATAAACTGATGCGTGTGTACAGTTTTTGTGAGTACAGTGAACAAGTTGGTAATGCAGTACGTGTTTTAGACTCGATCAGAATCAATGCAGCCATATTTGAAAACGTGTCTTTCGCTTTTTTGTCTTTCACCGTGGTCAAATTTGAACCAGTCAGAAAACAGACACAGAGCAAATATTTCTGAAAAAAGATGCTGTGGGTGGAAGGAAAACTGAGTAATTATTAAGGTAAGAAAATGAGAAAACATTTTTCCTAGTCCAGTTTAGTGCAGTGAAAATGCAGTCAGCCACAGAAAAATATTTCAAACTAATCAGAAGTTGAATAAACCACAAAACGAGAAAAAACAACGAAAATCCGGATTTTTCCCAAACTTTCCGGACATTATTCAAAAATTCAGATATTTTTTGCCGAAGGTCGATCAATCCGGAGATGGACTAGAAAATCCGGAGCACCTGGCAGCACTGATACGAATTCATTGATGTGTGTGTGGAAGAGTACGTGCGTATTCACAGTACACGGGCACGCGTGCGCGTAGGAACTTCTTTCTATAGCCAACAGTTCCTTCAACGTGGGCTGCCATTCCTTCAGCGCAGTGGTCTTATCATTTTGAGCCCCCTCTGTCTCCTCCCCTAGGAAGTATGCTATTGGTTTAACCTCATAAATACGTTCTATTATATGCATATAAATGATTTCGATGAAAAAACAAGTAATAATGTTTTGTCTTTATTTCTTTTAAAACAAAAAAAGCATGAATTATCAAAGTTTCGGTAGAATGACCCATATATAAGAGATAGGTAACTCATTTTCATTTCCTTTGAGGATTTTTATTGGATTACATCCTCATTCCCTGCTTTTACATAATATGTATATATTCAATCTTGTTTTCGAGTTAATATAGCCTTTGACTTTTACACTTTTATTCCATTTTGTCACCTGTGATATAAGTGAGTGTGTCTTCATGGGGGAGTAGTACTGAATTGAGAACATCCTGGGAACCATAGGGCAACAAGAGGGTAACTGAGAAGGCAACCATGGAGCAATAAGAGGGCAATCTGGAAGGGCAACAAGAGAGCAATCCAGAAGGGCAACCAGAGGGCAATCCAGAAGAGCAACTGAGAGAGCAATGATGGGGCAACAAGAGGGCAATCCAGAAGGGCAACTGAGAGAGCAACCATGGGGCAATCTGAAAAGGCAACTCAGATGGCAACTTGAGGGCAATATGTTGCCTTTTTACGCAATGGTAAAATGGTGCGTTCTGATTGGTCGGTGCTGAAGTGCTGGAGGGCAATTACAGGGCAACCAGTTGCCTTTTGCAGGGCAATAAGTCCGGGGCAATTTCAGGGCAACCAAATTCTTTATCGGGACGGTTTACGCAGCGGATAAACAAATAAACGCCTTACTTACGTATAGTGATGCCGTCGGGCCGGGTCGGGTCGGTATTAGGCCCGTCTCGCTATTTCAGAATCGGTACGGTACAAATCCCGCTCAGTTTCGGTTCGGGCCAAGCCCGACCCGAGTCCCGATCGGGCTATCCCGAACTGTCCCGAATGCTTAACAAAAATTAAAATGCTTCACAAAACGTTAAGATAGTGTCGTTGTTACCTAATTGTAAGGGAGATAAGAATAAATGCAGGTAAAAACTAGCACTGGTTGTAAAGGAGATAAGAATAAATGCAAGTACAAATTAGCACGCGTATCAATTGAACATTACGTTGTCATTCCTGCATGTTTTAATCGTCATTCCGTATTTTTAATTTGTAGTGTTTTTATTGTGTTGTTTTCGCGCGAAAGTTTTTGTTCCTGTTCTCAAGTTTTTCATTCTCTCTTTAGTCGAGTTTCCGAGGAAAATTCAGATTATTTCAAACATTAAATCTGGAACATGTCTTAAGTTTTAAATGGTGGTGATTGGGAAGGAAAGCTGCGGAAGTTTTTAAACCTCGAAAAATATTTCTACAACACCAACCACCAAATGCACTCATTTACTACATTGCAGCCCGCTGTATATTTTGTTAAAGGTGGTGAGTTTACGGTTTTAAACGAGTATATATTTATCGACACCCTGAGCACTTTAACCTTGGTAATGGGATCTGTTCAGAGGCTGACTTACATCCTTGGCGTGGGGGCTAACAATTTAAAATTTGTGAGTAAAAGTAAGGGAGGGAAATTGTGAAAAATGTTTGAGTTGAGTAGGAATGAACAACATTCAGCTTTCTGTAGGGGTTTGGAGGCAACAAGGTAATTATTCCGTATTTTTCCATAGTTTTGAAATTTTTTATCAAACTTGTCTCTCACTAGCTGTGATCGAGGAAATCTTTAGAACGTTTTGATCCACAATTTTTTTAGAGTCCATTTTGAGATGTAAACATTGTTGGCGCCTCAAATATTGTCCTAAGTACTGACTATCGTAGCAAAATTTAAGAACTGCTTATCCTTTTGAACTACTAATGCCTGGAGCGCGATGTTTACGCAGTAGTCTTCAACGAAGTGAGCCTCAGTTTGCTTGGCACGCTTGGAAATGTAAATTATTTATACGGGTATCTTCACTTCTCAAGAAAAGCGAATCTTTTGAAATTTGTAGTTGGAACAAGAAAATTGTACACAAACAAATACTGTAATCTGTCATGTCGTTCTCGATGCTCAAATACTCTCCTGCCTCTGATGGAGAGTACACATGTCCCCAAAATAACTTGAAAACCCTGCAATAGGTTCGTAAAGAACCTTTGAGTACAGATGTTCCTCAGGTGTGCCGCTAAACTCAAATTTATACCCGTTAGGTCTCCAAAATACGTACATACCAAAATCATCGGGTAAAACTGCAAAATAGTCAATAAAGAGCCCTTGAGTGAAGGGCGAGTGAAGGTGTTCCTCAAGTGTTCCCAAACTCAAATTCTCCTAGGAACTGCCCCAGAGTTGATACATACCAAAATTGATTGTAAAACTGCCAAAAAAAAAAATCGGTAAGGAACCCTGAGTGAAGGTTGAGTAGAGGTGCTCCTCAAGTGTTCCTCAAACTCAAATTTGTTCCCCGTACTTCCCTACAGTTGGTATGTACCCAAATCAGCTTGTAAAACTGCAACAGTCGATAGAACACTTGAGTGAAGTTGGTTAAAGGGTCCTTGAGTTTCCTCAAACTCAAATTCGTGCTCGTACCTTCTCAGGCTTATATAACCCAAATTTGCTTGTAAAACTAAATAGTTGATAAGGTCCTTAGGAAGGTGAGTAAAGATTCTCACAGATTCTCAAACTCAATGTGTCCAGTTCTTCCAGAGTTCATACCCAATGATTTCGATGAAAAAACAAGTAATAATGTTTTGTCTTTATTTCTTTTAAAACAAAAAAAGCATGAATTATCAAAGTTTCGGTAGAATGACCCATATATAAGAGATAGGTAACTCATTTTCATTTCCTTTGAGGATTTTTATTGGATTACATCCTCATTCCCTGCTTTTACATAATATGTATATATTCAATCTTGTTTTCGAGTTAATATAGCCTTTGACTTTTACACTTTTATTCCATTTTGTCACCTGTGATATAAGTGAGTGTGTCTTCATGGGGGAGTAGTACTGAATTGAGAACATCCTGGGAACCATAGGGCAACAAGAGGGTAACTGAGAAGGCAACCATGGAGCAATAAGAGGGCAATCTGGAAGGGCAACAAGAGAGCAATCCAGAAGGGCAACCAGAGGGCAATCCAGAAGAGCAACTGAGAGAGCAATGATGGGGCAACAAGAGGGCAATCCAGAAGGGCAACTGAGAGAGCAACCATGGGGCAACAAGAGGGCAATCCAGAAGGGCAACCGATAGGGCAACCATGGGGCAATCTGAAAAGGCAACTCAGATGGCAACTTGAGGGCAATATGTTGCCTTTTTACGCAATGGTAAAATGGTGCGTTCTGATTGGTCGGTGCTGAAGTGCTGGAGGGCAATTACAGGGCAACCAGTTGCCTTTTGCAGGGCAATAAGTCCGGGGCAATTTCAGGGCAACCAAATTCTTTATCGGGACGGTTTACGCAGCGGATAAACAAATAAACGCCTTACTTACGTAAGTATACGGTAAGTAGTCTTATAATAAGCGCCGGTAAGCATATTTGACTATGCTGACGAATGCAAATATATACGGAGAGTCTATTTGAAACGAAAAAGAAAGAAGAAAAAAGGGGGAAAAGAAGCGTCCAATTATGGGTACCGATTATAATGTGTACGATTAGATGAGTGGGTATCGCAGCGCCGCGTATCGACACAGTACCCATACCTACTCGTACTACTCGCAAATATACGTAGCGAGGGACGCTTCGGAAACTCGCGTGACTATCGTGGCATTGCGTCTCCTTGCGTTGCATCACACCACGTCGCATTGCAGAATGCGCCAATTTTCGAAGAAAAAAATTGGGAACTTTAGCGTGGGACGATGCGACGCGGCACCGTTGAATTTGTTTAACGTTGTATGCCCATAATTCAGTCGCTTCCTCGTTTCTCAATCGACCGTGCTCGGTGCGGTCAGACGTGGCGAACTTACAGCATTATTTGTCGGAAAGTTGAAAATTTTTCTATTTGTCTTTTTCGTCAGGTATATTAGCTATTTCATTTACGGTTGGCACCTATTGCCGAGTCCTCTGCTCCGTATTGCGTGTATCGTATACATACGAATAGTACCGCATCGTATCGCATCGCGTCATATTTTGTTTGGCTTACGCGTTGGTGGAATTGCCTAGCAGTCGCTTTCGCGCATTTTGTACAGATCAATACAGGACCGCCGCCGCGCCGTAGGTAGTCCGTGGAACTCATTCCTACACCGCGCCTTCGTTTCATTAATCTACTCGAAGCGTACTGCTGACCTATTAACTACGTGTCCTCCGCTCTGCTTGTCCCTTATGCTCCGTATATTTCCCGTATTCATTTCATTTTACCCGCACACACAATCTAGATGGGTATACTGTGCACAATAATGCACATGCACATCCGTTCGTGTCTACGTCCTTCCGTAGTCCGTACTTACTACTACGTATTACCCAAATCTTACGAGTACCCACTTTGTACCGTATCGCGCTAACTGAAGTACATATACTCGTATAATAGGTATGCACTATGCACTAGGCTACACTTAAGATATACCTACGTATACTTACACGCGCGTAATACGCGTATACTGTATACTGCGTATAGTACAGTACAGATCTAAAGGTTATTGTATGCGATGCCGAAATCTTTCTATTTCCGCATACCTTTTTGTAGCGTTTGATTAAATTATACTCGTATTAGGCGTGTACACGCGTCTATTACAGGCAGATTAGGATGTAAAATTATTAATTCTTCGGGGGAAATGCCATTACACCGGTCCAACTTTTCACCATCACTATTCTTCCACCGTGTCTCCTTTTCCTGCTCTTTCTCTCTCTTTCTTTTTCTAACTTATCGCGACTACGAGTATCTCGGTCTAAATCATCCAAAATCCTCGAGAAATTTTTCGGTAACGTGTATGGCCGATTCACCTCTAAAATGCGTTCAATGTTGCGCGTGCAAAGATATCGTGTAAAGACGTACCTATACGTGTGTACGAAGAGCGATTGACGAAACCAGTAGAATGAGAATGCGAATGAGAAATGTATTGAAGAGGAAGAGGAGGAGCGGGAGAGAGGAAGAAACAGGATCGAATAATTGGAATGCATATTCGTGCTCGTATGTCGTATTCTTCGGACATTTTTGGACGAAGATGACGATCCATTTTGACAGTAGAATACGTCGCGTACAAGAGTATTAGAGGTATGTAGTAGCGTATAGAGGTATAGAGGTACAGTGTAATATTATGCGGCCTACAAAAGGCTTTAATTTAACGCGTAACTGCTACGCCTAATATCTTTAAAAAAACGTGCAATCAAACACGGAAAACAGTTCTCGACTGTATTTCGCCTATCGACTCGTTTCACGGTATAGTTTGATGATTTTACACTTTCCTCGCATCCAGACTGTGTTGCGCCCGCGCCCGCCAAATATCACGCTGCGCGACGCCGCATCACGCCACTTTTTAATCTTCTAGCCGACAGTTTTTTCAACCAAACCGACGTGAGACTGCTAGTCGCCTCCTCGACATGCTGGCTGTTATACTAGGTATTGACCTGTTAGTTGTCGGTTTACTGCATGAAAATTACGCTACAGCTACACGACGCTATGCAGTACTGCATTGCAGCACGTACGTGTACGCTGTACAATGCAATGATTCTATGTGCGTCTACGGTATGCCACACCGTGTACCAAACGTCAAATACCCGACCAAAATTATACGTCTGCTAACCGACCCAACTTCGCGCTCCGCTTCTCGGCATTCACATACGTAGGTATTTGAGGTGTTATCTGTCAAAATGGCGTATGTCAGCGATTTTGGTTTTGAGAAAAACAACTTCAAAGTTTTCAAACTGAAATACTCCTTTCAGACTGATTTAATTGGTGTTGTGGGACGTATGGCGATGCACGCATGCCAAAGTGGCCCCTGAGACACCGCACCCCCGGCACCGGAAACTACCCTTTCGGGCATCGCATCAGTACCGAGGGGAACGCTTTGGGGCCGGGCCCGAGCCCCCATTTCTCCTGGCCGGAACGGTGCGCGCGTCCTGCCAGGGCCACCACGGGGTTCCCTACTGACCGAGGTCCGCGCTCCCAGAGCACTCGCCTGGAAATTTCAGGTCCCCCGCAGCCGGACGCGCTGCCTCTTCCTCTTCACTCACTCATCGTGTGAGACTCTTCCGATTGAAGCTCCAGCCCTTGCACTGCGGGCGAGCTCTGCTCCAGCCCTGGTGCTACGGGCGAGCTTCGCTTGATGGTATCCGCCGCCGCAGTAGCAGCAGCAACATCCACTTCTCCTCCTTGCGTCCTCTGTCTCGACCACTCAGCCTCCATCTTCCGTCGCATGATGGCCGAAACGAAACCCGACACCCGGTTCCAACCGCTTCTGCTCCTCAACAGATCCGGGACCAAGGTGTCCGGCGCAAGACGGTCGATCACGCCGTCTCCGGGATCGATCGTGACCGCCCCGCGCCTCACCTCCTCCCAAGCGTCGCACTCGAACAGCGTATGCCACGGCGTGTCCTCCTCTCCGCTTGCACAGTAGGTGCACTCTGCGCTTGCTGCCAACCCCATCCGGTATAGGTATGACCCGAAGCAGCCGTGTCCGCTCAAAACCTGGGTCAGGTGGAAGTTCAGGCTTCCGTGCTTCCTACCTAACCACAGGTCGAGCTCGCCGATCAGCTCCCGAGTCCACTCGCCTTTCGAAGATTGGGCGAGTCTCTCCGTCCATCGCTGAAGCGTGGTCAGCTAAATGCCACGCCTCACCCGGCGTGCCTCCTGCCGCGTTCTCGCCTTCTTCTGCGCCTTGTAGGACTGCGCCAACTCGTCGACCTTCAGCTCGATGGGTGGAAGGCGCGCCAGCACGCCTACCGCCTCCGTTGACACGGTGCGATACGCGCTGACGCACATTAGCGCGACTCTCAAGACTGATTTAATTGAAAAATATGCTATTATAAAAAATGTTCACTGTGATTTCATTAATAGAAATGACTAGTTCATTGTTTAGTTCATTCAGAAACGAACGCGGACGAATTCAGAAAGAAGGAGGATGTCATGCGCCCTTTTTAGATCCACGGGAAAATTGGTGTCGTGGGAAATATTATGGTTATCAGTAGCTGTTTTCCCATAAGATAATATCGGTGAATTTCATATATTACTCTTCTATTTTGCTTGTTTCCGTATATTTATACAACTTATGGAACAAAATAGACAATTCCTAACTCGCTGTATGATGAGTTATTATGTATACTCTCGTAGAGGAACGTATTTAAGACGGCATGGTGCCGCGAATTAGTTGATTTTGGAAAAATTTTCAACTGGTTCCTAAAGAGTAGGACACGGAGAATCCGAAAATCAGTATCTCCGCAAAAAGGACACCCATTCGTCAGGGGCCCTTTTGACAGATAACTCCTCATTTGTATTCTATGGGACCGAATCATCTGTGTAATCCGTAAAATGCGATACAATTCAATGCCGGCAGTACAAGGGAAAGTCCAGGAGTGCATCGTCCGTTGTGTTAGAAACCGCCACGATAAGATAAAAAATACCTTCGGAGTAAGAAGAATACCTCTCCTACTCACAGAGTGGGTAATTCTCCGGAAAATGGACAATTCATGTAAATAGGCTGTAACTCTGCCACTTATTATCAGAATGCTATGTGCAATATATCAAAATTGAGGAAATGAACTCTTCTGATGGAGACAGTGGTAAAAGCTCTCCCTAGTTCAGCAGAACATCATTAGAAAATCGAAAATGCACCTGAAATGTCCATCAGCGTGGGTGTCAACCTGGCCTAGTTCCGTTTTTTTTTGCTTGCTGGAAGAGTTTAATACATCATTTTCAGGAACTACTGTTTCCCATTGTTGAAGAGGTAAGTTGAGGCAACACGGTATAAGTCTTACAATCTTTTTCTAACCAAGTTAAGTAATCTTTAGAATACCTCAAAGTTGTGTCTAGGAAGAGATATGTCCTTCAACGTGGATAATTTTCAAACCTCTCTGTAGGGTTCCACTATAAGCATAAACTTCTCTCAAATGCTCATATAACTTCCTCATAACTTCCTCTAGAAGGCTGTGTAAGAACTTCTGTGAAATAATGATAATTTGTATGCTAAAATACTCATTTATTGCTGAGATCATGGTTTCTAAAAAAAAAAGTGTCCTTCATCGTGGACATCAACAGCCATATTGAATTTATAGCTCCGAATTTGTAAAAACGTAATAATATAACTAATGTTGGCCACATTACATTCAGCAACATGTATCAAATATTTTCCGCATATTTACCCAATGGGAAAGGGAAAAGGCGATTTTGTCCTTAAACGTGGACATAAAATATTATTCAACGTGGCTACTCACGTATTTCTTGTATCCACGCTGAAGGACGTGAATCTTTCGACACTTAGAAGCAGTCTGTAGAAACAGCCTTTAAATCTTCTTCGTGCAGAGACTACTTTCCTAGATGAATTTTTGGTACTTCATAAAACCGTGATCCGTGAGATTGTAACTCACGGTGTCGCTGTGTGATCGTACAGCCTCATCTTATCACACTATGTAAACTTGAAAAATTTGTCTTTCAACGTGGACAACAATTTTTTTTACAACCCTCCAAAATCAAATTTAAGCCCGGCCGGTACCGGAATATGATTTCTCAATACCCCTAGTATCGATTTCAACGAAAAAAATTTGAAAAGTGAACCTCATTTTTTTTGGTTTTTGTCCACGTTGAATTGTCCATTTTTCGGAGAATCACCCGAGTAGACTGCAACATGACGAAGTAGCTTGTCCACACGGCAGCAAGGTGCATGGTACCTGATTAATGCGTGTGCCACTATTTTCACGACATCACCGTAAGTTAGTGAACACATATTGTTCAAAATTTTGCTTTTTACGCGTGTAATACGTTTTTGTATCCATAAATAAAAACTCGAGCGCGACAGAGCTCATCCGGTCTAAGCCAGATAACGGATTGGTTGGATATCTCATCAAGATGTGCGGCACCAAACTAAAATAATAATAACACCTAATAATGAATAAATAATAAATAAATAAATATACTACAATGAATAAATAGCCCGCGAGACGACACCGTCGGAAATCTCTTTTTTATTTCTTATTTTTCTTTCATTCATTCGTCCTCCTTTAATTCTTTTCATTCTGTTAATAACGTTTCATTACGATAGATTAGAAATGAGGAAATCGAGATTTGTACTTCAAAATTTTTCATATATACTTCGAAATATAGGCTCGAAAGGCTTTTTAGGAGAAAGAAAAAAGTTTTGATTGATCGGATTGTGGTCACGTTTACTATAACTCTGAAATCCTAGAAAAGTTATATCGTGCCAACCCGAAGCTTTTCGTCCTGATCCTGATTTTCCACCATACTCCCCTTTTTCCCGACAGTTTTCCTCGTCGTCATTTTTTAAAAAACATTTTTCATTTACTTTTCCTATTCTTTCCCTCCCACCATAAATAGCCGCAATAGATTCTATGCACTTTTCATTTGCTGTACAAAATGTGTCCAGTTATCGTACCGCAACGAGTAAGCAATGTACTAGAGCGCACCCTTATATGTGCAGTACACGCGAAGATACAAAATTGTCGTCGCAGACTCGAGTGCGAGGAAATTGTACTCGCAAAATAGAAAATAAACGAATCTAGTGTCGGGACGCAGGAGGTGATAATCAAGAGCGGCTGTAGCACGCGGTCTTTCGTTCGTCGATGCGATGCGGTAGTCGGAAAATCTTCGAATCAAAGGTCATACACCGCAGAACACTGACTCTCTCTGTTCAGGGTTGATGTTCGTAATCGTACTCGTTCTCGTTTACTCGGAATCAATAGAGAGTTGTGACACTACGAGACCGGCGCAGCGAGAGTACGAACGTTCCACACTGCAGCACGATGCGATACAGCGCGATTCACTATCTCATAGCAGAGTAGAGAAGAGTACGGTACAGTGCAAGTACGAGTATAATACGGGGACGGATTTACAAATATGGGGGTACGGTACTGGTGCGGTTACGGTTGCGGTAAGACGCAGCATGTGTGAAAATCTGCGACCTATCGGAGTTATCCTGTGTGTCTGTATAAACGAAGCTTTCTTCGCCGACCAGTCGAGAGCAGCACAAACACCAAATATCTTTGCTCCCGCGCGGGTTTCAACTTCGACCCGCAGGTGGCGTACGCTCCTCGCGATTCATTCGTAATATTTTCCTCCGTGTTCGCGTTCGCTGTCTGGTTGGTTTCAATTTTTCCGCAGTGGAGTATTCCCGTGTTCAGCTCGCTCAAATTGCTTACTTTTTGTGCGTTTGTTGAAGTTGGCACGACACGACACCGCACAAAACCACACGACATGAAACGCATAGAGGTTGAGCACAGAGAGTTAGGTATAGTATCCGTGTGAACATCGTCTTCAATGATGTCATGACCCACGTACCGTAACTGGGAGAGCGTCTTCTGCCACGCTGATGACACACTTGTGGTGATAGGCGCGGACAGCGAAGTCGAAATGGCGGCTAAAAGCGAGCTTACCACCACTAAGATCATTTAGTTCCTCACGTCGAGCGGGTAGCCCCCGAATATCGGCGAAACCGAAGCGCCCTCTTGTACGAGAGCCGTTATACGATTTGACATTGTTGCGACGATGGCTGGCAGTCGTACATTTTTATTGTTGACGCTGCCGTCTTGTCGATCTACCAGCTCCAGTATTTGGGTGTCTATCTAGATGACAAGCTGCGATGAAACGCCCATATGACCGAGATTTCCGATAAGTGTAAGAAGACGTTTCTCACGATGCTGGTAATTTGTCAAAACACATACAGAGATTACTCGTTCTGAGCTCGGCGGGCCATGTTTGTAGCTAACATCGGTAGCCTATTTCAGTATTACAGCTCGGTGTTCTATCATCGAGTCTAGTGGGCCAAAACAAAAAGTTCGTACAATCTGTCACGTCTCACCCGTCGGCCAAGCTTACGCATTGGATGGCTATATCGCAGTTGGTCACGCAGCTGCTGCAGTAACTACGGAGGCCATAACCCTGGAACCTACTGCGCTTACTGTGTTGGAGAGGCATCATCTAATACCAGTTATGGATGGCACGATCGCGAAGTACGGAAATAGAGATATGTCTCCCGCGTCCAAGTGTTACTCGGTTCCAACCCCAAACAGTTCACTCTTCCTTCCGAAGCTGCTACCGAGGATGTGGGCGATACGCGCGTGTCATTCTGACAACTACGTCGGCAATACCTGTACACCTACAGACGATTAACCACTGATAACGGAGTTGGCAGGAAGCTCCTACGAGTAATGGACTTGGAAGCTCATTTGTGAGAATGCCGCACGCCTTTGGGTCAACTTTCCACAGTCGTTCTGGCTTGGCCAAGCCCTCTTAGGTCACGGTGTCTTCGCCGCGTACTTGCGCCGGTTTGAAAGACGGGATTCATCTGCCAGCCTTTGCGGCAACAGCGATAAAACTGGACACCAAGTCTTCGAACAGTGTGGTCGTTTCGTTCGGGACAAGCCCCCCAATAAACCATCGAACGCACTGAACAGTGGGCATCGAGCTTTTCTCGAACACACTGTGCTGAGGCAGCCGAGGAGCAAAGACAGTCCGCGCCGTAGATGCACGATTTGAGAAAATGACGAATAGTTTCCCGGAATGTTTTAAGCATTAAAAAACGACGATCGTATAAATTTCGAGGGATTCGAAACGGCCGTGCCGATTTGTGCAAGGTGAGAAAGAAGTGCCGAAACAAAACAAATTGCTAGATGGCGAATCATTTTCTAACTGGGAAATTCCTTACTTTACGAGTAGATCGACGTGGCTTATTTTTCTTCGTCGATGTGAGCGCTACAATCAGACAAGTCAAATTTTTCAACCGGTGGCTACTTCCAACGGCAACCGACGCTGCACTGCTTAGATTTCTGAATAATATGTATGGGTAGACATACGTATATTACGAGCATTAGCTTTTATTTTTCTGCACTTTGTTCTAGTTTCTCGGCATACCTATGTACACCTATTTCGCGACGCCATGGCGAGGTGCGGATTCTGATTCTGTTTGACGATCGCCGACAAAAGCATTTTTGGCAATAAATTTGTATTTCCTAACAAGCGACATTGGGTGGATGAGTGTACGTTTTGTTTTGAGTGGATAACGTTGCTACGACAACCGGCAACGAACAGTATTTAAAAACCATTATCGCGTGAAGTCAAACAAACAAATATCGCAAACAACTTCCCAATATATATGGATATTAAATTATACAGTCGCTCGATACGGAGTCTTTTCAGTTTTTAGCGATTACTTTTGGTCAAGTAGACGAGTATTATTGATTGTGAAGCTGAAAACCAATAATAAATACCCACTGACTCGTATCTCCGGTCCGGTTGCCCTATACCTACTCGTAAGTTTTATTCTCTCGTCATTTCGACGTACGACTCCGTCACCCGATTATTTTTCGACAGGTACACACGTTATGCTATCGTGTTCGTGTTTTCACGTTTACCCTTACGTCCTACGCTAAGTAACTGCTGACGTGAACAGGACTACTACGAGTATATTCTCTATATGTTACACGTTAAATCGATCTTCGTACGTCATTCGATGCGATGTACGAGTAGTACCTATACCTACTACCTAGACCTACCAACCTACCTATATGTGCCGTGTAACACCGAAATTGGTATAATATTTCGGTGTACATTTTGACCTAATAAAAATTAATGCCCATACGACTTCGGGAACGCTAAATTATGGCGACTCGGCGAAATATTCCTACGACGACGTTCACGTTTTAAAATAGCACCGGTCCCCGGGGCTCGCACTCACTCTCTCTCTCTCTCTCTCTCTCTCTGTCGGCTTCCAACGGTGGTCGGTGTTGCCTCGGGCACCTAAGCTTGTACCTGAGAAATTTCACGGTGTAATTATTTTTCTTTTACTTTTTGAAAAACTCTATTTTTGGGGTATCGTCGAGCATTTTCCCCGCGCGATACATACACCTATTACGAATAATACTCTCGAGTCAACGAGTTTTGCTCGCGACTCGAACTGCATTAGCTACAACCTTAATATGGTAGATGTAACTTCCTAATATTAGTAAAAATTTTCAGGTACCTATGTTTGTTTTCTGTTTCACACATTGGTTGATTATTCGCACGACAACGACGATACGTTTTAGCTTTTGAAAGAATACCTAACAAAATTTTGACGACCATCAATCGTTACCTTTTCATTTATGGTTCATTACGTACCGTCTATGTTTGATTTTAACTTGGAACGAAAATACTTTCTTAGCGTCTAGCGAGACTATTTTCCATTCGTTTCCCGCAATCCCCATCTCAGTCATCAGTCAATAAAGTTTTTAAAAGATCTTGTGAGAAACATAAAATGTTCGTTCCACATATGTACTAAAACCGATCTACTGCGCCTAGAACACGGGTAATTCTTTAAAATGTAAGTGCTTTCAATTTCCGATTTTGAACCTATTTTTTGTCAGTTTTATATCGATTTTCATCTGCTTTATTCGGTTCACTTTCCTTATAATAATAAATAATAATAATAAACAGCGTTTATTTGGTATCTATATAATGTACGTACAACAACTGTTTATTTGTATGGCACTACGTGCCGCGAGTGGCGAGGGGATCGTGACTCCCCCTCCCCTTTTTCCATTTTTTCTTTACCCGCCCATTTCTGGGCATACGCCTCCCCTTTCCTCTTTCAGTTTACCCTGTCCAGGGTCTGCCTTCTCCACAAGGGTCCGAGTTCTTTTTGGAATTCATCTCTCCAGCGAGTTATTGGTCTGCCTACTCCTCTTTCGAAACCGTATGGGGTCCAACCCTCCAATTTCCTCTCCCATCTCCCATTTTGCCCTTTTAACTTCCGCACCAATGTCTTTTAGCCCAGTTTTTGCCCTGATTGTTGCTATCCCCACTTTGTCTTTCTTTTTAATATTCAGCATACTGCGCTCCATTGCTCTTTGTGTAGTATTTAGCTTGCTTACATTAGTTTTTGTCAGCGCCCAGGTCTGTGCTCCATATGTTAGGACCGGCTGGACGCAACTGCGTTGCCCTTGTAGACACTTTTCTGATTCCAATACTTACTCCATCCATTTTTTATCCTAGCTGAAATTTCCTTTTCTCTGGCATTTCGAAATGACAAGATATGCCCTAGGTACTTTACTTCATCTACCCACTCAATGTTTTCGCCTAGTAATGATACTTGAGTTTTTTGTGCATTTGATAATAATTGGGTTTTGTCCATGTTTACACTTAGCCCCGCGTCTTTACATACATTGATAAACTCCTTTACATTTTTTAGTAGTTCATCCATGTTTTTTGCAATTAGCACCTCGTCGTCCGCGAATCTCAGGTTATTCAGGTACTCCCCTTCGATTTTGATTCCCCTCTCCTCCCAATCTAATTGGCGCATCGCTTCCTCCAGAACGCAGTTAAACAGATTGGGTGACAGTGGGTCCCCCTGTCTGACTCCTCTTTCTATTCTAAAATTTTCCCCGCGTTTGTCTAGCTTTACATATGCTGTGGCATCATCATAGAGATTTTTAATTACATTTATTTCTTTTTGCCCAACCCCTTGTGCCTTT
Organism: Acanthococcus lagerstroemiae; assembly: GCA_031841125.1. Lineage (NCBI taxonomy): Eukaryota > Metazoa > Arthropoda > Insecta > Hemiptera > Eriococcidae > Acanthococcus > Acanthococcus lagerstroemiae. Next base: position 34,547,387 of record CM063114.1, on the reverse strand, counting down.
AATGCGTTCCACAGATATCCATGGTTTATCGAGTCGAACGCTTTTGAGAAATCAATAAAAAGAAGAAAAATTTCAAAATTATACTAGTTAGCTTTTTCAATTAGTTGTTTTAAGATAAAAATTTGGTCTATTGTGGAAAAGTTTTTTCTAAACCCGGCTTGCTCTCGTGGTTGGTATTGGTCAAGTTGTGGGTACAGCCTGTCTTTCAGAACTTTCATGAATATTTTCCCCAAATTGGATGTAAGGCTGATAGGCCTGTAATTTTTGATTTCATCTTTGTTTCCTTTTTTGTATAGCAGAATAATTTCTGCCTCCCTCCATTGGGTAGGGGTTACTTCCTCTTCCAAAATTCTATTGAAAAGTTTAGTTAATACAGGAATCAGTTCTTCCGCGAAAGGTTTGAGGGACCCACTGCTAATCCCATCAGGACCCGTCGCTTTGTCCACCTTAACCGAGTGAATTGCTTTCTTCACTTCTACTTGAAGTATGTATGGGGTATCCATAGTGTTATTGACTTTTTCTTCCTCGACCTTTGCTTCCTCTTTCTCCCTCTTCTCGTATAATTCCCTGAAAAATTCAGTTGCAATGTTTACGATATTTTCCCGGATAGTGACTTTCTCTCCTTTTGAGTTGCGCATGCTGGGGATGAGTTTTTTACTTGTGAATAGAGTTTTGTTTATTTTTCTTATTGATTTGCTTTCGGCCAATATGCTTTTGATCAACTCGCTGTCGTAGTTTCTCACATCCTTTCTTATTTCCGTCTTTATTTTTTTCCTCAAAAAAAGTAGCTCGAGTCTTTCCCTCGCTGTTATCCTCTCCTTATTCTCTAATTTTGTCTCTTTTGCCAATAAGAATCTTTGTTTCTCTCGATAACTTGTCGTCTGTCCGCGTTTTGGGTCTGGGTTCCCCATACTTGTCGACCGTTTTTTGAATTGAGTCCACTATTCTCTCGTATACTTCTTGTAATGAGTCCTCTGACCATTTCGCGCTCACTTTTTCCATCTGCTCTTTTATTTCGTTTCTCGCTTCTTGCAAAATGTGTACAGGGATAATTTTGTTCTCCATGGGAATGGATTTCCGTTTGTTAAACCTTGGCCTTTTAGGAATTTTTATACTGGCTCTGTAGAGCCTATGGTCCGAACTAAAACGGAAGCCGGGCAACACTGTTACGTTCTCCACCACTGATATGTCGCTGACGAAAATGTGGTCTATTTCATTTTTGTATTTTCCCCCGGGAGATTTCCAAGTCCATTTTAACTTTTCTTTTTTCTTAAAAAAGGTATTTGCGATTTTTAAATTGTTTCTCATACAGAACTCCACCAGTTTTTCCCCGTTATAATTTTGAGTCCCCAAGCCGAATTTTCCCATGTTTACTGTCTCCCGGTTTCTTGCTCCCACAATTGAGTTCCAGTCCCCCATTATGAAATTATAGTATTCTTTTTCGTTGTTCATGATTTCATCCAAGTCTTCATAGAATTTGTTAAGTTCCTCTTTGTCAGATCCCAAAATTGGAGCGTATACAGCTATCACCAGAATTTTTGTATTTTCATCTATTTTTAATTTTAAGAAGCATATTCTTTCTGATACTCCTTTGATCACTTCGACGTTTGGCATCAACCTTTCTTTGATATAAAGACCCACTCCCCGATATCCTTTGGTTTGGCCCATGTGGTAGAAGACATACCCGGGTTTCTTGACCAGTTCACTTTCCTTACGATGGTAATTTTAATATTAATTTAAATTTAATAATATTATTATTTATTAAGTATGAAACAATAATAATGTTATTACTAGTATTAGTTATTGTTAAGTTACGTACATACTTATCAAGACGAAGGTTAATAATTATTTAATTATAGAATTTATTTATTTATTTACCTATTTATTATTTTGTACTCATCCTGTGTGCCCGCTTTCGCTCATCGTCAAAAGATTTAGTTGGCCCGGATTTCGGCGCTACAACGTACGAATACAACGTACGATTCCTGGTAGCACTGAAACGAGATTCTGACGTAAATACGTCCAATACGGGCATTTTAAACGATTTTAATAATCCAAAATTAGCAAGAAAAAATCTATCTATCGCGAGATAAAAATTACTCAATTAGAATCGAAACTCGAAAAGTCTGTAAAGCCGCACTGTCACGCGGTTATGGCTGTTGAGAAGTTTTTTCGGTGCGAATGCAAAGGTCACTTACGAATCGTTGATACATAACATCAGCACTACCGACATGGCTATATCAAAAGTTTATGAAAAAGGCCATCTGCGTATATCCTAACACCCAGAAATCAGTACCTAATTGAAACTCAAACCGCAGAACGAGGTATAAGAAAAGGCGAGACAGTCGCGCTTGCCCCACATCAGATTTGAAGATATTTTTCTAATTATGCTATACAACGAAACTCTTATCTTGCAGAATGGCCGAATCGTTCGATATTAGTTCCAAAACCTCAGCCTTGAGTGATCCTTGACTTCGAGAAGTACTCGACAACCTTCATTGGGGAAAATCCGGGCGGAAGAGCGAACGAGTGTTCGGCACCTTTTCATTGTGGCTGAGAAGAAGGGCTCTTTATGATTTATCATACATGGCTCCGCAATTACTAAAGACACAAAATGCCTTCATTCTGAAGAACAATGCATATGCGATTGTAATTCCAGTAGGTTGCCGCAAAACAATAGCGGAGCGAATATTTTTATCATTTTGGAAATTAATGTGGCATTAATCGTCCGCCGTCTCAAGAGATAGGCTGCAATTTCGTCGAATTCGCCGTTTTTTAGTGTATGTATTTCAGTTTCTCGAAATACGCTCTTCTCTCTCTTTCTCTCTCTCTCTCCCCCTCTTTTTTTTCCTATTTTCTTTTGAATTACACACAACAATAACAACACACGTTTCCGTATATATTCGCGGTTGCACCACCGTCGTCGTGTCCGTCTTCGCTTTTACTGCCGCCATACCTTTTGAATTCACCTGTCGGTATTTTCCTCGGACTTGGCGACGAGCTTCAGCTGCAGAGCCGAGCATCCGGTGGGGAAGCCTGCCTTACTTTTAGGGAATAGTCGCTCTAGACCTGCTGTGTGGATTGCGTGATCTGCGCGGATGCTATCCGGCGTCCTCTTTAGCCAGCATCATTGTGCTATGGCGAATTGGATCATCGCTGACCAGTTCTGCGGGCTAGCCAGCATCACTTCAACCATAGTTTTGGGAATGATGTGGCTGTCGACAGACGCCTCGAGCGCTGCTCGTGAGTCGTTCCATGCAGCGCAGCGAAAGATGGTATGCTGCGCGTCATCGATCTCTGCTGGACAATGCGAGCACTAGCTGCGTACCTTGTTCCAGCGGTTGAGATAACCTTTTCTAAAAGACTCGAAGTCATAAAATTTCATTTGCCCCGGAATTCCACTTATGGCGAAGCACCTTATTAATTTTTCGCATTTGTTTTGGATGACATTTCAAACTGGATTTTCTTTTTCGGACTTTTATTTTCTGTCTTTCTTAATACCTTCGTCCCTTCTTTCTTATTTTCCAATTTCTTTATCTTTCTTTCTTTTTATCGCTAAATTGATACGAATAAATTCGAAACAAAATGGAAAAAATCTCTTTTACTTTCGTCGCGAATTAAAATTGGGGAATATGTAAATTAAATACTCTGATTTTCTGTAAAAAGCGAGAACTATTTGATTCCAGAAGAAACTCTGTCTCGGGAGACTTTTTCTCGTTTATTTCGATCGACCTGACTTCACATTCAGTGGGAAGCAAATCAAGCAGAAAAGCGACCAAATGTTGGGGTCCCGTGAATTTTGGCTTTTGGCGACTCCGAGTAGGATCGACTGTGAAGCGTAATGAGATTTAGTAATCGTAAGCGGGTCAGATTTGAATCGCGGAAAACACCAGCTTTCCTGAAATACGCATAAAGGAGCATTTTTGTAGCGGTGTCGATTCGATCACTCTAATACGAGCAGGGGGGCGGTCTGCGTGACGGGTAGGTAGAATAAGCGGCACAGTTCGTACGCTAGTAACCGCTTTTACCCGAAATAAGAGTAGCCGTAGGATGATAGAATAGTAAAAAATTCGACCACGTACGTTTCTGCCGATGAATCTCGATTAATGGTTCGCAGAAATCTGGCCGCTACAGTTCTACTGTCGTCACCGAAGCCATAGAGGCCAGCAACCGCAGCCATCGAATACGCGTATACGACGATTATTATCACATTTGGTCAAATTTGTTGCGTTAACGTCAGAACCGGCGAACGACACTGAATACGAGTACCAATTCAAACGCTCCATCGCCGTTACATTATACCGCGTTCACTGACATATAATTCACTTTTTAAAGTACCTACACTACCCACCTATTCGCTTGCCTGCGTGCCAGTCTATCTACTCGTACTATTTACATATTTAGTGGCTAACACGCTCGTGGTTGTCGCAAAATTCGTACGCTCAAAACGTTCACAAATCTAACGATTTGAAAACACCAAAATGTCGAAGCCACAGCGCCGCCGTCGTATTACCTGCCTATTACTACGACAACTGTCACCGTCCACCTCCACCTCTGCCACCATCATCAACGTTATGGCTGACACACTAGCACGAGTATTATTTTTACTACGAAATACGAATACTACCGTCGATCGGTAGGTAGACAGGCAGCATCGTAACCAGCACCGCGCGAGTCAACGATATCGGTACCCTAGCTGCGGCAACCCTTTCTTAACTGTGGTCAGTATTTTACATATTAGGTACTTATTATTTTGATATTTTTGTTTATTTTCATTCGAAGGACGAGAAAAATAAGGAAATGACGAAAGAAAGAAAGAAAGAAAAACAAATGCCGACGATAAATAAAACGGCAATTTTTTCACGTGTACCTATAGCGTATTCGCAAAAAGCGTGAACGTAGCGTACCCGTGGGGTGACATTGATATTGCTTCATTAAAAAACTAGCACACGCGGTGCCTGCAAATTCTAGCCACTCGTAGACCACAGGTATGCAGCGAGTGAGTGACTACCTACCTACGTATTCGTATATTTAACGAGCCCCAAAAATTCGACGATTACATCGCCAAGTACTCGGCGGGCCTATATTCGCTTAATATTCCCATTTTGGGAAGTTTTAACTTTTTTCTTCCTTTTTTTGCCTTTTCTTCTTTAATCAGAAAGAACGGGCGAACGCGTAATTTTAGAGTTGTCTCCATCGCTTCTTACGAATATTACGGCTCTGCTCGTGTACTCGTAGATTCTGCAATCTTGTATTAATCAACTCTTTCGTATTTTTATTCGTTTACTTATTCCTGGTTTTTATTTTTCTTCTTTTAATTTTCACATGTTCCAGTTCGCGTAATGATACGCGAATAAACAAACTTTCGAACGACTGGATGTGTGAAAAAACTCACTCATCGGCGATAATTGCTCGCGTACCGGAAGCGAAGTGAAACGAAAAAATCTATTTGTATCTCCGATAGAGAGACAGCCAGTCATCTGGTAGGTTGCCGCGTTATTCGTGTTCGCTGGTGCGTGGTGCGAGTGAGTGAAAAAAAGATAAAAAAATTGCTTAATCGGACATATCGAGCTTTACCGAGCTCGCTGAAGACTGGAAACTGGAAACTGTAGTCGCGCCTCGTCGGTTTCCTCTTCTACGTATTTAAGTATCAACACGAGCGTCGGACTTTAGGCATTTGACCGCATCGCGCTATCGAGTTACAAATAAGCGTGAACTGCTGACAGAACGATGAGTCGCATTTTAGTCGCCCGCTATCGCCATAGTTTAAGTCGCACGAAATTCGATGGATCGAATGCGTATGGTAAGATTGGGCGCGTTTCGAACAAATCGACGAAACATCCGATAGATAAAACTGAAGAAGCCAGCGAGACACATTTTCCGGGGGAGCTTGAATTGTGGAATTATGGCAGAGGATACTTCACGGGATACATTGCGAAAGCGGAGACTCCAAAATGTGGACATTTCACGACTCGGAAAAAATTATGATACAGGGGGGAGGGGGATGTTGTGTGTAGATAATTATATTTTCACGAATTGAAGAGGTTTTACAATCAAATCCGATATCTGCCATTTTACTCCAAGTGAGCAAATGGGCAAAACACTGTACGCGAGTGCAGAAATATCTCTTGCTGCGCAGTGAATGTGTATTTTGTATCCAGTGTTTGCGAGATATCCACTGCCGTGAAATCGACTGTGCGAGAATGGTTACAGTCGCTTTGATTGAACGGGACAATTGGCAAATGTCACGTTTGATTCTCACTCGGCCGTTGCATCGTGAAAATTGTTGTAAAGTCGATGTAAAACGTAAAGAAAGTTACAGTAATGGAATGTTTTAGAACGAAAATATACATACTACGCTGGATTAAATAAAACAAAATTTTCACCGCAAATGAAGATGTTAGAATCAAAACCGACAATTAACCCAAAAAAAAAAAAAACTAGGTATAAGCTGGTCGTGATGAGAATCTCTGAAAAACGCGAGGCATTCGCTGTAAAATGATCTTCAATATACAGGGTGTCTGAGTTTCGGTTGCTAAGCGGGAAGGAATGAATAGTACTTGAATAGACAAAGCAAAAGTGTTATTATCACCTTTTGCCTAATCACAAAATTGAAGGCGCCGCATCTTTGTAAAAATCGAAAAATTCACTAATTTTGACCTATTACAAAAATCACGAGTAATGATGTTGCCCAGTCTACAATGATGCCATGGTGCAGCACTCACTTAGAGTAACAAAACAAGTTATTACGAAATCCGGCCTGCTCTGAAAATTTAAGCAGGTAAATGGCATCCAAAATTCAGAAATTTCAATTTTTTACAAAATTGTGCAAAAAGCCTACTTTTACTGAATCCCAACATGAATAACCAAAGGCCGGCGTACAGTTCTCATTATCAAAACTGGTAGCCCTGATTCAGATGAACAGAAAATCATACCATTATCTCCTTCCAGTTTTCAGAATTTAAAAAGTTAAGACACGTTGAAGTACTTTCAAATTTCAAAAAAACAGAAAATTTAACTCGTCCTAAAAATTAAACTGTTAGGGGAAAAGCTATTTGGTTTCTAGGCTCCGCTCGAAAGTAAGTTTCCCTAAATTCGTAAGCAGAAACAAAAATAAAATAAAACGAAATGAAAGGGAAATGTAAATCTTGAGTTTTGCACACTCTGGAATAGAACTGGAGTTGCTATCAGTGCTACAAAAATGAGCCAACATTTCGACGTGCGTTGCTTGTGAATTACGAAGTGTAATACATTTCTACACAGCGTAACCGACGTTCGACGGAAATTCACGAGAAATTATGTCATACAGTCAATGGCGCAGCTAGGGGTTGGGGGGGCACAGTAAGGTTTTCAAGGGAGAAAAAGTCGAAAATTGTAGTTTTTTTTAAAATCGCCGATATTAGAGGACTATGTAAGAATATTGAGAGGGCATGACCCCCCCCCCCCCGACGCTACACCACTGCATACAGTGGCGAATTTCAGAAGAAAAGCCAAGTCTCTTGCTTCCAGGTTTCAAATTTTTGCAAGAAAACGTCGAGTTTGCAGACATCCTAACAGAAGATAAAAGTAAAGCGCACTTTTAATCGGAGGGATAACTGGTACATTCAGTAAGAGCTGATAAATTTTTTGAAATAATTTACTTAAAAAATTTATTCTCAATCTGGTAACGTCTCAAATTTTTAGATTTCTTTTATAATGTGGAGAAATCAGTTAGTGTACAGAAGACAAATGCTGCTAAAAAACTGAACAGAATTAAAGCCTGTTGTTAATTTGCAGCGAAAGTGCACAAACCATAACAATGGCTTGTCATAAAATGAATCAAGTTTCATTCATCTACTTTCAGCGAGAGGTCTTCTTGTATTCCAGTGCCTATTTTATGGTGGTTAGACAACTAGTTCAACAGATGGAGTCTTCATGTAACGCCAGTCATTCATTCAGGCATAACGACTATTGAAAGTTACAATAAATTAGAAGCGTTTGTTATTTTTCTTTTTTTCCTTTTTCTTCTTTAATCATAAGGTTCATTTTTCGATCATTTCAGAAGCTTCATGAACTTCAACGCGACATAACTTTTTAAATTCTGAAAACTGGAAGGACATAGTGGTATGATTTTTGGTTCATCTGAATCAGGGCTACCAGTTTTGATAATGAGAACTGTACGCCGGCCTTTGGTTATTCATGTTGAGATTCAGTAAAAGTAGGTTTTTGCACAATTTTGTAAAAAATTGAAATTTCTGAATTTTGGATGCCATTTACCTGCTTAAATTTTCAGAGCAGGCCGGATATCGTAATAACTTGTTTTGTTACTCTAAGTGAGTGCTGTAACATGGCATCATTGTAGACTGGGCAACATCATTACTCGTGATTTTTATAATGGGTCAAAATTGGTGAATTTTTCGATTTTTACAAAGATGCGGCGCCTTCAATTTTGTGATTAGGCAAAAGGTGATAATAACACTTTTGCTTTGTCTACTCAAGTGCTATTCATTCCTCCCCGCTTAGCAACCGAAACTCGGACATCCTGTATTATGCACTGAGAATCAAAACTGGCACTTGGCCTTGGCAAAAGTGTCAGTTTTGATTCTCAGCAGTGTATATAGTGCAGATGATTGTACAACGAAAACCTTGTTTCTCAAATTTTCTCATCACGACCATCTTATAGTACTTTTTTTTGTTCTATCAGTTGGTGCCTTAACCTTGTTATTTATTTTTGCAGCAAGTGTCGGTTTTGATTCCAACCTCTTTAATTGTAATATAAACAAAACGCGAGGGACCGTGAGCTATAGTGAGAGCATCGCGGACAACGGCGAAAGTGTTGCGAGAGTATACAGAGAGAGAGAGGGGGGGGGACGAATGACTCCTCAAACGGCGTACTAACACTACACAAAGCGAAGCATTGTCGGGACGCAGGGCACACGGTATTACTCCCAATGACGATCGTGTCAAATGAGAAACTGACCACAAGGAGTTGTAAAAGATGCAGCGTTCACTGGGTTCCAGTAAAACACGCCAGGAATGTAAGCAGCAGGTACTGATGCGGTTCAGTAAAGCAAGCTGACCGGGGAGCATTGAGTTTCACCGGTGTCTGTCCAGTAGAACGTACACAGTATAAAAGGAATATTAGAGCTGAAGAAAGGCAAAGAAGAGCGAGAGAAGAGCTGAGGTTCCCCGGCTTCCAATAAAGCGCACACAGCGATATAGAGCATTTTACAGTTTTTTCTAAATACCTCGTGTTTAAAGAGCTGCTTTACCCATGCAAAAGGCTGCGAGTAGAATTGCGTTTCAACGGTGTGTGCTTCGTAGCATGTAGTAAAGATAGCGCAGCAAATCGAATCCACTTTTTCCCTGACGTATAAGAGTTGATTTGATGAAACAGAACAGATCATTGTATATTATTCTATCTACTTCTTAACCGTCGTACAGTACTAGCCGTCTACCGTGTCCTAATTTTTGCGTAAATACCTATTGCGAATCTTCCGAATTAATCGATGGTTTAGCCTCTTTAATTTTGTCTTTAACGCGATATATTTAGAAAAATGCCACCTCACCGTATACCTATACTGTGAGTAAATATCGACACTGCATCTCACTGTCGTTGTCAGCACACCACGCGTACACGATACCACGTGTGAGCGTAATTATCTAAGGCAGGAACCGCTCGCGGTGCTATGGTTGGAAACACAAAAAAATTGGCCTGCTTCGTTTATTATTTATCAGACGGTATTAGGACACGAGTGTAGGTACCTACAGCTCAAGATGTCTCTACTTACCGATCGCGTACGCCAAGGTAAGTGTAAGTATTATATGTATACACAAACTCGTATACGTATGTAGGCGTAAGCGTAGGCATAAACGTTAGCGCAGGCACGCGATATCTGTTTGCGATGACCCGACACAACGTACTACGAGGACCGAAAAAGAAAAATCGATTCGGATACAAAAAGAATTCTTAATAATATCCAATAAGCTACATGTACGAGTCGAATTTACTTATTTAAAAACACGTATATAAACTAATACTTTTATTTTATTTATACGTGTAATAGAAGTACACCGAAGATACCTGCATGCCTATATATGCATTCAGAGGATACATCTACTTAACAACTCGGTTAAATATAAGTACTCTCGTTACTTGATACGTCGAAGAAAAGGCTTAATTTTCAACGGGGGGGGGGGGGAGAGTAAGAGAGAGAGAGAGCTGAGAGGCGAATAGAGTTGAAAACCTCTGTTGCGTACATTCACAAGACTACATCGGCGGCGCATCCGCAAATAAGAACTGCGGCATTTTTATGAACGACTGACAATAACGAAAAAGAATGAAACAATAGGAAAGAATAAAAGGTGGACGATCGCCCGTAAAGAAGTACATATTTGTCCCGCCGGTACCTTTCATTTACTAGCGGGTACATTCTTAAATTGAAACTTCGACGTAAACGCTAAAAATGCTGGCATCCATGTGGGGAGGGGGGCTAGGAGAAGCCACGACTAGCTCAACGAGACTCGCCCACGGAAAGAGAGGTGCCAGGGGCTTGGAAGGCGGTTACCCAGATCACATGTTGAATATTCTATAGTCCCGGGGCCTGAAACCAGAAAAGCTCAAACAGAAAAACTAAGGCCTCTCTCTCTTTTTTTTTTTTTTTTTTTTTTAATACACCTAACGACAGCACACGCTTCCCTATTCGCGGTTCCACTATCGCGTTGTCGTGTCCGTCCTCGCCTTACTTCCGCCGTATACTGGCATAACCTTCCGATATTCTTCTCGGACACGACGATGGGCTTCGACTGCATAGCCAACCATCCGGCAGGTTAGCCTTCTCTATTTATGGGGAGTCATCGCTCAGGATCTGCTGTGTGGACTGCGTGAGTTGCGCTGATGCTGTCCGCTGTCTTACGCGTTCGACGTCCTCCTTGGCCCGCATGACAGTACCGGCAAATTGGGTCATCGCTGCCCAGTTCTGTGGGCTGGCCAGCATCACTTCAACTATTGTCTCGGGAGTGATGTGGCTGCCGACGGATGCCTCGAGCGTGGCTGTTTCGTCATTCCATGCAGGACAGCAAAACCTCTGCTGGGCAATGCGAACACTGGCTGGGTACCTTGTTCCAGCGGTTAAAATAACCATTGAACCGAGCATGGGTGCTTCAGTGGTTATCTTAACCGTTGGAACAAGGTACCCAGCCAGTGTTCGCACTGCCCAGCAGAGGTTGATGACGCGCATCATACCATCTTTTGCTGTCCTGCATGGAATGACGCAAGAGCAACGCTCAAGGCATTCTCTCTCTCTCTTTCTCTCTCTGTCTCTCACACACACACTGTGCCCATGATCCTTTACATTTATTTGACGAAAAAAGACGATGCGGTAGCGGTCGCGTAGATTTCGATTGCACACTACAGGGTCGCACGAAGCAAATTTCGTGAACATGTGGTTTGTTTACGGTCGGAATTTACACAGATTCACGAAACTCGGCAGGTTGTGGATAAGTCGAACTAAAAACTGCACTCTGCTGGTCGCGGTGAGATGGGTGGAGAAAGGTCCACATCAAGAACTTTCACGAGAAATTTCAGATCAAAAAAAAAAAGAAAAAAAAAGACGGAAAGGGAAAAATAAAAAGCAAGAAAAAGAAAAAATATAGCTATTAGAGCGTAAGCAAAAAGTAACAAAAGGAAGTTAAAGTAAATTTATCAGTGAAGTAACCACCAGCTCATCGGGTGCATTTTGAGCCGTTGCCGGCAGTGCGAGTAGAGTAGATGGAGAAAAACTGCTAGAGTTTTCATGCAGGAAGAGATCATCGTTGTCTGTGGAGCCCAGGGGATTATTGGAAGGACGGAGAGGGAAGGTGGAAAAGCGGTTCGCGGCAGAGGGAAGAGGAGAGGACGTACTAGTGCCTGTGGTGGTTCGTGAAGTTAAATTTTGATACGTGTTCGCGTATTTCCACGCCACAGAACCAAATAATACTCGCGATGTTAGATTTATGCCTCAATTGGAGACTGTTCCTCAACTTTGCAGAGTACTCTACACTTTCGAAAGAATTATCGAATTTATAAGGTACGTATGTACCTTCAAAGGGTATTCTTCCAAGACGGGCTAGCCTGCTAGGATACGAGATGAAAATGGGTATGCAAGTATATACCTGGTACTGCCGTTTTTCGTCTGATTAGTTCGTAAATTGGTAAGAAAATTGCGTCTCTTTTTCACTTGCACGTATTTGGCAAAACGTTTTCGGACTTTGGTCTATTATTAGCGCTTTAAAGTTATCGTACCTACTATCACTGCTTTTTATATACAGTGAAACCTGTTTATAGGTGTACCTGTATATCGTGGAAAATCTCTAATTTGTGGAAGAAGTGTTTAGACCTTTAAGAAAACCTGTCTATTCCAATGTATATTGTGGAAAAACGAAAATAAAGATACAAAGGTAGAAAAACTTTTTTAAAGTGGAATTTTGGCAGGTCAGTTCACAAACAATGCACTGTACTGTGCAGGGTATGTGGGTCATTCTCCCAATAACTCAATATTTAAATAACCGTTTGGTCTCTCAAAAACTATGAATATTAGAGCTATAATTTTATTTTGTTAGATAAGTGTAAATCTCTTGTATCACGTCAGTCTACCAAAGTGTTCAAAATGCATATGACTCGACATCCCCAAACTGCAAGATTATAGTCAAAAGTTCCATCTTCGTCTACGTAACCACTCGTTGATTTTTCTTTAAAATGCGTCACACAGACAGATATTTCTAATAAAAAATTTATGCGGAATATTTTTCTCAAAGAGATATGTCGTGCAAGTCATTTGAGGGCGATAGCCAAAATTTTGACCCCTTAAAAGGGTCTTCAGTCTACGTAGAATTGTGTAACTACTTTCATTCCTTTTTTGCCATGCTTATGGGTGACATTTGTTGCCGAAAAAAGTAGAAACCCCGAATTCTCATAGTTAGAAGGGTGTTATGTATCGTCCGTAAAATAATTCCCAAAATTCTGAAATTAATATGGTTATGCATAATGCTCTTTCACTGAAAATCGACCTTCCGTACTCCAAATTTCCTTCGTAGACTACACTAACAAACTGTGAAGTAATTATCACAAGTATCGAATAACCGCACATTTGTAACAAGCCAACACTGTAGAATTTATCAACGTGATCCGTATTAAATTTTTTCGCACTACTATAGCTGCCTACAATTAATTTATACACAAAATTTTCCTTCGTCGTCTACAAGATTTTTTCCCTCGTCCAATCCAGGGACGCACCGAAGAGTTTTCGGAGGGGGGGGATGTGAAAGTCCCAACTTTACAACTCAAAATTCTCAAGTATCAAAGCAAAAAAAAAGCTTTTGACTCATTGGATTTTCCCAACTCTACCGAAATTTTCCAACTCCACCTGACTAAAATGGCAAATTTTCCCAACTGCTGAGTAAAAACTTTGCTACGGGAGGGAAGGGTCCCCCTCCTCCATATCGGTACGTCCCTGGTTGTATCTGAGTGAAGTTTAAGCAAACGACAAAGGAACTGTTACAAACAACGCAGGAATAATATTCATTTTCATCTACGTCTTGTAATCGATCGATCAGGCAATCCTCAAGGACACGGCTATGTTGATGCTTGATGTTCATTGTGTTTCTGAAAAATAAAATAAAATTTCACTAGGTGGAACATCCTTTTGTTGCTTACAGAAATTTCCTCGCTGTCTTGAGAAATGCCTTCGATTTCTACAAAAATTCCTTCGTCGCCGTTTACAAAAATTTCGCCGTCGTTTACAAATCACATTTCCCAGCCACAGCTAGGGGGGGGGGAGGTGGTAGATCGTTGAAACTCATACATGGCTTAGGATACATAATTATAGATTACACATTCCATGAAAAAAATCCCTCAAAAAATAAATTCATAAATACTTTAAAAAACACAAAAAAAAACAACTAAAATTATGAGTTATCGGGAGAATTACTCATGTACTCGTACATTCAAGATTGTACGTGTATACCAATTTTATCTTCCCAATTCATAAAACTTCACGTCAGGCGGTGCTCTAACGATAGTTTTGTACGTGAATTCACTTCGTCTTCTTATTCGTCTCATATTCGTGATGGCGTCGTGACAAAAAGACTCAACTTTGTACCTAAGAAATGTGGAAAACCTTTGATATAAAATTTTCCTCGGCCCCTCAAATTCCACTGTACACAGGTTTCGCTGTAATTGCTTTTACATACCAGCTAAAGCTCGAAATAGTAGTTCGCTTACGTACTTACGATTCTATATAGGTGCATGCTCTGTGTAACACAGCACTCGTAATCAAAAGCGTGGTTACTATCAGAAGTGTACGTGTAGATACATATCTCAACACTAACTGCATTACTAAGTAATATGTCAATGCGATAGCGAACATTTTTCTCGCAAAATTAAGTTTGATTATACGAGGTTAGGATGACTGACATGGGAGGAATCGGGCAAATTAGGTATTCGCCCCCGTCACCATCCCAAATGATGCGTTATTTCGCCGGCATGTTTTTGCCTAAAAAAATGGTTTTAACTGGCTTTCTCTCTGTAAAATTCGAAATCATTTACCTCTACCCCCCCCCCCGAAAGAAGTCTGGTAATGTCCGTGATCGCTAACTATTTTCAAAAACTCTGCGAGAGATTATTAACGGTTCTGTTGCTTCTTTAAGTAAGGATATCTATTTATAGATAGGATGTTCGTTGGGGGGGGGGGCGGCACCGGGAAACGATGTGGTATTAATCGTAAAAATAATATTTATTACGATTTCTTTGAAATTCATCGAAATTTATAATTTCCTATAATGTCTTTCGTTTTAGGTACATTAAATAATAGCGTCTACAATGTCATTAATTTAATCTAATACGACGCGTATAATGAAACTCGATCTTCGTTGAGTAAATTTATCGTGTGCTACTCGAATCTATACACGATACTATACTCGTACGATAAAAAATATGATACAGAAAGATACAATTATCCGTCGCTTATCCTAAAAATATAACTCACGCTCGATTATAAGTTTTACATATTTCGCTTAAATGTATAAGTTCATAATCGTTGATGTATATGTGTATAGTATCAACCTTATTGCTGGGTATTCCGCACCTATGTTCATAAGCCTAGCACCTGTCTCAAGAATATAGGAAGAAAGGGGGAAAAGATATAATTATAAACTATACAATATGAACTAAAAGAAAAACAGGATCGTCAAAAATAGAATACCTATCGATACGACATCTACACCTGTACAGTTACGAGTAGATTTGCAGAGCCGCATCTAATATTCTATTTTAGATCGAACTATCAATGGTTGAACCATTAGTATACATACGTATATGTTCGAGAAATTGACTCGGGTCGTTCGAACTGCTGGTGACACATCCAGGGGATTTGCATAGATGACAGAGGACGGAGAAGGGGGTCAGTTTATGACTCGACGGTCGCAATTCAGAAAAGTTGGGAAAACTATGCTATAGAAAAGTAAACGAAAAAAATTTTTGTACTTCACTCTCGAATGCTACCAATTTGCGCTTAAGGGGTTGGTACGTTGCACGATGCATCGAAGCGTACGTGTAACTTGACCCATACCTACTTACCGCGAATCGTGAAGTAAATTTACCGAAATGCGCTCGGTGTCGAGAGAAAATGCGATATCTCGTATTTTACGAGGCTTCAACGGACTGACCTCTCCCTTCGTCGTATCATTAGAAAATTTCTTTTAATTCGGAAAGTTTTTCTCGTCTTCGCTTCGATAGGACATACTGGAGTCTGTAAAGACGATTTTCAAACGGCACACCTCCTCGTTATACGGTATTTTGATCATAATAAGGGATATAGGGAGAAGAGGACGGAAATCAGCACCGCAGAGGGGTCACGATAGAGAAAAGTCGGGCCAATAAGACGACATTTTCCGATCAGCTTTTCGAATCCCAATCCGATGCTGGTTACCTCTACGCGAACGATGAGCGATCTAACATTATTACGACTATCCTATTAGTTTTATTTAACGCTCGTTTAAATGAAACAACCCGTAGTCGAATCAAAATTTCATTTTGAAGGTAAAATCTGATCGAGCGTAATTACGAATTAGTAGGTATCGTAGTATAGGACGTGACTTGTTAAGAGGGGGTGGGGGAGGGGAGCAGTCTTCAAAACAATAAGTAAGAGATCAATATGTACGATCCTAAATTACTATTTATTATAAAAAGTAGAACGAGCGTGAAGAAAGACATTGATTACTTCGTGGAATACGGCGAGAGATCTCGATGAGAGGAGCAATGGATTCGCGAACCCACGCATATTTTTACAGGTTATCAGGATATTAGACACTTGGAACGTTTATTCGAAATGAAAAGAAAAAAGAAGATTTCGAGAACCTCTCGTAGTAGTTTCTTTTGCGCAGACAGGCAACTATCTTTCGAGATTTTCTCAGATTTTCAATAGCGAATCGACTACATTATTTACTCGCCGAAATGTCGGAAAAATTCAATCATTGATACCTGTTTAGAGACAAAATCGCGTTCTCGTACGTAGTCGCGATATCAGTTTAAACGATGCTAAAACTTTACTTCGTCCATATCTTCGTTAGTACCGATTAGAAACTTGGAGATTTCTTGTCGAGTAAGTAGGAGTATAACGCGAATAGATGGATGGAGTTCGAGACAGTTTTCGAAGACCTAACGGCCAGCAAGAGTAAATTGATTTCAAAATACGTACGAGAAATGTGAAGAGGCGGTAATTGAACCAGAGTGGAGGTACAAGCGAGGGTCAGCGCGTAAGCTAGCGTCCTGTCCGGTCGTATTTTCTGTAAAAGCGTAGCGTTTGGATAACAGCCGTGTACCGGTACGGCTCTGCCGGCCGCAGCCCGCCAATGAGGGGACAACGATTCTAACAACAATCCCAGTCTATACCGATATGGTAGATAAGTGAAATTATTTTATAATCGGCTCCTTCCGTAGTTTGGAGATTGGTATCGATATAATCGCGTCTAATTGGCGATTTCGTCCGATAGACAACATCATCGACAAGCGACAAAATGTTTTTATAAAAATGAGAAAAGCGGTGTGTCGAAGGTGGCAATCGATAGAATACCTACCGAATTAAATGGAAATACGACGTTCAAATTTTGTAAAATATACGTCGTCCGATCTCGTATTTGTACAGGTACAAGGTTTGAAAAATGAGTAATACGGTATAGGAAAGATGAAAAAAAGGATATTAAATAGAGTAGTAATTTATACCTTGCCATTGCAAACTCGCCAAAGTAATCTGTCATCGCGAACATGATTACAAATTTTTGTAGGCCACCGCATATCACTCGTGATCGAATTAAAACCAAAAAAAATCAACAACTACTAGGTAATACGCGGTATCGAATTTTCTTACGAATAAATCGTATCGCGTCGCATCGCGTCACGTCACACACGAGAAATTCGGTCGCAGCTGACATAGCGAACGCCGGCGCCACGTTGCGTCACACCACAGCACACAGCACAGCACACTACACTACGCGTGTTTCGACGTGCTAGGCCATTGACTATGCACAAGTACCGAGTACATATGTATATTATGATAGCCGCGTTGTGTCCAAAATCAACGATGTACCTACTCGTAATACCTTCGAAGCTGACTAAAAGTCAATTTTTATTTTTTTTATTTTTTCTTTCACACCCATCGACGAAAAATTAATAAAAATGAAATAAATAAACGAGTATATGAGGCAGAAAAACAAATTCCCGCTTCGAATTTAAATACCTTTACGAGTACGAGTATGGTTACGGTTGTACGGTTACTGTGAATAACTGCACGTGTAATGCAAGCGGTGAGAACGCAGCGACTAACGCCGGCATACTGGTCGTCTAGACCGACCGCGTACAGATGAACGTTACGTTGATTCGCGACGGTAGGACGAATATCGTACCGCACGGTGCCGCTGCCGCTGCCGCTGCCGGTGCCGATACCGATACCGTTTCTGGACCAGACACACCATTCGACTAAATTATGACGTTTTGCATTCCGACGCTGCCTTTACCATCGTTGCGTCACCGTCACTGCCTCCCCCCTCTCTCTACCACCAATAACATCCTAAACCGTATAATGCATGACTAGAAGAGTTTGTATTATTTTTTCTTCTTCGTACTCACTACGTATACGAAAAAGACAGCCAACATACATAGATGCTTTTTGCAAATAATATGTTCAGGTAGCTTTCAGCGCCCGATCCAGCTAACCTTATTTTTAGCATTATTTATTATTATTACTATTATTACCGTTACCTTGACCCCAGGGAGAAGATAAAAAAGGTCAAAAAATTCAAAAACGAAGTGGGTGCCTTTCTCCAAGCGAAAATGCAGTAGTGACAAGGTAGTGAGTGGAAGCAGCAGTGGAGGCGCGCGTGCGCCGGTTACTTATCACTACTTTTACTACCCATTACTATCCATTACCGTACCTATTGTTTCTCCATCGTCCATTGTTTCTTCCCCTGTTCTCTTATATTTTTGATGTTGTTATTCTGCTGTTATTATTTGTTACTTTACTTTACTGTTGTTATTTATTACTTTTGTTGTTATCTTTCCTGTTCCATTTCTGCAGTTTGGTATACCTGTTTATTGGCAAATTTGTATTGTGTTACCGTGATTTATTTTTATTTTTATTTTTATTTTTATGTTATCTATACTGGGATTCATTTTCATGTCCAATTTGTCTGATTTAATGCATGTTTATTACGTAGTAGTCACATACACTGACCCCCATTCGGGCCAATTAGGCCATTGGGGGGTCAGACCAATGTTAAAACTCGAAGTATCATTTTTGAAAATATATTATTATTATTATTATTATTATTATTATTATTATTACGAGTGTTATTATTATTATTATTATCGCGCGCGCGCACACACACACACACACACACACATTGAAAAAAGTCACGATGTGGTTTGAATGAATGTGTATCAATAAGTCAACCTACGAACAAGTAAAAGTTAGCCCCTGCATTTCCTTTCAGCATTATAATTTTATACTCATTCGTAAGGTTGAAATACGGATAAAATATTCGGATTTTCGTTGGCGCATGAAAATACGTGTGTACGAGCGAGTTATCAGCCGACAAGTCGAAGCGTATCGCTTCGTAATGGGCACGTCGACAACAGGCGCTGTTCACACAGAGCTAGAGCGCAGGTTGTTGACGGAAAACGCGAACCTGAAAAAACAGTTAGACGATCTCAGAGCCAAATTCAGGGCCTTCGAGAGTAGAAACCAACCTGTGGCTTCCAATCAGCAAAATCAGTCCGAGCAGACGGTACGTACAAATTCCGTAAATAATTCTTCTGAGGACAGTGCAAAAGCCGCCTCAAATAACGGCAGCAAAACGCAGAAAAAGTTGCCGAAAACCTACGACCCCTCGAAAGTTAAACCTCCACCAATTTATGTATCTGGTGTCATAAATATAGCGAGCTTCGAGAGTTTCCTGGACTCACAAAAACTAGGTCATTGCGAAAGAAAAGCTGTGTCAGGAGACAGACTGATACTCAAAGCAAAATCAGTCGAAGAATATCGCAAACTTGCGTCACTCCTTTCTGACGAAGTCGATAAACGTGCTAACGCGAAAGAAATTGGAACAATCCAGTACCATACCTATCAAGTCAAGAGTGATCGATCTTTTATTGTCTACATACGTCATCTACACCACACTACCGAACCGGAGGACATCGCGGGAGATCTCGCAATGGTTGGGCATTCGGCGAGGAGAATAACAAATGTAGAAATCCGGAAGAGAGTAGAGAACGAACTAAAAATAATCGAAACTACCGCTATTCCGAGTCGAACTCGAGCCAAAAGCAAACAACAACTGTATCTACGAACAAACAACGCTCCTGTATACCAAGGTTGTTGTTGAACCTCCTCGAAAGTTGAACGATATCCCACAGTGTAAACGTTGCCAGGACATAGGGCACTCACAAAACTATTGCAGACGCGCTGCTAAATGCGTGAAGTGCGGTGATGGTCACTTATCCAAGTGTCCACATCCGAAATGTACCAAAAAACGGTGCGCTAACTGCTCAGGCGAACACACGGCCAATTATAAAGGGTGTGAAAAGTTCAAAGAGAAACTTAAAGCTGTCCAGAAACCCAAGATAACAGCTAGCGACAGAGTGCGAGACATCCCAAATAACCCAGCTACTGCGTCGAATTCTACAGAGTCATCAGCTGCACGCCTCCCCCTGGATGCTCGCTCAACCTCAGACGTTCGGAACACCACAAATGCTCGCCTGCCTCAAGATATGCGTCTAACCTTGAATGCTCGCTCCTACTCAAATGTAGCCGCTGAAAATGCCAGGTCGTCAGTGGAAAACCAAGATCAAGTCAACCAGACGGACCTGATGGCACTTGTGGAGCAAAGTTTGGCTACACATCTGAAGAAAATTCAAAATTCCATAGACTGCTTGGCCAACCGACTAGGTGCCATAGAAGCTGGATCGGAGTCGTCGCCACGTCAGCGGAAGAAAACGAAGCAACAGAAATGACTAGGTCCACAAAAGTCATGCTATGGAACGCCAACGGTCTCCTACCGCGGAAGCTTGAACTGGAACAATACTTAAACGACCAAGCCATCGAAGTTGCTCTCATAACCGAGACGCATTTCACCAAAAAATTCAAGATAACTCGCTCGAAAAACTACGATGTGTACTACAGCAATCACCCTAGTGGAAAGGCACAAGGAGGAGCTGCAATATTCGTTAGCAAAAATATTCAACATTACGAAGGCGAGCACATCAGCACACCCTCCATCCAAGCAGCTACAGCAGTGATTCACTTGCACGACTCTCCGATCAAACTGGCTGCAGTTTATTGCCCTCCCGTTTGTCGTCTGGACAAGGAAGAACTCGAAGCGTGCTTCAAAGGTTTTGGAAACAAGTGGATAGCGGGCGGCGACTATAACGCTAAGCACACCCATTGGGGATCGCGCTTGACTACATCTAGAGGACGCGAACTCCTGAAAACAATCGATAAAGTCGGCTGTGATACCTTTTCAGGAGGTTCGCCAACCTATTGGCCGTCGGACACAGCCAACACTCCCGACTTGATAGATTTTTTCATAACGCGAGGTCTGGCACGACGATACCTCACGATAGTAAACATCGAGGATCTGTCATCCGATCATTCACCAGTAATGGTTCAAATCGACGCGTTTGCGACCCCCGTCAAGCGGCCAAGTATGCTTACTAATAAACGTACAGACTGGGAAGAGTACCGTAAGCACATACACAAACAAAATCGACCTGCGAACACCAATGAAATCTGTGAGCGAACTCGATCAAGCCACAACCGTATTCAACTCCATTGTATGCGGAGCGGCAGAAATGGCTCCCCGAAAACAGAAGCAGGTAAACTCCCAGGAACGTGTCCACGTAATGTAAGCGAAATGGTGAGAGAACGAAGAGCAGCGCGAAGAAAATGGCAACGTACCAGAGACCCTCATGACAAGGCCGAATTCAACCGACTTAGTAGAGACACGACCGCCCTAATCCGTGGGATAAACGACGAAAAGTTCCAGGACTTTCTTTCCAGCCTGTCAGTTCAGAAAAATAACGACTACTCGCTATGGAAAGTCACCCGAAATTCAAAACGTTCGCCGCAATACCACATTCCTGCCCTTCGTAACGCGGGTAGATGGCTACGAACGGAAGAGGACAAAGTGCAAGCATTTGCGCTCCACCTATCCAAGGTATTCATTCCAAACGATTCCACATTCAATAACACAACACCAGCATTACAACACTTGTATGCAGACGAAAATAAAATTCGCATTTTCACACCTCTTGAAATAGCCAAAGAAATTGACCGCTTGAATGTGAGGAAAGCGCCCGGCTCCGACAAAATCACTGCGAGAATGCTCAAAGAGCTACCGAAAAAAGGAATTGTGATGCTCACCAATCTATTTAACGCAGCACTGAGATTGGAACACGTACCAGCCGTGTGGAAGATAACAAAGATGATAATGATAGCAAAACCTGGTAAACCACCCCAGGAAAACGGGTCCTACAGACCAATATCATTGCTATCGATAGTCTCAAAAGTGTTTGAGAAGCTGTTCGTCAAGCGTTTACGCACAGTACTAGGCGAGAAAATCCCTAATCATCAGTTCGGATTCCGGCAGAAACATGCCGCAGTGGACCAAATCCATCGAATAACGAGCATAATCCGGGAAGCGCTGGAAGAGAAGAAGTTTTGCTCCGCAGTTTTCCTCGATATAACGCAGGCGTTCGACAAAGTTTGGCACGAGGGTCTCAACTTCAAACTCTCAACTCTACTGCCAGCCAAATACTGCAGAATTATCGCCGATTATCTGTCAGAACGACGTTTCCGAGTTGTCCAGGGTTCCATCTCTTCAAATGAGTACCCAATACAGGCGGGAGTGCCTCAAGGTAGTGTACTCGGGCCCATCCTATACCTGTTATACACAGCCGACGTTCCTGCCACTCTTGGAACGGACACGGAGATCGCGACATTCGCTGATGACACAGCAGTATTATCGGTGAATAAAAACTATGTATAAGCCACCTCCAACCTACAAAAAGCTACAGACAAAGTGATCAAATGAGCGAAAACATGGCGACTTTCCATCAACGAAACAAAATCGGTACACGTCGACTTTTCCTTCAGACCGCATGCTTACCAACCAATTTCTGTAGAAAATAAAATAATACCCAGAACGGATCACGCAAAGTATCTGGGAATATTCCTGGATAAACGACTCAACTATAAAGTTCATGTCCGGAAAAAAAGGGACGAACTAAATATACGTCTGCGGGAAATATACTGGCTGATTGGCAGAAGATCGACAGTAAGCATAACAAATAAAAGGCTGATATACATGTCCATTATGAGACCCATATGGACGTATAGTATCCAAATTTGGGGCTGCACTGCTGCCTCAAATCGAAAAGTAATTCAACGATTCCAAAATAAAGTACTACGCACGATAACCGCAGCTCCATGATTCATCCGTGATAGTGCTCTACATTCCGATCTCCTAGTACCTAGTATCGAAGAGACCATCAAACTCCACGGCTAGACGACACGAAAGAAGACTCCAAACGAGACACGCCGACTGAAAAGACTAAAACCGATCGATTTAGTTCAGTTTAATACCGTGTGATTCCTCAAACTTATATAAAAAATATTGTAAATGCTACTTATCAAGCAGTCCAATAAACTTCAAATGAGAAAAAAAAAAAAAAAAAATTCGTAAGGTGACTTTGCTGACTTCGTTAATTTCAGGAATTTTGTGACACTAATTGAAATCTCGGTTGGTTTACGCAATGACGTAGCGTCAGTTTGTTATGTTCGTGAAATGCGAGCGATTATGGACGTACATACACAACGTACAGGGTTAGACACTATTTTTTGTAACTATGTCGGGGCAGAAGCGAGCTCTAAATAACTTATTTCATCATGAGCGCAGCATTTCAACTATTGGGAATGAAAATGTAATTAAGGTCGACTGTCGCGTTTTGGCCGACTGAAATGGTCAATTTTCCCAACTGCCGAGTAAAAAATTTCCTACAGGAGCCTCTATCGGTACGTCCCTGATAGTGTATGTACTCGTACGTGCACCAACATACAATACCATACTCCTAGTCGCGTTAAACGGTCTGCATGTACAAATGAGGAGTTATCTGCTAAAAGCCCTTCTTCGCAATTACATTAGCTTCAATCACGAGAATTAACAATAACTCATCATACAGCGAGTTATAGGAATTGTATTATTGTTTCATAAGTTGTATTAATGTATGGAAACAAGCAAAGTAGAAGAGCAAAGGCGTAAAATTCACCAATATTATCATGGGAAAACTGATAATGATAAACCAGGACACGTCCCACCACTCTAGAACGAACTAAACAATTAATCAGTCATTTCTATTAATGGAATCACAGTGAATACTTTTTATAATAAGAACACATTTGCCAGTTAAATCAGTCTGAAAGCAGTAATTTCAGCTTGAAAACATTGAAGTGGGTTTTCTCAAAATCATAATTGCTGACAGGGGCCGTTTTGACAGATAACTCCTCAAATACATTTTTATTTTATTTTGTGCTCATAGGCTCAGTGAGGCATACTATTACAACATACATATATTTTAGGTAAGTGATGTACCTTGTTCACGTCCCTCACCCAGCCACCCATTTCTGGGTATAAGCGTAGGTCAGATCAACCCACATCGTCCTGTTGGCGGCTTTGTTCGCCCAGTTAGGGCCCGCCACCTCGACCACCTCATCGCTCCACCTTTTCCGTGGCCTCCCGACTTTTCTTTTACCATTCACTGGAGTCCAGAAGGTGGCGACCCTATTCCATTTATTTCTGGATTCCCTCGCAACATGCCCTGCATAGTTAAGTTTTAGTTTTCTAATGGCCCAGACTATGTTTTTTGTTTTTGATCTTTTGAAAATTTCCGAAATATGGACTTTATCCTTGAGTTTTATACCCAAAATACTCCTAAGCATGGCATGTTGCGTGGTCTCCATTTTTCGGACTTGTTTTGTAGTGCAGGCCCAAGTTTGCGCCCCGTAAGTCAGAACAGGGTAGACAGTACTCTCGAGGATTTTTATTTTTGAGCTCAGATTGAGCTTCCCTTTGAAGATGGGTCTTTGAGCCCAGAAAGCCTTCCAGGCATTGGCTCTTCGGATTTTTAGTTCCTTTTTTATTCTGTTTTCTAGTGACATTACCTGACCCAAATATTTATATTCCTCGACTACCTCGATTTTGTTACCATCTACGAAGATATCCCTAAATTGATTAATATTTGTTATAATTTTGGTTTTGTCATAATTGATTGAAAGACCCATCTCCTTGCTTTCTCTCCTCAAGTCCTCCTCCATTGCTTCGAGTTCCCCACTATTTTTTCCAATTAGGACAATATCATCTGCAAATCTTAGATTGTTTAGGTATTTATATTCGCCGAAAGTGCTATTTTGCCCCATTACTAGTCCCTTCCCTCTCCAATCAACTTTTCTAAAAATTTCCTCCAGAACCGCATTGAAGATATTGGGTGATAGTGGGTCCCCCTGTTTGACCCCTCTCCTGATTTTAAACTTCTCCTCATTCCCTTCTAGTTTGATTATGGCTTCCGATTTAGCATATAGTTCTTTCAGTAACCTAACAATTTTGAAGTGTATTCCTTGTCTCATAAGACTAACCCAAATTTTATCATGATATAAAGAATCGAAAGCTTTATGAAAGTCAATGAACATCACTGCTATTTTTGATTGAAATTCGGTAGTTTTTTCGAAAATTTGCCCTAAAGTGTGAATATGGTCAATAGTACTAAAGTTTTTTCTAAAGCCGGCCTGCTCGTCTGGTTGTTGTGCATCCAGCACAGGGTAAATCTTTTGTTTTAGGATTTTCATAAATGCCTTACAGACATTAGAGGACAAGCTGATAGGACGGTAATTGTTAATCACCGCTCTATCACCCTTTTTATGGAGAAGAATAATCCCGGAGAGATGCCACTGCTCTGGGGACAGACCCGAGGAGAGCACGCAGTTAAATATTGAAGCAAGTGGCCTTGACAGAATTTTTGCAAATGTTTTCAATGTTGTGTTGTCTACCCCATCCGGCCCCGGCGCGCAGTTGGCCTTAAGGGCCTTGAGTGTTTCGTATACTTCTTTTTCTTGGATATTCGAGGTATAGAATTGGTCATCTCGGTGGCCAGCCTTTAACCAATGATCGAATTGAACATTTTGGGTGGCTTCATCCGATCTATCATCATCGTAAAGTTTTACGAAAAACTTTGTAGCAGTGCTAGCGATCGCCTCTCTATTCCGGATTATTACTCCCTCCTCTGATATAATTTTTGGCAATAGCCACTTTCCTTTAGAGAGTGCTTTCCTTGCTTGTCTTGTTGACCAGGTAGATTCCATTATTTCCTTAATAAGTTCTTGGTCAAATGAGTGCACATCGTTTTTAATTTTCTTCTTGATGAGTTTTTTGATTTCTGCTAATTCTATCAATTCCAGTTTACTTAGGTTAATTTTTTGATATAATTTAGTGCGCCTGGCTATGAGGTTTATTGTATCCGATGAGAGTTTATGATCGGTTCTAATCTGTTTGATATTGATGCCAAATTTAGTGAGGACGTTTGCTAATGTCGAAAACAAAGTATTATAGCTAGTTTGGAGGTTATTCATATTTAGGGAATTCCAGTCGACCTGGTTCATGTTTTTGGCTATGCACTTTTCGGCTGCTTCCCTGGCATTTAGTGGTATGATTTTCTTAGGAAACGACTCCTTTTTTATTTTCCTGGTGGTATTTTCGTTACTCTTAATTGTACATAGACCTGGTCTATGGTCGGATGAAAATTTGAAGTTTGGAATGATCCTAATATTTTTAATTATGTTTAAATCGTTTACCAAAATGTGGTCTATTTCATTTGTGGTTTTCATGTCGGGCGACTTCCAAGTCCACTTTTTTTGAGGTTTCTTTCCGAAAAATGTGTTAGCAATTTTCAAATTATATCTATTAGAAAATTCGATTAGTTTGGAACCATTTTTGTTTGTCTTGCCTATTGCCCCTGGACCAACTCCTAGGTTAAAGATCTCGTTCTTCCCCACTTTTGCATTAAAGTCGCCCATAATGCAATTTAAATCTCCTCTGTGAGTCTCTAGGCAATCGCCTACGAGCTCGTAGAATTCATCTGTTTCCTCTTTGGATGAGTCCAGAGTTGGGGCATAGATTTGAAATATTGTCAAAATTTTGTTATGGTTGACTGCAAGTTTTAACACAGCGATACGCTCCGATGAGAGCCCTTTGACTTCAATAATCTTATCCGATAAGCGCTTGCTAATGTAAAAACCTACCCCTCTATAGCCTTTGGTTGAACCATAATAGTAAAAGGTATTTCCATGTTTTCTTTTTATTAATGCTTCCCCACTTCTTTTTGTTTAGGCTAATCCCATAATATCAATTTTACCCTTGGCAAGCGCATATTCTAACTCCGTTAAGCGTTCTTCGTTTGCTAACCCCTGGCAATTGAAGTAGCATATCTCTAAGTCTGTACTCGCCAGATTAGACTTTTGTGCTTTTTTATTATTATTATTTACACTTACACTTTTCTTTTTGTTTTTACTTTTAAGACAGTTCTTGTTTTGGAGCTGGGGTTGATCTGACTTATTTAGATGGGTTACAAGCCCCTTGGTGCCCATAAACCAACTTGGGGCTGACCTCAAATACATACTCGTATATAATACTCGCACGGCGTAGCATGCGCTACCGTACATTGTACGTACGTATCGGTGCCATTATACACGATGAGACGCGCGCGTATCTACCACTCTTACACTTGGTGAGTATGTAGTATGTACACGTATAACTTAAAACTGGCTGAGGTTATTTTTGAAACGCGAAAGTGCAACGCGTAGCTAAAAATAAGTTACATTTTGCCTCCGTTTCTCCGTACAGCTTGTGTGTGTGGTCGAAATTGGCTACAAGATCACGATTTAGGTACGTATACACACGCACCCACGAACACATGCACGCTAGACCCATTAACTGTTTACGTATATCATGTATCATCTACCGGGACTAATCTATGCTCTGGGATGTGTTTACGCCATTTAACTTGGCGCTTACGGCGAAGACTAACACTTTTGATACGACTTGAAACGACAAATGTAGCTAAAAAGGAGGCCCGTGGTTCGTGAAAAATAAGAAAGAAATAGGACCTCCGAATAATGAAACTGCGGAGGCTCCGCAAAATCAAGCGCGCCTCCGCTACTCATCATTATTACTCGTACGAGAGGCAGTTGTAACGATTACTCCTTCTGTCGTCCATACTTGGACGTTATCAAAAATTTCTCTAATAGGCGTGCGAAGGAGGGAGGATCCATTAGGGCCCTCCCTTTCTCGCGATATCCTGAAAAGGATATAGTCGTGTTCATCACGTGTCTTCGCTAACTGGGCGCTGTTAAGCGTGAGGGAACCAACCGATGACCTTTGTAAACAAAATGAATTATTAGCATCGTTGGAAAGAGTGTAAAAAGTAGAATTTTTCAAAATTGGGCCCTCGATTCAAAAATGAGTACTCACGTTGAAAAAAGCTTATCAGTAAACGCTATGTCATATAGTTTCTATGTGTACATGGCTCTTGAACTTCGAATCACGTGTTCTCAAACAACAGATTTGGCTGCTGCTTTGGTTCCCTTACAATGCTCGACAAGTATGGCCCCGTTCATACTCGTCGATATCTGTGTCGCTGTCGTTTTACAAGCGTCGAAGTAAGTACATAATATGTACGTATACCTATGAACAAGAGTTCGAGTGCCGAAGATACAGGTAGGTGATATGTTGAACATAGTCGATGACACCTGGACGCTGTTAAGCATGTAAAGGAACCAACGCAAAATCTGCTGTTTTTTGAGAACACGTGATTCGAAGTTCAAGAGCCATATGTAGAAACTATATGACATAGCGTTTCCTGATAAGCCTTTTTCAACGCGAGTACTCATTTTTGAATCGAGGGCCCAATTTTGAGAAATTCTACTTTTTACGCTCTTTCCAACGATACTAATAACTCATTTTGTTGACAAATATTGGTTGGTTCCCTTACGCTCTTAAGAGCGGCGTCCATCTATTAGATCAAGTATCCAGGTGTATCATAATGCCGCGATGCATTGCTATTTCTAGAACAATAAATTTACCGCTGACTACCTACCGGTACGAATGAAGAGGACGGAATTATTGTTAATTTCGGTGTCGACGGGATGCGTGTCGATGTTGCTGTTTAGCGCCTGCCACCGCATCATTTTTGCGCCTGTTCCTTCACTAGCGTAGGTAATTTTAAAATGCTTGCATTTTCTTCGAACGCGAATTATCTATACCGTCGCGCTTCACCCCCGCGGATTTCACCATCCTAGCGAGTCGTAAGTACATATAAAAAGATAAAACTTTTTTTTCTCTTTTTTTCTTTTCCTTCAGTCTTGCCCGAATTCACAACCGCTGTATCGTTATGTTTCGGAACCACAAATGCGTAATTCGGAAACGGCAAATTGAAGTTTTATTTGTTTTTCGCCACAATTTGGCGAACGAAATTATTCGGTCGTTGATGTTCCTCTGTCTACCAACCGACGCCGACTCCTCCGCGAGCGGCTTGGCTGGCTACGTATCGAGCCACATCGATGATTCCGTTTAATATACCAAAATGTAAATAGTCGCGAGTCGTGTAAATGCCGCGATTTGGTGTTCGTGAAAGTGGTTATCAAACTGCGTTTAAAAAATTCATCCACTATTCGTGTAATATTTTCGTTGGAAATAAAAGGTAGTAGGGGAGAGTTGCCCAAGTCGGACCACTTTTTCTTTGGAGGCTTCTAACTCAGCCATCGTTGCACGGAATTTGAAGTGTGCTATATCACTGGAAAGGGCATACATCTGGCTACCTTCGATAAACATTTGAAAACGCCATGATTATTAGGACGCTGTGGAGACAAGTTTTAAGAAAAAGTTCCAGAGGTGGTCCAATTTGAGAGCCGTGCCTTAAGTTGGACCATAGGTTCTAAAGTTGGACCAGGCATAAAAAAAGGATGAAAAAGTGTGTAAATGCTGAAAAATTGTATTTAAAAATATGTAGAGTCAATGAAATTAGGCTATAAGTCAAAAATAAACATTGATGGTAATGGTTTGAAAAATATGAGCAGATACAGTGCCCTAATATATGTTATAATCGCAGATGTCAAGCAGCGGGAAAGCAATCTGCCGGTTCTGACGTGAGGTCGTTCCTAAATTAACACCAGAGACATGCTTTACAACAGAGGAGACAGGAATCCATTCCAAATCGGGTTTATCAAGAAAGTGGAAAATCCCGTATTTTTTGTGCCGTAAAAATTCAAAATAAGCCGAGCCCTTCTCGTTGTTCATTTCTCGTAAACAACCAATATAATGCTTGGTAGGCACTTTGCCTTCCTGTAAAGAGAATTCCGTTATATAATAACCCCTACAAAAAGTTCGAATTTCTCTTGCTCAATGTCTGAAAACGTTTCCTCATCAGGCGAGTCCGATGCTAGATTAAGAGGAGCAATCTCTTCATCCGAGCTGGATGAAGCGTCACTTGAAGGTAGCTTGCGTGGTCGACCTCTTTTTCTCTTAGGCTGAACAGCGGACTTGACAGATCCACTAGTACCTGGGCGAGCATCATCACCAATGTCCAAACATAAACGTTTGCTTGCCAAAGTGGATCTAGAAAAAAAAAATTGAAATTCATCTACTCGACAAATGCTACAGGTAAAAAAAAATGATACCTACTTCTTGGAAGCTGATTCTCCGACTCCAGATGCTTTCATAGTTTTTCTGACATGAGGTTGTTTCTGAGATGCGGCCGGACCATTTTTTTTCGAGCTTCTCTTTCTCTGTAAACCAGAAGATAGGCCTAAATAAGAAATTTGAACCTAAATAGTTTTGAGCACATAAAAGGATACTCACGCTTTTGTACGCTCAGTTTCTTCCAATTTGTTTTTATAGGGACTCGACGTCAATTCCTCGGCTTCTTGAGGTGGACGTCCTCGCTTTTTCTTACCACTGGAAGTAGTTGGCACTGTGGGTACAGGCGAGATTTGTTGGATTATGTCTTTCACCGATGATGATGTCGGTTGTGGATCTGGCTCCACATCTGCTGCGGCTACATTTACTGCATCCTCATTCACTTTTTCGACATTCACGATTTCAAAATCATCCTCATCATTTTCGGCCTCAGGATCAACATTCATCGCATCCGCAGCAGCATATGCATGTTCTGAGAAACGTAGCATATCAATTGGCCAAATACCAGAACCGCGAAATGCACTCTCAGCATTGCCGAGAGTCGCCGCTTTATAATAGGCCTCTTTGAATAGAGTCGGAATTTGGTAAATGGATATGGTTTTACCAGGATTTTTAATTAACCATCCTTTCTCAGCACTGGCGAGGTATCCTTGAAGAGGACCAAAAAAGGCAACATCCAACGGTTGCAATTGATGGGTGGTGTGACTTGGTAACTGGAGCATAACAATACCATTCTCACGACAAAATTTTATTGCTTGCAGATTTTTTGAGTGGGTTGTATGACCGTCAAGAAGAAGAAGAACTGGGCGCTCTGTACTGCAATTAATATGATTCTGAAAATGACGCAACCATTCCAGAAAAAGTTCTTTGTTGATATAGCCAGTATCTGAAATGCGAACAATACTCCCTCGAGGCTTTCCAATTTCCAGTGCTGAAGGTACCTCTTTCTGGCTCTTATTGCTCATTTTGAAAATGAGCATCGGGGGTACGTAATTACCAATCACGTTGACACAACAAACTGCTGTTGAATTTGTTCCTCTCTCCGCACTTTCCACACCACCGACCTGTTGTTTTCCTTTCTGTCCTACAATTTTCCGCACTGTTTTTTGAACAGTCGAAATCCCGGTCTCATCGACATTAAATACCTGCTCAGGTCCTAAATGAAATTTATTGACAAGCTCGGTCAACTTCTCAAAGAATCCCTCGACTCGTTTTCTCGAAAATCCTTTTATTCTGGCCATTGACGTCAGCTCTGGAGTTCGGAGACTCAGTTCAGGGAATCGTCGCAAGAAGTTGTAGTACCACTTCTTCCTTACACATTCATTAAACGGATGCTGTCCTGGCTGCATGTGTTCGGGAATATCGAAGGCTAATTCTCTGATTTCAGTCGGTGTTAGTCCGAACATTCGTTCTTCCATCAACAATATATGATTCTTCAGCTCTTCTTCAACTTCTGCAAGTAATGTCGGCGGCCGACCAAAACTTTTCTTACCATTACTGCGAGCATTTTGCTTGTGATAATGCCGTAACAGAGTCGCCTTAGGAACGCCATACGATCTTGCTACTTTATTCACACCTTCCTGTCGATTCAATGCCGCTAAGGCCTGTTCCAAGTCCGCGTCATCCCACTGGCCGTATTTCGTGCGATCTGGTGCCTGAATCAAAACAATAGAGATGAAATATCATTACTAATATCACTGTAAAAAGGTTTACAAAGACATAAAAGTTTATTTTCCTTAAGTCACTGCTTCTACGGCTGTTGAAATATCAAAACTGAAAAATATTATCCTAAGTTGGACCGGTTCAACTTGCGATACTTCCTTGTTTTCATTTCTTATTGTTCAAAATGCAGAATTACCGAGCTACACATTTTTTATTGCATTAGTCAGTGGCCTTGTATGTGACAGAATGCAAATAATGTAAAAATAATGCGATTTTGAGGTGGTCCAACTTAAGAAACAAAATTCGGTCCAATTAACGCAACCACGACTTTTTCGCACAAACATAGCCGTGCAAAGAGATGTATGCAGTTAATGTTTTATCTCTTTGTACAAAAAGATGGCTGAAACAATGACTAAATCAACAATATACTGAGATATTTCATCTACTTACTCTATTTCCGGTCGCCATCAACTTTTCAAAATTTTCAATATGCCGAAAATACACGTTTTTCGCAAGGCACCAACTTTCATGCAAATTTTTTTCACTAAAAATGATAACACAAAGCCGGTGCTCTGTGAGCAATATCGTTAGACAGCCAGCTATAACTTATCTTAGAACCAAAGCGCTACCTATTGAAGGGCTCGAGCAATTAAGGGTGGTCCAACTTATGCACCGGTTCAATATGGGCAACTCTCCCCTATTTGTTGAAGTGAGAAAGATGCCGAAAAAATAACGCGACAGTAGCGCCGATTTATTCGTTAATTACTGTAAGGTACCTATCGTTTCTGTATCGACGACTAATAAAAGATGACAGAGATATTTGTAAGCTCGTATTTACTCGACCGTCGTATTTAGCGCATTTTTCTACCGTATTCGAATTTCTACGACACGAACTTGGATTATAAAGAGGAGAGGAGAGACTCTTCCAGAGCAAGGCTCGTTAATCGCTCTTTCGATTTTCGAGCTATCGTAATTCAGGCCAAGACGAGGTTGAGGCCGACCACGTCGGCGAACAACAATGATCTACCGATAATGTACGAATATTACGACTATATACTCGTAAGCGAGCATTCGCGTTGCGACGCAACGACAGTTCGCGTTGTCAACTTGAAAACGTGTGCGAGTACGAAAATAGATGTCCGCGTGCGCGTTATAAAACGAAAGGAGTAGGCGGCGTGCCGCCTCACTCTCGCACCTTTCGCACTTCACGCGCCCTCAACGTTCACAACTGTTTTAGTCTTACCTCTGTCTGGCTGTACGCGATATCCAAGCGTATTTATTACGAGTAGGTATACATACGAGTATAACACGACGATATGCAACGCGACACGACACGTGGCGAGTATGCCTTCGAGAAGAACACGAACACCTTACAAACTTACGAATCGCGTTGCCCACTCATTACCGCATCCGCTGATACGGTGGCGACGATGCCGTCTCGCAATACGAGTACACGCCGCGCCAAATTCGTATTTGTACGTCGAATATTCGTATACGAGTAGTATACGAATATGTACAAAGTGTGACGCAAGAATTCCCCTCCCCTCCACTTTTTTATTGCGAAGTTGGATCAAGACGGGGCAAACGGGAGTTTCTTTTCGGATGGAAAAATTTTGCCAGGTCTCTGATTTTGAATCTGGCATAATACGACCGTGTGATCTGGTCCCAATTATAGGCCTCGTAAATTCGTAAATTCGATGATAACGCTGACCGAGCTATCGAAAACTGGGATATTTAGATCGCTGATGATTCCGAATGTCGCTTCCAATTTTTGAGACGTTCTTCGTTCGAGCACCAAAATTAACTAAAATAAATGTCAAGGTCGAGAGAAAGCAACGATAATCATCGAAGAGTCTTATTCCACCTGGTTTAATTTTGCGAGTCAGAATTTTCATCGTAACTCCTTGTCCATACGTGCATTGCAAGAATGTGGCCATTATTGCTCCAGGAATCGTACACCAATTCCGTGAATGAATTATTTGAAAAAATCACGATTCCACATCGCGTTCAGTTGTCCATATTGTCAAAATTTTAAAATATTTGTCGTAATATTATGTCGACATTCAAAATCCTTACTTTCCAACACGACATTATGGTCGAATTTGATAAAGGATGCGATACAAAAGTCGAGTTCTCACACTTATGTCGACTTTTGGACAGAAATATACATCGAAGTCAATGCACAATTCAATCTAAAAGTCCATGTTGACACGAGTACTCGACTTCTGTATCGAATTCTGCATAAGATTATTGCGTATTGATTTACGAGTATTCGAATTTCAGAGAACCAGAAATTCCGTATTTTAATACTTTGTTCGATACGTTTCCATTGAAGATTTCAGAGTTGGCAGGCCCGTGAACAAGGGAAGTGTAAACACCCCTCCCTCCTCTCCAGAAGGGTTTTCAACAACAATTGTCAAAAATATCCTGAACTTCGTTACGTGGGAAAATTTTAAATCAAGCTTTTCCCTCTCTTCTTTATTTCACTCAGTGACTCTAGATAATTTACTGTTTTTTTTTTTTTTTAAATTTGACATTTAACTGTAGACACGGTGTTTAGCACGTGTAGCGATACTTTTTTTTAAAAAGAAACTTATACCCCCCCTTCTTTCATTAGTAGATCCTGCGCACGGGCCTGAAAGTTGGTGCACCATGAGAGAAAATTCCAAAAAGAAACTAGACATTGTATTATCGTATTTAAACTTCATCAACATTTTTCGTCATCGACTCGTTGATTAATTATGTTAAGGAGATCATCAATGTGATTGAGAAACCAAAAGTTTTTCCTTTCGAATTCTGCTGAATTTTTGTGTACGAATTGGTTGAAGACTCGTGATATTGAATTGACTTCAATTTTGAATTTGATAAAAATTAAAAAATCTCGCGTTTTGAAAAACTGACAAGAATGATTATTGAACATAATTTTACGTTGCGTAGCTTCGATCAGTTCTCTTATACAAAAATCCTAATTTGGCAAAATTAAGTTCACGAAGCCCCACAGGCGCCGAACTTTCCAACACTCAGTGGGGGCTCATCGATGAAATTACAATTAGGTATTTCAAAATTTAAATATTGCTAGATTTTACACTCATTTGCTGAATTTTTCAGTGGGTGCCTGAGCCCCGGGCACCAGTGGGTTTCCGCGCCTATGCGAAGGCCCGCCTTTATTCTGATTTGCGGATTCTGTCCGATCAAATTTATAATAAAAACTCTTCGCTTTTTAAAATAATTTTTCTAATTAATAAATATGATTTTTATCAACTGATTCTATTCTTCTTTCCACGTTAGAACGGGGTACAGCTCTTTCCGCTCTTTAAAATGATACCCATATAGTTAGCGCATATTTTAGATTTTTTAACGCATTTATATAAGATGGCAAATCAATCTTTTATAAATGAACAAGCGGAGAACCGATGCAGTCAGACAACTGTAATTAGGAGGTGTGCTTCGTACTAATAGCAGGATATAATGAAGCTTAAGACTAATAATTACAAATCATCAACCTGAATCGGAACAAAAGTTCGTATTCGCCGGAAAACGCTATAAGACGGTGTGTGGATTATACGAATGATCGACTTAGTATAACTATTGAATCAAAAGTAGTTTCGCCAGTCGACACGGAGTTTGTGAGCGTTTCAGGCTGTAACATGACATTTTCCCATTTCCACTGGTCAATTTCGCACAGAGATAGCCGTACGCTACAGATATACGCGCATATTTCGTCAGTTTTAGCGTATAAAAATCCGTTCCCTAATTATTACATAGTACCTACATGGCATAAACACACGACCACGTGAGGGAGTGTAGAAGTGGTAGCATGGTGGGGCGGTTCTCCGCTCCATGGTTGCATACTTTGAAGTTCACGGCGTCTCGGTCGATGCACTCGACGCTCTTATACTTTGTACTCTCTATGTACGTACTTGGTGATGTTATGTTGGTTCTTATTAACGATACGATGTACGACGCTTACACCTGAATATACCTATCGGCTTCACCTGGCGTACTTTATTTCATCGGAGTTATCTGCTGTGGACTGGGGTCGGGGGTCTAACCTCCCCCTCGCCCCCAAACATCAACAGGTTACGTAGACGTACAGTACACGTACGTGCGCATGTTACGCATACGAGTTTTCAATTCGTATTTACGGCAAATCAAATATGCAATTTATTCTACTCCTGCTGAACAACCTGTTGCAGCCATGGACGTAACACGGCGCAACGGCACAGATTCGTCGTGGCTTTTACCATAGCGAAATATGTATCTTTCTGATGGGGTGATCACCGGGTCGCCGGGAGCTGATTCCTCAATTTCAAAAGTGAATTAGAAATTTAGTAAGTAGGTATATTGATTTATTCTTTTCTGCGAATCCCGTAAGCACGAAGAATATCGATGGACTCTGCTAACTTTCAAAGTCGCGAGAATTAAACGAACAGTTCCAGAAATGGAGCAGGCAAGTCCCTAATCTAGCTAAAGAAGGCCATTGACGGTCCGAATTCGACCACCTAAGTACAATTGATCTCTTTTCATTGTAATACGAGGCCACTCGTGACTCGATTCGTGCGTACGCTGGGTGTTCAGTCTAAATTTATTTTCTATTCGTTACATCGATATTCTGTCATCGTCACTTTGAGAACTCCAAGAGACCATAATTTGAGAGTTTTCATTTAAAAAACATCGAAATCGGACTTGTCCGAAGAACACGTCACATTCCTGTTCAGTGACATGAGAGAAAAAGATTTGTTAGATTACGTTTAAGACACACGAGGCGATTCGAGAGTGTTATTTTAGAGAACTTCTTTTGTTAAAAAGTAGTTCATGTTACTATACATCGAAGTAGTTACAAAAACTTATCGCAGTAGTAATACAATATGTCACACTGCAACCTACCACATTCGAGAATCAAAGAAAGAAAAGGGGGGGGGGAAAGGAGGACGATGGTACAAACTAAGACTGTAAATCTAAATTTTTGTTTTTGGTGTTCTATCGTTTTCTATGCGAGGATTTGACGGAAAAAAGTGGGAAAAAAAGAGTTGTATGAATTTGAAATACTGGTCGAGATATTTCGCACACATTGTCAATATCCCGTTAATATCAGTATTATTTACTAGAAGACTGTTAACTGTTAACCCGGTTATTGTCTCTGTTCATAATGTAATAAAAATCAAAAATTTAAGGAAGTTATAGATGTAGTTTAAGTAGTTCGGTAGATGATCTGATACACATACTACTAATAATAGTACGAGCGGCGGAGCGCGACTTATTACTCAAGAGGATGAGAGGGGGGGGGGGCATCTAGAATAGGCCAGCATATCCAAATTCCGAAGTTTACACGTTCGTTAAGCAAACATAAAATCTTCCAAGGAGCAAACTATCTGTCAGTTGGGGATGTTCTTATTTGCCCCGCTTATTTCGGTTCGACGAGTCCGATAAAATCCACGTGATATTCATTCGATTATCGCATTATCAATAATCGTTCAAATTTCACCGACTCGAGTTTCTAGGGCGGAAAGAATGGTTTCGGCGGTGACAAACACCGGATATCTTCATTAGAAATGAGAGGGGAGTTGAGACGTTCGAGTTTTCGGGACAAATATACAAAAGAACCCTGCGAAAGCGTTGACTAAAAAATATTTTGATTACTGAAACGGCACATTTAAGAAAGTCAGACCGGCGTATACTTCCGAGCGGTAATGAACAAATGATTTTGATTTTTGACGCATTATTCGCGACGAAAAAATTCTCGAGAGTCTAAACGGGTTGGGCCCGAGATCTCTTCCCAGTCGCTTTTCCGCAGATCCGTCCTTAAATTTCAAGACAACTTCGTCTCTCTTCTAGGATGCGAAATAATTTGTCCGAGTTTCACGTACGCATTACAGTGGTCCAGTGTAGCCAACTGAAGGGGAAAGGTGAGACCCTTTTAAGAATAGAAAAACTATTCTCTAATTTAACCGACGAACATTTTTAAATGTTCAAAAAAATTCTAGCCAAAAATCGTTGTGCACCGATTTTGCCAGAATGGCGGGTTTTCAATGACAGAGAGCATCGAACTATACAGCAGATATTTCTTAGTGCTCAGCATCTCAGCTCAACTAAAAACTAGTATCTTCTCACCCCGCGAAGACCCGATCTTCAGAGCGCTGTTACAGGTAGTGCACGAGCCGAGAAGAAATTTGAGCAGATGTATTCGGTTAACCATTTATTATTTCACGCGATGCGACAGAGTCGAAAAACAAATAATTACAACCCGTAAGGTACGAGTACCACTTGGCACGATACAGTGAATGTCGATATCATTACACCATCATCGTTACAACTGAGCGGCTATAATAATACAATAATACGGCAGAATTCAGTACCTATATTATGTAGAAAATACGAGTACTTATATTCGTGCCGCGGTGCAGTTTCATCTTTCACGTCACGGAGTTGAAACGCGCATTTCGGACCGACCGAATGTTTCGTTCTGAACTGCCACTCGACTTATAGACACGCTTTCACGCTAACACGCATCCGCAATGTAAACTTATCACAGCTATTAAACGAATCTCGAAGCGATTCGATAATCTTAGTAGGTATATAATTTAAAACAATCCCATCTGACCAACATCCCCTCGCATTCTCACAATAGTAACTCGTCATTCGTACGCGCGGAACAGTAAAAAAACAAAACCGGAGGATCGTTCTTCTTATTTCCTTTTTTGCGCTGTATCTTGCTCAAAAAAAAAAAAAGTTACAAAAAGAAAAGGTTATTGTGTCGGTCCACTCCATTTCTGTTAATACACGCGAATAACTTACTACCCGCACAGGCATTCAAGCAGGAAGAAGGAGCATCCATGTATCATCGTACTGTTGACAGTAAACGAATGTACGATCGATGTAATGACCACCGCATGAAAATATATAGCACGTACGGCGTCCACGTATCACAGGTCGAAAAACACAACGTAAGACTCAAAAAAAAAAAATGCTCCAGATTAAAATAATAGATAATATTTACGAAGGGGCAAACATAAAACGTGTTAGTTTCAACAAAGTACAGTATATATGGCATGAGGTATCGTACCATATCGTTAAGTAACGTATCGTAGAAAACATGTATTCGAATACGTGCGAGTAGTACGTCGTGCACGTGGTTAATCAGGTCGTCTACTACCGCGGTATTCGATTCGTGTATCGGGGAAGATGGAAAATACATAGACGATGCGCCAAGTACGCGTAGTAGGGTTGTGCTAAACGTGCGTCACAGTTGCTGCACCAGTAACTAATTCTATAGACGCGCGAGCAAATCAGTCGATCTTCCGATTCAATTTTATTCAAATATGACGACGAGCACGGTAACTAATAAAATAAAAATACCAAAATCCCGATATGAAAGGTTTTCCGAAGTTCTCGACCAAAATTCCGAACGGGAATTGCACGCGAGTCGACTGTAAAGCACACGACGGACGCGTACTCGGCAATCGGAAAGGAACGCGTATCCAAAACTTTTAAGAATGTATAAAACCTATCACACGTTTAGAAAGCGGAGGGGAAGAAAAAATAACAAAAAACTCGGTAAAGTATAAAATACATACATAGATATAGAAACAAAACAGAAACAGAAACAGTACAGCATACGTTAATTGTCGTCTAAGTTATAAAACATTATCGACGGAAACGCGATCAAGATATGGTCTTCGTGGTCTTCTTTTTCTGGGATTCAATCCACGTCAAAAATAACGTTTTCATATCATCCAACGCTTTTTCGATATTATTGGCAAATCGGCTAGAATTCTGCGCAATTCGAAAGAGTAAAATAAGTAGATCGAAAACCGCTCGAGAGCGAAAACGAACGAATGAAAACGACGAACACTTACCGTTACAGGACTGCTTATTTTACTAGATATGTGGAAGAAAATGAGATCTTCGCCGGCTACGATATACGATACGCCGTACCCGTCGTCGGCAACAGGACCAAATCCACCGCCAGCGGATATGCAATCTGGATTTTCTTTAACGTTGAAACGGCTTGTTTGACCGTGAGGCGTTTGCGAAGTGGATAATCTCCACGGTTCACTCAGCACCGCCTGCGAACACAAATAAGCGATGCGTCGAATACAGTGACCGAATAAACGTTGATCTTTCGTCAATACTGATCAGCTCACGAAGGTCGCCTGCATGTTAGACTTCGACATTCAAGTAGCATTCGTTTCGCTGTGTTGTATGCTTCTATCTACAAGTCGCACCACAGGAATAGCGGAAGATTTCAATCTTTGCTGGTCGGGGAAGGTACACATTAGCCTAAACTAACGAAAAATAATGAACGGAAGGAGTGAGGAGGGGAGGAAGAAAGATAATACAAAATTCTTCAAAATCAACGAGCGAAGAAAGTCGTCGATGCGTATATAATAGTGGATACATATTTTCTAGTCAACAGGCAAAGGAAATAAAAACTCGATCCGTCCT
This sequence comes from Acanthococcus lagerstroemiae, assembly GCA_031841125.1. NCBI lineage: Eukaryota > Metazoa > Arthropoda > Insecta > Hemiptera > Eriococcidae > Acanthococcus > Acanthococcus lagerstroemiae. The sequence continues at coordinate 34,506,974 of CM063114.1, read as the reverse complement.
AGGAAATGGCAAGATGTCTTCCCGGAGACAGCCTTTTGCTTCTCCGTTCTGCTCGGTCTGACCATTCCAGCAGGTACGTACCTGCAAAATAATAATCGCGCTACGATGGCAATTGAATTAACGCGAGTGTGCGAACGAAAACTACTTACCTTCAGAAATGGCGATTCTACCTCGAGATACTTGGAAACGACGTATAAACAAAACAGATGCCTATCTATTCCGTTACCGATCATGGCATCTTGGTAGGCACGTTGGTGCACGTCGCAAGCTTTTTTTAACAAACTGATCCGTTCTTCCGTCTATAAGGTAACAACACAAGATTTATTTAAAAAAAAAAATCGACGATAACGACATCACCTTGACCGCAGATGTCTTAAAATTAACTTACGGGCCCACGCCGTACACAGTACATTTAAATGTCGGACACGTAGATTTACAATTTCCAAATACAATTTAAAACGAAAGCGAATTAGTCGTAAAACGCATCGAGAGATCCAAAAATTGTTAGCGATCGCATATTCGAAATCAAGAAGCGTTTACGGAGCGGGCGAATGTATAACTTTTCACACCGCTATTTCTTTATCGATTATTCAAAGGCGCTTATTGAATAGAAAGACCGCATGGAGAAGATAAAGGAAGAGGAAGAAAAGAAGACAGGGGACGGAGGGATTCAACTCCGAGGAACACTTTTTCCAGACTTCCGTCTATGCCTAGAATACCTACGCTAGATTGCGAATTTTCCATGGCTTTGACCCATGCCGCCGATTCCACGGTACACGGTCGCACAGTTTCTGTTCTTCCTTCTCTGTATAATCTTGTCATCGAGGCTTCGTATGTTAAACTAAACTTGCCCGAATCCTAAAAAACGAAAACGATGTACGTTGTTAAAAGAAGACTATCGGAAGCGAAGATATACATAAGGCTGCCACTAAACGTGAAATGATTATTGTCTGCATTCGAATACATCCCAGAAAAAGGTCCCGAATGTACATCCATTGACAGGTTTCTGATTCTTCGCAGTGTATGCTCGAAGAAACGTCAAATGTCGCTCGGATTATTCGATCGAATTTTTCGCCTTGCACTAACACCGTGTTTAAGAATCAACTAGCCGCATTTGAAACTCACTCGATAGTAGGCCAGTTGCAAAGCCATTTGAATGAAGGCGTCCGGGCTGACTCGACAAGTCTTCATGAATCCTTTTCCGTAAGTCCTGTGAGTCAAAATGCGTAGATCGAGATCGTTCAACAGCGCAGATGCGACCTTCAAAAATAATATTTTCTATCAATTATCCATTTGCGTAATTAAATAACGATGTACTCGTAACAGTTCGGAAGAAATTTATAACATTTTGTATTTCTCACACACTGCGAACTAACTGACGCTTCCTTTAAACTTAACTAGAGCACCAAGAGACGAACTAGCGAGTTCAATTTTGTAATTCTGTTCAGGGGGAGAAAAAACAAACAAACAACTAAACCGCGAAATATGCCGAGTATTGTTTGGGGCAGGCAAGCAATCAACTACATTGAAGAAGAAAAAAAAATGGCGTCTCACTGGCAGTACGGATTTGCTCATCACAATTACTTTCTATACCTACATACGAATATGGTTGGAATTACAACGGAAAATTCGAGAATATTTGGTAAATGAGGCGCCGGCGATGAAGTCGTCGCCTTCCACAATACGCTAGAATAACAAGTCGGAATGAAAACGCGTACGCGTATCGTTTAAGTCACCTGATAAGATTTTTCGATGGCTTCGATCGCCGGTTCGGGTAAATCCCATTGTAAACGAATCGGCTTCGGCGGTTTAAATTCCGGAATACCTCTCGTGTGACCATCGGCGTCGTATCTACACGTAAGAATTTCAAGTATCAAATACGCGCCTGAGAATGCCGATCGTGTTCGTATTAATTCAAAATTAAGGCCGTGCGATGTAGCTGGTGACGATAGCGAAAGAACAATCGTCGATATATGCGAATGTAACGAGTAAAATTGCTTAGCATCGACTCGCGTTGTTCTGTAACCTCGAATCGTCGAATCAAAATGAACGATTTCGTTTTACAGAATACATCAAATGCGAGTGTGACTGAGATAAACAGGATGCCCTACAACAGATGATTCTTCATTAGAAAGTATGGTAGGCTGAGTATCTATGAAGAAAGTGATACATCAAACACGAGTCAAATTCCTAAAATAATTTTATAGCCGAAAATTGGCCGAGTTAGAATATTTTAAATTTTCAAATCTTTTTATTACGGTTATTTCAAGTACAAAAATTATATATATGTTCAAACGGTTTACATTGAGGGTGGGACTGACACAGAAGTCAGAAATGATATCCGGATATCCACTCTTATCATACGGTATACGTTTCAGTATAAGGGAAGCCTCCTGTTTACAAATAGGTACGTTCTTGCTTGTACGAAGCATATACAGCACTTCCGATATACCCGAATACGAGAATACACCACAGAAAGGTTATTTTAAATAAAATTTTCTTCATTTTTGAAACCAAAAACGTAATTTATAACACGCTATAGAAGGCCGGGATACTTCCTTATGTCCCCCTTCCTTCACGCTACGTTCCTTCGATGTCAATTATTTGTACGCACACTTCTTTATCCCGGATCCTGTATCTCAGCACTTGCTAATTTTACGAACAGGTAGATGTACGGAAGTTAATAATTAGGCACAAGGACAATTTCAATTCGACGAGCATTTTTCATCACACTCGCAAAATATCGACGTGCTGTAATCCGAACACGAAGTGCAACTATATGAGCGCAAAGTGGTTAAGTAATGAATAATAGCAAATGTTCGATTAGATACGCAATCACGTATCTACCACCAACTCCAACTCAACATAAGACACAGCAGTATACAATGCCCAGAATATGCTACAATACATTAGCGAGGTACGGAATTCGTACGTGGTACACATGTACCTAGGTAGTATACGTATATACAGTACAGCAACGTACGGTACGTTAACGTAAATCGCGAGTAAAATAGCGGTAGATTAAATAAACTGACCCTTTGTCCAACTCCATCCCAATGATATACTCCCACAAATGTCCAACAACCGGAGCATCAGCCCTGCATTCCACGCACCATAGAAAAACATTAACAAAACACAAAAATCCGATTATTATAGCAGCAAAACCAACACCGTTAAGAATAGATTTTACTCGGTACTAAACAGAGTGATGGTCTCGGGTTTCCACGAATCGGCTGGGCATCGGAATTGAATTCCTTCAGACCCGTAGAAACGCGAGCACTCGAGTGTTGCACATGCAACCGTGCATAAAAACAAAAAACTTACGCCGAAATGAAAATTTCACCCCCCCCCCGGCCAACTCGGTACCATCGACAGTAAAGAGCAAAAATAGACTGATTCAAACTGAACGTCACAAAAGTCCCGCCATCTAACTACGAGACGATCTCTGGTTCGATTCAATCGATCTTCACAATCAGTGGTAACAAGCTAGCGAAAAAAATAATAATTTTTCATTTCATTCTAAACTCCCTTTTTCTATGCACGGTGACATGTTTCGTGAAGTACATTTATACGCGAGAACAGAGAGAGCAAATGTAAAATGGTCAAATTCGTATTGGTCACAAGTTACAGGTTTGAGTTATCCGTAACTTCGTAAAATTAAGTGCGGCATCCGTAGATGATGTTGGTAGATACGGTAGCACGAATATAATATGTAAAGTATAAAATAACGGATACTACATTCTAACTATCGAAGGACAAACTACACTAAGCGACAAAACTTTTTTAATTTTTCGAGGTTTAGGATCAAAATAGTTCATTTCATCAACGCCAAGTATTTCCACCCTAAATCGAATCCACGCTTCTAAAATAGGTGCATACGCGTAAAAAACACGTTTGTAGTTGTACACACGTGTCTGGTGAGTACCACTTCTCCCGACATTAGTGATAGTAGAACGTTCGAGTATTTCTAATGGCGACATATCTTTAAAAAATTCGAGTACCTATCGAGCAAAAGCTATCTTCAAATATAGGTTGTAGTTTCTACAAAACAAGCCCGGAAAATGCGTCACATTTTATTCGTTTAGCAGTCTGAAAGCATTTTTTCCCCTCAGCTCTCGTAGTGTTACATGAATGAAATAATATGAAACTGAATAATTTTCACACCTCAGGGTGGAAAAAATGAAAAAATATGCAGCAAGTTGGGGGGGGGGGGGTGGAGTGAATAATAATACATCGTACACATCGATATTTCGGAGGAAGTGATTTTTTCCTACTCATGTCGTGTACTACCGCCTAGAATCTTTCTAGTCTCTAAACTTAAGACTGTAGAAAATTTGCTTGAAATGCTTCATTGGGTGAAGACAGAGGAATGTTCGATTACTCGATTACTCGCGAGCATTCGTTCTTTGATTATTTGCTCGATAAATCTCGAAATATATCAATATTTATTATCACCACTGTAACTTACACCGGGAATAAAAATTAATGGTTTATAAATTTTTGGTCATAACCAAAGACGGCCAACATGTTAGCGAATCGAATAAAAAGAAAAAAATAATAATAAAGAGAAATTCAAATGATTTGTGTCAAATGCTGACACTCTTTTGCTTCACACTCGGAAAAAACGGAGGCGCATCGTCATTCATACGGTAGGTTATTCACAGGCAAGTTTGTTTGCTCTTTGGGAAAGATGAGAAAAAACTTTAAATAGTAAAAATAAAAATGTGTGTGTGTGTGTGTGTGTGAGAGAGAGAGAAAAGCGAGAAGAAACAAGAACATACATGAATATACAAGTATAGGTATAACCTACTACAGTTAGAGCACCTGGAAACACCCGAGTACTAACAACCGCGTCATTTTTAGTCGTTTCGTGCCCGACGATTCCCAATTCACCACGCGAAACGTTCCGCGTATCGAGTATCGAATTGTGAATCGTCGGGCACCAAGTAACTGAAAATGGCGGATGTCAGTATTCGGGTGTTTTTAAGTGCTCTAATACAGTCGGTAAAAGTTGCGTCAACAATCTAACGTGTTATTCAAATCTAATTTCGTTCCAGTATCACCTTATTAATGCTCTACTCGGTAAATTAATGCAAACAGGACGTAACCTTAACCTTTCCCAAATCAATTTATAATATTACGTTGGTGCTAGGTCTTACGAAGTGCATACACGAAACACGTTAACGTATACATTTATGTGCATTTCCGAGCAAAACAAACACCAAGATACCCGTGTAAATGGATTAATATAAATTAATGTATACCTAAACGTAATAACCCAACCGCTAACCATCTATACAAGAATTAAGTGGTACGCGAAAACCAATAATTTGGTACAAGATAACGGAAACGGTGAAATGAGTAACAATAAATAACCGCGACAGAAACATAGAAAATCCCGTAAGCGGTGAATAGACAGAACACAGAGGGACGATATGAGGTGAACGTATTATACTGTAATATATCTTTACTTAGTAGGAGGACCGTCTTCCAAGATAATGTACTCCCACAGGTGAGACACGACAGCGGCATCAGCCCTATAAACACCATCGAACTCGTACAATCGAATTTTCGTTTTATTTAGGCTATTTTATTCGTTTATCTATTTGTACGTACGAAGAGCAACTAAATCACAAAGTCGCGTTGGTTTTTCTTTCTCTTCAAGGTAGAACTACCGTTTTTCCACCTAATTTTCTTTCTCTCTCTTTTTCTTGACATATACTTTTCATATTCCTTTCGTTCAATCTGACGCAGGCCGATTTACTCGGATCTTACCGTTTAGAAACAGATTAAACAACGATACGACACCATACACGGTTCTCGTAAAATAACGCATTTACAAGTACAACGAATAAGTACATAAAAAAAGGACGGTCTAAAGTTACAGGTACGAGTGATAGTACAAGTACATGCGCCAGTTTTTACTTACCAGGAGTGCTCCGCATTGAATCCAACCTGTAAAAAAAAATAAGAGAAAATACATACATCAAAACAACGTGCGTTATTTTTGCGGATAACGTCATCCCGAGAATATCGGTTCGCTTCTGGGCGTGGATATTGTTAAGCAGTGCCTTTTCTAAACTTTCAGCGGACTCATAAGCGCTATTCTATGGTCAAAAGTGCAACAAGCTGACCGAATTACGAGAATCAGATAATTACCCTGCCATTGGAACCGATGCACAAGGTGAATGATTTATCAAACCAGCGATTGTAACCGTTTCCATGTAACAAAATACGTCCGTACTGGTCCAATTTACTCGAGTCCGTCTGCAAGAAAAACGTAGCACGTAATCTCCTTAAAAAAAAAATAAAATCATATAAACCGAAACGATATATGTAGTAGCATCGCACTTTGGGCTCACCTCGCTGTACTCGTAAGGGACGTCATCTAGGGCGACAACGAAAGCGGCTTTTTCAATCGCGTCCAGACTGATTCGGTTGGTGTTTTTGAAGAAATAAGTTCGTCTAGCTTCGGCCCATTCCGTCCTGTTCCCAGCGGTCAAGGCGGCCAGTTTCTCTTCTCCCTTAGCCGGCGATGACTTGTCATCGAGTATCATCTGAATCTGTCTGCGAAGTTCGAACCAAACGGATTATGACAGGAAACGAAGTAGGTATGTACTGTAGGTCCGATGGACGCGTTATTATACGAATAGGGGAATGGAACTTCGGCTTTATTTACATATTTCGCCCCAAGTTTGATAAGATTCATAACAAAAATGAATAATTTTGCACGTTTTTCATAAAATTAACAGTTTTTGGTAATCGGTGGTGAAAAGTTGACTATATTTTATTATTAAATTCAAGTAGAAATAACGAAAATCCGAAATACATAATTCAAAATGTTGAGCTACTTACTAGTATAATCAATTTTCAGATTGTAATAATTCGCGAGGGAATGTTCGAAATTACACGGAAGTTGCTCAATAAAAACGGAAATACTGTTTCCTACAAATTATCTTATCATTTTTCACGTAATCTCACTTATTTTCGAGAAATTTCGACATAAATGGGAAAATTTGTTAACTTCCCATTCGACTACATGTATTTCATTTTGGTTCTTTCCCCCAATACTGATAACGAGCGTTTCAGTGACGTCTTTTGTGTCACTGTCTTATACTGGCTGTTACGTACGTACTAGCAAACATTATCGTAATCTCAGAGAGTAATTACCCGTAAGGAATAATAACATGCTCGACATCAATCATAACTTAGAGTGCAAACTACAGCTTTAAAGTTTTAAGAATGGCAAGATTACATTCGACGGAGTCAAAACTACAGGTTTCGCTAAATTACAAACCTCTAACACACCCGATCTCGACGGTACGCCAATGCGTATACACTACACGCGCATTTTTCTATATCAATTTTTGCGCGATAAAGGTTTTGAAATGTTATATGTGATACGAGGCTCATTGTAGTAATTCGGACAGGTAGCTACATTTCGAGAGAAGGCAAGAAAAAGATAGCAGCACTACTATAGCCGCTTTTCATTCGGGGTCCTTCGATTATTCGTATAGTAATAAATATGGCTTGCGATTTTTTTTTGGTCTAACTTACAGTTCTATTTCACAGGGGTTCAAAATTCTATTACGGTGGTAGATGACGACTTTATAAAATCGTCCTTGGTGGTAAACGGCGATGTGTTTCGAGTCGTTATAATGTACGATTTTATCCGATTCGATTCCCGGAACTCGGGTTGTGTTGAACATACGTTCGTACTGCCACGAGCACAGCGGTACCAATCCTTGCAGCATAATCTAAAACAGCAATGTAGTGGCTTAAAATAAACAACGTGGCGTCTAATGCACGATGAGAGTCACAATTACAATTCGCTCGAATCTTCGTCTCTCATACACGAGTAATCGTGTAAACGACGCGTACAGTGACACAACTCTAAACACAATGTACTTACGCACAATCTTCAAAAATATTTTATCACCTTCTTACGCTCTTAATTTTTTGACTATTGTAAATTTCGACCAGGTTCAACAGTTTTCTCACTATTCCTCTTCTTCTTCTTCTTCATCGTCATCATCATTTGTACAGACACGAAGTCACGACCAGTGGCATTCGTAAGACGAAAGGACCTTATTCTAGATTCCCCCCTTTTTTGCTGAAAATTTGGCGTCCGTAACATGTACAACAAGCATAATGATTTTTCTCTTCCTTGTTAGCCAACCAAAATGAATCAAAAGATCTTCACGTAATCGAGTTTTACTTCGTTCAACAATGTACATATACGATACACACAGGAAATATACGCGATGAGCAACAAATGGCAGTAACAGCTGACAGCTGACAGCTGGCAGACCAACTCTCGAACTCGTCTTCTTACGAGGTACAAGTTGAATTACTTTATGACGCTAATAATGGTGGCAAGTTCAATGCTACACTCGAACGTAATCGTACCTACTGTTATGTAACGAACAAATCACTCTAATTAGACGAATACTACCGAGCAACTAATACGACTATACGACTGATATAACCGCATGACGATCGGTAACACTCGACCCAGTACCCACTAGCCTAACACACACATACACAGATAGCCAGAAAAGATTTACAACGTAACACTGCACTGCACCGTACACGCTACACTTAATCCATACGTACCGGTTCGAGTTCTTGTCTTTCGATGAGCCTGCGGTATTGTAAGGCGATGTGAATAACCATCGCCGCCCTAGCCGCTTGAATATGAGTAGTTTTCAAGGATATCGCGTCTATACCGTAAAAATTTGAATTCACTATCAACGGCGATCTTCCTCTCAAGTACACGTATTCTTCCCACCAATCTGAAACGTAGTTAGTGGCGAACCTAAAACAATAGTTACGGTTAATTACCAGCAAGCACGCCGTATAATCGAATTTCAAAGTAGTTCGTTTCGAATTACAAACGAAACACGCGTCTCTACTAAGGTAAATAAAACTTAGTCCCTTATTTTTCTCAGACATTTACGGGTTACCTATTCTTTTTTATGTTTACAAAACAAGCGCTAGTAGGCTATGCGCGAGTTTTCATTTGAATTCGAATAATACGACCGAATACGCATTCGTTTAAATCAAATACATAATACCTACGTGACCATAAATTAGCTTGGTATCACTGAGTGTGGAATAGCAGGAAGACACCCGTGTAGAAAAAGTACTACTTAGCTCGTCGAAAATGATACTCAATTGAGCAGTAAGCTACTAGAAGCTGAGAAGTGAACGACTGAAACCACGCAATTTACTACTGACATATTCCAGTAGTTGAGTGGAACACTATTGGAAACGGAGTAGTAAACTACTGAGATTTAGTACCTACTCTATCAGCCAATATACTACTGAAATTCGATAGTCTACACGATCGAATAATATTTTCGATAAGCAGTGGATGCCCCCTTCCCTCTCCGAAGGCGGGCACTAAGAAGTATTGTATCGAAAAAGAGCTGAAAAGGATAAGGTAAAATTGACATTGTTAAGCAAAAAGGACTCTCGAGCGACAAAATCTATTTTTTGAGAAAACGTAACATTAAAATCCAATGATTAATGCCGGTTTACGGACAGAGCGTTTACTGATAAGCTTTTTTCAAAGTGGGTACACATTTTCGAATGGGGGGCCCAATTTTGAAAAATTCCACTTTTTACGCTCTTTCCAACGATACTAATGACTCATTTTGTCAACAAATGTCGCTCGAGTCCTTTTTGCTTTACAGCGTCCAAATGGAAGCGAAGGGACGGTATTACCAAGATTTCAGCAACAGATATCGCTGCAATTTCACACTGATTCCATCCTCAAATTCTTGAGCCATATGTTTCATTTTTTCGTATTGTTCGTCGTCGAGCAAGGGTCGTACACTTCGTAAGTACTGCGATGAAAAAAGCAAAACAAAGTGATTAAACACACGAAGCGGGTAATTCTTCTTAAGTCCTTACGCCGATTGATTTCGTTACCGGATAAAATGTCGGAATAGGGATCAAAACACACAAAGGAGGAAAACAAATAAAAAAATAATCCGAATGTGACATGGTGGAGTTGCATTGGAGTGTTCGAGGCTGAAAATACAAAGCTGTTTACAGAAAAAATACGATTTTCAAGGTTTCCAACGTAAAATGCGGAGTGTCAGTATCAAATAACTGTAATGAAAGAAATTCCTCCGAATGTCATTCAAAGAAGTGCGTTGAGAAGCGTATTTTTGAAATACATGGTACTATTTCATACGTAACTAAGTTCGCGAACTCGTTATTCAGTTTTTTTATGAACTCGAATTGAACAGAAAGATGGAAAATAAAAATTGAACTTAAAATAAAATGAACTTTTTTTATACGAATCTGAACATTTTTTTTTTTAACGTTCATTTCAAATTTAATTGAAAATAATGGTGGTACGTAGCTAGATGCACTAGCCGACTTACACATCCACAAGAAAATGAACTTGAACTAACGCTCTTTTTTTAATGAACTTGAATTTTCAAACTAAACTTGCCCATGTCAACTCGTAACAAAAATTCTTCTATTTCCCCCCTTTTCGTAAACATAGGTATCCAAAAATGTTTGACTTGGCATAACTGTAGACACTTAATTTTTAAGATATTCGAGTTGCTCGTAAATTTATTTCTGTCGCTCAATTCGCTTTCTTTACTCAATTGACAACATTGCTGCGAGAAGAACGGAGATAGATATTTTACAAACGCACAATAGATATAAGATAGGTACGTATTTTTGTCGCAACGGACGCGATTATCACAACGATCTTTTAAAGATCGTATTTTCTCTGTAACATTATTCTTTCAACATTATTTCTTTTGGGTTTCCGCAAGATAATGGCCACTCAGTTAACAAGTTGTTCTATCTGAAGGGGCAACTATTCCGTCCTGCTGAATTCCGATTTCAGAGATAAAAGTAACACAGGACAGTAAATAGTAGGATACTTCATCGACATCGGACTTCCAAGTACGAGAGCATATCAGGTCTATTCCAGCTGTAAAATCAAAGTTGATCGTCAAATAATACCAACCCTTTGCATAGTATCGTGAACAGACGGAAGTGGTAGTCTGGGCAATGATCCTTGGTAACTGTATAGTAACGGTTTTGTAGTGCCCGATAGAATTTTCACAGCCAGTCCCCATAAGCGAGTTCGAAGCGACACACCATTTTTTGTTCTCTGTTCGAACATCCAACCTTCAAATCGTTATAGTCAACGATGAGTAAGTATCGATCGAATCACAAAATTATAAATCTAACAAGTAAATGTTTGGTGAGAGCGTAAGGCGATGCACGCATGCCAAATTGACTCCCCAGACACCGCACCCCCGGCTCCGGAAACTACCAAACTACGCGCGTGAATAATATAGGTATAAATAATTACGCAGGTAAGGTAGGTACACACCTTTGTACATTAATAATAATTTCAAAGTGTATCGAATGGTGTGTATCACAATGAGCCACGCCAATAATCCCAAAAGAAAACAATCGACAAACTGCCAAAATATCGTGTTTCTGAAAAAAAAAAAATGGAAATTCTAATTGAAACCGAGTTTGCGAAAATCCAGGCAATTAATAATAATATTAACGATATTAATAATAATAATAATAATAATAATAATAAAAGTAACAACAACAACAATAATAATAGGTAATAGTAATAATACTATCGGCAAAAACCGGGATTTCATTTGAAAATATTCTCGATTGATCGCGATTAATAAATCATGGGCAGGTAGATTAGATTTAGGGTGCTTCAAGTAAAGGCTCCCTTCAAAATGATTTGTTCCTATCGGCTAAATTCGTTCTAGCCGATTAAAAATAAAAATAAAATCTACCTACAAAATAAAATTACTCTAAGGGAAATATTTAGGAGTGTTACGCTACGAGGGTAAGCTTTACCATGTTTAACATAGGATTTTCTTAACACAAATACGCACTCGAAAAAACTAGTTCGAGCCAAAAAATTCGTACACACTAACGTTCGAGTGAACTAACTACATTATGAAAACGTTTCCAGAGATCATCAACGCAATTTGTTTCCTTTCTGAAAAAAATAAATTAACTTTTTACGGAATGCGTTGACCTCCAAACATTCTTTTATAAAATCAAACTCTTATTTTTAGGGTTTTTGAAGTAAAAATGCGTATTTTCTCACGAGAAAACCTGTTTCATGTTAAACGTTATACCTATCGCGTGACTACACACACATTTTTTTTTTTTTTTTGCCAAACAAAATTTTGGCTAATGAGTTATTACATGAACTGGAACAAATTTACCCAGCGGACGCTTGAGATTCTGAAAAGCGCACATCTTTTGAAACCCCTCTAAGAGCAGCGGGAAATGAATAGGTGAATACCTTGAAAACCCCGATTCGTACAGAAACGTCTGTAATAGCTCGTAAAATTGCTCCATCACTAATCGATTAGTCAAGCAGAAAACGATTATCATCGATCACTAACCAGTAAACCCTGATGAACATCGGGTATTCCTTTTAGAATTCGGGATTTATTGATTACCAATTTTATACTGAACCGATGTACAATTGAGAAACTGCACCATATGCTAGTTAGTACACCGTATTTAACACCAGCCCAAGCCGGCAATGTGGCGGTGATTTCGTGTATCAGCGTCCGCTGCTACTGTTTAGACCGATCAAATAATATTTCACAGAATGAACGTAAACATTTCCAATTATCACTCAAATTTTCATTGCATTCACTCCGTATTTTTGTTGGAATGTAAAACTGCCCTCAGTGGGATTAAGTTGGAAGACCTTCATTTATGTTTATTTTTTTCGCTTTAGTTTTTTCATTAATTCGTTTTCATATGAATTCACCGTCGGGAACATAGCCTCTAAGCACTAAGCGTTTCGGAATAAAATTTTTTTGTCTTTCTAAATACATAGTTGTTATGAAATTGGATCCTCGAAGAGCCCAAATTTGAAACCAATATTTCGAGTTGAAACAATTTTAAGACTCCTTTCCCTTCAAGAAAGTCATTTCTTTTTTTGGAAGTTGGAAAAGAGGAAAAATACAGATCATTGATAAAAAAACGTGTTTATTACACCCGCACGACTGGATGTTAAGAAAAAATTACAAAAATAAAAAACCCTAGTACGAGTGTTATATCTATTTGTCCGATTATACTTCTTGAAAAGGCACATATCACGGTACGCGTATTGATTATTTATAAGTTTCAGATGTACAGAAGTACTAATTTATTCGTCGCTGTAGTTAAATCAAAAAAACATAAATAAAAATAAATTAAAAAACGCTATAAAAAAACATGCCCCCAGGGAGAATTGAACTCCCGACCCCTGGTTTACAAGACCAGTGCTCTAACCACTGAGCTATGAAGGCAACAACTTCAACGCTTCGTGAAATACGTTCTTACACCGTGGTTGGCGGCTATTACACCGCGCAACTCGTCACATAATATTAACGCTCGCGCTATCACACGTTATCACTCATCACACAATGGAATGATTAGGTACCATCTGCTGTACACAATTCGATATGAAAACACTTTTCATTTCGTCGACGTAATTTAAAATTTTTCCCCCCTCCCAGCGCTCAAGGGTGTGTTTGCGTACAGAAAAACAACCAACATCAAAATCGATTCCTCGGTGAATATGATACCTAATTAGCTGATTTTTAAATAGCTATCGCCTATGTTGATGGAGGTCTTCTCTACTTGGCTAACTACCTATGTACGTCAAAAGATCCCATCTTCAGCAACAAAAATATCCTTCTTGTTTTTTTTTTTTTATAACTGTCATAAGGACAACACCATTAACAACACATCCAAAAAGCAAATAATACAGATTTCGCTGCCATATTCGTTGAGAAATGAGTCAGAAAACTTGGCGGTAGTTTTTCTTAGTTTGCACACAAACACACTCGCACCCGACGATAATACAGCCCATAGTTGGGCTGTTAGCTGTGTCACTGGCACGATTTGCATTTTCTTGTGTGTAGCAAGAAAAAATTTACTAAGACTAGTCATAAAAAAATGGAACCTATCTTACACACCAAGAGTCAAAGGCGAGTGTTTACATGCTAGGGAAAGGTTGCGAACAAGCAGAGGCGGACTTACATAGGTATTTTGGGCTCAAGGCTAATGGAAAATTTGCGCCGCTGACCAGATACATTTTGTTTTTGGGGGGGAGGAGAGGGTAAAAAATGTGTCGCTCGCAATTTATCTTTTTTTTTCCCCCAAAAAAATTTTGCATTGAGGCTTCAGCCGAGTCAGCCTTATGGGAAATCTGGCTCTGCGAACGAGTGTAGCGAGTGAGCAATCCTTGGGTCATGTAAACTCACTTTTGGCTCTTGTTTTGTAAGATATATTTTACAATACTAGGGCTCTATAGTTTCACCTGGGGTATACTAAGCCGCCATTTTGGTTCATACTGCGCCCGTGGATGCCGAATCCGACTATGCGGAGCGTAACGCGTAGTCAATTCGGCATCGACGGGCGCAGTATGAACCAAAATGGTGGCTTAGTATACCCAGGTGAAACTATAGAGCCCTAACAATACATCATCAGAAAGACGATGTGTTTACTTTAGTATTTTGCAAGTGGAAAGCAGCACTTTTCATTGATAAATATCAGATGTAAGCAAAACCTTAATGTAAAAACACGAGTCACATTTTTACATGTAGGCACGTTTACCAATCAACATGACGGAGCGACACCAAGAATGCCGACTGATGCCGAGGATGTTATTATTACGACCTCATAATTGCAATAAATTGTTGCTTTTTGATATGTATTATTCGCTGTCCGAACTGTAGGTTTCCTTTCAGTTGGGAAAATGCACACGCTGAATTTTTCGGCGTGGCTTTTTTGACAAAGCTGTTAATGTTTTCCCTTTCTGATCATGTATTGTAAAAAAATCATTTTTTATTAGGGTTAGCGTTACAAAGACTGACTGTGACAGTGCAACCGGTAAAATTCATGCGTAGTGCGACTAGACAATTTTCTCGTGCGCAGCATGTACTACGTACACAAATTATGTAACTGGCACCGGCCCTGAGCTATGCTTCGTACGATCGTCGTTTCATTTAAGTAAACGTCGGGAGCACTCCATTTAAAACTGACATTGTTTGTAAAGAATCTCAAATCAGTTAGCCAAAGCCTGCACATATCAGAAACGATTCTCGGTGAATCTCTGCAAGCTTGTACCAGGATAAAAGTTTCGAACAAGTCGGAAAAAATCATCGAGAGTTTTAAATAGTTCCGAGTGAATTATCGATGATTTCTTAACGTAAATGGAAACGTGTTACAGACTCTCGAATAAGTCTACGTGAGTCTCCACCAAGTTCGAAATTGTTTTTTAATGAGTATTAATAAGTTTGAGAGTAGAAAAAATCTTACACGAGCTTTGCGCAGTCTTAGCTGGTCTTACCGACGGAGTGCCTTCCCTTCTATGTGCCTGAGGGAAAAAACGAAATGGAAGTGCGACAAACGTTAATAATGCCTCAAAAACTGCTGCCCAGTTGGGAGTTCGGTGATGTGGTAACCAAGCTACGCGGTTCCCGAGGGTCAACGGCATTGATATCGGAATACTCGATAGATTTGCAAACGAGCTTCGTTCTCTCACTTATCCTAACATGTCTTTACCTGTATTCACCTGTCCATTCCTGATAATACTATTCCTACCGCTCTTTTTCGATTTTATTGACTTTCCTCTTTTCCGTGATTTCCATGACCTAATGAGAGAGGGGGAAATTCATCGATGACCACCCGAGAAAATGCGGCAGCGAAGACTCGGTTGGTGGACGTGGAATAAGATACACCACTTTGAAAAAGTCTTAACAAGATTTTGACCCGCTGAACCAGAAGAGTCTTCTTTTGTCTTATTTTTGGCGTTGAACATTTTCGCGAATCTAACGATACTTGCGATCGTGACTTTTCTTCGGTATCGCGCACTTACTGTGGATTTTCGTAACCCGTACATCGCAACCGTACGAAGCCTTCCGGACCTCGTGTAGATCATCGACTAACATCGCCGATCCACCGCCCTAACCGTTCCAGGAAGACCCGTATCGTCCAGACTACCAGAAGAAGATCTCCACGACTTTTGTTCCACTAATACAGAAGCGTCATCGAAGTAGTAATATCTTTTATTTCGTCTCTGGTGTGGCAATTAGATATTATCTCGTGCCGGCTTCCTTCCTGTTTGCCATCGTACCAGAGTAGGACCGGTCACTCTGAGGCACTTCGATCGTTAAAACTCAGTACACCCCTGGGTTACCTCGTCTACTGAACACTTTGGATCTCGTAGGCCCCCAGTGCCGTTCCATCCGCCCTGCAGGTCCCTTGAGCTAGTCGTGGCCTAGCAGTGGTTCCTCTCCAACCGATCGACCCTTCCTATTAATATAGAAGTCTCGCCGTCGGTTACCACAGTAAATTGAAAAAAATTTGGTAGCGTACTACACTCGTTCGAGACTCCGAGGATTTCTCACTAAAACCTACTCTCTTAAGTACGTTCTTGGGAAAGCAAAAATGACTCAAACACTAGCGGGGAATTTAAAACTATTCGATTATTACACATTAGGAATTGCCCTTTTATCGATCAGCAACAGCGTAATATGAGAATCAAAATTCATTCTTTGTAACTGGAAAATGTGAAAGAATATCGTTACACGAGTCAATTACCTACGAATAGTCTTGTTCTTGGACTTTCCCCAAGAGCGAGGGTATATATTCTTGGAAGACAACGTTTTCGGACTGTGAAATAAAAGCGATGGAAGAAGTTTGAGTTTCTCACCCCTTCCATAACAACGACCTTGGGTACAGCCGAAATCGTGCGCGAGTAGAATCTTCCCCATGATACAATTTAGCTAATACTCGTACTCAGTGGCGTAGCGTGGGGAGGGGGGGTCACGTGCCCCCAATATTTTTACATAGTCCTCATATCGGCGATTTTTAAAAAATACTGCAATTTTCGACTTTTTCTCCCTTGATAACCTTATTGTGCCCCACCTCCCTTGGGAAATCGCTAGCTACGCCACTGATCGCATTTCCACGTTCGAATAAGATCAATCTTTCAAGTCCGAAGTCTTTCAGTTTCACGGCTGAGGTTGCGACAACGCGACGATGGCGTAAGAAGTTCGGGCGATCATTTTCATGTATTTCCTCGAACCGAAAGCAGCCGACCATTAGAACAGCGTGCCAGATACACCGCCGTCGTGAACTGTACACTGTGCGCGGTTCACACGAGAAAATCTTCGGATTCGTCGCTCGTTGTATCTGGCCTAACAGCCAAATATCGTTAGCCTACAGTATCATGTCGCCTCAAACATCGATATCTCCAAACGGTAGAGTTACTACGTTCATCCAGATCGGTACGCTGAAGTCTGGTCCATTTAAGAAACATAATTTGCAACCCGCAACACACACCAATAGCATGGGCATTGTGAAGTTAGAGGGGAAGGACGAGTTCAAGAAACGTTATCAAATATGTACCGTGAAAAAATTATGTTTCTTAAATAGACCAGGGCCCCGATTACGACCGACCAATAAGCGTGATAAAGATACAGCGACAAAATATCATGTATTACGATCAACGATTCAGTTTCCCTGCTTTCTCAACCTTGTCACTCCTCTCAACATTTTATCTACAGCCATGAGGAAGTTGATAAAACATTGACAAAATCTGTTTTATCATGGTTTTATCACGTTGATAAAAATTGATAAAATTTTTTATCACGCTAAACCGTCGGTCGTAATCGGGGCCCAGACTTTACCCAAATGTGGATACACGCAAATAATACACGGATGCGGTCAAATTTACAAGAGATTTTGTCACGAAAAAAGTTATTCGAGCAACGAAAACATTAGGTACGGTAAGGTAAATAATATTAAACCAAAAAGTAGGAACATTGCAGTAGGTATTTAATACCTACCTATATACACATATACAATATGTATTATAGGTCAGCCGCGACAGCCTTCAAGTAGGGGTTAATCGTAAGTGCGTGCGATAACGCAGTCTGATTTCCATACCTTGTAGGAATGATAGGTATATATAAATTATCATGTTATAGTTAAACCCAAAAAAGATAGCGCGGTTCGAGTCCAATATTACATCCTAAGTCAACAGCAGCTATAACAGATACCTACGTAATATGTCGACATTTTCTCTAGGTCCTCAGTACCTAATAAACTTTGGTGGTAGTAGTAGTTAGTACTAGTAGTACTTGTTATTATTGTTGTTTTTAAGAAGGAGAAGGAGGTTTACTCTCTTTTCTCTAAGGCAAAGCGTAAATAATGTATGTATGTTAGATGTACGATTCTGGCGGCCTTTACTACCGTTACAACTGGCAATCGGTAGCTTTGCCGCAAGGTGTTGGAGTACCATAAACCCAGGCGGGGAAAATTGGCTATTTTGAGACGCGACTCAACAACCGCCCATTTAAACACGTATAAAAGTAGTTGTGTTTCAAATTATTTTATGAACGAACTGCTCCGTTTTTGAGCTGGAAATAACACAAAACAGTGGGACTTACACTCCAGATTTGATTTGCGATACTTTTCGACACACGTGTTGCCTTCAACGCGTAATTTAATCCGGTCAATAAACGAACCTTATACCTTAAACTGATGTTTCCGGATACCTTCGAACATCAGCACTTACCGTTCGTTCATATTGTTCGAATTAAATTACGCGTTGAAAGCAAAACATACGAGTAAAATAATATCAGAAATCGAATCTCGAATGGATTTTCAATCGTTTTTAGTGAACAGAATGACTTTTACACATTCTTTATACAAGTCGCCTATTAGATACAGACAAATTTTACCAAATTCTATTATACGGATTCCAATACAGAGTTGTCATGTCATATCTTATAACTGTAAGAATACACAGTTAATGGTTACCTATTAGGAAGTTTCTGCATACAGTGTTAAGTACTATTTGAACCAACAAGTCAGCGACACAGAGAGTACAAAAGCGCGCCGTTGTTAGGGTTAGGTTATTTGATTCAAAGGGTTAACGGTTGGTTATAAGTAGTTATGTTATCAATTTCACGCGGTTAATGATTACACTACACAACAATTTGAGATTTTCTAAAAAAACAATGACATGAGAACATAATATGATTCTTTAAGTATTTTCAACGAGGAATTTAATGCCGATATTCATTTTTGGATTAAAGTTCATTTTTCCCCCTTCTTCTCTCCTATTGTTAATGCGAATTTTAGTATCATCAAGATGATACCACTGATCAATCAGTATTGTTTTCAGTATCAGTGTAGCTATTCGAGGACGACAAAAAGAAATGAAACAAGAAACATTTGATAACATTTTAATTTTGAAAATGGAAAACGAGAAGTTCTCGAGGAAAATGGTTAACGCCATCGTATCCGGCATTTAAAATATAGGTAAAATCATATAATCTTATCTCATTGGTTTTTATGCTGTTGTGAAGTGTTATTTAACCACTACTATCCGGCTTTTCTGCAGAAAACTGCCAGACTAAGGTGGTCTTAACGGCCATTGTTACGGTAGCGTTATTTGATGCGAATATGGTCAACAGTTAGGTTAAAATTACGCCCTTCAGTTGATGGTTATTATACGGTTCTGGTTGGTCATTTGACAGCGTTGTTCGAATGGTTCGCTTAATAATGCGCATCGAATTTCAACGCGAGTATTCCTAAAGCTAACGATTTATACGAGTACGTTGGATTGCGGGATATTTACACTTACACCAAGTCGTGCAGTAATACTGAACAACTTAGGTATATGTATATACAAAATATTGGCCGATACTTACGCGGGCATGTATTGAAGAATAAAGTCGTACGCGCCAAATGGTAACGAAAATCCGGCAAACTGAACAGCTGCGATAAGAATAACCATCGCCCATAGACTTTGGGGTGACGCCGGATATATTCCATTTCTGATATTATTCTGTAAGAAAGATAAAATAAAACAAATTTTAAAAATCAGGCGGTTCGTGTATTACAGCTAAATAATTCGATTACATAACAGCCCGAGTAGATCAGAAATGGAACTCTGAAAAGAAAAATTAGTATCAAACTTTTTCTTTTGCGGAGTATTGTTGAAAATGGTCCTCTTAATGGTTAAGAAAGAAAACCTCACTGTCCCCAATTGGCTTGCTAAATAGTTTAGGAAGGGACAGGGGGAGGGGAGGAATCGAACAAACAAATATGTTCCTCACTCTATTCTTCAATGAGAAAAATCTTTACAGATTTTCCGTATAATTTCCTCCGAAATGCTCCAAACAGAAGGTCGAAAATGGCCCTATATATCACTTTGCGTTAACCACGAGCCTTATGGGAAAAAAGACGAGTGTTTTCAACATTTTTTTGTTCTCACCGACTTGACTTCAGCGAACAAAATAGATGCAAATCCCCCGTGGACCTGCTTCCAAACATTACCATCTTACTAGGATAGTCCAAATAAGTTTTTTTCTTCTTTTTTTCCGAAAATCTGCGCTTTTCGCCTCCAGCGGCTTAGTCTACTCTACTAGGTGTAAGAACATCCCAACCAATTTTTTCATGAAATCGAACAACATTTATGGTGGCGCACCTGGGTAGAAGTTAAACATAGAATTTCCAGTGAGAAAAAAATAATCCAATTCCGTATTAAAAAATTCTAAATTCGAGTGTGATCAAAAATACTGATTTGATTCAAAAAGAATTATTCCCATTAATGTACTCGCTGACCACCTATACTCGTACATTTACGAAGACAAATATTTTCAAGGTCAATGCTCCGGCTTAAATTCAGCGCGAAATTCATTTTCGAGGTTACTTTCTGCTCGCTTTTAACTGAAAAGGGTCCACAAGAGAGCAGAACCTAAAAACTACCATTAGATCCGTTAATTATACCTAAATTAGGGTTTGAGGAGACACGGATTTTATTCTTGAGGTTTGTTTTGTGTTTTGGTCCCAACCCCTATCCATATTGCTCTATCTTCCTACACGGGAAATTTCACCCCAGGAGCAGCACCTTTAAGTATATTCTTCGAATTAAAAAAAAAATTTGGTTGGGAGCTTTTTGCACCTACTAGAACAGTTTTTTTTTTTTAACTACCCTACTACTTACATACTCCTTTTCTCCCCCTTCTCTCTGTACTTAAATATCAGTTTGCGTTATTCAGCGTTTCTTCTTCTAGGTGCCATGCTCGTTGTCTGACATAGGCGGATCGCGGGTTCCTGACGCGCGTTTTTTTTTTTCAGTCGGTTAGCGGGGGTAGTTTGCCACTGCTCTCCCCATGGTTTTGTTGCATTAGTGTTTTCCTTCCCTGTACTGAAGAGTGTGCAGCCGCAGTTCGATTATTAGCCATGTATTTTACGACATTGAGTAAGCTGGCCACGACGTCCACACGACACTATCAGTCTTTTAGATCTAGTGGTAATACGCCTTGCGATTGCGATGCATTGTTCGTTCGAACTGGCGAGGGGTTACAGGGTGCGCTATCTTCCACCTCGATTGATATACAGGGTGTTCCACGAAAGTCCCCCCCCTGTTTTTTCACGAACCGATGGGCAGATCTTCCCGGGACGAAAATAATTTCCCAGTCGTAAGGTCTAGTTTCTCTTGAGCTTAAAAAATTTTCTCCCCCTTTCACGGGGGGCTGGAACCTACCACCAACTTCGGAATCTTAAATAGGAAGGTATGCCTTTATGCACCTTGTTGGAAAGGCCATTTACTCCAAAATACGAATCCGTGGGAAAAAATTAAAATTTATCAATTTTGGGGGGGTAAGGGACCTAGAGATGACTAAAATCCACCCAGAATCAAAGTGTGGTGACCTATCAAACGAACTACCGAACATGGGGTTTTCCAGGTCGCTGATTTCGAAAATTGCCTTATTTTTTCGATTTGACTAACTCAGGGGGCAGAACATTCAAAAATTTGGGGCAGAAGGGGTTATTTTAATGTTTCTCATTTTCGCTGATACAATGTCTTTATGCACCTTGTTGGAAAGGCCTCTTTCTCCCAAAAGTAGAATCCGTGAAATTTTTTTGAAATTTGTCAATTTTGGGGGGCGAGGGGGCCTACAGATGACCAAAATCCGCCCGGAATCAAAGTGTGATGACCTATCAAACGAACTATCAAAAAGAGGGTTTTCTAGGTCGCTGATTTCGAATAATTGCCTTATTTTCCCGATTTAACCCGTTTTAGTTTTAAAATCCGAATTTTCAACCTAAAATTGGTTCCATTATTCACAAATTTTTGACTTTCTGAATGCAGATTATTAAAGTGGCTTCATGGACATCGTTGAATAGAAAACTTTCTCCAGAGTATGAATTCGTGAAAAAAATTTCAAAATTTATCAATTTTCGGGGTAAGGGGTCCAGAGATGACCAAAATCCGTCCAAAATTGAAGTATTATGACCTAGCAAAAAGACTATCGAAAAGGCGATTTTCGAGGTCGCTGATTCCGGATATCACATTTTTCCCCTGATTCAACGCGTTTCAGAGCCTTACAAAATTTTGGACCCAAAAGTGGTTCTAATTGACAAATTTTTGAGTTTCTTAGCTCAAGTTATCAAAGTGGCATCATGCACATCGCTGGATCAGACAGTTCCTCCAAAATATGAATTCGTGAAGAAAAATTGCAAATTCATCAACTTCGGGGAACGGGGTGTAACGCCAGCCAAAATCTATCCAAAATCAAAAACCTAAAAGAGGTGCAGGGTGAGTTTTGAGAATGACCCTCCCCCCCTGTTTTTTTCTCGAATAATTGTCAGATTGCTCCCAAACAAAATGCGATCTTCGTGTACCGTGGTCTAGTTTCCTGCGGGCACAAGAAATTTTCTCCCCCATATTTGGGGGGCTAGAACGTACCACTAACTTTGGAATCTTGAATGGGAAGGTATGTTCTTATGCACCTTGTTGCAAAGATCTCTCCGCTCCAAAATTAAATCGGCGGAAAAAATTCAAAATTTATCAATTTTAGGGGGCCAAGGGGCCTATAATTGGGGGAAATCCATCCAGAATCAAAGTGTGATGACCTAGGAATTTCTAATTGTTCTGAGAAAATTCAAAGAAAAACTTACGTTAGAATGGTCAAAAATCGATACCACAAATGTCACTCCAGTTTTTGTAACCTTACTTTTGGAAATTTGGGAATTTATCGAAGATCTTTGGGAAAATTTTTTTTAAAAATTTTGGAGGAAAAATCTCATAGGAAATAAGTTGATGGAAAACTACAATGGTTTTGGAGAATTTTGTCAATGATTTTCAGGGAAAATGTTGCATGATCTCCGAGGAATTCCATCAAAAATTTCTTGAGGAATTTTGTCAGAAATTTTTGGGGAGAAATTGCAATAATTCTAATCTTTAGGAAAATCATTCGATAATTTCTGAAGAATTTCATTAGGAAACATTTGGGGAAAGGCTCCGATCGTTTTTGAAGATTTTCATCAAAAATCCTCAGGAAAAATGTTCGAGGATTTTAGAAAAATTTCATCGAATTTCTTTGGGAAAATTTTCCGATGCTTTTGATGGAAGTACATCAAAAATTTTTGAGAAAAAAATCCTTGGGTTTTTTCAATTTTTTTTATTATTAACAAGCTTAATGCTGAACTGAAGAATCTTATCGGACATTTCTGGAAAAAATTTCCAATGTTTCCCAGAGAATTTCTTTAAAATTCCTAGGGAAAATATTCTGATAATTTTTGTAGAATTTCATTAAGAGAAAAACTCCGACGATTTTTGAAGTATCAACAATGTTCAGAAAAAATGTTCTCCGAAGAAATTCATCGAAGATTTTTGGTGAAAATCTCCGAGAATTTTCAAGAAATTTCACTGGAAATTTTCGGAAGCAAATTCCGGTAATTTTTGATACAACTAACCTCCAGGAAAAATGTTTTCCGAAGAAATTCATCGAAAATCTGCAAGAATAATCTTCGATAATCTTTAAGGAATTTCATGAGAAATTCTTGGGAAAAAATTGCAATAATGTCCAAAGGTAGAAAAATACAGGAAAAATCCCGGATAATTTTCAAAGGAAGTTCATCAGAAACGGAAAGAAAAATAATTGCAGATTTTCTCCAACAGTTTGCAAACAAAAAAAGCGAACGAATCACTTTCTGAACAAAAAATCCTAGGTCATCACACTACAATATTCTCGGTGGATTTTCTCCAATTGTAGGCCCACTGGCCCCCTAAAATTGATCAAATCAGAATTTTTTTCACGGATTCTAATTTTGGGGGAAGAGATTTTTTCAACAAGGTGCATGAAGTCATGGTGTCAGTGAACATAAAAAACGTAAAAAAATGAATCCCTGCTCCCCCAAATTTTTGAATTTTCTGCCCCTGAATGGGTCAAATTGGAAAAATAACGCAATATTCGATATCCACGACCTGAAAACCCCCTTTTTTGATATTTCGTTCGATAGGTCATCACACTTTGATTCTGGGTGGATTTCCCCAATTTTAGGCCCCCTGGCCTCCTAAAATTGATGAATTTTGAATCTTTTCCGCGAATTCAATTTTGGGGGGAAGAGGCCTTTCCAACAAGGTGCATAAAGACATTGTATCAGCGAAAATAAAAAACATTTAAAATAACCCCTTCTGCCCCAAATTTTTGAATGTTCTGTCCCTAGGTTAGTCAAATCGAAAAAATAAGGCAGTATTCGAAATCAGCGACCTGGAAAACCCCATTTTCGATAGTTCGTTTGATAGGTCACCGCACTTTGATTCTGGGTGAATTTTGGTCATCTCTAGGCCCCTTGCCCCCCAAAATTGATAAATTTTGATTTTTTTCTACGGATTCGTATTTTGGAGTAAATGACCTTTCCAACGAGGTGCATAAAGGCATACCTTCCTATTTAAGATTACGAAGTTGGTGGTAGGTTCCAGCCCCCCGTGAAAGGGGGAGAAAATTTTTTAAGCTCAGGAGAAACTAGATGTTACGACTGGAAAATCATTTTCGTCCCGGGAAGATCTGCCCATCGGTTCGTGAAAAAACAGGGGGGGGGACTTTCGTGGAACACCCTGTACTCTAGTCGCTGTGTTCGCTAGGAAGTTAACGGGGGTATTCGAAATTACTAGCTTTTTCCGGCGCTGGTAAGATTCGAACCCGAAACGCGAGGATTATGAAGCAGGCACGTCACCACTCGGCCACATACCTACTTTCGGCGTTTCAATAGCAGTTTAAAAGAATTCTTCATTACGACTTTCGAAGTTTTCATCAGCATACGAGTTAAAATACCGGCTGCAGTGGTTTCAAGACCACAAAATTTTATTTCGACATTAGTTCGACTATAATTTCAAAATTATGGTACTTGCGAAGGGGCGGGGGCTTAGAGTTTTCATATAAGGCAATATGGGTATCGTTTTACAGATTTTCAAGAGTGACCGAGTTGATTTCTGATGACGATTTACCTCTAACTTGAAAACTGCAGTGCCTGGGAGGGAGCGGGACCATTCATCTTCATATGTATATTCGATCACAGAATTGTTCGTGGTATAAATTGTAGAATGAGGCCTGCTGCGAGTGAAACTGCGGTCACGTCTACAAGTATCCCTACCCATCTTATAACACGGGTTGGTCGTGATAGTTTGTCGGGTGGTTATTTTCGAAGTTTAAGCGTACGTAGCCTATATGTCGCAACTGCTATAAACGTACATAATTACATAGGGGAGAGGGGAGAGTTAAGTACATAACACATCTAGTTAACACATGCAGATGTGTACATTGTAAAGTATTTGGTAGGTGAAAAAGTTACTAAATAATACCTACGAGGTAGGTTAGGTAACTGCATTGTTATACGACGCGTCAGTATACACATACACACAGGTAGGTATGTATTTATATAATTACGGATAAAAAACACGAGATGCGGTCTTCTTCACATGTGACAAGTCAGAAAACGCAGCCGCGGCCATACGAATACGTGGTAGACACAAATATACAGAAATGTTATCGACCACAACCGACCGGTTTACGTTGCGGCCATAAAGTTACTCAAGGTCGAATGTACTAAATTCGTAAATTTCCTTTTTGCCGATGACGCGACACCAAGCTGCATATCGGGAAATGAAGTACCTGTACTTATACCTACGTATACCAATACCTATCAGTTACCATACCACAGTTCGAGTTGTTCGGACGAGTTGCGAGAGCACGTTTTTTGCGAGGCGAGCGTGTAGAAGTATAGGCTAACTGCAACACACTTCACACTACATGGCACCGACCGCGATATGATATGATATGATATATGACATGATATTATGTGGAATCATGTCACGTGATGTGATGTGATATTTCCGCAAAGCAAGAATGACGACGAGCGATCGTATCGTCCATCTACCACACACACCCGCCCTTGGCTCACTCGCCGCTTGCCCTGCCCGTTGTCGTCGTCCATCGGTGATATTCGGCGGTGGTAATTAAAATTAAGAATCAACGACGTCGACTTTATTTTTGTAAGCCGAACGCTGAAGACATCGTCATTTCGAAGAGAACTCGAATGTCGAATATACGAGGTAGGTAGTAGGTAGTAAGGTACCTCCAAGTGCACTATATGTTTCGCCGCACGGAAAGGTAGTACCTGGGTAATTCTCTGAAAAGTGCAACAGTTTAAACTTTTAATTTTTTCCAAAAAAAATTGAGCAATTTGAATTTTTTTTTCATTGGAATCATCATTGTACTTGTCCTTGAATTAAAAGGTGGCATTGAGCTGTGGTCATACTGAAGGGGGGGAGGAGGGGCAACGTTTTGAAGATTCATTAACCACGTTGATGGAACTTCTTTATCCGTGGCCAACATTATTTGGCCACGTTGATGGAATTTCCTTATCCGTGGCCAACCTTTCGATGGAATTTCTTTCACTGCGCCAACCTTTCGATGGAATTTCTTTCACTGCGGTCAATCATTATGAAAAGTTTCCTGCAGAAGAATAATGATGACTTCTTCAATGAGAATACATAAAAGTAAGTTCATGTATATTATAACGATTGTATTATTTGTATTTCTATTTAAACTATGAAATAATAAGGCACTTTACTTATAATAATGAGAAATTTTTCTTATAATCTACAGTAACTTTCATCACGAAATTTGGTACAGCTTATGTGACTTGACCATCCCCTCGGTACTGATGCGATGCCCGAAAGGGTAGTTTCCGGTGCCGGGGGTGCGGTGTCTCAGGGGCCACTTTGGCATGCGTGCATCGCCATACGTCCCACAACACCAAGGCATTTTACTTATAATGTAAGGATAGTAACTTTAACAATTTGGCCCCGTTTTCATATAGACTAGAAATAATAGAAGAAAAAAAAATCAGTAACTTCGATTACAAAATTTGGCACAATTTCTAAAAACTAAATAATATACGTCAATGTTTAATCTAAATTGAGGAACTTCAAATTACTTACACCTAAATTAGAGTCCTGTTGATAGAGGGGGAGCAAAAGAAGCACAAAGCAAATCTCAACTCAGGAACAAAAGTTTCAGACCACACGGACGAGGCGCGAAGCGCCGAGTAAGGCCGGCACGAGCGAAGCGAGTGACGGCGGGGGGGTTGGGCCGCGAAGCGGCCAGGGGGCGAAGCCCCCTAGTTATACCTAAATTAGGGTTTGAGGAGACACGGATTTTATTCTTGAGGTTTGTTTTGTGTTTTGGTCCCAACCCCTATCCATATTGCTCTATCTTCCTACACGGGAAATTTCACCCCAGGAGCAGCACCTTTAAGGTATTCTTCGAATTAAAAAAAAAATTTGGTTGGGAGCTTTTTGCACCTACTAGAACAGTTTTTTTTTTTTTTTTTTTTTAAACTACCCTACTACTTACATACTCCTTTTCTCCCCCTTCTCTCTGTACTTAAATATCAGTTTGCGTTATTCAGCGTTTCTTCTTCTAGGTGCCATGCTCGTTGTCTGACATAGGCGGATCGCGGGTTCCTGACGCGCGTTTTCTTTTTCAGTCGGTTAGCGGGGGTAGTTTGCCATTGCTCTCCCCATGGTTTTGTTGCATTAGAGTTTTCCTTCTCTGTACTGAAGAGTGTGCAGCCGCAGTTCGATTATTAGCCATGTATTTTACGACGTTGAGTAAGCTGGCCACGACGTCCACACGACACTATCAGTCTTTTAGATCTAGTGGTAATACGCCTTGCGATGGCAATGCATTGTTCGTTCGAACTGGCGAGGGGTTACAGGGTGCGCTATCTTCCACCTCGATTGATATACTGTAGTCGCTGTGTTCGCTAGGAAGTTAACGGGGGTATTCGAAATTACTAGCTTTTTCCGGCGCTGGTAAGATTCGAACCCGAACGCGAGGATTATGAAGCAGGCACGTCACCACTCGGCCACATACCTACTTTCGGCGTTTCAATAGCAGCTTAAAAGAATTCTTCATTACGACTTTCGAAGTTTTCATCAGCATACATTGACGAGTTAAAATACCGGCTGCAGTGGTTTCAAGACCACAAAATTTTATTTCGACATTAGTTCGACTATCATTTCAAAATTATGGTACCTGTGAAGGGGCGGGGGCTTAGAGTTTTCATATAAGGCAATATGGGTATCGTTTTACAGATTTTTAAGAGTGACCGAATTGATTTCTGATGACGATTTACCTCTAACTTCAAAACTGCAGTGCCTGGGAGGGAGCGGGACCATTCATCTTCATATGTACATTCGATCACAGAATTGCTCGTGGTATAAATTGTAGAATGAGGCCTGCTGCGAGTGAAATTGCGGTCACGTCTACAAGTATCCCTACCCATCTTATAACACGGGTTGGTCGTGATATAGTTTGTCGGGTGGTTATTTTCGAAGTTTGAGCGTACGTAGCCTATATGTCGCAACTGCTATAAACGTACATAATTACATACGGGAGAGGGGAGAGTTAAGTACATAACACATCTAGTTAACACATGTAGATGTGTACATTGTAAAGTATTTGGTAGGTGAAAAAGTTACTAAATAATACCTACGAGGTAGGTTAGGTAACTGCATTGTTATACGACGCGTCAGTATACACATACACACAGGTAGGTATGTATTTATATAATTACGGATAAAAAACACGAGATGCGGTCTTCTTCACATGTGACAAGTCAGAAAACGCAGCCGCGGCCATACGAATACGTGGTAGACACAAATATACAGAAATGTTATCGACCACAACCGACCGGTTTACGTTGCGACCATAAAGTTACTCAAGGTCGAATGTACTAAATTCGTAAATTTCCTTTTTGCCGATGACGCGACACCAAGCTGCATATCGGGAAATGAAGTACCTGTACTTATACCTACGTATACCAATACCTATCAGTTACCATACCACAGTTCGAGTTGTTCGGACGAGTTGCGAGAGCACGTTTTTTGCGAGGCGAGCGTGTAGAAGTATAGGCTAACTGCAACACACTTCACACTATAGCGGCTCGTCGAAATTCAAACGGGTTTTAAGCACTGTAATTTTCGCCTCGTATCGAGTTGTTTTTCGTAGCATTTTGAACCGAACTCGATGGTATTGTTACTCGTACATCGAATAGTTCGATAGGATACTAGGGTATGATACTCGTCGCCGGCGAATTTTCAAATGTATCGTGTCTTATTATTCGTTTTAACACCTATTCCACATACGTAGTTATGAACACGGTTTCTACTACACCGCATTTTGTTTACGTACATAGAAGAAAGGTTACGCAACGAAATACACAATACCTACAATACTGAAAGCGAAAAATAATGGTTTGGAAAAGTCGGCGACAATTTGGAAAATGAAAATACGAATAGATCGGCGATAAGCGGTAGGAACTTTCAGAACAAATAACTGCCGCGCGCTATACGAACACGTTGGCGCGGTAATTTTAGCTGCAGTAAATTTTGTTTACAAAACTAACGGTAGGTATCTTACTACCACGATACATCAATCCTCGATAGACGGATGGATGGATGAATTTCGTCGTATTTTCTTAATTTCCCATAACAACGGCACGTGGTGGACGCGATGGCGTTCTTACGAATTTTCTATCCAACGAAAACAAACGGCGCCGCGTCACGTCGCGTCGTACGCGTTAATACGCGCACTTCTAACCACAACAATCTCTGGCAAGAAGAA
Source organism: Acanthococcus lagerstroemiae (assembly GCA_031841125.1). Taxonomy (NCBI): domain Eukaryota; kingdom Metazoa; phylum Arthropoda; class Insecta; order Hemiptera; family Eriococcidae; genus Acanthococcus; species Acanthococcus lagerstroemiae. The sequence continues at coordinate 34,476,948 of CM063114.1, read as the reverse complement.
TATAACACCTCCGAAAAAGGAAGAAGAACTTATGAACTGATACCAAACATTGAAGAAAGACTTAAAAATAAAGAACTAAAACCTAACTTCTACCTCACACAATTCCTAACAGGTCACGGAAACTTTGGCGTATATTTAAAAAAATTCAAAATCATAGAAGATGACACCTGCATAAACTGCAAAAAAAAATTAACAGACACCCCAGATCACACCTTCTTGACATGTCCCGCTTTCAAAGAAATTAGAAATAAGCACAAAATTGAAAATATAAGCAAAAACTGGTTTGAAAATCGCAACAGCATACAAATAACAATCGACTATGTAAATGAAATCATGAAAAAGAAAGAAAAATATATTAATTGAAGAACTAGTCTATCCACTGTAATAATGAAGTAAACTAAGCAAAAAGTGGTTCTCAGTGTCATACAGTACCAAAAACAAAAAGTATCAAAGCAAAAAAAAAATAGGAGTGATATTTGTGTATAGAACAGTCTCACATACTGCCACATATGTAATAGCCGGAGTGACACCAATAAACCTACAACTAAAACAAATTAATAGAATAAAAAGAATTGAAGCGGAAGCGAGAACCAGAAAATTTACAGAAAAGCAACTAAAAGAGAAAATAAAGGAAGTAAAACAAGAAACAAATAAAATATGGCAAGAACAATATAGCACAGAGAAGACAGGAAGAAGAACGGCAAAACTGATTCCTCACATAGAAGAGAGACTAAAAAATAAAAATCTAAAATCTAACTATTTCCTAACACAATACCTCACCGGACATGGTAATTTTGCAACATATCTACAGAAATACCAAATAACAGATAACAGTCGTTGTAGGGATTGTAATAAAAAATATGAAGATAGTCCAGATCACACTTTTATAGAATGTCAAAATTTTAATCAAATCAGAACGAAACATAATATTACAGAGGAGATCTTAGGAAAATGTTTACAAGAAAAAGAAAGCTATGTCAAAATAAACAAATTTTTGAAAGAAATATTGAAAACCAAAAAAGATATCCAGTAACGCTCTGTCTAATGTAACGCCAAAAAAAGAGGGGTGTAAAATGTATACGTACTATAAGCTCGTGTATAAGTGGATTGGTAAATAGATGTATTGTATAGTATACACATAAGAACTCAATCAGACCTCACCAGTGCGACAAACTGATTGTAAAAGCACTGGAGAGATCTGTTGTCTGTATGAATATGTTGTGTCAATAAATTTATTAAATAAAAAAAAAAAAAACACACCAAGTACGAGTACATCACCTCATCCTACCTGTTCGGTATCCACTCGCCTCGCACCGATCATTCCACGCTCCACGCATACTAGCGCCAATAACTTGGTCGCTGCCCTGCCTGCCTTAGGTGTCTCCGATTTCAACCAAATCGGTAGCAAAGACTCGCTCGGACATACGTGTACACTCTGGTTGTCAGATCTTAGGGCGATAGAAAGACTACCCCGTCCAAAAAGTCAACTATAGCCCCCCTAGCAATAGCTTTCGTCCGTCTACGCGTTCGAGTCTATTCCAGGAACATAATATTCGTAAAAATTGAACTCCGTTAAATTCATATCGTTTTTCCTCTTTTAAAAATCTTAGAAATTGGTCGTATTTCGAGTTTCGGTATGTTCTTCAAATTAGCCGCATAATACTCGTATGTACCTAGATTTAACTGATTTGTTTTTCCTTTTCTCACAGATAATATTTTAAGTATCAACTTCGGAAACACAAACTACGACGAAAAAAATGGGGGGGGGGAAATGCTAGGAGGCTACACACTTTTTACGCGTGGTCGAGTTGCCGCATTGATGATCGACATACTCGTACGGAAGTCTCCACCAAGCTGTGACCTTGCTCATTCCTCGAGGGCAAAATTGCGACCAAAATTCGGGTTTATCGTAGTTGGAAGGTCTTATTGTTTTTTGTTTTCTATCGATTTGCATAATTTAAAACAAAAAAACAACATATAATTCAAAAAAAAAACAAAAAAAAACTTAGCGTGCACGCTGTTTGTTACAGTCGATGTACGTATATAGTGAAATACATTGGGCAAGAAACATCGATTTTCGAACATTATGTCGCCCTGGGGTCGTAGAACAACACGAAACGAAACATTTGTTAGATTGTCGTCGGAAATTTTCAGTATATTCTCGAACAAGCGATCTGCTATTCCGTATTTTGACGTCATGTAGGCGACGAACGAGCAACGACCTAGCATAACCGTGAAAACGCTGCATGCGCCATAAGTCACTCCACTCGACTATTTGCTAACTACATCATTTATTTCTATTTCAACGACTTTTTGCCCCTTGCCCTTTATTTTCATTCGAATCGCACAAAGAAACTCTTACGACTCGTTGATCTGTGTGGTATTACCTATACAGGGTGTCCCGGTTCCGAAGGATAAGTTGGAAGGAGATTTAGGTACACGTCGAGAAGAATAAAATACTCCGGATAAACGTACGGCATATTCTCAAAATTGAAGCCACCAAAAGGAAAATTTCAATATTTTTCAACGAAATCGGGCATACTTTATTATTTTTTTTTACGCAGTCGCTCATTCCAATCCGCTCGATTCGAATTTGGGCATTCTAGTCCAACTGGTAGAAAAGTAATGACGCGACAAAGAAAACCCACCAAAATGCGAACTCGATACTGCCCACTAACGGGTACTACTTACGCTAGACGTACTTGATTAATATGTACATAGAGGAGGTCATTGTTTTCCACTTGTTTCCAGATCGATGATTCTCGACTCTCAAATCATCTGCTTCAACTTGCGGCCTGTGACAGAAAGTACATTACTCAATTTGCGGCCCGCGGAAGAACGTACATTACTCAATTTGCGGCCGTAGGTAGCCTTCAGCACTTTTGCTGCGGTACATTTTCGTTAGGCCTAATTGTTGGATTTTCCGGAACCAGGCCTGTTCCAGAAGAAATTGGCATCCGAGAATTGACGCAGACGGCCACACTTTTACTACTGCTAAGTGGATGGCGAGCGCAAAATCGACAAAAATAGTCCGCGGCTCGAACGTCAAAAGCAAAAAACTTCCAATTTCTGGGGGGGGGGGGGTAACAATCCGACGGTTTCCCATTCAAAAGGAAGTACACCAGGAGTGCATGCGTATGTTTCCTCCTTACGTGGAGAATAACTGCGAAAACAATTTCGGACACTCGTAGAAAGTTCCAAGTTCCATCCATGAGCATAGCATTGCACTTCGAGATGAACCGTACCTAAGTTAGTCTCATTAGAGAACATGAGGATATTATTGACGTCATCGTTTACCATGAGGAATTCTTCTCCAATACTGGTAGGAAATTTCACGCCCTTTAAGGACTCGTGCAAGTTAGTTAAAGTGTTGGGCAATGGGCCGCAAATTGAGTAATCTACGTTATTTCCTGGGCTGCAAATAGGTACATTTCTGCTGCGTTCGGCCGCAAACTGGTTACAGCCAAATCATCGAATTCGGTGAGAACATGGTTTTGTGAAAGTTCGAGGACGGTAAACAATTTTAAGAGGGTGCGCCCAGGGCTCGAAATTACGAATTTTGGGTCACAATCGGTCAAATAAGTAGAACGAAAAATGGTTACACAGGGTGGCCAGTTTTCTCACCCCAAAAAAATTCCCGGACTTTTTCCCGATTTTGCTACATTTTTTTTTCAGGTTTTTCCAATTTATTTTCAAACTTTTCCTAACAAAATTATTCAAAAAAAAAAAACCAAAGAAAGTTCAATCGAGGCTGACAGAGAAAATTATACGATACTTCCACACCGAATTTTCTTCCAAATTCTCCGACTTTTTTGATTTTCTTTCGAAATTCTCTGACTTTTCCAGGTGTGCTCACATTGCCTAATTTTCCCCGGTTTTCCAGGAACTGGCCATCCTGTTACAGTACGAACGATACACGGATTTTCATGAAACACGATGGATTATCTTATAGAGGCTTAAAGTAGCGCTCGTACAATTTCAATTTATTATTTATGTCAACGAGCGTTATCTATCACTAAGGCAAGTTCCATGATTCAAAGCGTGCGTTTTTTCGCAATCGTAAATTTTGGAAACGCTTACGAGCTTCAGTCGGTAAATGGAATGAATCGATTTTTGAGCCGTTAGATGGAGGAAGCCGAAAACACTTTTTCTATACGAGACACTTTTCGGTGCCAACGGTAAGGGAGTAGCTTACTACTCGCGCCTAAACGCGAGAAATTGAGCGAAGGCGAAGCGTAATTTAAAAACAAATGGTTCACTACTCGAGAAATCATTGTGAAACTGAGAGGTCAAATGAAGATGAAAGATGTGAAACAGGTATACTGCAAAATGAATCTTAGGATGAAAAATATAAGCGAACCCCAAACTATTGCCGCGGCTTAAAAAGATTTTTCAGCTTAAGCTAGCCACTGGAATAGTTCAATCCTTTACCCAATTAGGTAAAAACGAGATCCCCTCAGCACTGATGCGATGTCCGAAAGGGTAGTTTCCGGTGCTGGGGGTGCGGTGTCATAGGGGCCAGTTTGGCATGCGTCGAACTTGCGAAGGCGAATCTTCAGGGCGGGACGGGGCCATTTCGGAAAACTGTCATTTGCTAGCGTCGCGAAAGAAAAATCTTTTGATTTTATTTACATTCGACTTAGTAAGAAAAGATATTGGTATCAGAACGTAAAAGATTTCAGGAATTTCAATTACTATTCGTCGAGTAGACGTTAAAACGCGTAAATGCGAGCAATTAGACGCGTTATGACGGAGAGAGGGAGATGGCGGGGGGCAGGAAGAACGATCGCTACGATAAAAAATTGTCACACGTCGATCGTAGCCGAGTGTTTGCGAGTTACACAACTGGCGACAGGTTAGTCGAAATGCGGAACTACGTACTTGGGCACTCGGGCCAAGAAAAACGAAGACCTTGTAACAGGAGCAATTTCATCTCAACTGTCAACATAATGTTATCGTGTGTCTCCTCGCGATACAAAGTTCAAAGTTGTACACTCTATACACGTAACTACGAAGCAAACACTCGCACACAGATACCGTACTGATGATACTGACGACCGAATAATTGGAATAGAGTGTAAGCTCGATGGTCGATGCCAACTGAAGTAAGTGCGTACCCCGTCCTTAGCACTGTGATACCCAGCAGTAAGCGCGTTACATTTGTCAAACATCCAATCGCTAAATTGTAAAAATGTAATATCTAACCTAGTCAGTCGACTCATCTATATACGATAAACAAGCATCATAGACAACCAGGATGGCGACGCAGGGAAATGCGGGAAAAAACTAGAAAATAAAATAACTCTCCCTCTCGACATCCGCATCTACTTTCTACTTAAATGTTAGACGATAAAAGGTACTTATCGCACCTTCCATTTCGCGTATCGAGTGCAGAATACGAATTGGAAATCGATCACCCGCACCTGATACGAACAATGATTTCTTATAAAATAAACCGACGAAAATATTTATGTTTCCAGCAGCGCGCAAAAATACGTTAAGTATTATAGTCATCGCTCAAGAAGAGATCGGTTTCCGCACTCCTCGTATAGCACACAATAACCCGTTTGACGGGTAGGATTTCCCGAAAAATTTCTCTACCCCCCCCCCCCCGGCTACTTCAATAATATCCCTGTGAGACGTACCTCCCAATTTCATAAAATATTTAAAAATTTATTTAGAAAAATTTCGTGAAATCTTCTCAAAATTTCAAAATTGGAATTATCGATAGTTTTTGCTACAGACAGTCTTGCCCATTACTATATTCGTATTAGTACCCTGCCGATACTTACTGCGTACGTGAATTGTAATTTCCAAAGAGTCTACTGAATGAAAACTTAACATTTCTCGAATTTCGATCGACTTTGCTCGACTAGCTCTTCAAAAATAATGCCAAGCCCTCCGAGAAAACATCGTACATCTCGAAGGCACACACAGGAGGGATAGACGGAGGGTACCAAAACCTTTCAAACGATCTTTTATGGCAGACATTTACACGACCTTCTAACCTCTCGATAAAATGTTCGATTTTTTTCTTCCGTCGACCGATAGACACGCTATACACATTATTCACTAAGACCCCCCCCCCAACTCATCGGACCCCCGAAATAATATCGCTCACTACAGACTTACATACGCAGGCACTTATATTGAGGAAAAAAATTTCACTTTCGTTCGTATCTGTTCTCGACAGCTGCGATAAGCGAGAAGAAGCTAACGGGTCTAAAATGAATGAAAATTTTTGACGGTATTTTCCATCGGTTGGCGGTCAAAATATTCTCGCCAATGTCGGTAGACGATATCTACACGGGAAAACTTTACCTCGGTTACGTCCTTACAGTACCTATTGGTTAGCGAACCAATGATTAGACCTTGCACATCGATCGGGTAAAAAAGAAATAGAATGTCCGAAAATGCGTCGAAAAGTCGAGGTTCCGTTATCGTACTCTTAGTCCCGGTTGGAAAAAGAGCGAAGGAAAAAAGGAGACGACGCGAACGAACGGTAAAGCTAAAAAATGAGAACAGTCTACTTAACAGCAATCGAACTTTTCTCCTTATTTTACTTTACGTGCAGAAAAAGGGGAAAAAAAAAGGAAAGCTAACGCGTAATAAAAGTTCGTTTTGTCGGCGAGCAGGTACCTGAAAACGCAAGAATCGTTTCTTCCACGATCGAAGTCCCGAAGCGATGACCAGACGCAGAACTTCCCTGTCAAAATTCACGTCCCATCCTTCGTGAGTGACTGCGAATGAGAATGCCACGGCCGAGTGGGCTTCCGCCATCGCGTATTCAAAATAACAATTTGCAACTAGAAACAAAATGCAAAATTAACGCATTAGCGTCTGTATGTACAAAAATAGTAGAAATACCGATCGATGGGCCCAAAGTACGTATTATTGTAGCGATTTTTTTTTTAAATTTTATTTTTTTTTAAAGTACATGTGCGATTTGTATTGACCCGAGGACTACTTTTACCAATCTTGGTTTTTCCGTAGTCATCGGGTCATCACAGGAACATTATATAACCGACAAAACTATTCAACTTAAATTAAAACTTAATGTAATCTATCCTCTAAAACTACATGCTTTGTAAATTATAATATGAACATCGAAGGAAGGGTCGGTTTAACGGTTGGGTTTTTCTTTATTTTTTATTTTTCATAATTTTGCCTACATAATTTATTGTATTTATTGTTTTTGTTTTGTTTATGAACCATTGGTCATAACTGTTTTTTATTCCAAACTTTTTCCGTATTTCTTTGAATGCTGGACAGATTAGAAATGTGTGATCTGGCGAGTCGGTTTTTTTTTTTGCAGTTTAGACATTTATCAATTTCATTAATTTTGAATCTTTTCAGATATTCACCAAAGTTTCCGTGACCTGTTAGAAATTGTGTGAGATAAAAGTTTGGTTTCAGATCTTTGTTTTTATTTCTGTACTCTATATTTGGGATTAATTTGAAGGTTCTCCTACCAGTTTGGTCTGCTTCATATTGTTTTTGCCAAACGTCAATATATCTTTTATTAATATCCCTGATTTTTATTTTTTTCTCCTTTTCACGTATGCCAGACCATTTAATTTTTTTAACGTTATTGGTTTTTTCAATTTGTAGTTCAATAGGCAGAATTCCTGCAATGACATTAGTTGCCGAATAAGATACTGTTCTATAGGCTGATATGACGTTTAATAATATTTTCCTTTGTTCCTTTTTGATTTTATTTTTGTTGCTTTTGCTCAGTTTAGGGTAGTATATTGTGCTGCCATATTCCACAATAGATCTAAATAGTGCCGTATATAAGATTTTTCTGTCCGTGAAATTTAGTCCGAAAGTATTGTTATATAAAGCTGTTATCCTGCTATAGTATTTTTTAATTTTTTGTATTATATAATTCACATGACTGGTGAAGTTTAAGTTTTCATCACATATCATACCTAAGTATTTCATTTCCTTCTGAAAGTTTAGATTTGTATTGTTGAGCTTTAACAGTTTTTCGATGTCCTTCTTCATTGTTTCTTTATTGTGTTTCTTAGTTATTAGGATTGCGTTTGTTTTTTCTGGGTTTAGGCTTAATCCAAATTCTTTCAATGTATTATAGATTGTCTCAATTCCCCTGTTTATTGTATTTATATCATTGTTGTTACGCATTCCAGCTATTAGCAGTATGTCGTCAGCATAGCTGATTAATTCCATATTTTTACCAGTGTTGAAATTGTGGTGTACTTTGGCCATCGCAATATTAAAGATGGTGGGTGATAGCGCAGATCCCTGTGGTACACCTGCTTTTAGTTTTTGACTATGTACAATTTCTTTGTTATTATAAAATCGTATCTCTCTGTTTTCTATGAAGTTTTTGACAATATTTATTATGTTATTCTGTAGTTTATTTTGTTTTAGGCTTTCTAAAATTGACGACCATTTAATTGAATCAAAGGCGCCACTGATGTCAAAACTAATTAGTATTATAATTTTGTAATTTAATTCATTTTTATATTTTTCAATAGTTTCAAGACATTTATGGATTGCTTTTTCTGTGGATTTTTTCTTTATATACCCAAACTGATTGTTATGAAGGACTTTTTTTGTTACTATCTCTTTTGTAATTTCTTCTCGGATAATTTTTTCATACACTTTACCAAAATTAGGTAACAGTGAAATAGGTCTATAAGAGTTTGGCAGTTCGGGTTTCTTTCCGATTTTATTCAATAGTTGTATTTTGCTTACCTTCCAAAAGTCCGGAAATTCATTGAGAGCTAGGCATTTATTGTAAATTGTTATTAACAGTTCCGGATGAATTTTACTTATTATTTTGATCATTTTGTTTGAAATACCATCATGTCCATTTGCTTTTTTATTATTTAGTTTTTTAATTATGTGATTTAATTCATACAATTCAATAGTTAGTTTTGTGTTGACTGACAAGTAATTTGTTGTGACATCATTATTGTAGGGGAAAAGTGTAGCGATTAGAGGAAGAATCATTCGACTTTTTGCAGTTGCTAATCCGTTCCAGCAGGAGTGCTCTACTAGACGGCGAAGGAAGAGGAAGCATCACTGCGGCAATTCGATTACCTCGCATTAATTTTCAACCATTTTGGCTAATTTTATCACGTGTATGCGCGTACCGAGTATATATACGTACGTTTCGTGCCCATGTTGGAGTGTGAGTGAACTTGGTAAATTCTGTATATAGGGTGTGCCAATTCACAATTTCTTCCTTCTGTAGTTCAGACCGCTTACGGCTGTTATGCCATCTTCAGTGAGGGTACTCCACTGAAGATGGCATAAAACCCGAAAGCGCTCTGGACTACAGAAAGAAGAAATTGTGAACTGGCACACCCTACGTATACAGAATATACGTACGTATTTGTAACACGCCATTTCTGTCCTCAATAAAGCGTTACCATTCCCAAGTAGGTATTGACAGAGGGAACTCAACTAACCAAGTGCTGATTTGCAAAGTGTAAAACAAACTCGCGAGTGAATTATCAACAATGAAACGCTTCTTTCCGAAATGTACGATCCAATATTTTTACAAAAAATAAGATAACACGCGTTCTTTAGCTTCGAAGGCTCTAAATTCGATTTTTCTCCGTATTTTATGTCGAATGTGGAAACATCTAATTCAAAGTGTATAGCGAAATCGCTTTCAGCCCCTTCGACACTACAGCGAACGAGTGTCATCTTATCTTCCGTAAAAATATCGGACAGTTGACAATGCATTTTAGAAAGAAACGCTTCAAATGCAACAGCTGAAGAACGAATACGAAACTCGCCTTACAAATAATGCGATTTTGCGCGTTGAAGCCTTTGCTACGAGTCTATAGGTAGGTAGCGTATATTCGTAACTCATTTTCTTTTATAAAATAGAACCGAGAATGCGGCCATCAATGATGGGAGGGGGGAGGGGGGAATGAGGAGAGCCAGTAGGGCAAAAAGTGCCATTTTTCTGAACCGATTTTCATGGAATGACTCGACAGCGATTCGTGATAACGCGCATTCTTTTCTAAACAACACCTAAAACATGAAAGTATGTTGTACTTGTCACAAGACAGCGGGAACGCAAAATACTAAACTTCGATTTCCACTACGAGTTTTCAGGTGTCCTGCTGTAATCATTCGAGGTAAGCCGACACTACTAGGAGTAGTCTTATTTTAAAAATTGGCGCTCAAATGTAATAATATACGAGTACATCCCAGCCAGCCAATCGGATAGATAGATAGACAGACAGACAGACAGGAACATAAGCGTTAAAGACGGGGGCGGCAAGCGTGCAGCATCAAGTACGGGGGTTCGAGGGTTGGACGGCGGAGCATCTTATCGCATCCTGTTTTACGAAAAAATATCGAATCATTACACATTATACCCTCGATACGCATACGCCGAGTTGGGCATGGGTAAGGCTCGGTTTTTTATGGAATCGTCGTAATCACGGATTCCGCAAGGCTCTGGAATCGTTGTGAAATTCTAATTCCCTTCTCGATTCCTGTTCTCCTTTTTCCAATGTTGCTACAATATCGTATACCTACCCGTTTTATTTCCTCTCTCGACTGAGAACGCTGATTTCCATATTTTCTTCAACTGGCAACCCTGATTCGTGAAAACTTGAAATCGAAAAGAATCACGATTCCGACCAGACAGAATTGAAATCGATTCCGCGAGTCAATTTTGAATTCGTGGACTCGGAGTCGAGTCTTTTATCCGAGCGTGAAATCGGAATCCAATTTTTCTTTTTTACGAAACTCGCCCATCTCCACGGTATACATACCACCATATACGTAATATCAAGGAAGGTTAGCCCCCTCCACTGACTTTTCTTGTTTCAAAATTTATCCGATCCGCCGAGCATTGACAATCATATGTAAAAATAAGCGAACCTCCGATGCGAGGGTATAGGTGTATTCATAACCCATGGCAAAAAATAGAGGGATGTCAAAAATTTTCCGCTCGCTCGACTCGTAACAGTCTAGACTGCCCCTCTCCCTCACTCACCCCGGAAAAATTAGAAACAAAATTGGTTCGCGTCATGTCTCTACGCGCCACGATGTAAAAAGGACGGTAGGTCGAAAGTCGTCTGGAAATACTCAAAAATGGGACCCATTTATCGTTGAATTCACGAAAGAAATATGCTGTTTGAACGAAATATATAAATGACAAGCGCAGTAACAAGTACGAAACAGAAAAAGAAAGAGTTTGAAGAAAAAATTAGACTTCAGAACGCAATATAATTCACTTATACGATAAAATAAAATACGCCCGGAATTTTAATACCTTCTACACACAATGAAAAAAAGAGACACGATATTACTGCGCCCGAAATAAAAAGTTTAAATTCTCGGCCTCCATCATACTTGCCACAAATTTACAATTGCGCACAAATTAATGTCAAAATCAAATTTTGGAGCAATAAAAATCTATGAATCGATTCTCCCCCTCCTCAGAAGCCACAAATTTAGATTAAGAGCCAAACCGATATCAAAAACGAATTCGTTGAGTTCGAAACCCCTCAGTGATTTCGATGAGGTCATTCGCATAAATAATAGGTCTAAAAATTCCTAATGTACTGTAATAAAGGGTAACTTTTACACGCCCACTTTTTTTTTTGTTCTCTCAACCCGAGCCCTGAAATCCGCCCTTTCGAGCATTACCTCAGAGCTCCCCTCTATGGCGTTTCTAGAATACTTAAGAAAAAATTCTTAATGACAGTTTTTACAGAAAATTGGATCCCTCTTAAACTCATGGATCTCCTATCTCCACGAGTATGTACGTTATCCGCGATGACATATAATTTTTGTGTTTAAACAACATAATATACCGTATGCAAGTGATTTCGTGATATCGATTTTAAAACTCGTCATTTAAACTTTTTTTTTCGTGGCTTCACATTTCGTTCAATCGCACTTTTTATTTCGTGCTATTTAATACTTCCCCTCAAAAATTATGTACGAGAAGTAAGTTTCAACTAAATACGGTACAGGTACAGGTACAGGTACATACGTAAATAATATCGATACACCAACGTCGCAATAAGTACCGAATGGCAGAGCAGTAAAATTCTGCGCGACGCGCGATTATTTCTAACATGACTTCCGGCCGTTTGGCGTGTAATGTAAACATTTTTGATAAGAATTTGCGCTCCAAACGCGCCACAGTTTAAATATGTATTTTCGCCGAAAATTCGGGGCAAACCAGTGACTGGTCGGACGTAGGACAACTCGACAGAGTGGTGTGGTTTTATGTAGTTTGATACAGGTACAAGTTCGCAGATACGATATACGAGTAGGCAAACAACAAACAAGAAACGACAAGACGTCAATGACACGTTTGAGTGCGAAGGTAAGGTGCCATGTGGGTCCGCATCGCAGAATTACAGGTACCTTAGCTCTTAAAGATTAGCCCAATAATACCCCGGATACTGCCCCAGTTGAAAGTCTTTCCGTACATTACCGATAAACTACTTTCATCGTACATCTATCCAGGGAGTTTTTGTACATCTTCGATAGCGAAATACGGTAGTTTTTAACGGGCCAATGAAAAAATTCGTTCTCAATAAGCAGGGACGTAGCGAAAGGTTTTTTCTGAAGGGGCAAAAATAGTTAAATTCCCAACTGACTCGAGTCAAAATTCCCCAGTATCAAAATTTGTTTGTATTAGCAATTGAAAATAAAAAAAAAATAAAAACTTTTTCGACTTGTTGGATTTTCCCGACTTCTGATCCAAGGAAGGAGGAGGCAAGCTGCCCATCGTGATCCCCCTTCATTTTCGTTCAGTCGATAGGACGCGAAATTAGGATACATCGACGTAGTTTACATTTTTTGTCGTGGTTAACGATAAAACTCGATAGTAACGGAGCAGCTGGACCTCGATCCCCATCCGACTCTCTCATCGCCAGAGCAGATCGACGAGCACGCTCTGTACCTCCAGACTCAACTGCAGAATGTTATCGATGCGGTTTCCAAAAGCCAGGAGTTGAAGCCGCCGATACACTGGTGGACAGCGGAGCTATCCGCCACTTAAAAGGCTGCTGGGGAAAGTCAACACGCGACTGAGACGAAGTCGCGACCGACCCCATCAGCTCGGCGATACTTTACAAGGTACAGCACACCATCCGCCAGGTGTACAGGTACAAGACACGCAATGACCGCCATCCTGTCGCTGGACATATGTGGTGCCAGGGTCGCCAATTTAGTATTTTTTCGGCTATTCTTAGCCGATTTTGAAAATTTTGTCCGATTTTTTTCATTTTAAATTTAGCCGATTCATGAAATGCAGTCTAAAATCGGCTAGTTCGAGAAAATGTAACCGATCGGTGATTTTTCGGCAAGATTTGCCTGTAAAAGAGGAAATTGTGACGTGCTACAAAATAAGAACCCTAGTGTCCATTTACTACTGAGGCCCTTTTTTGTGACACGTCGCATCCAGTAGAAAACAAGTGTTAAACCCGGAAGCAATGAAGCCTGAGTATGGTGCACGTGATGATAACGATTAAAGAAGTGAAACCTACACACAATACATACAGAAATAATTATGCCGCGTAAGATTTTATATTTTTTAAATACCATTTTCACAGTATTTTTCATTTAGTAGCCGAATTTTATAGACTTAGCCGATTTTAGCCGATTTTTTCATTAAAACTAGCTGGGGGAAAAAAAAATACAAAAATACAAAAATGGCAACCTTGCTGTGGTTTGTTTGACGATGCAAGTTGGAACACCACTATGCTCACACTGCACGACATGCGCTTCCCATGTTTTGTGATAGCCACACACAGCAGCTACTTCAGCAACCGCCAAGTCACCAATGGCAACACGTCGTGGATGCTCCAGAGAGACTGTCCCCAAGGATCCGTGCTGGGACCAGTTCTGTGTAACACTGGCAACAACTCGACGCTTACACCGATCAACCAGGCGATCTCAATGCAGGCGTACGCCGACGACACGCTGCTCATCTGTAGGGCTGAGACCTTTGAGGAGCTGCGGCGTACTGTCGCGCTAGCAACCGACACCATCATAGCTCGACTCGCAGGCAAGAGTGTGGAGCTGAATGCCAGCAAGACGGAAGCGCTGTTACTGTGTCGTAGAAACGCGAATTTACCGGACCTGATCCCACTGCCTGTTAGAGAGGAGACCGGTGGTCCACCCAACCACGACAATGCGATACTTGGGAGTGATTCTTGACGACCAGCTCAACTGGTTCGAGCACATCTGGCAGGCAACCAATCGAGCCACCAAATCGCTCCCCGTCTTGACCCAAATATGCACCAACATGTTGGGGTACAGCTTCAAAGCGAGACGGAGACGGACTACGGTGCAGGGATGCGTGCAAACGCACCTTCTGTGCTGTAGTTCCGTCTGGTACCACCGGGCGGTCCTGAGAACGACACGGAAGAAAGCGGCACTTCTCTGTATCCGAGACAATGGGACAGTCAGTCAGGAAGCAGCACTCGTTCTGTCTGATCTTGCCCCGATAGACCTTGCAATTCATGAGCGGTCAGTCCTGTGGCTACTCCGTCGTCGCCTATCTGTCACCAACTGGGGCCCGCATCCCACCCGGCAAATTCCAGATAGTGGTGGAAACCGCCGCTGGATACACCGACGAAGCAGATGATAATTTCACCAGTAGCAGCGAAGAAGAGGACGCAGTAGCCGGAACAATGTGGGGGAAAACGTTGGGACGAGGCGTCGACTGGTCGATGGACGCACTCGATTTTTTCCGGCACCGACGCCCGGCGTAAGTCCAAACTACAGCTTTCGTTTTGGACAACACTGGCGCTGACGGGACACAGATGCTTCGCCGAGTACCTGAACAAGATGAGACGGCGCGACACTCCATAGTACGAGTGTGAGGGCACGTTTTCGCCGTCTGTGGAGCATGTTCTCCAGAAGCGCCGACTTATGGAAAATATGGGGGGGGGGGCAGAATCAATCAGAGCGCGGTTTTTTCTTTGATTATTTTATCGGATGCGTCTGATATCTCGGTATTACCGATTTTATTCTTATTCGTTTTCTGTTTTTGTTTTTTTTTTCCTATTTTGTTAAATTTAAACATTGATGGTAAAATTTGTTGTACTTTTTCCATTTTTGAGTTGAAAATATTAGGGGGGGGAGAGGACGTCGGCGCCTATGATGTTCTCACGGAGTGCGCGCTGACTGGTCCGCGCGTACCCATCCTGCCACCGACGGCTTCACTGAAAGAATGGAATGTGTGGGCCGAATTTGCGGCGAAGACGAAGCGTCGAATTTGGATAGCAGAGAACCCGATATTCCCAGCGGCGACCACCATCACGTCGTCATCAGCATCAATCAACAGACAGCGGGAATCAGGGTAGACCTGTACTCAGTGCCCATATCGGCGGCACACCAATATCGACTGGCGGGAATCAGGAAGATCCCACAGCCGCCAAAGAACCCGAAAGTGGGCGGCCCCATAGCGATGAAGAACCCGGAAGAGGGCGAGCCCATCACCAATCCATCGAGCAACGGCGTTCCCACCGTAGCTACAGCAGCAGAAAAGACTATGCTAGTAGCGGGTGAGAAAGGTGAAGCCCAGTGGCACCTCGGCACCTATGAGCGTCCCCTACCGCCCCGAGGAGCGTCACTGGTAGGGGATCCTGGGAACCCAATACCCGACTCACCTACTCGACTCACTCTGAGGAAGCGACAGATAACTTGAGGCACAAGTGTTGTAGTAACCGTCTGACGATAGAGGTGGCCCCTTTACTTGGAGCGACCCGCTAGTCTTGGGGGCGTTGCTGAAGTGGAGGGCGGGAAAGGAAGATGGAAGCTGATAGGGACATGTGGTGAAATTGAAGGAGACAATAGACAATCTCAAGCAGACTGAGAAACTGATTGACCAGTCGACAGATGACAGACAATATAATTATAGTTTAGCTTCAGATTGTAAAATAGAACCTCGATTATCCGCGGTAATTTGGCGGTCGATGGGTGCGGATAAGAAAAACCGCGAGCAATGCGGAATACTAAAAAATTATTTAATACGAGTAGGATTTAGGTATATACACTTTGCACATTAAATAGTACATTATAAAGTACCTACGTATACGTCAGAAGATTGTACGACATATTCTCTAAACCACATTCTCTAAAGTCAAATTTCTCTAAAGCAAAATTCTCCAAAATCATATTCTCTACTAACAAATTTCTCTAACGACATTTTCTACACGACAATTTCTCGAACAACACTTCTTCCGAAAATGAAGTATCTCTAAAGCAGAAGTGGTACATTGAATTTCGAATTGCCTAGAAGCGAAAAAAGTAAGAGAAGACCCCGGGTTGCTGCGACATACTTCTCATAAATCAGTTGACAATGGCAGAGATCAAGGACAGGCAAATGTTCCTAGAAGGGTACATTTATCAACGCTCGCGTTTAGCCGAAGGCCGTGCATACTGGGTATGCCGGAAGTATTACCGTAAAGAGTGTAACGCCCGAGCGGTAACCAGCTACCCAGCACTCGGTCCCGTAACAATTTTCAAGGGCCCGGCTGCCTCGCCTCATGCCCATCTGCCGAACACAGATGAAATCATGGCGGAGGAACTGACACGGCGTATAAAACGAAAAGCACAGGCGCATCCAGAACAACCGCCGTCGCAACTGTTACGGACCGAACTTCAGGGTGTCAGCGAAGAAGTGCTGAGCCAACTACCCTCTCAGCCATCGCTTGTGCGAACTGTGCAGAGAGTGCGTCGTACAGACCTCCCAGCAGCTCCGACAAAACGATGGCACCTGAAGGAAATACCGGACAGGTACAAAAAAACATTGCTGGATGAACAATTCCTCCTCCACGATTCCGGTCCTCCCGTTGAAGATTCGTCAGACGAATACTCCGAGTCCGATTCCGAAGAAGAGCATGATGAAGTAGTGCAACCAAGAGTCATTGTTTTCGCAACTCGAAAGAACATTGAGCTGTTGTGCCACAGCGCCGATGGAACATTCAAGACAGCACCGAGTATCTTTGCCCAGCTGTTCACGATTATGGGTCTACGAGCACGTGCAGGTCATCCGGAGGAAATCGTCGCGGTACCGTTGGTCTACGCATTCCTGTCAGAGAAGACGACTGAGCTCTACAGAGAAGTGTTGGAAGCGGTGAAGGCTGCTGTCGATCGATTCAACATAACACCATGCGTTCCTACGAAAATAATGTGTGACTTCGAGTTGGCTATTCTCAATGCTTGTGAAATGGTTTTTCCTGGAGTACCTCGCTCAGGCTGCTACTTCCATTTAGACCAGATAATTTACAGACGGGTTCAAGCCGCTGGACTACAAGAACAGTACCGAGACCCAGTGGATAGATCCGTAAAACGATTCACGCACATGCTGCTGGCACTAGCTTTTGTGCCCGAGGATGATGTATCAACCGCCTTCACTGAATTACGACGCGAATGCCCGGCTGAACTGCTTGGTGTCTACGATTATTTCCAGGAGAACTACATCACCGGTAGGCCAGCGAGAGGTAGACGCCGAGGCACGCGGCCCAGATATCCGATATCATTATGGAACCAGTTCGCAACGGCTCTGGATAAATCGTACCGTACCAACAACGTGTCGGAGGGATGGCACAACCGCTTCCGACTCGTTGTTGGTAAACACCATCCGGATATTTACACAGCGATCGCGGAAATACAGAAAGAACAAGGTTTCACCGAGATCTGCATCAGCGAGCTATCAATGGGCAAGAAATTAAAGGCGGCCCCTGCAAAGAAATGGCACGATCTGCAGCGAAGATTAGAGTCCATCGCCGCGGAATACGAAACGAAGCCACTACTCGAGTACTTACGTACAATTGCGGCGAATGTAGATATATCATAAAATCAAAATATAAAATCATTTTTCAAAAAATAATTAGAGAAAATGACGAAATAATAACGTTAGAGATTTTTTTTTTAGGGAAAATTCCTTTTAGAGAATTTGGCGTTAGAGAATTTTTTTATTAGAGAAAAAGGTTTTAGAGAAGAAGTTGGTTTAGAGAATATGTCGTGAAACCGTCATTGAAGAGTCACAATCACTCATTTGCGTCTAGAAAAGTGAGCAATGTCTGTTATTTCGCATGCACTATGTAATTTTAAAAATGCGAAGTCCCCTCCCTGCCCCGCGCTAAACCTACTAGGAGGTATGTAAGGTAGTGGAGAAGAGACCCCTGCTTTTTATGTTCATGTTATTCGATGAATATAAGCAGTCAGTCGAGGAAGTTCGGGAATGGCCACCGAGTGGGGCCTTGGCCTCTCGCGAGTAGGAAAAAAAAGGTCGTCAGGTCAGTCGCGCTCACCATAGTACACCTATCGAGCTACATATTATGTACGTAGGTATTAATGCCTGTACCTCTTGCTGTACTCGTACCACTACCCCTATACATTATTGTAAGACGTAAAATGAGAACTTATAATCGCCGCCCCGTGTAGTAGTTCTATATATAATATTATTTGTACAATACCGAAACTCTGTTTTTATAGTTTTCTTACTCTACCTACGAGTGCCAACTGAACGATTGCGGCCGCGCGAATGCAGGCTACGGCCATGTGCGTTTGTTTGTCAACAAGTTACAAGAAAGACTAAACCTAAACGGGATGTGACTTAATCGAGTAGGAAAATGAACGTAAGCATTAGGTAAGAGCGGTACCACCGTGACGGTTGCTACTCGCTAGCTGCTGCTACGTAAGTAGGCAGATAGGTTGGTAGGTTAGTTGGTACGTGTATACGTAACGAGTACAAAATCTTGAAACTGCTATCTGATGTAAAAATGAAATCGTGAACCTCGGGAACGTGGAATATCACCGCGTTGTAGTCGTAGTCGTAGCCGTAATAGCCGTAGCAGTATCCATATCCGTAGCACTAGCCATACTCAGCACTCCCGGCGCAGTGTACTATACTCCATTTCACAAAAGCAACGTCCGAGTTATCAGTGAAAACTGTAAACAAGATTCACAAGAGTGCTCGTCGTTCGTTTGCCGCAGGACCTCTAATTTCTCAAAAATCCTTGTTCTAGTACTGAAAAGTTCAAAAAGAAACTGAAACTTCGACTGATGCGAAGTATATTGAGACAATGCTCGCTCACCCGTCACTGAATACTGATAACTCGGGCGTTTCTTTCGTGAAATGGAGTATACGAGAGTAAAAAGGCGGTAGAATTAAGAAATTAGGCCGACTACGCCGAAATCGTGTTCTGTTCGCAGTTTGTTTTGTAGCCCAGTTTCGATGTCCGAAGCGCAGCGGCTACGGCCGACCTACTACGCGTACTGCTTACGCGTACATACCACACCGGCATCGCAATACCGATAAGTATCGATTTATCGCCATAAATCGTTATTCGGATAAAATAATGGTTCGTCGATATTAACACGATTTACGCGGGAGACATAGCACATGAGATGGGAAAGAAGGACCACGGACGAACCCACAGGGGAGGGTGCCCGAACCTCCTCTCTCACCCTAGAATGACTCCCTTACCTATTCTCATCCCTTTAGACACTTACATGCGCACAGAAGTGTTTGAAAATGTGCTCAGACAATTTTTATGGTCTCGCTTTATCACCCCCCCTCCCCCGCTAAGGAATTAATTTCGGTTACTTCCCTAGAAAGGAATTTCCCTGCATATACCTAAAAGGTCGATCAGACAGAAATGAAAAAATTACCCGATCTAACCCGGCAATCTACTTTCTTTTTACAACTGAAATTCAACATAAAAACCTCAGTTCGCGACATTTGTAAAGCAAAACTAATATGGTAGTTGGGAATACTAACTCCCAATCATGATAATTACTGACGATTAAAAATACCTTTACCGCGCGTATACGTGTCAAGCTTGAAAGAGAAAACGCGAAAGGTTGCACAGCAAGAGCGGACTGAGCCTTTCACCAAGAAAATGCCACTGCATCGGCCCAACTATTCACTTTCATTATTCCTCAGCCATGTTTCCTCTTTATTCTGAATTCCTTCCGGCCATTGCAACAGCTCGAAACTTCCAAATGATCTGGTAACTTGTACGGTCAATCTATCCTTAGTAAACGATAAATTTGAAATCATTATTTCATAAATTTTTCAACAACGATCGGCTTTAGCGGGCTCACTACGTGCTTTAAACGCGAGGTCACTGAAATTCACGCTCTATAAAGGTACTCGAACGATTAGAACGTCGATACTTTTTCACAACGAGTGAATTACGACCATCAACATTCCGCTTTGTTTCGTTTTGATTCGCTTGGTTTCGCTTCGCTCCGGTGTCAACGAATAGCGCATTTACGATCACGTCGATTTTGACACCACTTACAGTTATAGACACGACAGTAATAATAGATTACTGTACAGAGGCGGAAAGTAAGCGATGTTTTATCGCCTCCTTCTCGTAGACACTAATGCAGCGATGTCAAGACCAAACGACTTTTGTGAAGATGCTGTGATTGGCTACTGATACCAACATTACCACTCTAGGGGTGTAAAGTCAGCTGTAGTTCGAGATTACCAGACCTGTATACAATGAAATAGCGTACTGTACGGAGTTGGTAGATAAGCGATTAATGCCTCGCGTATTAGCTCCACTCGCTGTGCTCGTTCCGCCAATCCTCGCGCTTATAATTTTTAGCACGAGGGCTAATGAAAACACGCGACCATCGAGCCCAAAGATCATTTATTCACTCACTACTACACAACAACTGACTATACACAGAATTTACATTTCGCCGATTTGAATATAATCATTAGGGATAGAGCGAGAGTGAACAAAAGACAGGTCACGTTCTTAATCCTCTAAGCGAGGGGTGCAGGAGACGGATCGCGAGAAAGAAACCGAGAAAGGTAGATGAAACAGGTTCAGCGCGAAAAGAAAGATTTTGTGGAATTTCGAAAGGTCTATACATCCCTCGCTTCGGCGAAAACGATCGGCAAGCCGAGTCGCCACATTATTAATCGCTTACTTTCCGCCTCTGTACAATAATCTACTACTGCAGTCCAAAATAGTATATTTTGCAACATGTGCAACAAGTGCGTCATTCGTGACGAGTGCGAAGTTTTGTAGAACGAGCAACACGAGTGATGCAAATCGCACGAGCGAATAACGAGCTTCTTGCAAAAGTTGTAAACTATATTTTTTTTAAATGAATGCTCGAAAAGCAGTTCACAGGAGTAATTATTAGAGTCCATAGTGTTTTATCAGTATCTTGAATCGGCATCCCACACTAGCGCTTCTATAGAAGGAAGGTTCAAACACGAATGTTTATTTTTTGTTCATTTCTGCAAGAGCGCAAAAATAGTATATTTTGCAACAAGCGCCTCTTGCAAAAAGTGCAAACTATTTTTTAAAAATACATGCTCCAAAAGCAGTAGTTTATAGGAGTTGCTGTAACGCTTAGGCAGGTATCAAAACACGCATAAGCGACGAAAACGACGCGCCTGTCCGTCTAGTGTGAACCTTCCTTCTACTGCCTACTGCCAACTAAATATACGGTTTTGACGTCACTTTTTTGCTCTAGGCTCTTGTGCAAAACTGGATTATTTTTGCATCCTTTTTGGTGTTTTGTTTACAGGGTGTCTACTGAAATTGAAAACTGAAAAATCATGCTATTTCCATGCATTTTCTTGGCGCCCTTACCACGAAAACCAATATAGATCATTTCAAAGGGTATCCAAAGCTGAATATGAAAAATTGAGAAGAATAAATTCACGAATAACAGCACGAATTTGAATTAGTGGAAACCGGCAATAAGGTCGAAGTGGAAGTGGTCGAAATCCATAAGGTCGATGATACATTTAGGTCGAATGAAAAATTGGTCGAATCATGAAAAATATAATGACATGATCACGAAATAGAAGTACAATTTAAAATTAGAAAAATGGCTTCTACAAATTCATAAAAATAGGAAATGTAGTCACTGTTAGTTTTAATATTTTAAATTATGGGCCACACTCCTCAGGTATGCCTCCAAGTCATCACTTTTCCATTCATACTTCAGGACGACGGCAACTAATCTGTCCTGTCCCAGGATGACCCGTTTTTTCTTTTTTCCTCAGGAATGGGACTTCCTGCGCAATCCGGCTCAACCACTGCTTCTGTTAATGCATGCTCACGCCGGAAATTTTCTATAACTTCCCATAGGGAATGGTGATACCGCGTTGTCAATGTGTCAAATCCGCGACGCCAGCCTTCCGCCGAATTATTTGTCCGTGGTAATCCTTCAAGGGTAGCATCATACTGGTTCCACAAGGCAATAAGGTAACGTGTTGGCTTCCTCGTCTTCCTTCGTGGCTGGCCTATCCATGTATCTTCAAAATACTCTTAAGATGTCGGTGACTTCGGGAGGGAAATGTTCAATTAATTCCAAGTGTTATTTTCAAAATTATATATATTATTACTCATTATTCGACCAATTTTTTCATTCGACCTAAATGTATCATCGACCTTATGGATTTCGACCACTTTCACTTCGACCATATTGCATTCGACCTTATTGACGTGAACCGAATTAGTTTATATCAATTTTGATTCTTATTTTATGAAAAATGAAATAGGAGTATGAATGAAAATTCATGCTTTCCTCTGACACTGTCAAAAATCATGCTATTTTCATGCTTTCATGCCATCTTCAGTCAAAATCATTATTTTTCATGCTTTTTCATATTTTTCATGCCAGTAGACACCCTGTAGTTTACATAGTACATTGTTGATTGGGAAATTTCACTTCTTGCACTGAAAAGTGGTTACAAATAAGTCGCTTTTCGAACATGTAGAAAAAAAAAGTTACTTTCTTCAATACAGGCTCGAAAAGCGCCTTATTTGTAATCACTTTTCAGCGCAAGAAGTCAAACTTTCAAACCAACAGTGGGGTGCACTAGCAATACGCTCGAAAAGTTATTATAAAAGTATGCATACAAAGTAAATTTTTTGCACTAATGCAAAAATGAAAAAAAAAATCGTGTTTAAACCTTCCTCCTATAGAAACGTGAGTATAGGATGACGGTTTGGGATACTGATAAAACATTATCGACTTTAATAGTTATTCCTATAAACTGCTTTTCGAGCATTCATTGAAAAAAATATAGTTTGCCACTTTTACAAGAAGCGCGTTATCCGCTCGTGCGATTTGCATCACTCGCGTTGCTTGTGCTGCAAAGCTTCGCACTCGTCAGGAATGACGCGCTTCTCGCACATGTTGCAAAATATACCATTTCATGCATACCTTTTTTTAATTTTTAATCATAATATTGTTAGTGCACTCCACTGTCGGTTTAAAAGTTTCATTACTAGGACTGAACAGTGATTACACATAAAGCGCTTTTCGAGCATGTATTGAAAAATTAGTATTTTTCGACAGCGAAAGAAAGTGCTCAGCAATTTCTCTCTCTCTCTCTCTCTCTCCCTCTCTCTCCCTCCCTCGCGTTCACAAGTCACACACACACACACACACACCACAGTACCTATGTACTAACAACTACAGTAAGTTATTATTGTGCAAGAGTATGTGAGTGTGTAGAACAAGCTTCAGACAACTTGGCGCCTTTAGTTTTTTCTTCTTCCTCTTCTTCTTCAACTTGAACCAAATAAAACCTATCCAAACCAAACTGAACTGAACCGAACAGTTTAAAACAGACAGAAAAACGTTAACAGAACAGGTATACATGTATAGTAACTAAACGGGCAGTCCTGATAATCGCCACCAGAGCTCCTATCGACATCGAAGTACCTACAACACATTAGGGGAGCAAAATACACAATGTACATGAACATGTACATGTTCTTCACATGGCAATGACAGCACGCTAAAGTGGCTCCCCAGACACCGCACCTAGGGCCTCATCGCTTCAGAGACTAGTAGGACACATGTACACGCATCTAACATCAAGGGATCTGTATCCACTGTATGTCGGACTGGACGCAGACGCAGGTCATTCTCACAAAGAATGTCAAACTATCGTTTCAAAATCAGGATTTTGGCCAAATTTCAAACTGATTACGGAATTTTGTCATTATTTCTTTTGTCTTCGGTAAAACGTCCGGATAAATGATCCGCGTGATTTTTGTCAATTTCAGTCAGCATGGATTCGCATCGTGGCATAGCAGGAAAGTATATAACAAGTATCACACACGAACAATATTATGGGGCCTGAGAAATCAATCAAGTCCAACAAAAAGGAAATAAATTTTTAAAAAAATGTATGACAACTAAAATGAAATACTGTGAAGGAGCAAGCTATACAACATCTAAGGCCTCATAATCGGTTCAAACTCGGAAGACAGACGAACGAAAAGACAAGAGGTAAGCTACGCTTTTTCAGGAAAAAGTAAGAACACCGTCGACCAATCGGGACACACCCTGTGACTAAGCTCGAGTCAAGCGGGAAAGATTAGTCAGCGACACAACATCATCCAATAATATCAAATCAAAACGGTCATACATGTACTTAAATACAGTATGTAGGTGTGTGCAGTATACTAACTGGTAAGACACACGAGTCAGACCCCGTTCGCGGTTCAAAGTTGGAGAAGCGATTTTGTGATGACAGCGATGTCTAGACTACAGGACGTAATTGAATAATCAACCATTTTTCGTTTTTGATTTACGAATAATCGAGGGGACGAAATAAAAAATTTCAATTTCCACTACAAATTTAAGTTCTTTGATTCAGGTTGGTGAAGACAGTAACGTACACGAGGTAGGAAAAATTTCAACATTTTTCATTCTACACGGCAAAAATATTTTTCCAAACGATTTAGAAAAAAAGTATTCTTTTATGGCAGTTTGTAATGTACAAATTTGACAGCGGTATAGAAAAATAATCGAACGCTCGTTGAGTCAATCAAAGCGCAAAGACCTCAATTCGACATTTTATGTGCGCTTGAACTAACCTGTTGCCGCAACTGTTTACATTAATTTACAATGAAAATTGAATTCAAACTACTCGTATTATTACCACACTTATCCCAAGTCTCGCATAAAATTTACGTTCCAAGTTTACGTGTACTCGAAAAGTAATAGTTTTTTTCCTTCAATGCGTTCGACCGCCGCCTTGAAAAATTAAGCTAACAAAGAAAACGTACGTATGTAACTAAAATGTCAGCGCGGATTATTTGGTACATCGTACTCGAAGGCTAATTTTGCACACTCGTAACAGCACTGATTCCTTTGTGAACTCAGTGTCAGAGGTGGGGGGGGGGGGGAGACTGGCCTCCCAAATGCGAAATAATCCGAGCTGATTATTCGGATACCTATATACTTTTTCTGCGATGTCAAACTGCAAACTAAAAGCGCATAACTTTGCCCACTCATTTCTCAGTCTTAGCACTCTACTTACTTAGTCACTTTCTGGCGAGGTCACCGAACTAAATCGTCTACTTCGGATATCAGAGGGCTCTACCAGTTTCAAAATTCCAACAGGGTTGCCACTTTTTTTCAGGATTGGTTTTCCCTGACTTTTCCCGGTTTTCCAGGCCAACTTTTCCAATTTTCCCTGACTTTTTTACAGGATTCCGAGAAAGCTCAGAGGGAGGAGAGTCACAGAAATTTTTTACAATACAGATTTTTAAAAAATCGCTATCGAGAAGAAGAAGGTACAGATGTAATTTATGTAATATTTTTCAATATTAGAAATACTCAAAGAAAGTTGAGCTTATCATTATTCTGATGTTATTATAAAAAAAGTTTACTCTGATAAAATACGAACTCGTTTGTTATTTTCAGAAAATTTCCCTGACTTAAATGAAAATTCCCTGACTGACCAAATTCCCTGACTTTTCCCGGTTTTCCAGAAAGTGGCAACCCTGTCCAATCATAATCGTAAAAGTCGAGTAAAATTATCGAAGCGCCCATTTACCTGTATGTAATTTTTGTAGCTCTTTCACCTCTTGGAATCCTTTGATTTTAACGATTACAAGGGTGATTATTCTCGTAATACTAGATAGCGCATATCCACATTATCTTCGCGAATCATGAAATTCTGAATCCGTATGCAAAAGTTTATAGCGCATATTTTTGCATATTTAGGCCAGAAATGCATATTTTTGCTGAAAAATAGCCGAATACCGCATATTTGCCACATATTTGAGGTTGTTAGTATATATTTTCCCAAAAACTGGCCAAAAATCACTTCTATTGATAAAATTTCCTCAATTTTCACGATTTTCTAAAAAAAAAAAAAAAAAAAAAAAAAAAGTAATAAGGTGTTTGCTCTTTGCTGTAAGCTGCTGGAAAAAGGTCGGCTGAAGACTAGAAAATTAAAGACAAAAAAAAAAACCTATCGGTAGTCATTATCGAAAATATGTGACATAGTCCATGCTACTTGCTACTGTTAATAAATACGTGAGTCACCCCGGTGAGGTGATATCGTGAGGTACACTATTGACGTCACGATTTTCGACTACGACCCAAATGGTCGATAGTTTGAGACCCGACGATCATAAAAAGGCCAAGCAGAACAATGCCCAGGTCATTCCTGTTTGGACTTGCGCTGGTACATTGTGAATAGTGGTTGTTTATAGCAGTTGTGGTTCGCGAACTCATAGTTATTACTAGTTGATTGTGGTGTTTCGAGTTATAAGTCGGCACGGCTCAGGTTAGTGAATTCTTAATGTTTACCCCCTTCTTTGTGTGGTAAATTATTATTTCAGTTTGTAGCCAGAACGTAATAATTCTGGTACAAACCTAATGTATTAATGTGGTCCATTCGTGATGGATCCGTACATTTTTTCCCTTTCGGTAAAGGGAGAAGCTACTATTTCTGACCCTGTCTGGGGTCCTTGACTTCCTGGGAAATTTCTTTACTGTTTGGCCGGAACGTAATTATTCCAATCGAATTTGAGACCCTCCCCATCTTCCCAACCTTTGGCTTAATTTATTACTTGATCCAGAACTGCTGTACTGTGCTGCTGTAGTCCTGATCAAATTTATGGGTCGGTACCCTGTATATAGCGCAAACTTCCGTCATTGTGGTATAGTCGAGGATCTAGGATTGCTGGTGCACATCCTCCTTACCATTAGCTGACTCTTAATTTAATTAAGTGGTTAAATTAGAATTTACTAACATCCTTTGGACTGACGGTGGACTTGATTGTTTGCCGTTAGGTAACCGTTGAATAAGGAGGACTGGACCAGAAGAAACAATTTAGTTCAGAAGAAGTATTATTATGTATTTGTCAAATGTAAATAATAAATAAGCTGTGCCTGGTATTTAATCTGCCCTTTCTTGAACTTGGTACTCAGAACCTTCTCGTCTTCCACTGCGCCTTAAATCATGTAAGGTTGATTGGACGTAATTTCACCAGGTGGCGTCTTGATCATTCAGTGACTGATCGACGTCACAACTCTGCTAAATATAATTCTGGTGCTAATTCTACGTCAGTCATGTTTCAGGTCTTTTTTTCCTACATAAAAGCTTATTCAAGGCTTTAAACTGAGATTGCAATTATTTGGAAATGAATAAATTCTTTGTGTTTTTGAAGATTTAATGAAATAAACGTTAAAACGAATGGCTCTTATTGTAGTTCTTCGAAAACCTTACATTTCGATACCCACGAGGGTGCGGTTTTATAGCGCATATTTTTGCATATTTTGACATTTTTTAGCGTATATTTATTGCGCATATTTTCGGTTTTTTAGCGCATAAAAATCCTAGCTCTAGTGATTATTGTTCTACTCAGTGGAAACGTATGTGCTAGAAAATTTCAGCTCGATCGGCTATCTAAAGCACTTATAAAACGAACACAAACTCGGTAAAATGATTTATTATTAATCGGTAATCGCCGGCAGTGGGACCAGGAGCCTTTTTTTCTACTGGGAGTGGAGGGCAGCACCTCAGGCCATATTCATAGTCGGCGAACTCGACAAATTTGAGCAATCACTCGGCAAATATAGGTACACGAAAATAGTTTTTTTTCTTTCATTTTGTTTTATCTTTGTGCTACTCTCAAGTCGGCAAACTCGGCTAATTTCGAGTTCCGAATCGTCAAACGAAATTTGGACTCGGCAGCCCCTCTCTGTTCCCTACAAGAATGGTCTTGCGAGGCTCCTGGATGGAATCAGAACCCCTCTGGTAAAACCCTAAGGATCGGATCCAAAAATTATCCTTAAAACCGAACTTAGCGACCTTTAATAGCAACATATCGACCATTGCGTCAAATTTCACTTCATCATTCTCGCAATGTTATTGGAGCCAACCCCTCTCGCCTTCTCTCTGAGGTTACCCATCGCTTTCTGAAGACGAAGGCCAATGAAATTCACCCTTGCTAAGAAAGTACGCTCCATTTGATAATTTCCTTCGGATTCCGAATCAGAAATCTTTTTTCAATTTCTCAATTCCGATACAAAAAGGAGTTAAGTTATGTAAGTACGCGATTTTTGTCCCACAATGTTCGTAATTTTGCCCAATAATGTAATATCGGAATCCTACGTCATATCGGCCTCGCAGTTGTTTCTCAAAACTGAGATTACGCTAATAATAATCGGAGTTCTCCTACGTTATCAACGTCCGGTTCGTTTCGACTCGATGACGCGGTGGCGAAGCAAGAATCCGCAATTTCGGGCAAACTACTGTCGGCTGAAGGAGGTACCAACCAAAAATGTCAATAAGTTGGCAACAAAACTTCTCTTTAAAAAAAAATATGTCTTCTGTTCACAACGCATGTTTTTGTCGAACGAAAAAAACAAAACAAAACAGTGTTATAGGTAGGTAAGTGCATTACGGAATTTCTATTTTCACTATTTTCAATGTAACGATAATGCGGACGATCGACTACGATCAGTATAGGTAAGTGCAAAATCCACTATTTTGGGCTGTATTTGAGTTGAAATTAAAAATGTGTCCGGTAGTAAAAACTCACATTTTTGTATTTTCTTTAGCATGCAAGCAAATATTCCACCCATGGATAAGACTGAAGATAACAAAATTTAAAGAACGTAACATGTTTTCATCTACAAGATTTTTGTTTTCAAGCTAATGCTACATCGGCCGTTTTGGAAATTCTTTCTTCAAATTTTCAAATTTAGTTACGTTCGGTTTTCCCATGTGAAGTAGACAATTCTGAGCAAATTACCCACGTACGAATTTGGTTCTGAGGGCGAAGTTCAAGTTCACTAGACCAGCCTGTTGCAGTGATATATGTATGTACTTTCTGACAGTCTTTGACAATCGACAGTTTAGATAGTACTAAAAAAAAAGAAGAAAAAATAAAGAATACAACTAAGTAATTTTGATAGTTTTCCCTTATCACTGAATTTGAAGAAAGGGAAACGACAAAGTATTTTGATGCTACCGAATAACAATGTCGAAGAACGATTGGAATATAATTAAAAACACCTACGTAAGAAACTGATGGAACAAGCAACTAGGAACTTCAATAAATTTGGAAATATTTTCGTTAACCGGTGAATACCCGTGGCTACTGGCTAGGATTTATTTCGCCGCTAACTGCGGGAAATCTACCACCTAATATCGTTCACTCGTGTCGTCTCCCAGTATACATTGTAACTCAATGATGAAAAAACAGGATACGGGAGAAGAAGGGAGAGCAGATGAGAAATGCACATGCGGTTGCAGCGACTACTGTTAAAAATAAAGAAAACACAAAATAAGAATTCCAACCTAGGTAGCTATGCGTATGTAACCCAAAGGAACCAAAAAACTCGAAAATAATAATTTTTTAAATAAAAAAATTGTTCGGACACGATCCCACCTGTCACACGAGTTCTCAGGATCTGGTCATTTCCTATCCCTTCTAACGGTTACGAGAAAATTTGGTATCGCTCACACCGCCGCTCTAACACTTTTGCTGCGTACGGCGGGAAAATACGTAGTAATCCATCTCGAATGAGCTAGATGATTGGCGAGACGGGAGGGAGCAGGTAGGAGTGCGAGTGAGTACCAAGACAGGAACGTGTTCCCGGTTTTAACGTGTTACGCCAACAAGGAACAACGAAAACAAGTTGAGCAGAGAGTAGCAACTACTCGTACATACATTCATGTAGGTACTTGTAATAAGCACTCCCTCTCCCCTGTCAGAAATACACGCTCACCAATCCAACGTCAGAAATTGGCATTGGCATCGGCATCAATAATCGAGTGGACTGCCGCCAATTACCCAAATAACGAATAATTGTAAAACAACTGGTGTGTGTGTGTGTGTGAGTGAGTGAGTGAGCGAGTGAGAGAGAGGAGAGAGAGAGAGAGAGAGAGAGAGAGAGAGAGAGAAAACGAATCTTGGTAGCAAAGCTGAGCTGAGGCATCCTTAGAAACCGTCACGATTTCATCGGAGTGATCGAAACTGTTCAAGAGGACGTTAAGGATTTTCCGAAATTCGTATCCGTCCCCAACTAGATCCGCATTTGTGTCATAAACAGTCGTCGGCGGAAAACCTCCACCGCGGATTCTTGTTGTCGCCTGACGGACGCGTTTCATCAGCCCAGTTAAGATTTCATCGGTGGTATCCGTCACTTGTCATTTGCAGGCGACTGCTGTCTTATCGCTATCGTTATTGCCGAGCAGAATGAGCTCGTTCTTTTGCATTATTATTACTATTGGGATTTAAACTTGGAGTTTCAAGGGTTGGCAGCCCTGCGATATGTGTGAGTGGATCACGTATGATTTACCATAAGCGTGTAGCAAACTTCAACTATCATTATTAAGTCGATTAGAAATTCATTTTCAAAGAAAATTTTTCCTAAATTCGACTGCAGCATCGCCAAAAAATTAAATTATAATCAGTTCTACTGGTACAATAATTTTTCCTCGGGTTTTCACCCTACTGAAGATAGCAGTGTGTTTCTATTTGAAAGTACACATGATCACTCACTCATTTTCACCCGCTAACATCCGCGCAGGTATTTTGCAGCGCACTCTAGTGCAGGTTTAAATCTCAATTAAAAATGTCTGATCGAATTCGTTTATAATACGACGATTCAACAGGTCCTGAAATCCGGCCCAGAGGACCGTAATGTTTAAAAGATGACGCATTGGAACAAGAGAGAGGCGAATGAGGAAACAACATAAATTAATTTTCTGCGAAGACGGGTTTCAAAGTCGAGTGATTTTTGCGATAGCACGAAATCAATTTGAAAATAAGCGACGTCGACGGTAAGTCTAAGTCCATATTCAGATACTCATTGAAGGCCTACCGGCCCGAGTCTAGAGATCATTCGTTCAAACGATCCCGCGCCCATCACCGCATACTCGAACAGAAACGTAAACGCAATTTGTAACCTTTCTATTAATACCGCGATTTTTTTGAGCAACAAACTTAGCGTTGGCTTTAGACTAACAATTGACGATAGACGATTGTTTCAAGATCGAATTGTTCGTCGATAAGATTATAAAAAGTTAGGCAACGAAAAATGAACATCGGTTTTCCGAAACCATTTTACAAGCCATACCTACTCGCGTTTTGTAACGCAAAAAATCAGCATCTGAAAGCGCATTTCTTTGTCTATTTTCTCCAAAGTTGCCCCTGAGATACCGCACCCTCCAAAACTACAATTTCGAGTATCGCATCGGTGCTTCTTTGTCTATTAGAGGAACGAGTATTACTATTCGTCATTCCGGTTTGAAAACATACGATACTGCACCGAAACAAGAACGGAAAAGAAAACATCGACAACACGAAACAAGTCTACGATTACGTACACCAAACTACGAGGTAAGAACACATACACCATCTCCGACAAAAAGAAGAATACCCAAGTACCTATATACCTCGCGCTCGTTACACATGTTATTCGATAAAACACTCTGCAGTTTTTTATCCGCATCCGAACAGAAAATTATTTTCAACGTAAAAAATGCGAGCCCGACAGCGTACACACTCGTATTCATACAGTTCTTACTCAATTACGGTCAGCAACGGAGGTGCTATCACGCCAGAAGAAAGGAGTATACTATACCTACGTAAGTTGGAATAACGATACCCAATTTCCCGACGGACGTTGAAACCAATAGTCCTTATCCAGCCTTATTTAAACAAATAGTACACTTCTGGGTCGAACAGACGGCACAGTACAAACATATAGATGACAACATCCGTGTACCTCGATACAACTGTGTTTCATAAAATACGACAAGATGATATCAACAGAGAGATACCTATGTTCGAGTCTAGACACTCGGGCCCTGGGAGCACTAACGAACGACTTCCGCAGACATGAATTTCGATACCTATCACGCTAATAATGTTGAAGCAAATAATCCTTGCTTCTTTGTAAGTCAATTTAATTTTGAAAGGACCAGGAAAATAATTCGTTCGTTTCGAGTTGCAATCGGTCGCTACATACGTACAGTACTTACGTTGTAAAGATAATGCGCTCACCTGTAGACGGCGACTAATAAACGGATTAAAAACGGTAGACAAATTGTTGATTCTTGAAAGCCAGTACTATACGATGCAAACACATTAATAACGAGCTAGTAGATAGTGAAAATATCGTTCAAGATTGGATATACTGAATTCGGAAGACGTTAATGAACGACACTTTGAACACAGTCAACTAACACAAGAAACTCGATAACTCGAAACGACTAGTCTCTGGTAAAATAATCACAAATCGCGAAATATAAAACTTACTGCCCGTTATTATCAATTATCAGGATTCATCTCGATCGCGAACGCGACATAACATAGAACACACACAGATGCTCACCGACTGCTCACAATCACAAAGTACTTATCGTTAGTACTCTAGGCTCTACCCAAAGTCATATAGATACACCAAGTCGTTCGACTCTCCATTTAACCAATGTTAAACTTCGTATGTTACGATAATTTATCCCGATAGCAGCGCTGGCAGCGTTCGACTGCCGTGAAATCAATGTAAACGTTGGGAGCCCTAACAAGGTTTTGCGTTTATCTCAATAACGGTCGAGTTTTATGAAAAAGTGAAAAGAACAAAATTTATTTACCTGTTATTTTCTATCAGGTAAGATCAGTTCAAATTTTACCCATACAAATTCGAATTACTCGCATTCGATGGAAATTCCAAGGTGAACAAATTTAGCTCTTCCAATTTTTCATCAAAATTGATAGTTTTTGAGTAATCGCAAAACGAAAAATGTCCATATACGCGCAATGCAACCAAAGGAGTTCAGCGATAGCAGCGCGCTGGCATGACGGCAGAACGCGGAAACGCGCTAGTCGTCTAACTTGGTGTATCTATATGACTTTGGCTCTACCATATCACGATGGGCGCGTTTTCTTCAACGTCACAAACGCGCTTATCAATCACGCTTCCCATGACGTCACAGAAATTAAGGTCGCGATCTCGCGAACCAAGTACTCGCATACGCCATTTTGGAGCCAATCATGCCCGTGGATGCCGAATGGGACTCTGCCAAGGTTGGAAAAGATTCGAATCCCGTTTGCGGATTCGAAAATTCAAATCCGCTTCTGGGAATTGGATTTGTATCCGTGATTCGAATCCAATGAACGACCCGGATTTGTAAAATGTATTCGAATCTTTTTAGTGAATTCGTCGGAATTTTTTAGTTAGCTGTATTAGACGCTGAAATCGCCTAATATGGCCATCTGTTAGGGCCACTTTTCTACTTTTTTTAACGAAAAAAATATCAAAAAACGTAATGAAAGCTATGAAAATTCCTTCTGGAGCTGTATTCTCGAAAAGTTGTTACGGTAACCACCCATAACAACTAGTCCCAAGGTGGTGGTATGAGTGGTTATGAGATGTTATTCAACATTGCGGTAAATGGGTAACAACCGGTAACAACTCATAACAACTTTTTCATAACAACGGTTGTTATCATAACATCGCATAACAACTTTTCGAGAATAGTGGTCCTGACCTCCTCAGTTGAAGAATTTAATTTAATTTCTTCGGAAACTACATTGCTGAAACCTGAAAGTATGTTTACCATGATTACATCGAATATGACCCAGTTTTTGGAGTATTTGGCCTCTCTGAAGGAGAAAAAAATGTCAACTATTGTTGAGTGAGTAAAATAGGTATCGTTTATTTTGATTTTGATTTTGTTGCAGCAAAAAAAGATTCCATGATTCATGGATTCGAATCCACAAATCCATTCCATTTATTCGAATCTGATTCGAATCACGGTGAACGTAAATCATTTTCGAATCATATTTCAATCCAAAAACAGGCAGTGATTTGTGGATTCGGATTCGAATCCAATTTTAATGAATTCGTTTTCAACCTTGGACTATGCAGAGCCAGTGTTGTGCCTCTACGCGTAAAGAGCAGTTTTTTACGTTTCATGTAAAAAACCATGAATGTAAAAAAGGTAACTGATGTAAAATACGTAAGATATGTAAAACACCCTGTCAAAAACATAAAGTAGCATGCTGGCATCTGCTGGATTTTTGAGTGTATTACAGTTTTTTACATATTTTACAGACAGCATAAAAAACTTCAGTTTTCTACACATGTATTTTACCTGGTATTTTACGCGTAGAAAACATGTAAAGTAAAAAACAAAATTTTACGGCACAACACTAATTCGGATTCCGGTTTCAGATTCCACCAAAATACGGCTTTTTTTCGGCTTTCGGCTTTTGACTTTCAACTTCCATAAACAAACTGAGTCAGGGTGTCAGGGGAGGCTTACCAGTTGCTGGCGTTACCGCTTACTGTAGCAGGGTTGCCACTTTCTGGAAACTTCAGATATTCAAATTATTATTTACGGAATATTATAACAAGCGTATATCAGAAAACTTTTAATATAAAAAAAATATAACATCATAATTCGATTCGGTTTCATAATTCACTAAAATACGTCTTTTTTCGTTTTTTTTGTTCGAATTTCTTGACTCCTTTGAACTTCCATCTAAAAAAGCAGGATTGAAGGGCGAAGGGAGGTACCAATTCTCGATACGCTAGCAGTAGCCTACTGGCTCCTGGTACCAGAAAAGCACCAAAGTTGTTGTTTATTGGCTTTGGCTTGTTATCGCTTATTTAAAACATAGAAGCCGAAAAGAAGCTGAAAACCAATTTCTTTTAGCTTTCAGCTTCCCAGCACCAGTACATTTTTTGGATTCGGATTTTGCTTTTAGCTTCCTCAAAAATACAGCTTTTTTGGCTTTTAGCTTTCGGCTTTCAGCTGACTTCTAAGCCCTGGCCGGCTGGCTTGGAGAATTGCGGGCACAAGGCTTTACAACTACATTGCTGTACATAATATAGGGTCTTTTTCTAGGAGATATCGAGAATCGATAAATCAATCAGTGCAAAACTGCACAGCAACGCCATTTCGCCGTTATCAATTTTCGTTCCGAGCTTCCGAGTTGAAATTAAGTCCAACATTTAGTATAGTCAATGAATTTTTTTGAGACCGAAACAAAAAACCAAAACTGTATATATTTTTTTTGTTTTAACTATTTTTTTGTTTTTTCAAAAATACCGAAACATATGCACTTCCAATTATTCTTTAAAACAACTAAAACCAAATTATTTTTTAAATTGGACATAGTTATAAAATTATATTGCTAAATCCAAAGCAATTTCAAGTTATTTTGAGGTTTATTCTACTATCTGCTTGCTCCTTGGCGTTATAATGGAATTCGAAGTTAACTGTCAAAAGGGCCGACTAATGGAAATCATCTAGTTCGACATGTGTATGTGTTAAGTGTGCACGTTCAGTTTTGTATAGATACATATTAGATACTCACTCTCTCGTATGTTTTTTGTCGTCGGATTAGTTACTGCCTTACTGCTTACTCCTGTACGAGATAGAGTTATTTATTATTCTTCAAGTTGTTCAGTACTCAGACGTTATCAAGTGGTAATATGGATGGCGATTCTGTTGTAGTTTGTAGTTTTGTCGTTTTGTGGGATGTTTATTATTGATGAATATAGAGTGCGTTAATGTTTAGCAGAATTCAGACGATAGGAATTGCAGCATTTGCCGACCCTAGTCGTGCAGCATTGCTGCTTGTTTAAATTGGGAACAATATCTGTATAAAATTATATTGCTCAAAACCAAAACCAAAACCAAAATTTCAAAGTTATTTGGTTACCATCCCTGCTTGCTCCTTGCTGTCATTTCATTGTATTTGAGGAGTTAACTGTCAAAAGGGTCCCTGACGAATGGAAATCCCATCTGTCAGGGGCCCTTTTGACAAATAACTCCTCATTTATTCTTTGAATGGTTTTGCATTATTTATTATTTTGATTCCAAGCAAAAACTATCAATAATCAATACTATCGATAACTATCGATATTTTCTCCAAATCCTATCAGTAGCTATCGTTAACGAACAAACGAACCAATAGTTTGCATCTCCAAACTAAGGCGGCTCCAAGAAGAGGTATAACAGACAGCCATTTTGATTGCAAGAATAGCATGTGTACAATCAGTGCATTGCAGCTAAAAATTTTGGCTTCGGCTTTTGGCTTAAACTTTGACCTTGAAAAATACGGATTTGGCTTTCTGCTTTCGGCTTTTAAGAAAAATTTGGCTGGCTTTCGGCTTTTTTCAGCTGGCTTTTGGCTTTTTGGCTTCTTTACTCGGAACGAAAATTGATATTGGCGAAATGGCGTTACAGTGCAATTGTGCATTGATCAATTTATCGATTCTCGATATCTCCTAGAAAAAGACCCTATTTAAAGGTTCTTTGCCTGTGAAATTGTGGACCAATCTCAGAATCGCTTTGGCATCAAGCGTTTTGCTGCCAACTGTGAATGCTGCAGATTGCAGAACGCAACAAACCGGCACAGATAACCAGACAAGAGAGAGAGACAAGGAAAAATAAAAAACCAAGTACTGATTTCAAAAATTAATTTGGTTTTTGGAAATGAACAATATATTTTCCAGTTGATATTGATATTGGTTTTTCGATCACCATATAAATATTGGTTTTGGATTTGTTCAGAGAACAATTCTCAAGTATAGATTTTGGTTCTGGTTTTGTTAGAAACCAATATAAAACTATTTTGGTATTGGTTTTTGGTTTCGTTTTGGTTACCATCCCTGGGAACAAGGCTGCTAAAATTGCGTTCAGTTGTACAGACTAGAGAGATTTTCAAGTTGTATATCTAATGCTACTAATAAATTTTGTACATGATTAAATTTTGTGTACATTTTACGATTTTAGTACATTAACTGGACGCTATTCAACAAAAGGGAACCAACCAACATTTATATTTTATAAACAAAATGAGTTTTTAGTATCAGTGGAAAGAGGCTGTAGAATTTTGCGAAATTGGGCCTCCGATTCAAAAATTTAATGTGTATTCACGTTAGAATCACGTGTTCTCAAAAAACAGATTTTCCTTGTTGGTTGTTGGTTCTTTTATGGTTAACGGCATCCAGTCAACGATAGTTTCGCCAGTATCGATAATTGATAATAATGAACGATAGCAAACGATAGATACACACCACCGATAGCTATCGATAGTAGCGATAACTTTTGCATCTTTACATCGCGCCTTGTAAATCGGAATTTTGATCGGAATAAAATAAACAAAACAAATAAAACGAAAGGAAACAGCCGCTCAGCCGGGTCTTCCCAACGTCTGTGTTTGTGTACTTTGCTTGCTGGCGTGTCTTATCCTGAAATCTACCGGAGTGTGCGTGGATAATAATTTCAAAGTCATATTATTGTCATTCGGATTACACGGCTGCCGAATTAATATAAATCTAGTAGAGTTTAAAATCGCGTCGTGATTTGATTTATCGTTCGCGTTGAAATTCGATTTATGGCGATCAGCGCCTCGACGCATGAAATGGGTCGTGTTTTTATCATTTCGTAGCAAACCGGTTCCATTTCAGTCAGAATCAAATTCCATTCCACTTTCGGTTATTCGTCTCGAAAAGGAAATTTTCGTGATCCAGAATCATATTGTTCGATATTCATTTGGGTAAGTGTAATCATTCGAATGTTAACATATTTCTATTTCGTTAACCTACCTTTAACTGCGTATGTCTAGATTTTACCTTACAGGTTGCACCCTTAAAGTTTAATTTTCGACTCTATATCATTTATCTCTTTATTTCCCGTACGTACAGTGTAATAGTACTCGTATCTCCTACGATAGTAATAATATCGAACTTTGCAGACACGCATCTCTAGTTCACCGATTCTATTCGTCGTGTAACCGGTATTCGCTAGTCGGACGCGACAGATATTTTTATACCTAGTTGATACACGCATCCATAATTTATCGAATGCGTATTGCTAATGTCCTCGAAAATAGAACTTGAGATGTAATTGGCAAGTGTGAGGTAAAATTGAGAACTCTGCGAGTCTTCGTACGATTGGTACCTATTCTCGTTGAATATGAGATGCTCCCTCCCCTAAACCTTTATGTGGAACCCGTAGTTCATCGTACCCTCACACTGGCGCATGGGTGACTCGGGTATTTCTCAGTTCTCTGATGACAATAGTTCGGGGGAACAGTTTCAAAATGCTGTACGGAGGAATCTTTTATTGTCGACATTTTCCCCCCTCCGCTATGTGTATTTTACTATCTGCAGGTTTGCTGTTAGTATCGGTTCAATTTGTTACGATCGACGTTACCGCGGAGTTTATATCTCAAGTTCTGAACATGGTATCAGGATATCAGACTTGAGATAGAAACAACGTTGAACTGTTGAACTGAACTAATTAACTGATGGGTGCGCCCGGGTAACCGAAGGCGTATTTCAAAGTAGACAAAATATATTTTGTACTTAAGAAAAACGAGTACATCGCGTAACACGTACAGCTAATATTTAGTTCGATCAGTGAGGACGTATATATACATGTATGTAGTATGTACTCAATGTGTGCATGTTAGGTATGTAGTACCTACGATGTTACACTACGAATGTACGCGTAATTAATATAAAACGTTGTTCGAATGCTAACGAACAGCGACGGATCTGAATTAAGAGGCTTACGAATACGTTACGTTCAGCTTTTTTTTTTCGAAAATATTTTTTAACATGTAAATGAGCGTTGCATAGCTGGGAATAGAGCACCATTGATTTGCAGCAAAATTTAGCCTTTCCAGTAGGACGCAAGATTTTCACGGTTCTTCGACGAGCCTCGAGTTTACCGGCGTCGAGCGAAGCGTGAAATAGCGGTAGCGGCGAGTCATCGACATGCCGACGACTCACGAAACTCGTCAACGGATGTGAAACGATATGTGACCCGCGATTGTCTGGCGATTCCAAGGGTATTTTGGCTGGAAAGCTGTGTAAATGAAAGTAGTGATGGCAGGCGAGCACTACTGTATGCCAAAATAAGTCCAAAAAATGATGAAAAGTAAAAGTTTATATTTCGCACGCGATTTATTCGTACATAATATTATACTACATACGCGCGCTGCAGATATATACGACATAATCTGATATGACTAAATCACAGAAATTGATTTTTTGTATATCTGCAGCAGATACATCGATGATTGCTGTCGAGGGAAAGGTGTCCTTAATTCCGAATATGTCTCGAGCGTGCGCTAGCTTGTACAGAATTTCCCGGTTCAGGGCACAATATGGTGTTGGGAGATGATCCCGGTAATTATTACAGCTGCCGCGCAACCATCCAATGCGTACGCTTGTCCGACGGGTGATGGTTTTGAATGACTCGTCAATTTCGAACCAGCAGCATCCGGTATAGTAAAATACCGAAATGCAATACCGAAACAAGGTACCGGTTGTAGCATTAGACGTGATTCACCTTCCGCAACCGCATGTGTTGTGATTGATCGCCAGCGAAACTTCTTACACGTCTCGCAGATGTGGAGCAGGTTGGCATCCCATCGCATCTTCTGTTATTTAGGTAGATACCGAGATACTTCGGCTGACGGCTCGGCACAACGGCAGTGTCACCAACGAAGACACACGATTGTCAGTTGTCCCCGATCTCCAACCTGACCTAGATCTGAATGTCTATTCAGGAAGCTGGGGGAGGGAGCTAAGCATTCTCAAATTTTATCTCCGTAGGACGTAGTTGTGAAATGATATGGAATGAAACTGCTACACTATCTCGCTTCCAATGTCGACGTCGCAACATTTCCTGAATTTGGCCGATTCAGCGAACATCGGTGCGGCCACTCTTCGTGAACTACTGCATACTAAACTGCTGCCGATGTCGATGCGGCGTTCAATGTTATACGAGTATTATTCCTGACGTTGCAATGTGAAGATGATATGGCCACTTGCTTCGTATCGTAGTTAGTAGCTGTTAGATGGTATTATTTAGAGGTATTTCTCGTGGTCGTATGTGTTTTCGATTACTCCGTAAATACTGCTGGTGCCGGCGGCGTTAAGTAGGTAACTCCATCGTGAGTTACACATGTGTGAAATTCAAAAGTTGGCCAAGTTTTGCAACCGAACGTTGAACTTGTTCATTGTAATCGTGTTGACTGGAATTATCGTCAGCAAGTATTATGTTATTGGACCCCCCGGCAGGGCTCACCCCGCCGTCACCACCGTCCTGCATCAGCACGCGTACCAAGACGAGAATGGAAAGTAGCGCGTCCGTCTGTGGCGCACCCGAATTCCAGGTTAATGCTGGGTGAGCGTTGCCTCGGTTGGTAGGGTGTGCTATTGTAGCCCTGGTGGGACAGGCGAAATGTGGACTCGGGCCAGCCTCAATGCGCCCTTCTGGTCACACTGTTGCGATACTCGAAAAGGTAGTTTCCGGGGCCAAAGATGCGATGTCTGGGGAGCCACTTTGGCGTGCATGCATCGCCATACGCTCCACCAAGTGTTTATTATGTTGTTGGAATAACGACGTGGTGTTTCGCTCCTTCTTATTTTACACGCATCATTTGGGACTCTCGATCGAGTTCATCTATTTTGGATTCTTCGCCGCTATAGTCGCTGCTGTCAGTATCGTCATTTGGGCGTCTACGTGCAAGTCTAAGTAGATATAGAAGATACTCGCCGTTAGCTACTTTGTACCTACCTTTGTAGTAGGTCTTGTTAACCAAAGTGAAATGCGTCTTGGGACAATTCGATGAGATCCCTCCCCATCCTTGATGAACTGATACAAAACTTCTCATCTTTCGGTATTTTTTCGAGTCGTTACTGTTTTTCCTTTATTCTTGTTTAGGCATTTTGTCTGTCTTGCAGACCCGAAGACGGAAGAATAATAATATCTTCTGTTGGTACTTCAATTGTTAAATGTTTTAATGACCTAGGCAAAATCTGCCTTACCGCGTACCTTGTACTGCTTAGTCTACCTCTAATTTTAAGACACTCTTTACGGTGTCTTTTATTTTGGCCTCTCGCTCGAGTGACCAAACCTCTCTTACAGCGTTGTTGAAGACCCAATACACCTCTTCTAAATTTGTCTGGAATACGTTAAA
Organism: Acanthococcus lagerstroemiae; assembly: GCA_031841125.1. Taxonomy (NCBI): domain Eukaryota; kingdom Metazoa; phylum Arthropoda; class Insecta; order Hemiptera; family Eriococcidae; genus Acanthococcus; species Acanthococcus lagerstroemiae. The sequence goes on along the minus strand of CM063114.1, from coordinate 34,435,711 downwards.
AACCTATTCGAGGTTCTCGATGGCGTTTTTAGATTTTATTTTTTTCGTGTCTTTTCCAGACTTAAATATTTCCATTTCTCAGGAAATCCGGATGTTCCAGTTTTGGTTTTTGTGTTGAAAGAACACGCTGGCTTATGGGTTAAAATTACACATATTTATTTTAAACGATTCCCTCTGCTTGTGTGTGTTATATCAATTGAAGATACGGTTTCCAAACTGCCCTTAGTCCAAAAATTATTTTTTGGGGAAATCGATAAAAACTGTGCTACACTGTACCAGTTTATTTAAAACTTCTGTAAATGGTACAACCGAGTAGCCTGAATCCTCTACCATACTACCAAAGACGCACAAAAATGAGAATATAGCCTATCTAGAATTATTGAAGGAAAAGTGATCGAAAGTCATGGACAAAGGGCAGTTTGGCACTGGACGTAATACATGAAGGTCCCTTTCTTCCTGTCAGCTCACCGCTGCTCTTTGAATGCGCGTAATTCGACCATCGAACGAGGTATCGAGATTCTATAAAGTTACTTTTGTAGTGCTCGCATTGGCCACTAGGTAGCGCTGAAAACCGCATTTCGATTTTTTTTTTACTAAGGGCAGTTTGGAAACCGTATCTTCAATTGACACGCAGATTCCATTGAAAAATACCTTTTAATGTTTAGGTACCACATCTAACTACCAGCACTGACCAGAAATTCAAAAAGTTTGGGAAAACTTCCTCCCCCTCCTTCCGAAAAGAAAAGAAACAAAACTGTCCATAGTTGGCAAATTCAGCAAAATTGGCCATTAGTTGGCAAAATCGGGTTATTAGTTGGGAAAAAATGTCGAAAGTGTTTATTTTTTATTCTCCCTTTTTTTTCTTGTTAATTTCAGAAACGTTCGTCTATTGGCAAATTTTAAATTTTTGGTTAGCAAAATTGAGTCGTTTGCCTTCTCTTCCCCTAACGAAGCTGCTTCTGTATTTTCCTGCCGTAAGGAGAATAAAAATAGAACTTACTTTCGTATTCAGCTACTGCGTATTTAGTAGGTTCGCTGAGGGAATTGGCGGGGAGTCTGTCGTCGCTCTAGAAGTAATACCACCTAACCCCAAAAAAGTTGATTTCACAGGAGAAGTAAGAAACTGATAAGAATTGCCGTAAAAGGTGCGTTACGCGTTTTTAAAAACAAGGTTATCTCTTTGAGAACGGTAGATTTGTGACATACGGGACCTGTTACATTCGATCCGCCGTTTCATAGTCTTATCAGAAATGTTCAACACCTAAAAATCACTATTTTATGGGTTAGGTGGTACTGCTTCTAGTACGACCCTATGTTACTATCATCCAGTTTCTTGCTCGTGTGTTGAAATGATATCCAGGCTTCTGTATTGAAATGACTTGGTGGTTCTTCTCTGTGTGTGATTTTAACGCAAGTGAAATAAAATATGCATGTACTATGTATACTGCCGATCTTTCCTCGATTTGTGTGCAGATTCGACATACACGATGAATTAACTGCTTTCTCAAATTAAATTGTCCGTAGTACTGGTTTTTGAAGTCACTCCCACGTGAGATGAACCTATTTCTTTCCATATGTATTTTTATTTTCGATACTTCTGGTAAAAATGTAAATGTATTAAAAAGATACTGCAAATTTTGGGCTATTTGATTCGTGTAATTTTCCACACACACTTATTTCAAAGGTTAGCGGGAAATAAATTTATTATGATACCGTTTCGGCCCGTCGGTTGGTTAACAATAATTGATTTACCATAATAGATATGTTCGAGCAATGTACATACATAATATGCATGTAGCTTATATGTAAGTAGCAGGTATGTACCAGGCGTATATATGTAATATCGTACAATGTGTGCGATCATCGTTGGCATCGTTGGACTTTTTTACTAAATCTCTAGACTGGAGAGTACAATCGTCCGCCATTTTGAATCCAACCGCGCCCGTCGACGCCGAATTGATTACGTGGTACGCTCCGCATAGTCGGATTAGGCATCCACGGGCACGGCTGAAGTCAAAATGGCGGACGATTGTACTTTACTGCTTGGCGATACCTAGCTCCTTATTATTGCTTATTGTTAAGGTAGCGATAGTTCTTCAAGATTTCCAGTTTGCAGGTTATCTTCTTGCTCATAGATGAGGAACGTGTAGTGGAATTGGTTTGTGGTTTCAGACCAAAACGATAATTTTAAGCGGGCCATGACCGCAGAATTTTCTTTCACAGCTTTCCCCACTTTCACACACACACACACACACACACCTCCTTCCTTCCCTCCCCTCTGCGTTCGTCTTGGTGAAGAAGCGTTCGCGGCGAAATTAATATTATATACGCTGGATTATAATAATATTATGTAAAAATGGCCTCTTGCCATTTTCTTGTGCAGTAACGGGAAACTCAAAATAACGACGTTCAATACTACAGTTCAGGTTTCGTACCACAGGAGGGAAACTTCGATTTTCATGGTTTCCTCGCTCCACGAAGCTCGGTAGCAAACGGAGGTATGCCAATTTGTGCAGAAATGACTTTCCTATCATGTACCACTAGATATTTTAGTGGGAATTTTTACGTCATTTCCGGGCTCTCCCCACAATGCCGCGATAATGAGAATCTTATCTAGCGTTTCATTGGTTGTAGAACAGGTTCCACGACCTTTCGTCCACAGTCATTTCGTCCAAGCGACAGTTTGTCCAAAAGAGTCCAGTGACATTTCGTCCAATCGTTTTTCGTTTAAGGGATATTTCGTCCAGTTTCTTACAAAGTGTTTTCGACGACAATATCGAGAAGATTCATGAAGACGTCTATGGTTTGACCACTTATGTTGAAACGATGTACGTCAGAGGACTTCCTCGCAAAGAACGTAGAATAAGGCTGTACCACCGCGATATCCTCCCGAGTGTGTGGGACGTATACAAAAGCATGCTTCATGATGAATGCGGCGGCCACACCAAGAGCTACGCTATGGACGCTACGTCCACGTGGACGTCCTTGTTGATCAAAGTAATGTTAAGGTAATGAGAATGGCCACACTGCAGCATGGATGCGTCCATCTGAACGAAGCTACATTTGGACGCGTAGCTAGCGATCGCGACGTGTTTGATTTTCCGACGCGTAGCTGGCATCCCTGTATTCTGATTGGTAGATTTTTCCATAAGAAATAAAAGATGGTCAGAGAAAAACGTAGCATGGACGTTTATATGTGGCCACCTAAACGGATGGACGTAGCGTCCGTAGCGTAGCTCTTGGTGTGGCCGCCGCAGAACCTCGAACAAATAATTCGTTGAGGGTTGGAATATGAGTTTTGAAGAATTACTGGGAGTACACCACGCATCCGTTTGGAAATTCTGGGGGCGCGTCCAGTAAGATAAAAAAATGAATGAAACCCTAATTTTGCAGCTGCTAGGTGGCCACACAAAGATCAAGCACACCCTGTCCCGAAAAAATATGTGAGCAATCAGGAGCATATAAAGGTAAGTGTCCGAAATTATGAGAAATATAAAAACGACAATGAGATTTTTGTATACCTTAGAGCTATTTCTTATTGTTTGAAATTACGTAATGTGCAGTGTCCAGAATCAAGTGCTGTCTCAGATCGAGAAGAATAGCTTTTTTAAATAACGTAATATTATCCTATATGTATGTAAGATTCTCGTACATCGTATACTCTTATAATAAATTTTGAATACATATTTCTGCTGAAAATGATTTTGAACGAACCTGAGACCAAAAGGTTTTGGACATAATTTTCCTAGACGAAATTTGTCGTGGACGAAATGTCTCATTGGACGAAGTGTTTCGTGGACGAAATGTCTGTAGATGAAAAGAGGGGGAGCCGTAGAACAAACTTTTAACGATCAAATATTAAAACCTTTTGCTAGTATAAAAAATTGATAAAATCGATATGTCGATTCCGACGTTCCAGAAACTACTAAATTCATTTTGTTTTTCCTGCCTCAGTATTGACTCGGTGACGAACTGAAACTTGTACGGGATCTGGAATGAAGATCGAGTACTAAATTTGTATGCCTATAATTTTTCGAAATTTCGGGGCCGGATAGGTACGATACTTCGTACTCACCTATATTCCTCGCATTTAGCGGTTACGTTGCGTCTCCATTTCCTCCACGCCCCCCTTCTTCCGTTTTGACTTTACTGATGTGTGGGAAAGACTGTACCGAAGTGAAAACTAATGGCACGCATGGTTTTGGAGTTCGGGTTCGGCATTCGGATTTAGCGATTTCAGCCGTCGATTTTTACTCCGATTCGCTCCGTCAAATAATTTCTTTACCGCGTGCCCTATGAGCGTTGTACGAGTACGAACCGCGTGAGGGGATCGCGTTGAATTTTGCCACATTTTCATTACTTCGACATCGTCTACGACGGCAAAACGATGGTAATTATAGATAATTTTATCAGTTTCGCTAATACGTAATACCGGGTTGTGTTTGATTTTTAAAAAATCTCAAAGTTGTACGAGGCCGTAATTTACAAAAAATGTTACCTACGTTACGTAGGTATTCGGTATTTATCATTTAAATCGGTGTTACGATAGGTGACCTAATTGTGTTAGCGGAAAAACTTTTTTTTTGTTCTTATTTCGTTTTGTTAAACGGTGTATCTAGGTATTTACAATGTCTGTCGCTTCATTGCCTACGAGCGTGTTATGTCGGAAACATTTTTGGTTTCTACGAATTTCGATGAAAAGTTGTTATCTTTACCTTTTAAGTGTGGGTAATGTGTAATAGGTATTAGGTATACCTAATGAAAATACGAGTACATGGCGCGTAGCGTAGAGATACAGATACAGATACAGATACGTCTACTTGTGTACTGTATAGTAGTTAGCAGGTTCGGTGGTAGCCCTGGCAGCTCGATACGATGTGTGTGTGACATTCGGATGTCGGTTGTACTCGTACCTGGTGGCAGTTAGTTCGCACCTACCGCCTTCGATCGCAATCGCGCAAATTATGCCATCGCATCGGTAGCCGAAGGCCTGCCTGTTGCTGTCACCGGTTACCTGTTGCATGATATGCTTGTTGTCTGTTGCCGACGGTGCAGCGGCTATCCTGAAGATCGTCGTCCAAGTCCAAGTCCATTTCCTCTTCTCAGCTGATCTCGTACTTACTTTTGCACTATACTTATACGTACTCGCATACGCGTATCTACAGTTAGACATTCGCGAAACGACCCGAGAGAGGAGTTGTAAATTACGATTTGGTAATTGTCGTTCAAGGTTTCCGGGACGAGCGAGCATCTGGCGATAATATCGTAGCGAAATTTATCTACTTGAAAAATTTTGTGAAACGCCAAAGTACGCTCGGTTTTGGGTTCTATAAGTTCGCGATTGAAAATTAATTATCGTTCGTAATTCGCGGCCGAGCCGAATAAAATACAGCGATGACCAGCCCTTGGAAAGAAGAACGAAGTGTAACTTCAGCTGCAACGCAGTTTGGTTCGTACAGCTCGCCGCTGGGTTTTACATATTCTTTTAATCATATAAATCTTTCTTCGCACCTTGATTGTAGCTTCAGCGTCCACGCGCTTCTTCTACGAGTTACTATTCATCATCGTCGCTTCACGTCGTAGGTGTACCTGTCGTAACCGTGTTCTACTCGTACACGTACGTGTACTATACGTCGCCATAGGCCTTTAACTACTACATATACCTATATTCGACTTGGATCGTATCTACAGTACATCTACATCTACATCTACATATATTGGCGTTGGAGCACGATTAGGCCTAAATGTTGAAATTTTAACGATCGACTAGCGCTTTCCTCTTTCTATCGATATTTTCTCTGTACTTATTTTTTTCCCTCCATCGATACTCGTACCGCCATTATAGGTATTTCGGACGTCTCCAATAATTACGGACCTGCGAAACAATTATTTGGACTTCCGCCCGTAATTATATAATTACTTATAATATATATTCGTATTCTCTCGACCAATTTTCATACAAGTTGGTGACAGTCCTCCTCTACTGTTGGAAACATACAAAGGTGCATCGCTATTCTTTTAAATTCTCCGATTGAAACAGTTACGTTGTACTCGTAAAATTATAACTTACACGCCGGCTTTGGAGAGAAAAGTTGTCTCGAGCCTAGGCCCACGAAATAGCGAACGAGTAGTGTATAGTGTAGCATGTGTCTTTACAGTTCCACATTATGCGTTTCATATGGTCATCGTTATACTACAAGTATTAACCACGAGTCCAGAACTGAATTCTGATGATAAGAATAAGAACGAGGCTAAAGTATTCGAAACAGCGCGAATCTCTTTTTTTTTTCCTTTTTGGAGTATCAAATAATTTCCGAAAAAAACTTCTTATTTCGACCAAAAGTTGTCCCACTGGCCCGCGTTTTGACCCTTTTTGCGGAGTAGGTATTCTCTTTTTAATCCGAATCAGCATGGCGAAATACACTGCGGCAATTGACGGAGGAAGTATAAACCAAAATTTTTCACCTTGGCGAGAAGGTAGAATGACTTCTGTAAAAATGTCCGACTAGTCTTTCTAAATTGAGGTGAAAATTGTTCTTTTTTGCGTAACAAGTCAAAAGGGTTTTTTTTTTGCTTTGATATTTGGGAATTTCGAGTAAAATCATCAGTTGGAAAAATCCAATAAGTTAATCAAAAGGTTTTTTTTTAGTGTGACACTTGGGAATTGAGTTAAGAAGATATTATGCTAATCGATATGAAGAGAAATGTAGGCAATAAATCGGTACATTTGAACTTTTTGAACTTAAGCGCATCGATGAAACGGTAGAATGATGATCGTGATAACTTCCACGGAGGGCTAAATGTGCGCATTGTTTTGAACCACCCTGTAGAATAAATCTCGGTTCTTCCGTAATTTATTTGGAATAACTATTCGATTCACTCGGAATGTTTGCAATCGTAATTTTGCGACGCAAATGTAGATATGTACGTATAGAAGATGATAAAATAGAAACTAGATTATGAAAACGATACTAGTTGTGTGGTTACACAAATATTTAGTAAATTAGGTAATATTTATCGATAGCTAATATTTACGATATCTACCTCGTATATTATTAAATTACCTAAATTAAGGCAGCGCCGGCGCGACGTGTGCGATTAATCACGAGTACCTTGTTCGAGTGCACTATCTTTATCAGCCAGAAACGCCTTAAAAATATAGGTACATATATTTGTACAATTCGAAAATTAAGTCACCTATACGAATGCTTTCGACGAACAAGGATCCGAAGGAAGGAAAAAAGCTTTTAATCTTACGTAGTAGGTACCTGCAGAAGAACGACATTCGGCAGGTACCTGCGATGTTGCGATCAGCACTCCAAATCGCTCTGCACTAACTCGTGTATACATAATGTATTATGTAACGCACATTCGCTGCTCACTGCCCACTGCCCACTGACCACTGCCCACTGACCACTCGTTTTATCCGATCGTTATGACACGCTGCGAGAGGTACTAGTTATTAATCCGGTCCATTATAATCTTTTCATTCGGACTGCGCTCCACTGCCCCTGATTCAATTAGACGTTATTTTTTACTCGTCGTTTGTATTTTACGTGTTTGTAACGATTGCGACCTGCGATGCCGATAACGAGCTAACAAGAACAAAACTACGAAGGACGAACGAGGGCACACGTTTTTTGCATTATTACGGACTGCGAACGAAGCGGCAAGACAATCTTTGCTTGTGAAATAGGTCGTACATCCATTCCTTTTTATGCAAAGGAGAAGGAAAAAAATATTAGAGGTTTACAATCGCAAAGAAAACGGAGTGTGTACGTTTCTACAGCCCTTCCCCCCCCCCAATGTAGCGTAGTCGACAGCTGATTTATAAATGTGTATTTCGTAAAAATGTCTTTTAAGTCGGAAGAGGATCTCCGGATATTTCTCTACGAGTTTATTGTCTGTTGTAAAATTAAGGAAGTAAAAAATTTTCGTGTTTTTCCTCGCTCATTAACATCGTCGTTTTTCTACGTGTAGAAACTTTATATTTTACTGCTGTGTTCGAAAAATTAGGAATATTCTCCTTTTTTAAAAGGAAACATTCTTCGCTCCTTCTTTGAAAAATCGCTTCGGCTTCGATATGTCCGCCGTTCTTGGTCCATTGCAACGTGGCGCTGGTACTCGGCGTGACTACGGGACAGCGTTATCGTCCAATCAACCCTCTTTCACCCTTCACGTACATATACTATAGATACGTATTTGGGTAATTCTCAGAAAAAAAGCAATTTTCAGTTACCATTGCAATTCTTAACAACTACACACGTTTTCCAAAATTTTTTTTTACTGTGTTGTCGAGCAACGTGTCCCTCACTTTTTTCAACCATTAGAAATAATGTACCCCTCTCCCAATTTCAAAAAATCCTTCAGAAACCTCGAAATCTCCAATGCCGTGGCTGTAACTCACTATTCCTTATTTTATAAAAGTCCCCATAATGATGTTAATTAGACATTATTTCACCGAAAATCAATATAAATATTATTGGAAGGGTTAAAGCAAAGACAGACACATACAAAATTGACAAAAAGTTCTCTATGTGACCCAGAGGAGAGCTTTTAGTTTTGTAACTGGGTTTTTGTTCCTATGCCGTGGCCATTTTTTAAGTTGCTTCTTCTGGCACACTGTTGACGTGTTTCATGCGGCTGCGAAGCTGGATGGCTTCGTTCGAATAGTGATAACATATTCCGCATCTTAGATCTTGGATACTGTACGCCTTATCGATTCTGTAATAATAATTCAGTGAAATTAGTGTTGTGTACAATTTTTGGTATCCGATAGCGTGGCTGTTCGTTCTCCGCCAAAATGATAGGATTTTCACCTGAAACAAGAAGGAGAACCCTTAATTAGTACGTGTGATTAAATTAAGATTGAAAAGTAGCTTCGAAAATACTTAAAGGCTGTAAAAAAAATAGAATTGTTGAAAATTTTCCAATGTCGTGTCTTGCTTTTTGTCTCTTGCTTCCATTGACCACGGCATTGGAAAGTGATAACCACGACAAGAGATTTTGAAAGTGAAATGTATCTACTTGTACATTTAAACCTGCTTATGTTTGTTTATCAGTGGCCCTTTCCCATAAAGAACGATTGAAGCGAAAGAAAATTGCTGAGAGGAAGCGACTACTAGGTATCAAAAATGATCCAATGTATGTAAACGAGTCTTATCCAAAATTTTATGTTAACTATTAACTAAATAATATTAAGAGAAACATTTCATTTCATGCAAAAGTGTCTCATCTTGCTTCGAGAGTATTATGATATTTTTACAAGTTTGTTCATTGAGTTTTTGTTTAAATAAAATGATTTTGTCTACTAGTCGTAAATATCAAAGATTTATTTAGTAATTTTAAGTGAGCAATTCCGTGATTTTATGAAAGTGGTCCTAAATTTTTAGTCAGAATAAGTCTAAGAAATTTTTTGTTTGATTAATGAGTACTGTCCTAATCTCATTTCAAATTAAACTTAACAAGATTTTTCAAAATATTGTGACTGTTTCATTACCTGTCCTTTGTATGGGATTCCACTGCAGTCTGGTACCTTACTCCTAAAACATGGTTCTCCACATAATTTTTGCACTGAGTTAAGTGGATAAGTTTTTAACAGAATTTAAACCTGGAATGAAACATATAAATTGTAATACCTATAATAAGTATAATTTTTCAACTAGTCCCCACGATTCAATACTTACCTAATAAACGTCGGTCATTGTTCTCCAACAGGTTAAATACAACAGCATAATATATCTTCTCTTCATGTTGAAGGTTTGAAGTTGAATAACATCTGGCCACGGCATAAGAATTTCCAATGCTGTGGCTCATTTTTACTGAGCCACGGCATTGGAGAATAGCCACGGCATGAGAAGTTCTCATGCCGCGGATAGATAATATTTTAAAATGCCCTGCCCCCTCCCCTGGTCAACATGAATTGAGCAGAAGGGTGTTTATGTCTTGTGGGACACACAAACAATAAATTCCACCTTCAAATTCCCCTATACAGAAACTGTTTGAATGGAAAATTTTACTCCGTGGAAATTGTTTTTTTTTTTTAGAATTACCCATTTACGTTCTTACAACGAACACTGAGAAAGAATTTATTATAAGCTTATAAGCATTGGAAAATATCTCCTCGCCTGTTCATAAATGTATGTGTAGTCTACCTACCTGGCAACCGACTTCGATGCGACCGCAACGGTAGTGGCTATTAATATGGTATAGCGACTAGCGACGTACCCAGTGGGGGAGGGATCGCCACTCGGAGCAGTGTAATAAGATTTACCATTTTGTAGGCGAGGTATCTACAACAATGTTTTAGCGTTATACATATACGTATACGTACCATCTATGTACATTTTATATCGACGAACACGAATAATATCGTATCACGAATATGGTGGAAACGGTGAGGTGGTGACACTGTTACCGGATTCGTGCTGCTTTGTGCTTTCATCGATAAATAATGCAACAACTTCGATCTCCCTACCAGCCCCTCTGGTTCCCTCTAATTATATGGAAACATCGTCGACCTTTCGAAACGATGGTCTATATTTGCACTTTGTAAAACCAAAACAACCTATGAGTACCTAATACTCGTATACATGTACGAGGTTCCTGGTAGATGTGTACGATATGTACGAGTATTACTTTAACGTATGTATATCTGCGAATACTCGTAGGTATCCACGTTACCGCGTTTCGTTTCATTTTCATTTCTTAATAAAAGGCGACCACGCGATTTGAGGAATCGAATCGTTCCGATTGTTAAAATTACCCAATGCCGCGGTGTTCAACTCGCGTCCTGTCTTTTCAATAGGTATTACTTGTACTTCTGTACGTCGTGGAAAACGGGAACGCTGATGGCAAGAAAAAGTGATGAAAATAAAATATTTACCCGGGCTAGAATAGAACACAGGTAAGAGTAGAACCTGAATCACCATTGAAAAAAACACCTTGCGAGCCTATACTCGAGACAAGATTTCCCTTACTATCGCTCCTTTTTACTCTCTTAAAAATTTAGAAGAAAAAAAAAAAAGAATCACGCGAGAAAATATTAGCGTCAAAAATAATTTTCTCCCTCAAAAAAACATCTAATTCTTCGCTCTCGTCCTTTCTTTAAAAAACACCGTGTATCCGTCGAAAAACGTTTTATTTCAATATATTATCTATATGTATTATAAATGAATCGATGTGATGGCATCATCTATGCTCGATACGCTGAACGTATCGTTTTGCAAAATGTCTCAAATGAAAGTTAGTGTTCCCGAGAAGGTTTATGACAAACAATATTGCGGAAAAGTTCATTCCTTCAGCTGTAATAAAAGCTTTAAAGTTGTTTTGCATCTGTGTCTATGTGTGAGTGTTCCGCGCGCTTACCCCGTCATTGTAAACGCGTGTTAGAGTGATCAGTGTGACCAGCAGGAAGTATTTTATATAACACATCGTGAATATAGAACGATCAGGGTTTCTTTCATCTAAAAGCGTCTCAGTGTACATACTGCGGTTGATCAGGATATGTTGCGTTTTTTTATTATTGAACTTTTACTTCACAAATCCTTTTGTAGGGCTTCATGTGTTCAAAACTTGGCCATGTGTTGTTTTTTTACTATCGAATTTTCATTTTACAAATACTTTTTTGCTTCATTTTTCATTTATTAAAGAGATTAATGTAATATGTAAAGACAAGTCTCGATTTTTCCTCACCAGTGTTCTCAGGTATTACTGAAGGAAATCTTTTTAAAAATGTCTCATCTATTCCCTAGCAGGCTTATGGCGTGAAAATTTTTTGACAACTTTGACGTAAAACGTACTGACTTTCTGATGCGCAGAATCCCGCCAGTTACCCAAGTAACTGAAAGGGAACCAAGGGTAACTGACAGGTTTCTGGGTAATCTGAGGGTAACTGGACGCTGTTAAGCATAAGGGAACCAACCAGTAAAATCTGTCTTTTAAGAATACATGACTCGAAGTTCACGAGCCATGTAGAAACTATGTGACATAGCATTTACGGATAAGATTGTTTCAACGTGAGTGCGCATTTTTGAATCGGAGGCAAATTTTGAAAAATTATGCTTTTTATGCACTTACCAATAACTATACTAAATACTACTTTTTATGCACTTACCAATAACGATACTAATAAATCATTCTGCTTACAAATGTCAGCTGGTTCCCTTGCGCTCAACAGCATCCAATTGACGGTTGCGAATGGGTGACTTTTCTGCGGGTAACTAGGGTAACTGATTGCGCATCCGGTTGGGAGACAGATATACCAAGTTCAAAACTCAGTTCATGTTGCGTTTATTTACTATAGATCTTTCATTTTACAAACATTTTTTTGCTTCATTTTTCATTTATTGAGAAGATTAAAGAGATGTAAGTAGATGTTTCATGTTGCGTTTTTTTACTATCGAACTTTTATATTTTACAAATAATACTTTTTTTTATTTCATCTGACTGGGACTGGGCAAATTGTAGTAGCGCTAGCGTCGTATCTTTTAGTATGTTTTTTTTTTTTTTTTTTTTACTATAAAACTTTTATTTTACAAATACTTTTTTGCTTCAATTTTCATTTATTGAAGAGATTAAAAAGATTTAGATGATAAGTATACCGGCTAGGCATTTTCAAAGTGCGAAATTACAATCGTACTGCATACAATGATAAGAAGAACGTATAGCGCGACCTGTGACACAAACATACAAACTGTTATCAAAGTTGTTATCTATAATTAATGTTTTTGAAAGCCTCTGACTGGGACTGTGCAAATTATAGAAGCGCCAGCGTCGAATAGGTTATAATGTAAACCATCACCATTCGAACTTTTATCCTCTTGAGGTCTATTCTGAAATATTTTATTAGAAATAATATAATAGTAAGGTAAGCTACCTATTCTGAGCCAGCATCAATTGTGAGTCCTTTTTTTGAAAACGCGTTTTCTCGCTTGTTCGAGGCAACCGTAAAACCTCTTCCATTCGAAGGACCAACATGTTTTACACTATCCATGTTGGTTTCAAGTTCATAACTCAATGTGTTTGTTGTGATGGAATTTTTTTTTCTAAGTTGTTATCAAAACATGCCTTATTTTTCATGTGTGTGAAATATCAATTCTGTGAAAAACGATCGATAAGTACTTTAAATTAATATTTTCTCAACGTATTATACATATATGGTTGTGTAGAGGAGAGTCTAGGGAACATTTTTCCGCTTGAGTTTTCGATTTCGGCCCACATATATGTGTGTGCGGAAAGAATAAAGGAATTCACAAAATGGGGGGAGGGGGGAATTTGCAAAAATCGCGAAAAATCAAAGTGAATGATCGGGTAATCGAATGAAAAGTGTAGTGTAAGTGATACTTTAACTTATAAGACCAAATTTCACGTTTTTTCAGTTACTTTTTCTAGTCAAACTTTAGCCCGAACCACAATTGGTACTACCTTTTTTCAGACCCATTATTGGTACTGTGGATTTACTCGACTTTAATGTGTTTTTAAAATACTTAAAAAACTCAAATATAAGACGATTCCACGTGTTTTTAAAATAAATTTGAAATGCTTACTCAAGTAAACTACATCATTTTTCATTTGATTTATTATATCTACTTACCAGTTGTGGGTATATCAAAAAATTTCGTATCAATTGTGGGTCGTTGCCAATTAATATAAAAGTTGTTCGGATCCAGAAAATTCCACCTGGAATTTTGAACAACTTAGAAGGCCTCAGTGTCATTTGCGAGGATATTTTATAGTGAATTGCTGGAGAATCAGAAAATACCATAATTGGGAGCAGCACTCAATCTTGGGTTTCGAGAACTTCTGGGAAAAAATTCACCAAAAATCCAAAAATGCTTAAAACTCAAAAGTAACTGTCACAAGTAGTAATAAGTTCTTTATGATAGGTAATATTTATTACTGTTGAAGCAGGGCGTGACAATGAACAAAAACACCCTCAGTACTTCTATTGAGGTCGTGAAATGTGTACAGGATAATTTGATCACTTCTTATTTTTTAGATAGAGAAGAACGGGTAATCCGATTTAATTTTCAAAGATTACGAAGCTTACACATTTATGAAAAAACAATTTCATGCTTCATTTTCTTTCATTAAAGAAAATTATCAAAACGTATAAGTATAAGCTATTGAGAACGTGAAATGTATCTACAGGATAATTCGATCATATCTCATTTTGGAGATAGAGAAGAATGGGCAATTCTATTTAATTTCCAAAGGTTACAAAGCTTATCCATTTTAGGAAAAAACAATGTTATGTTTCATTTTCTTTATTTTTTTCCTAACGCCTGTTTTTTTTTCTGTATGGGAATTTACATGTTATTTCGTTTCATATGTACTAATGCATATGTTTGAGCCCGTCCAAAGGACGAGTAATTCAGCTAGTAATTTATAATAGTATAAATAAATAAACTAAATAACTTTCTCACGTAAAAGCAGTTTTCCAGGAATGAAAAACATTACTTCCCTGAAAAATTTGGGGAATTACTCCGACAAAATTCGCTGACTGGTTAAGAAATGCGGGGCTTCTGGTTTTTTGTTCGCCGAGTTTTCCAGTTTGGCACGATCCAGGATCCGCGCCATCCGCTCGCTATTAACAGTATCCACATTTTCCTGGCAGAGCATCGGAACCAACATACTCGTGTACATATATACCAGTGTTTGAGAAAAGAAACTCAAAATGTACATCTACGTTGGGGTCCCTTTTCTAAATTGTGTCCTTTCTTGGTTAGTATGTGTTGTCGAAAAAGTATCGTGTAACACCTCCACCCCCCTTGTTGCCCATTCGATGAATCGTTTTTTTGCAGACTTAATTTCAACCGAACGTAACCTCTTTTGTTGCGCGCTGGATGTACCGTCCCATCGCGGATTCCTCTTTTGTCTGGAGTTGTCAACTTTGAAACTTTTTACCTTCGGAACTAGATATAGTAAAAAGTGCGATTTACAGTTATCACATCTACTTTCATTATCAGGCATCATATGCTTTCTTATTATTGTATCTTCTATCTTATCGATGATTGAATTTCCAGTGTAACGGAAAATGATGTTAGCCCATGTTTGAAAAGTTGAAAATTTTCTCTAAAATTGCTTGTGACGCACGAATAACTCAGATATTTTCCGTATGGTGTTTACATATTATCTCATCAATTCTTCAAATTCTTACTATTTACACACTCTGGAAGAGATATTTATAAAAATATCATCCATTTCTCGACGTATTTTTTGCGCAGATTATCTAGGAATCTAACCCTTATGTATTTCGATTGAACTGTTCCCTCATCCTGAGAATGGCTGTTTGAAGGCTAAAAATGGCCAAATTCTGACCCAACATATCGAGGAAATAACACACAACGTTTGCGAATTAAATTTTGACGCTGATTCCCAATCTAACCTCGCGAGTATTCAATACAGCTCATTTTGACCCTGAATGTGTCATTTCACCTAGCAAAAAAACAACAACATTTATAGCCAAATGGCCTGACTCGAGCTTACCTTCGTTGTATGTAGGCGCTATAGAAAAGAAAGTAGTTATGCCGAATCTAAAATTTTGAACCAAGCTAGTCCGGTGATGTAGAGCTTACGCTATGGTGGCCCGGAGTTCCGCTCCATAGTCAGAACTCCGAATCACCACAGTAGTTTGGCTCCAAATGTTCGATCCAGCATATTTAAATATTTATTGTTCATTGTAGCGCCTTCACTATACGACTGCCAACTTTCTCCCATTATTTCACCTCACTCGAACATTCAAAAATGTTGAAAAATACTTGTCCATTTGCAAGTGCGCATACGCTTTTGGCATTAGTAAACAAACACGAGCAATGTACGAAAGATTGTTCTTGCGATTGTGAATTCGAATGGGCAAATATACCACGCACTACCGCTTCCTGCGTCTCTTTCAGGCAACGATCACCGAATATTTTATACTAAAGAAATAATAAATTAATAAAATCCGATTAGCCGATAATTTCTTATCAAGTATTCGGTGATAGTTGATTTTTAGAGTTATTGCTAAGCAAAGACCCTATTGGGACTCGGAATCGAAGTGGCTGACACCCGGTGGCAGAGTTGAGAACTTGTGTGGTTAGAGTGATCAAATAATTCGCTCCCATAAGAAACCTGCTGGTAATAATTTGATATTTTGAATTTTGAAAAATATAGAGTTTTTTTGAGGATAAATTCGTATTGAAATCACTTTTCTTACATATTAAAACAGCCATCGAAATAAACTAACGGATGGCATTTTCATACGATGGAATCGATCTTTATTCCCTGTGTTAAAGAGTAGGAAATATCGATTTTGATTACTCAACCTCCTTACATGTGTTTGGTAGTGTGTGCGCGTGTATCTGTTGACAAATGAGTTATTAGTATCGTTGGAAAGATCGTAAAAAGTAGAATTTTTCAGAATTGGGCCTCCGATTCAAAAATGTGTACTCACGTTGAAAAAAGCTTGTCATTAAACGCTGTGGCATGTAGTTTCTACATGGCTTTCGAACTTCGAATCACTTGTTCTCAAAAAACAGATTTTGTTGCTTGGCTCTGTCTCGCTTCACAGCGTCCATTTTATTTATTTATATTTTCGTGACGTCGTATTCGCGATAGTCAGTTTTCCGTGATTTGTTGTTAGGTTTGAAAAAAAGGTCCCATTATTAATGCGATTTAAAGTGCTTTGTTCTTATTATTTTACGTTCGAATCTTGGATTTACTTTATCCTGATTCGTTGGCCTATGATATGACTGTAATTTTGTCTGTAGTACATTTTGGTTTTTCAGTATTTCAGTTTCCAAAAAATTGTCATTTATGACTCGTGTAATTTAACAGTATAATATGGCTCGGGACATTGGTTTCTAACTATAGGAAATGGAAGTAGAGGAACTGATATCTTGACTTATTTGATTTCTGTGCACTGCGAAAACCCTTTTGCAATGAGCGAATGGCTCATGTTTGTTAATCTCGATTATTGCACCTCTACATTCCAATCTCACAAATAGGAAGCCCTACTAACCTACAGATTTGCGAGAAATAGTGGTGGTGGAAATGGTATCCTATAGGCGGTGGCGCGGTGCTCCTCGTTATCGAGCTCGTGGTCATTACACTACACAACAATTTGAGATTTTATTTTTAAAAAAGAAGAAAAAACCTATGACATGAGAACATATTATTATGATTTTATTAGTATTTTCCACGAGAAATGTAATGCCGATGTTAATTTCAGGATTATAGTTTTTTTCCCCCTTATCTCTCCTATCTTAAAAAATGCGAACTTTAGTATCATCAAGATAATACCACTGATCAGTCAGTATTGTTTTCAGTATGAGTGTAGCTATTTGTGGATGATAAAAAGGAATAAAACGAGAAAAATTTAATAAAATTTTAATTTTTAATATGGAAAACGAGAGGTTCTTGAGAAAAATGGTTAACGTTATCGCGTATTCAGCATTCAGAATATAACTAAGATCATATAATCTCATACCGTTGTTTTTTATGCTATTGTGCAGAGTTACTCGTATTTTAGAAAGGTACGTTTTAACGTAACCTAACTTGGTTCATTTTTTGAACTGCAGCATCAGATTTTGCCCCCCCCCTTCCCATCCTCCCACCTAAAAAGAAGACTAGCATTATCTTTACGTAACTGATTAGAATAAAAAATAAAACAAAAAGTTAATTTTGAAATCGCGCGTGGAATTTAAATTCCTTACCGTATGTTGAAGTCGTAGGACAACTTCCGCTTGCTGAAGCAAATATATTGTTTCAGAAGTTGAAGACTCCGAAATTCGCGTTTTTAATAAAAATTGATATTCGTGTTCGGTGACTTACTGTAGACGTTCGTTTAACTTCGGACGAACAAGAATCGTGTGAAAACCAAATTCAGTTGACTGAGAATAATTAAAATAGACCGTTTTTCGATCCATGAAAATCGTGTAAATCAATAAGACGTTGCGAGATCCTAGTAAAATCGCTAATTTTTGTAAAATCGTTACGGGAATGCGAGAATTGTCGCGACATTTTGTTAAGTTCAAATTGGAAAATTTTTGAGTCGCGAAAAATCACAAATTCTCGTTTTTCAGTTCTGGTGTACACTCCGTGACGCTGTAATTCTGCTTAACATACCTACGATAACTGTTTCAACCGCTAGATGTTTTCAAATTTTGAAGAAAAAAAGAAAAAAAAAAACAGAATTGTGAACCACCCAACATAGAGGCTCGAATGATCTTTTTAAGGCTTTAGTACGCGTATATACCGAGTGATTTTTTGTCGCGAACATTAACATTAACGCGTTAATACCTTGTTAAAGAAAACCGTAATTATTTTTAACGCAGAAATGACAAGTACAACATTATTAGGCACATCTCATTTCGTTTCTTAAATAAAACGTACTTTACGAGCATAGATGAGAAGTGTGAACGATTGGAGGTATCCACTATGAGTTAGGTTTTCAGCTTAGACTATACAAAACTGGTAAATACATTCGAAAAGAATTCATTTTGTTTGAAGTAAAGTATATAGGTACAGATTTACAAATGTATGTGTGTATGTATGTATGCACGTATAAATTATATGTATAAAGACTCGCTTTTTTTTTACTTGACATAAATTATGATAATGTGTAGTCGCCCCTGGTTCAAATAGCGTGAATGAGTAAATTAGTGTGTGTGTGTGTGAGAAACATTTAAAGAGCGAAAATCTGTAACGTATATGAACAACTGAATTAGTGTAACATGTCGAGGAACTGAGCGGTAATGAACTGCCTTACCATTGACAATGCGGATTATTAAGTTTCAAAAACATTCTCTCGATGTTTTAAGTACGTTAACCATGGGTCTTAAAGTACACTGTTCGAACATGTTTTCTTGAAACGTTAATCATCGTGTGAATCATTTTTCTGTGGTGTATAATGTATGATTTCATTAAGTTTATAAGGCGTTCTTTATCATTTAATCATCAAATTTCGTATGTCAGCAGCTTCGAGCACACACCACTCGCAGTGATTTTCAATTCAGACCGCAACAGAGTAGCTCAGCATCACTATAGTCAAGTCAGACTGAATCGCATACGCTCGTATCATTAATACTCCTTTATATCCCGAGTGAAGCAGCTTAGAAAGATTAGCAATTAAAGTGGCTGTTTTTTTGCCTGTGTATCTGTCCGTCCATCTGCCTACACGTCCGTTCCTAATATTTACTTGAATATCATTCCCCATCGAGCTAAATAACGTTTTTTTCTCTCTATTTTTTTCCCCGATATAATCTCGAGTAGATATGTAATTGAAACCTTTAATTATTCGAGGTGTTCGAGTGACATCCTCAGTTCTTCTCTCGCCAATTCTTCGTATTTTCGCACTTTTGACGCACCTAATGGCAGAGGATACATCGTCGGTTTTAAGGGGGATCCTGCAAATAATCTCTCCTTGACCATCCGAATAAAATTTTTTCCATACAAGTTCTTCGAAAAATTGGAAATATTTTGCTATTTACATTCGCAAATGAGTTTTTAAAAAAATCACTTTTAAGTATCAACATTATCGAATGCACCCCCTGCCTTGTAGAAAAAATTCGATACCTGACATGGTAGGATGAACGGATCACCTTGTACAACGATGGAGCTGATTATTCGCGACGTGGAATGAGCGTAGGAACTTATCGAAGGAATTCAAAATTTCTCAATTGTAAAGCACCCGTTGATTTTATTTTTGATTTGAATTGAAAAGTTGATCAAATGTGTCTCAGATTTTTCACCTAAAGCCGATTGTTAAAGCTTGGGGAACGGGTAGCTCTCTCCATCGGTACGTTCCTGGAAGTGTGAACCCGAGGATCTAAAAGACGGACATTTGGATATAGTGTCAGTGCCGATGCCGATGGCGATGTTAATGTCGGCTTCGGCATTTGTAAACGCGAACTGTAAGAAGACGGAAGATCCGCAAATCCGAATGTTTTCCCGCGACTCGAGTAACAAATAAGTCGATTGACATCGATGAGACGCGAATATAATTATCTAATTCATTCGGAAACACAATGTTGCTCGCTGTATCTGTACAGTGTACAATAAACATGTCCGAATGGTTACGGTACGGTACGGTACGATACGGTATCGTACCGCATCGTACTGTACGTGCGACTCGCGTACGCTTTCTCCTGTTCAAAATTTATCCGATCAAATTTACGTAATTGGCGCGAGTTGAAAAGGTGGAAGGTTAATTACAGCCGAATTAAGCTTTTTTCAAAGTTAATTTAAGAAAATTAAAATCTTGCCACCGACCTCGTCGTTCGAGGAGTTAGTACAGCCAGCGTTAATTCAATTTTCGAGGAACGTGGTCGCCGTTCTGGTAGTGGTAGACGGCGCTGCTAACACGCGTTTATACATCATTTCATACGTTATCAAGTACGTACGTACATTACACTGGTCCTCTTATCTCGGAATATTTTCTCGAATTTATGCTCCATGATGTTCCTGAACAGCGAGCAAGAGATGAAACTGATAGAAGATTTTCAACGCGTGTATCTCCAAGAACGAACGACAGAAGTAGATTCCGTTGTAGCTGGTCAACGGAGGAGCGAAGCGGGGGGGGCGATCCTCCCCCAGTCAAATTGCCCAGTTAGGAAAAGTTGGAAAAATGTCGTTCGAGTTGGGAACATTTAACCCTGAAAGCGCGAAAATTGTTTTAACGACTCGAATCATCGAAAAGATCTCAATTTTTTCCATTCTCCCTGCTCGCGAAACTGACGAACCATCATCTGGCAAATTCGTCTGCTTTTTCCGCCAGTGTGTTTTGCTTTTCTACGCCTCGTGGGTCAACGATAATTATACTTCAAAAAATACAACCTAAAATCCAAACGACAGGTAATGAAAGCGCGTTAATGAAATAAACATCAGTGGGCATAGGGAACATGATTGACATAACAAGAATAGACAAGCACCAGGTCGTGAAAGCGATCAAGCAATTGAAACCTAAAAGATCATTAGGACCCGATAAAATACCGGCCTATATCTACAAAGGATGTAGCGAATACCTAATAGAACCCCTTACTTATATATTCAATCTCAGTATTACATCCGGTGTTTTTGCAGAGATATGGACAATCACTAAGATAACACCCGTCCCGAAGGGGGAAGATACGGATGACATCCGAAATCATAGACCGGTATCCCTGCTACCTCTCCCGGCGAAAATTATGGAATCTACCATACACCTAATAATACATGGCGAAGTCCACCAACGAATTTCTCCTTATCAACACGGTTTCCTGAAATCACAAAGTGTCACCACAAATTTAGTAAATTTTACCCACTATGTACTTGAGTCTTTAGCCAGAAATGAGCAGGTAGACGCAGTTTATACGGACTTCCAGAAGGCATTTGATAAAGTTAATCACCGACTACTGCTTCTTAAAATGAAAAAACTAAATTTTTCCGATAGCCTTGTATCTTTCTTCACTTCCTACCTACAGAATAGATCCCAATACGTAGCATATAGAGGGTGTGAATCAAGATTGTTCAACTGTCCATCAGATGTCCCCCAGGGGTCAATTTTGGGACCTTTATTATTTCTCATCTTTATAAATGATATTACCGAGGTAATATCCTCCTCAATGATTCTCCTGTATGCCGACGACATAAAACTTTATAAATCAATAACTACGAGCTCGGATGCTTCAGCCTTGCAGGACGACTTGAATGCGATGGTCTGTCTCATGGAGCAGGGGGAATTGCCTTCCTTTCAATATAAAAAAATGTGAAAAGATAACTTTTACGCGTAAAACGAAGAATGTTATAGAGTATGATTACAAAATGAACCAAATAAGTCTTCAAACCACGGACCATGTACGTGACCTTGGAGTTATACTGGATAAGCGTTTATGTTTCGATTTACACCTCAATCAACTAATATGTAAGAGCAAAAAAATGATGGGTTTTGTGATAAGAAATACTAGTGGATTCAGAGAAATCCGCACCTTCTTGATATTGTACTACGCGTTCATACGGTCGAATATGGAGTTCGGGATGTTGGTATGGAATCCTGTCTATAAAAAATACTCAGATAAGTTAGAAAGCATACAGCGTCGTTACCTAAAATACATATACTTCAAAATCTTTCAATACTATCCCATATACCTCAATTATGAAGAACTATTGGCGGGGTTTGAAATTGATTCGTTGGAAAGTCGACGTGAGCTTGCAATGCTCCAATACTTACATAACGTACTGCAGGGGCACGGAGATTCCACCTTGCTTCATGAGATCAGCTTGAAGGTACCTCGATCAAATACAAGGCTAATAGAAACCTTCTACGTATACGATCGCCAGAGGGGCCCACTGAAACACTCCTTCTTAACCAGGGCTTGTATACTTTATAATAAACTGGAGAAGAGGAGTCAGGGAAGTGCGTTGGACATTCTTTCACAGTCCGGGCGTGACTTTCGGTTGGCATGTAGGGGTATACTGACAACACGATTGTAACGTTCTGGTATGTGTCATGGTTCTGTTGCTGGAGTTGTACTGGCGTGGGTACGACCTCATTTGGCATGACGTCTTGGGGGCGGCCGGTTTGAGTACATGAGGGGAGGGTTGAGCATATATGTGTGTCGGTGTGTGTGTATGGGCGTGTGGGTGTCAGTGTAAAAGTTTTTTATTTATTTTTTATTTTTTTTATTTTTAGTTAATTTTAATTATAATTTTCAATCATGTAACAGTTTGTTTTTGTTTTTGTTTTTCCTTCAGTTTTTGTTTAGTTATTGGTTTTGTTCT
The DNA here is from genome assembly GCA_031841125.1 of Acanthococcus lagerstroemiae. Classification (NCBI taxonomy): domain Eukaryota; kingdom Metazoa; phylum Arthropoda; class Insecta; order Hemiptera; family Eriococcidae; genus Acanthococcus; species Acanthococcus lagerstroemiae. Next base: position 34,412,971 of record CM063114.1, on the reverse strand, counting down.
TTTTTATTTTTTTGTAAACTCATATTATTGCAGAGTGGTGCGGGCTATAATTGGTCATAAGACTGTTGCCCGCACCACTTTAAAATAAATAAATGAAATGAAATTAGGTGGTATAAACAAGTTAGCGTCTATGTATGATGATTCGTAGTATCCTCCCTATCATTTGCCCATATTTATTCCGCAATAACCAAACCGTAGGCACAATATGTCTGTCGTCGAATATCAACTTGGAACAAGTACTCTAAACCTTCGCAGAAATAAACTTCGTTATGTAGTTTTTTAGAATTTTTAGAAATGTAGTTTTGCGCTTTTGCACCGGCAAATACCGCATATTCCCCTAATGTTCAGGAGAGACTAAGTAATAGGTACTATGCGTATTCGGTAGGTATAGGTAGTCCAGAGACAGTTTTACATGGTAGTTGGTGGCAGGATACGGTATCTCTATTAGCGGAAAAGTGCAAAATGTTCTTTTTATCGATGCCGATGTTAGCGTACTATTACGAAGAATCTGAACAAGGGGGAAAAAACGTAAATGGCTGGGGCTATTACTCGGCTACGACCCCAGTCCCCACGTTCCACCGGTTAAAAGTGTAAACTCGTTTGGTTCGAGACACACAGTGCCCGATTCGATTGCGAGTGGCGAGTAAAACCGCGTATTCTCATTGTATTTTACTCGTAGCGATGGAAAGGCTAAATGAAGCTGCTTAAATTTTTGGGCGTATGCTGCTCGAGTATGATGTATGTATGTGTGTATGTATGTATATGTAATTCGCGATCATCGCTGCTCCTCATGTTACATTCGAACGTGTACGTATCTGTCATTAATGAGGTTATATTTGTAGTAAATGGAACAGCAGTCGATTTTGTAAACGTACCTAATTTGTTATCACCTATTTGTAGTTGGTTTGGGTAATATGTGTCGTACATTTATACTGCTGGCACGACACGACCCAACACGACACGATATCGATACGACACGAAGCACAAACCAAGCTGACTTAAAGATGGCGAGACGGAACGAGATGTGACAAAACGACGTCGGCGTCGTGATGACGATGCCGATGAGCGGTGAGTGAAAGACGAGGATTTCAGTGGTGACCGGTACGAAGAGAAGTAAAATGTTGAGCGAAATATACGTAGAATTTTCGGTGACACGACCCTTCTCAGTATGCGTTACTCGAGTTATTCCGACAATGGGAACTCGAACGTTATTTAATTTTGATAAGCAATTTTTCCGAGGTTTAGGTATTTTATAAGACATGCGGTACGTACGAGGTTCCTACTCGGCGTCGTTAATCATTATTTGCGCAGTTTCGCGTAAAAGGTTTTTAATTACCCGTATTACGGCATCAGCAATAACGTGAGAAAATTGAAGCGAAACAGAAAATGACTAATTTCCCGACTATAACTGATACGAATGTTGTTTATATTTACTCGTAATTCTCGTATCTCGACCTATTTTTTCCCCTTTAATAACCTTCGTATATTTAATCGAGAACTTTCTGCCAACAATAACGCTTTCGCAATGCAACCGAATACGAAAAATGACGATGAGATATTTGTATAAGTCGTTTAGTGTCGCGGTGTCTTTTTTTAAATTTAAAATCTGCGGATTTCGAGATGAATTGTCGGCAACCCGGTACCCAGTACGTTGTACTCGAACTTCGAACTTAACGATACGGCTCACGGTCAAATTTTAGACGCGGTGATTTGTTCATCCGCGCGACACCTAACCCGACACCGACCTCGCCCTTGCCTTCGTCCTCGTTCCATTCTGGAGTCACAACAGAGTACACTGTTAGGACTGTAGGGATAGTTTACGCGTATAGTATTCGTCGGGGCTTTTCAAAAATTAAAAATCTCCGGCGATTGTCGAGTTGCGAGCTTTCGAGGATTCAGATTCGTCGGTTAGGTCTTACTACACGTTAGGTGACCAAAGTACGAGTACATACGTACATATAGGGGAGAGTTGCCCAAGCCGGACCACTTTTTCTTTGGAGGCTTCTAACTCAGCCGTCGTTGCACGGAATTTGAAGTGTGCTATATCACTGGAAAGGGCATACATCTGGCTACCTTCGATAAACATTTGAAAACGCCATGATTATTAGGACGCTGTGGAGACAAGTTTTAAGAAAAAGTTCCAGAGGTGGTCCAATTTGAGAGCCGTGCCTTAAGTTGGACCATAGGTTCTAAAGTTGGACAAGGCATAAAAAAAGGATGAAAAAGTGTGTAAATGCTGAAAAATTGTATTTAAAAATATGTAGACTCAATGAAATTAGGCTATAAGTCAAAAATAAACATTAATGGTAATGGTTTGAAAAATATGAGCAGATACAGTGCCCTAATATATGTTATAATCGCAGATGTCAAGCAGCGGGAAAGCAATCTGCCGGTTCTGACGTGAGGTCGTTCTTAAATTAACACCAGAGACATGCTTTACAACAGAGGAGACAGGAATCCATCCCAAATCGGGTTTATCAAGAAAGTGGAAAATCCCGTATTTTTTGTGCCGTAAAAATTCAAAATAAGCCGAGCCCTTCTCGTTGTTCATTTCTCGTAAACAACCAATATAATGCTTAGTAGGCACTTTGCCTTCCTGTAAAGAGAATTCCGTTATGTAGTAACCCCCTACAAAAAGTTCGAATTTCTCTTGCTCAATGTCTGAAAACGTTTCCTCATCAGGTGAGTCCGATGCTAGATTAAGAGGAGCAATCTCTTCATCCGAGCTGGATGAATCGTCACTTCAGGTAGCTTGCGCGGTCGACCTCTTTTTCTCTGAGGCTGAACAGCGGACTTGACAGATCCACTAGTACTTGGGCGAGCATCATCACCAATGTCCAAACATAAACGTTTGCTTGCCAAAGTGGATTTAGAAAAAAAAAAAATGAAATTCATCTACTCGACAAATGCTACAGGTAAAAAAAATGATACCTACTTCTTGGGAGCTGATTCTCCGACTCCAGATGCTTTCATAGTTTTTCTGACATGAGGTTGTTTCTGAGATGCGGCCGGACCATTTTTTTTTTCGAGCTTCTCTTTCTCAGTAAGCCAGAAGATAGGCCTAAATAAGAAATTTGAACCTAAATAGTTTTGAGCACATAAAATGGATACTCACGCTTTTGTACGCTCAGTTTCTTCCAATTTGTTTTTATAGGGACTCGACGTCAATTCCTCGGCTTCTTGAAGTGGACGTCCTCGCTTTTTCTTACCACTGGAAGTAGTTGGCACTGTGGGTACGGGCGAGATTTGTTGGATTATGTCTTTCACCGATGATGATGTCGGTTGTGGATCTGGCTCCACATCTGCTGCGGCTACATTTACTGCATCCTCATTCACTTTTTCGACATTCACGATTTCAAAATCATCCTCATCATTTTCGGCCTCAGGATCAACATTCATCGCATCCGCAGCAGCATATGCATGTTCTGAGAAACGTAGCATATCAATTGGCCAAATACCAGAACCGCGAAATGCACTCTCAGCATTGCCGAGAGTCGCCGCTTTATAATAGGCCTCTTTGAATAGAGTCGGAATTTGGTAAATGGATATGGTTTTACCAGGATTTTCAATTAACCATCCTTTCTCAGCACTGGCGAGGTATCCTTGAAGAGGACCAAAAAAGGCAACATCCAACGGTTGCAATTGATGGGTGGTGTGACTTGGTAACTGGAGCATAACAATACCATTCTCACGACAAAATTTTATTGCTTGCAGATTTTTTGAGTGGGTTGTATGACCGTCAAGAAGAAGAAGAACTGGGCGCTCTGTACTGCAATTAATATGATTCTGAAAATGACGCAACCATTCCAGAAAAAGTTCTTTGTTGATATAGCCAGTATCTGAAATGCGAACAATACTCCCTCGAGGCTTTCCAATTTCCAGTGCTGAAGGTACCTCTTTCTGGCTCTTATTGCTCATTTTGAAAATGAGCATCGGGGGTACATAATTACCAGTCACGTTGACACAACAAACTGCTGTTGAATTTGTTCCTCTCTCCGCACTTTTCACACCACCGACCTGTCGTTTTCCTTTCTGTCCTACAATTTTCCGCACTGTTTTTTGAACAGTCGAAATCCCGGTCTCATCGACATTAAATACCTGCTCAGGTCCTAAATGAAATTTATTGACAAGCTCGGTCAACTTCTCAAAGAATCCCTCGACTCGTTTTCTCGAAAATCCTTTTATTCTGGCCATTGACGTCAGCTCTGGAGTTCGGAGACTCAGTTCAGGGAACCGTCGCAAGAAGTTGTAGTACCACTTCTTCCCTGCACATTCATTAAACGGATGCTGTCGTGGCTGCATGTGTTCGGCAATATCGAAGGCTAATTCTCTGATTTCAGTCGGTGTTAGTCCGAACATTCGTTCTTCCATCAACAATATATGATTCTTCAGCTCTTCTTCAACTTCTGCAAGTAATGTCGGCGGCCGACTAAAACTTTTCTTACCATTACTGCGAGCATTTTGCTTGTGATAATGCCGTAACAGAGTCGCCTTAGGAACGCCATATGATCTTGCTACTTTATTCACACCTTCCTGTCGATCCAATGCCCCTAAGGCCTGTTCCAAGTCCGCGTCATCCCACTGGCCGTATTTCGTGCGATCTGGTGCCTGAATCAAAACAATAGAGATGAAATATCATTACTCATATCACTGTAAAAAGGTTTACAAAGATATAAAAGTTTATTTTCCTTAAGTCACTGCTTCTACGGCTGTTGAAATATCAAAACTGAAAAATGTTATCCTAAGTTGGACCGGTTCAACTTGCGATACTTCCTTGTTTTCATTTCTTATTGTTCAAAATGCAGAATCACCGAGCTACACATTTTTTATTGCATTAGTCAGTGGCCTTGTATGTGACAGAATGCAAATAATGTAAAAATAATGCGATTTTGAGGTGGTCCAACTTAAGAAACAAAATTCGGTCCAATTAACGCAACCACGACTTTTTCGCACAAACATAGCCGTGCAAAGAGATGTATGCAGTTAATGTTTTATCTCTTTGTACAAAAAGATGGCTGAAACAATGACTAAATCAACAATATACTGAGATATTTCATCTACTTACTCTATTTCCGGTCGCCATCAACTTTTCAAAATTTTCAATATGCCGAAAATACACGTTTTTCGCAAGGCACCAACTTTCATGCAAATTTTTTTCACTAAAAATGATAACACAAAGCCGGTGCTCTGTGAGCAATATCGTTAGACAGCCAGCTATAACTTATCTTAGAACCAAAGCGCTACCTATTGAAGAGCTCGAGCAATTAAGGGTGGTCCAACTTATGCACCGGTTCAATATGGGCAACTCTCCCCTACATACGTACAAGAAATAGCTATACCTTTACCTAGCTACGCGAAATTTTGCGCTAGATGGCGTCGAGGGTCGTTCGAGAGATGAACAGAGTTCAAACCGCGATCACGTGCCCGTCGGTAACTAAACGATAGTCAGTTAAAAGATTGGCGTGCAATTTCCGTACAGCTATAACTATAGCCATAATTTTCGTCTAGAGTACGAGTGCGCCGTATCATTTTATTGATGGCATCTACGAGTACGAATTGGTTAGTGACACCAAATTATCTTTAAGTACCTACGATGGATGCGTTTCACAGTAGATCTGCGACGTGTAAGGCTTTCGAAAACAATGATTAGAGAATGAAAATTCGACATTTCGAGTACCGTACATTTAAAGTAAGATATTTATGTAGCTTACGCGTACGCCTGCGTGTAGTTATTAACGATGTGTAAGTAATTGGAATTCGGACCGAAAAATGAATTTTCTCAAGCACAAATGCGCGTACAGTAGATATAGGCCTTCTTATGTAGTTTTTTTGTTTTTTAAATATAATTTTTTTTTTTTAAACGATTGATTACAGAGGCAACAGCAGTTACGACTCGCGAAGATTGCGAACTTGAAACACGTCGAGACGAGGTTACAGAGCAACTTCTGATAGATTCATATGTTGAAAAAGAGAAGCGAGTCGAAGCGCCGAGGATGGGCTCCATGTTCCGAAGCGAGGAGATGGCGCTTTGCCAGCTGTTCATTCAACCCGAAGCTGCGTATTCGGCTGTCGCAGCCATGGGTGAAGCGGGCGTCGTTCAGTTTCGGGATGTAAGTAGTGGCTTACTAGTAACCTTACGTGAGATAGGTAATCTTACTCTTAACGTTAGTTTGCGTGTAATTACAGTATTGTGCGAGTGGGCATGGTATTTAGATTAGAATTAGAAAAGTCTACAGTGAGCGGCACCTGCATCCTGTCGCATCTTCTCCTGCACCAGTTGATTTGGCTACACTTCCTTCCTACTTGTTGTTGGACTTGTACATACATAGTAGGCCTAATACGGACGCCGATGCGTTCACGTTTGTCGCAGCCTCTCGTTTCAGTTTGCAGTCCGCGCCAGCTACCCACGTGGTATCTGGTATAGAAACGCGATCACCCCGCGTTTTCCAAATCGATGCAAACCGATCTTCCATTTCAGCGCTCTGTTGCCGTATGAAGGCTGCCAAAGGTTATAACGGGTTGCTAAGAACTACGAGAATAATCGCGCTTAGATAGAAAATACGTGTCTATTTCGTTGGCACAGCAGGATTACTACCGCCGTGGTGCTCGTGTTACTTGGCACGAAGTGGCTCCATCAGTTATTGACTAGAAAATCACGATTTGCGGATTCCTACCTACCTACCTAGTTACCCACCTACACTGGCAACCTAGTCTGTATGTACGTAGAGGTATGTAGGTACTAGCTGAAGTAGATTGCCGTGTGTTCTAAACTTACATATAATATCGACACCTGGCGCACACGTACTCTCTCCACGAGGGGGCAAAATTATTACCTGTCGAAACCGCCGTTAACCAGTCAGACTCTTAGCGCCGATCATTTTAACGTAGTAACACGTGGTTCGAGTTGGGAAGCGCCATGCTCGATCGTGGACTCCATGTGTTGCACACGTACTTCCGCGAATAGTGACCAATTATTTTGTAAAAGATTTTATCGTCTCGATAAGTTTATTTCTGTTACTTCTAGATAATTTACTCGATGCTATTTGCGACTTAATGGAGATGTACCGCGGAACCCTGATACGTATTTATTTGGTGTTCGTACGGGGGTAGAATTCAAAAAGAATGTTCGCCCGTATAGAGGTACTCGACAATTACTCTGTATCGGGCAGACCTATGTCGAGCCTATACGTAATTCATATATATGTAACCGTTTACGGAAAACCCGACGCGTCGGTGTCAAATCTTAATGTTTATAAGAAACCCACCTGAAGTCCCAAAGTACGTACGAAATCGAGTCTGTAAGGTAATAAGCGATGATGTGACATAAGGTCAAGGGTGGGTGTCCCGCACTGATAACTTTGAACGCTTTTATATCGTAAACTTATTTTTGCACGAATACCTAGTTGGTTTCTACCTGGACGGTCACGTACACCTCAAATCAGCTCGTAGAAGATGGTTAAAAACAAAACCCGAGTCAAATGAACTCATAGTGGCATAGTATATGTCCCCTCCCCCCTAGCTGATCTTCAAATGGAGTATTTCTCACGCGCATTTTTTTTCTCTTCATTTAATTCGTCCTTATCGATTTCAAATCGTATTGCCAATTTTTCAAATTTTCCATCGGTTATCCTTCCTGTCCCTTTTGGTAGTGCAAAGCGCATATAGCTATATTCGTTAGGGTGCTACTTATTTGTAAAATTTTCAAATTACCTCCCCCCCCCACTTAATTGTAGATTTAGCTTCGTTGCCTTGGCGTCGAAAAGCTTTCTTTTCAGGGCGGTATGCAAGAAATTTCCTTAAGGTCGAAATGTGGAAAGGAATTTTTTAAGGTACATGTGAGCCAATTACATCCTAGAATTTTCTCCTTAAGGTACCTCGGGAGGTACCTTAAGGTAAAACATAGATTAAGGAAATTTCTTGCATACCGCCCTCAGTAGGTAAGAGGTCAGAAAGAAAAAAACAATTCCGAACATGTTTCAAATTCTTTTGAATTTTTGGAAGGAGGTACAGGTGATACTTCGCAACTGTAACTTTCCTTAGATGAATCCTTGATACATATCGTCTGGTAAGCCTACTCTGTCTTGTCCTGTCGAATTCGGAATTTTAAAAGACCGTAATACAGAAAAACAGTTCGTTCGAATACCAGTAAAATTTATATGGATGAAGAGAGACATCTGGGAACCAATGCCTGTTGATCTTGAATGTAATTGGATATTTTGGTGATGCTGACGAGAAATTACCATTTTAGTACGCGTATATCGGAGTCGAAAACTTAGATTCGGTGATACATTAGGTGGAGTTCCGAGCAACGAGAACGGTGTCGCTTGCAGGCGCACTTGGATATGTATTTTTCGAACTTCGGTTCAACTTGGTGAAAAAGCGAAAAATAAGTGACACTCTAACACTGGTGATAGTAATTACGGTTGACAAGCTCTGTTTAGAAGGAAGCAGCCAAATCACCGTCACAATATACTCGTGCGGGAAGATAATTTAGGTCGGTTATCATGGTGGTGTGCTACGCGACTTCGGATATTGAAATTGTAAGAACATCGAATCTTTTTACCTAATGAAACTGTACCTACTTATCTATAATATCTATGTATGCAACATTCGTGTCAGCGCCTTATGAACTCTTATCTAATCTATTCTGAAATTTGAACTTTTCGAACGGTTATCAGTTTTTCCACTAGGTCGAGATGATTTATTCTTGCCTACTCCTGCAGACGAACAGCGTGAAGGAGGATTTGTAGTTATCAACCTTCTTCCTTGTTAGTCGTGTATGGGATGATAAAGAACCGGAGAGTTGAAATGATTTCAGACTATGAACCTCGAGGTCGAATTCGACGAAGAACGCGACAGCCGGTTGGAAATTGTCTTTCGAATGAGTTGAGATGAAAATCGAGTTTATAACGCAACCAAAAATTTTCAAACGGTGACCGCTTTTCCGCGCGTCAATTTTTTTAATATTTCTAGTATTTTGGCGAAAAAAGAAAGTTGCTCGAGGTAATGGCCTTACTACACCTACGGGCGCTGAATTATACGTGTGTTCGGTACAGACGACTACTACAGACTACCGGCTACACGGATGCGGCACTCTTTTTCGAACCGAATTGAACGTTATTTTTCGGCGATTCCGCGCGATACTAGGACACTATAATTAATATTGTTTTTACACTTTTTGGCAAATAAATTTAATCTGGCGGCATCCGACCAGAGAATAGCTCTACTTTATATTTGGCGTTCGATGTTGCTGTTCATTGCTGTCGAATTAGAATGCCAAAAAAATACGTTAAAAAACGCGCATCGACAGTATCGGTTCGAAATGAGGTCAATGTGGCGCGACTTTTGATTTAAGACCTGATTTTTTACGATCGGTCGCGAATACGAGAAAACTTGTAGGTGCTTATAGTAGACTAGCAATAGAGCAAGGTGTCTACAGGAGGTTTGGAAAATTTGGAAAGTTTGGAAAAAGTCAGGACTTTGAAAAGTAGGTCAGGAAGTTTGTAAATTAGTCAGGAAATTCAACAATATTTTTAAGAAGTTTGGAAAAAAACAAAGAATGAACGCACGGAAAATTTTTTTCGTCGTTTAATTTTACTTCAGCACTCTATAATGTACATATATCTGTGAACGCACCCTCCTAATGTTTTCACCGAAAAATCAACTTCAAATTTCAGTTCATTTTAACCATAGCGTCTAGTAGTATAAACATAAATATATACTGTCTATACTGTAAAGGTTTAAAGAAGAGAAATAAAAAGTTTGGAAAAAGTCAGGAATTTATATTTTCACATTCTTGTAGACACCTTGTAGAGTGATACCACGTTATTACGTATTATTTCACCCCAGTCGAATTTGAATCAAAACTGCTTACTCCTCTACTACGTACATGGTGAGTGAAACTCACTCTTCATTCATCCCGTACAGCCGAATCCTTGCGACATTCGCGACAATGAAAGATGCGACTCTCCAGGATGCCAACGGTTGCAAATTCTTCCAATGCCTTTCGAATCCCGTGTATCTCGCACTTACTCATAAGTGCCGAGTTGTCCGTTATTCTGCCCAGTTTTTCGTATCAACTTCGTAACTTGTATTTTTTTATGATCGAAGACTCCTTGCAGAAGTTTAGCTCGTTGGAGATCGCGTTTTCCTTCGCTCCCTGACGTACCACCAACTTCTTCAAACTTCGGGACACTTCCGAAGATCAGCGTTTTTCACCACGCGAGCGCGTAGGCCATTTGTGCAAAGAAATTTATGTAAATTATCGAAATGTCGAAAAATCGGTCCTATATGCTTAAAAACGTGGTACGCATTCTTTACCCCCAACCTGACTTCGGTCCATTAAAAATAGCGAAATCGATCAAACGTACGAATATTATTAGATGCGGATAATTAAATTTGCTCAAATGGTGGGTAATATTGGCTGTCGACTCGCCCACTTTTCGCGGTGCGCAATGTCGAGCTGGGGGACCGACCAAGCGGAAATATGTATCGTCGAGAGAGATGAGTTGAGAAGCTGCCATAGCCTGGGGGCAAAGTCCTCCGGATCCGCTTAAAATGTAGTCTCAATGAATTTTCGTTGGAGAAAATGGCTACGAAATACTAGGTAGGCTGATGAGCGAACAGGCCCTGAATAAAAACTGGGTGACAGATTAGCCCCTTTCTCCACCTTGGAATTTTTTTTTCATACGCGCGCGAGGGAGGTTCGTATAGACTATATTACGAATACATACTCCTTATTCACATTCACCGCCATCATTTCAACACCGCTGGAGCGTCACGCGCCGCCTGCCTTATCTAGTGGACTTTGGACTACCACTGTGGCGATGCTGCAGTAATCAATCAGAAATCTCGGTTGTACATTACTACCGTTACCTTCACGTTGCTATCTTTAGGAATCGTTGGCAATCTTTATACTGGCGGCCATTTTGCTTAAATGAAACTTTCGAATTGGGAGTGAATCTCCTGCACAGTGGCGGCCCATTACGTGGTGTTTACGAGGAGGATTCGCAGTTATGGCTATTTTGCGTTACCTCTTCGCCAGTCGATCATAGCGTAAGATGCGGAATCCGATTTACGGACAGAGTGAACTCGATGCTGTACGTAGAGTCGCATTCTATAAAGAAAATTTGCAATTTACGTGTTCTTGTCTAAAAAGAGAATAGTAGTGCCATTGATTTCTTATTGACGAAATTGGCGAACAACCGAGCCAAAGTGTCTCGACTACGTACAAGTATTCAGTAAATACGAGAGGAAATACTGTAAATCCAGACTTCTTTCTGCGTCTCTTCTTCTGACGAGAAGCATGTGGTATGTTCGGTGCCAGTGGGGTGTAGGTACAAATTACGTCGGTAGTAAGTCTAATATGCAGTGGGTACACGGACGTGGTATGTTACGGTCGATGATTCTCCCTTATGACATCCTGTTATCTATCTTCCTGGTTTGCAGATACCCGTGAGTTGTGTTTTCTGATAGTGATACTCGCATGTTCGTAACGCAGTGTCTATGCGGACGAATGACTTGTGGCTAGTAATGGGCGATGGAAATATTCCCCGGGAAAAAAACTGGGAAGGAAAGAAATTTTGGGTGGGAAATTATTTTCAGGGAAGATTGGGAATTCATTGTAGACTAGCTCGCAGGCACTAGTCATATCAGGCACGATACATACATAATGTTCGGTGGAGCGTATGACGATGTACGCGTGCCAAATTGGCAAATTGGCTCCCCAGGCTCCGCCCTCTGGCCCCAGAAACTACCCTTTCGAGTATCGCATCGATAGGTACGTAATAACGAGAATTTTGAAGTACAGAGGTAACTTTTTATAGCCTTATAGGTCTTCGAGGGAGCCTTTTTCCTATACACGCGCAGGAAGCAATGAGAAATAAAGAATTTACGAAAATTCTCAATGTTCCCAATTTTCCCACCCAGAATTTCCAGGGAGGGAATCTATTTGGGAATAAAAATAAATTCCCGGTTTTTGTCCATCCCTACTTATGACCGAATCGTGTCATTACTAATTATTTAATTCTAAAACGCTAGACAAATAGATTCGCATTTCCGGTTCAAAAATATATATAGCTACACGCGTAACCCGATAGTTGTGAGCGTTTGTCCGCCGACTTTGAGTTTTCATTTTGGTGATCGGAGGTGAATAGGTAGGTGATTACAAGACCTGCGGAGTCCAGAAAGCCCGGAGACTAGCAAGAGGGAATCCAAACGGGATCCACCAGATTTTGTATTATTATTTTAGTCCGAACATTCGTGTGAATTTGACGTATCTGTCGGCTCGGGAATAGGTACTCGTAACGTACTTTTAATTCCGTATGTTATTTTGTACAATTTCAGTTGAATTCCGACGTGAATGCATTCCAAAGAAAATTCGTTAGTGAAGTTCGGCGATGCGACGAACTCGAGCGAAAGCTTCGGTATATTGAGGCGGAAGTTAATAAAGACAAGGTGCCAATACCAGAAACTACAGTCAGCCCCAATGCTCCGAATCCGAGAGAAATCATTGATTTAGAAGTAAGTCAATGCAGGTACGGGAGCGAGATACGCGTACCCGAAATGAGCTCAACGAAATTTATGCTAAAAAAATTAGCCTTTTCCTCCCGCGTAACAGGTGTTTTACGAATATACTACATCACTTTGCTCAACGATACAACTCCCTCGAGAATTAATGTAAGATTGTTCCTTCCAGCCGTATCTTCTGTTCTGATTGAAGTTTGATTTTCTGATAATATAGTAACGGTCGGTGGGGTAGAATTTGTGTACTCGATGGAAGAGTATACGTGTATGAAACTTGATACGTGATTTTTGAAACGCGTACGAATCAATTTTATAATTGAAATCAGCTCACCATACCTCTCTAGCTAGGTCTACAGTCTTGAAAAAATGAAATTAAAAACTGGAATTACCTAATACGATACGCATTGCGGGTCTAATATATCTTGCAATGCAGATTGTTTCCGACAAAAATAAAAAAAAAACTTCAAAGGCGCTCGAAAGAAGAAGAGAGTCTATCTCTTGAAGGTTTGCCAGTTGGTCTCAGTTGGCAAATCAAAGGCCTGCAACTGGAAAATTCTGGAAAATCGAGTTTTTTAAGACGTCTTCGCCTATTTTTACGACTCAGATTGTCAGTGAAAACCTCAAATATTTTTTTCGTTCGCTTTCGCTTGCAAAATACAAAACTCCGTTAATAAGAAACATTTTCGTTTCTCATCGTAATTATTTCCCTTCAGTGTGCCCTTGCGTTCCATTGAAAAAGATGTCTGCTGGTTTTCTCTCTCTCGCTCTCTCTTGGCTGACTAAAAAAATATCTAAAGAACGATCGAATTTCTGGGTTAAAGTAACCCTTCACACCACTGTACATTACCAGAGGTCTTCGAGAGAATTGAGGCGTTCAACTTTTCGATTTATTCGCGCAGAATGGTCATTTACTACCACCTCATCCCCCCCCTCCACTACTGTGGACCTAGTGGAACCTGACGGATGAGTGCCTCCAAGCATGAAATTGATTCTTACGTACACCTTTCAGAAATCGCGTTCGAAATTTCTCGGTTTTATAAAACCTACAATGCGCGATGCTTATGAAAATAATTTTAATTAATCGGCCGAGCTGTATACACTAATAGTGACGCGTGATTCTGATTCACTTCAGAGACACCGTTAAAAAAATTGCGAATCATTCTCGCGCATCGCGACTTACCTATTACACCGGCAGTTTTACGAACTAACTGCGTAGTACAGATTGAAGTTACCTCTGCCAACTTTTCCCCTCTTTGATTCTCTTTACCCGTTCACTAGTTCTCGCCATTTCTTTGGGATACTCGAGGCCAAGCTATATCCACTCCCTGGTATCCTTTATACTAAAATCGAACGTTTATTTTTTGTTTCAGAGTCAATTAGAAAGAACTGAAAGTGAGATCTTAGAATTAAGTCACAATGCGGTTAATTTAAAATCTAATTACCTCGAGCTTACCGAATTAAAACACGTTTTGGAGAAGACGCATTCATTTTTTGAAGAGGTGAGTCATTGTAATACCGCTGGAAGGTACGAGTGTTCTTAAATCTACGATGATTTATTAATAAAAGCAATTTTTACTTGTTAAACGCATACAAGTGTGAATCGAATCGATAAACATTTTGTACGAAGGGATGTCCGAGTGCATTATAAATGCTTATCCGTTCTCGTTGGTATTCGAGCGTATTACTATTTCATTGCGTGCTGGTAATTCGCGGGTGCATTGAAGTGATTTAATGGCTGGTTAAGGTCTGAAGTGGTAATTTTCATGTTAAAGCGGTTAGTTCGCCTTTTGAGAAAGTAAGCCGGCATGCTGAGAAGAAGTATATAAAATTTTATTGATCTGTCGAGAGAAGCGAGCATTGGCTCCGTCTCCTGATTGAGTGACATACTTATCTAACTCTCAAGATATCCGTCCAAAAATTTGTGTAGCACTCGTAGTAAGACCGCTATAAACCCGAGGCACACGAACCGCATGTAGCTAGCGAATGACGAGTACTTTTTTATTTGTATGTAAATTCGTGTTTTTCTTCGTTTGTTAAAAATTCTATTCGAAATTTAATTCTTAGAGCTTGCTCACTTTCTTATTTGTAACAGCAAGACTCGGCAACGCCTACATCGACTGGCAATGATTCCATTACGAAAGCTCTTATCAGCGAAGACAGTCAACAGATCATTCGTGGAAGATTGGGGTAATTCTCCAGATTATTACGATTGCGGATGGTTGAATTTTATGTACCCTATACCTTTATCTTTCGAACGTATCATGAGCATCTCGTTGGCATTTAAATCCATTGATGAAAATCCGGAAAGAAAAAAGCTTCTCAGATTGAAAAGATTCTTATAGATGAATCATCGTGTCAAATATTTCATTACATTTGACACTTTACTTGTTAGAAGACATCGCCCCTTTTTTCCTCTGTCAAAAGTGGCACTCGCGCGTGTATGTGATTGAAAGTTTGTTCTCCAAAATACACTACATTTATTTTCCAATATTTTCGAAAGAAAAAAAATAAAAATTAATCTTTTGGTGGACCAATAACTGCGAAACGGCAAGGTGGCTCGGTATTTTCTATTGCCAAATTGGAATGAGCTAACACTAAGTCATTTAGGGAATCCAGTCAGTCAAGTGCTTTCAGGATAAACATTCATGAATCCTGTAAGGTTCAATCCGTCGTTTTGCTTTTCTCATATTGTAAGTACCTTCCTATAAACGAATTTTACCCGCGATTGTTTCAGTTTTGTAGCCGGTGTGGTACCTAGAGAACGAGTTCCTGGTTTTGAGCGAATGTTATGGCGAATTAGTCGAGGAAACGTATTTTTGCGTCGCGCCGAACTGGCTGAGCCTCTGGAAGATCCGGCGACGGTAAGCTGCGAATGTAACAAACGAACATAAAACTTGTTTTTGTGATGATAACTTATTCATATCGTCACGTGGCACTGTCATATTCGCGTATTACTCGGGCGAATATTCGGCATGTAATGTTTCTAGATAGAACAAACTCTATTATTATGTATTAATCGATTTCAAAAATTAATTATTGAACTTTTACGCCGTGCCGTATTTATTATAGGGGAATGAAATTTATAAGACTGTGTTCGTTGCCTTTTTCCAAGGCGAACAACTGAAATCCAGGGTCAAGAAAGTGTGTTCGGGTTATCATGCTTCTTTTTACAACTGTCCCAGCTCATTCGCCGAACGCCAAGATTTATTGAAAGGCGTTAAAACGCGAATCGAAGATCTTAACTTGGTGAGAATAATATTGGATATTGAAAGCAGTTGGCATATCGTACGCCGTTAATATAGGCAACCTAAGGAAGATTTCGGATTACTGATATACCAGGACACCCGAGACATGAGAACAAAAAAGTAGTAATATGTATCTACTAATAGAAATATGATACTTATTATCTAGAGGCCTACAGTGAAAAAAGTAAAGCGTTGAGTAGGTCCATGATGCATCCTGGTGAGCCATTACGAAATGATACTTACGGTATATTTATGGTTTTAGGTTTTAAATCAAACTCACGATCATCGGCAACGAGTGTTGTCTACTGTTGCAAAACAACTACATGGATGGAGTGTTATGGTGCGTAAAATGAAGGCCATTTACCATTCGTTGAATTTATTCAATATGGACGTTACCAAGAAGTGCCTTATAGGAGAATGCTGGGTTCCGTTGTCCGATGTGCCTTTCATCAGGCAAACACTAGCTGATGGTGGTGTAAGTAAGAGGAAACACGTAATTTGTAAATGCGTGTAGATTTACCATCTCTGACGCCCTTCTCCCAAGTAGACCAGTTTTGGTGATTTCCTGTGGACTTGGAAATGACAAAAAGTGGTTCTATTTTCATTATACGTTGTCGTATGATACATAAGTTCTATATGATTTAGAATGCGACAGATTGTTTCTAGTTGGAAGCTGGTCTTGGGAAGAAAATGGGTTTGAAAGCTTGTTAAAAAATCAAAGCGATAGCGACGATTGCGATGTAATAATATTGCACTTTGTCATTCGACTTACTTGAAATAAAAACGGGCATGATTTTTTCGAAATGTTATTTATGGCCATCGAAATTCTTTTTCCTTCGTCCATATAACGTAATACAGAAAAGCTAAGAAGCCGAAAACTGAAGAAGAAAAATGAATTCATGCGCAGTTTTAAAACTTTTATTGTGTAAGGATAAATTTGTAACTGAATTACAAGAGAAACGTCTGTCTGAAATATAGAAATTGCCAACCCGAAGGGTACCTGATAACGAAATGTCGTATTATCGAAATATGTTATTCGCACTTTACTACCAATTAGGAAACCTTACGAATTCCCGATCTCCTTGGTTAGGGTCGTCAAAACAGTGACCTTTTGATTTCACGTTTGAATTTGGTATCAGTTACCAAAAGTACCTGTGTAGAGAACGGTGAATATACGATTAGAAATGCATTGGATTGTAAGGATACTTTGATTTTAATTTGATTTTTGTGAATTTCACGCGACATTCACGGTAGATGAGGAAAACATTTTGTATTTCGCTTCGAATTAAGATATGTACGAATTGGGATGAATTTTTAAAAAATGGACTGTTCGATTCGAGCCTATAGTATTATTATTCTCACTTCACCAGCCTTTCGATTGCTGACGAAGCCGGGTTTTAAAATAAAAAGAATGACGGGAAAGATATTCGGATTGTCAGTGCGAAAGAGTCACCCTCTACAATCAATATTAAGGACGTGAAAAAAAAGAACTACTGAAACCCTACACATTTTAGAAAAATTTATCAGATTGAAATAAAAATGGACCTAATAGATTGGAAATTTCATGTGCTCTATAAATTTTATTCTATTCATTTTTTCGATAAACGTTTTCGTTTTCATAATATTTTGAGATTTCTTCGTATGCCTGTAAATGAAATATTCCCTTCGATAAGGGTTACAAGGTAAACGACAACAGTGCGCCATCGCTTTGAGCAGCCCGAATAGATTCCCATTCCTGCGTTCTCAGAATAATGATGAATCATATTCAGGAGGCAGGTGATAGGATAAACCGGTCTCCTAAGTTTCCGTATCATGTCTGAATACTCGAGTGAGTCGTAGACCCAAATGTTGAAAATTGCGGAATTTGAATAAAATTTACGTGTGTTATACCGAGAATTGAATAAAAAACCGGACTGGGAGCAAAAATCCGAAATTCAGGAGCCAAAATATGCGTGGTGGCTCTCACCCCTCAGTCCCTGATAGAAGGAAAGAGGACTACAGATACGAAACTATTTGAAAATTGAAAAAACTGCTACTGACTCTCTCTTTTCTCAACTGGAAAATAATGAAAATCTAGGCCAGAGTCTGTCCAATTTGAATGCAGTTTCGATGAATCTTACAGAAATCTTAATGATTCTTGTAGGAATTGAAATGTCTTTACATAGACTTGCCACGGTTAATACATCTATAAACACGTCTTAACTGATCAGAATAGTACATATTAACATCTTCTGAATACGTCTTAAATGGATCTTAAGAGATTCCACATGCATGGAACTTACGAGCTTGAATGCGTTTTGAAGGATCCGAATGCATCATGTAAACATGTCTATGAATGAATTGTGGCCTAGTAGTTCTGTCTAACCGCAGGGAATAGAGTGTCACAACTCGCCCTATAAAGGTATACATTCGCAGTTATACGTAGCACACCAGATATGACGTTTTTTGATATCTTTTGGCAAAAATTATTCTGCGGTATTGAAAATTCAATGAAACTAGGTTAATCCATCTATAGTTACATTCACTGTAAAAAAAAAAAAAATGTGCTTTAGCCGACAGTGTATCTATTTTCAACTTCTGTATTCAGTTTTTCTTAATCTTTCCAGAAAGCAGTTGGTAGTTCCATTCCATCGTTTTTGAATGTCATAGAAACGAGTGAAAATCCTCCAACGTTTAATCGAACTAATAAATTCACTCAAGGCTTCCAGAACTTGATAGACTCGTACGGAGTTGCTTCATATCGTGAAGTAAATCCCGGTATTAAATTATTTTATTGAAATAATTTAGCGACTCTTTTCTCGTATCATATTCATACTTAGTGTTTTTATGCTAAAGAAAATTAATTTTTTGTAAATACTTCGGTAAGATACAGTTGTATTATATGAGTCGTTTACCTTGTGTTGGTGTTGTGTATCTCGGATGAAATGATTCTCTCTGGCCACCTGAAACATATTTTCTGACTGATCGAACCTTTGCAACCGTTAAATTCGTTACTAATAAGAGGGAGTGCGCAAATGTATTCTAATTTGTTAGATTCCTGAGTGGAGTCCTAATGGGAAAGCTAATGTTCCTCTTTCTAAGCGAATAAATTTGAACGAGTCGTGGAAAATAAAGAAAAGTATGTACGCGATTCAACTGTTCCCATATTTGTTCTTTTCTTTCATATCGCGGATACTTTTGTTTTAAAATAATTCTGAAATGTTGCCGTTTTTACCAGAACAATATTAACATACTGGCCGTTTAAAACCGTATTTTTTAGAATTTAAACGTGAAAGTGGCCAAAAAAGGGGTGATGGTCAAAGAGAGTCAATTTATCCTGGAGCATCAACCAGGTAGATCTACCTATTGGGATTTAAACAGAGTTTCAAGTGTTGGCAGTCCTGCGATATGTGTGAGTGATCACGGACGATTTACCGTAAGCGTGTAGCAAACTTCAAATATCATTAAGTCGATTAGAAATTCACTTTCAAAGAAAATTTGTCCTAAATTCGACTGCATCATCTCCAAAAAAATTAAATTATAATCAGTTCTACTGGCAGAATAATTTTTACTCGGTTTTTTACCATACTGAAGATAGCAGCGTTTCTATTTGAAAGTGCACATGATCACTCACTCATTTTCACCCGCTAACACCCGCGCAGGTATTTTGCAGCGCGCTCTAGTGCAGGTTTAAATCCCAATATCACGTAGGTACTACTTACTAAGACTTGCTTACCTACCAATCACTGCGACGATGTTTCAGCTCTTTATACAATTATAACATTCCCTTTCCTTTTTGGTGTGATGTTCGGAGACGCCGGTCATGGACTCATATTAATCTTATTCGGTAGTTACATGATACTCAAAGAACAACAACTAATTAAAAAAAAGATCAATAGCGAAGTGAGTGTATGATCTACGAGTATCTCGTTCGCTCGCGAACACAACTCATAGTTATTGATTTCTTGTACGAGTAAATGATACCATTCGGAATATGACGTTGGAATTATTTTTCAGATATGGAATATATTTTTTAGTGGTCGTTACATTATCCTGCTGATGGGGTTGTTTTCAACTTACACCGGAATCATATACAACGATGTGTTCTCGAAATCGTTTAACATATTTGGATCCAGTTGGTCGCCGCACTACGATAACGCTACGTTGGAACGTAATTCTCAGTTAATGTTGGATCCTAGTAGCAATGCTTACAGTCAGAAGCCGTATCCCATTGGCTTAGATCCAGTTTGGCAAGTAAGATTTCCTCCTCGTTCGTACAAATATAGCATGTGGGCGTCTAGGGGCGTACCGGAAGGAAACTTTTGAAGGGGACGAGGGAACCTATATGTTTTCCTAACAGTAAGCTTCCAATTTCACCGGCAAACCGAGGGGAAATTGTTTAACATTTTTTTGTATGTTTCTTATAACTGATCTCCGGCGTAAAAACAAGTTATATGTCTTAAAAAGTCTTAAATTTCCAATTTATCGATGATTACTTATTTTCCAGCTGAAGCCAACTGTTAAATTTTAAGGGTAGAGGCTCGTCTTTCTCCACCACCTGTCGGCACGCCCTTGCATGTATTCGCAAGTATCCGCCTTAGCGTTCCTATACTTATACTTATTTACTATTAATTGCCATTCGTATTTCCGTAAAACATATAATGCGGGCGTCTTTGGCGCTTATTTTCAGATATCAACGAATAAAATCATCTTCTTGAATTCGTTCAAAATGAAACTTTCAATCATTTTCGGAGTCGCTCATATGATATTTGGCGTTACGCTCGGTGTTGTGAATCACGTGTAAGGTTTCTTTGAGTTCACTAATTTATATATAATTACAGTTACAGATATTGATTGGGTTACGTTTCCGCCACTCTTAGTATCTGTCACACCTTACGGTCCCGATAACTAATTTTAAATAACGGGAGACACTAACTATGTTTGCTTGATACTTCGAGCTGAACGATCTGGAAAGAAATTCTATTGTATGGAATCAGTGGCATAGCCAGGATTTTTCCAAGGGAGGGGATCAGCAGAATTTTGGGCGGGGGGGGGGGTACACCTAACAGGAACTGTATGTTTTTACATTGACTATCAGTATGTTGTGCGTTTCAACTTCAATTATGCATCTAAATTTAAATTTCATTTTGTGCATTTACTGTGATACTGTCAGCATATAAAAAATTCTCATCTCAAGGGGGGGGGATTTATCCCCCTAATCCCCCTTCCCCCCTTGGCTACGCCACTGTATGGAATCATTCAATCCTTCTAATATAAATTTCAACTATCGATTTCGGTATCGGTCAAAAAAATTGTGACTATCTATATTCATAACTGGACGAAACATCGATGAACCGATCGATTTTAGTAGTTTCTCGATATATCGAGGACCACTTATTCACTCGAAGTAGTTATATTTGCGCAAAAATGTCTTCTGCTATTATACTATACTATGCTCGCTAGACCCAGCTGATAATGGCATAACCGCCGAAAACGTTTTGTGGAATTATAACTACTTATTGCAAGTTAGTGAATATTCATCAAGCGCACGTACATTGTAAAGAAATAAATAAAAATACCGTTATTATTGATCGGCATTGGATTAAGAATAATTGTTGATCTGTGTCCGTGTTGGCTATAAAAATGCACAATCAACAATTAGGTTCGCAAACTCGTTGCTCTTTTTCTAATTTTGTTAATTTTTCAGGCATTTCAAACAGACAATTAACATTTTCGTGCAGTTCATTCCTCAGCTCCTGTTTTTAATTTTACTGTTTTTTTATTTGGTATCGTTGATGTTTATCAAATGGATCTTATATGGACCCAATAATCGTAAGTTTTGTTTGATGAACATACTGCATCCGCTTCATTTTATCCCGCGATTATCGCATCAAGTTCGATGAAATGTTACATTGTAGATTGTACAGAATTCGTCTAAAATTATGAATAAAAAGTTCGGGAATGTCAAATATCCTATCAGGCATCCTTCTCAAAAATGCATGTAAATTTATTGCGGTGTCCACCGTTGCGAAAACATGAAAGGACTTTTATGTTAATAAAAAATAGGTACACCGTACTTAGAAGTATGAGAAGAAATAAAAACAAGTATGCTTGATTTACGATTAGACATAGACACCAGTTGGTCTCATTAGGAAATGAATTACCAACGAATTTGCGACTGACGCACTCAGTTTTTCTCATTACGTGTAATTGCTAGTTGCCCGAAAACTCGGGAGATTCGTATTTTCCGTTTGTCGTATCGGGATATTATAGGTATATTCGATATTTCCGTGTGCTCAATTTATCTCATCGTTGGTGTGTATCGTAGGTTGAATTATGAGTAGAATGAGGTTCACATTATATGTAGTTATAAGCACTTCAACTTGGGTCCTTTGAATACAGGCTATCGTAGTGGAAAATTGATCCGTTTTGGAATCGCGCGGGTAAATAGCGTGCTCCGTACTGGAATAATATTGAATCTACAGTCATAATACCGTACTAAGGAATATCCGATTCGAATTGATATGTACATAGAGCCCATATAATACTCGTTTGTTTCATACTTATAACATTTTCGTTTGATTTATATTAATTGTTTAATTTTGTGTGACAGCTGTGGCAACTAGTTCCAGATGCGCTCCTTCTGTTTTAATCACTTTCATAAACATGATGTTACATAAAAAGGATACTCCATCACCTACCTCGGACTGTTCGCCTTATATGTTTGCGCATCAAGTAAGCTTCAACCGTGTATATGTATCGTACAGTTTATCGTCAGGATTGAAATGAACGAGTGGTTGAGTGA
The DNA here is from genome assembly GCA_031841125.1 of Acanthococcus lagerstroemiae. Taxonomy (NCBI): domain Eukaryota; kingdom Metazoa; phylum Arthropoda; class Insecta; order Hemiptera; family Eriococcidae; genus Acanthococcus; species Acanthococcus lagerstroemiae. Next base: position 34,390,417 of record CM063114.1, on the reverse strand, counting down.
AGGTCGATAATCGTCGTAGCTGAAAATTGCGGTAGCGGTTGAATAACACTATACAAGGATTGTACTGGATGTTGGTAAAAATTTCAAAAGATTCGAAATCCGTCGTTAGCGGAGGCGTGAGAACGATTGTTTAAGTTTAGGAGAAGATGAATTAAGCAAAAACAAGATCGTTTGGTCGTAGATTTGAGTTTTTTTGTTTGAAATGAACATTCATATGAACAGGTAATTCGTCTCTCTACAAAATTATCAGCTCTTTGGGTTTTAATGTCTAGTCTGGTCGTTGGAAATGCGCTGTACCACCTGTAGTATATTTATTCTTCTCTCTATCGGCTATTACAAAAACACGCGTTCTTTTCAATGGATGCAGCCGCTTGCCGCTGCCGGCGTTATACGCGTGATCCTATTTATTTTTATGAAAATAAGTGATAAAACCTTCTTTATTTCGCGTGCTCTATATTTTAGGAAGAAATCCAAACTGTGTTCTTGTTAATTTCGTTATGTTGTATCCCGTTGATGCTTGCTGGCAAACCTATCTACATGGTGATATCTCAACGACGAAGAAAGGCCCGTCAGTATGTAAGTATAGGCTCTGTTTTGTGTAAATAATCAGAATAGTCGAAAGCGAGTACTCTGCGGCAAAATACACACTCGTTGAAACAGAATACGTTCCGCCTTCGTCTCGCAATAACATTATGTACGGGATACCACATGCTCGCTGCATTTTATAGAGTAATACAAGTTTAAAGAAGGAAGAAAAAAAACCCTAATTCTTCGGAAAAACTGGAAACCCTATACTTGGAAGTGGTTGGGAGACTAGTTTTGCGATGTCAACTCGTATTGCTGTCATGCACAAATGAACCTACTTATTTTACATTGATTCTTTTTAATTTTTGTTCAGCCGGATAGTTCGAGATTGTTAATTTTAGCTAATTACGTATTGCTACGGCTAGGTTACAGTATTTATTTACAGAAACTGGGAACTAGGCCGATTTCTTTCAGGTTTCAGTAGTGAATTTCGAAAGATTGGAAACTTGGAAGTGATTTGAAATGATCAGATTCCAGTTTCCCAGTTCCTGTTTATTACGTTTCCATGTGCCTATGTTGATTGACGGAATATCCAATCGAGAATCGCGACAATGCAAACAGTACAGCAACTCTATCCATTTATTGTGTTTGAAACGCGAGTTCTGATCCATTAGTTCAAACACAGATAGTATATATAGGTTTGTGAAAGCTGTACTGGCAGCCGTCCGTGTCTGTGTCAGCTCTCGCGGTATTTTTCTGCCATTAACCGAACTTCAGTGCTATTTCCCATTCAGTTCGTTCAATGTCAAACGTAAAATTTCTGGACGGAGAACTTGCACATGCTATAAGCGAATTAGCTAATGCCGCTATTTTTTGAACAGTCGTCTTAACGAACAGTTATTCTTGATTGGTTTCTGTCATTCGGCAACGTATTAATTGAATTTTACTCATTGCAAATGTTTTCGATTCAAAGTATGTTTTGTGTTAGTCAGTAAATAATGGCGATTTGAATCAGGGTATCGAATTGCAAGGACGTGAAGCCACGACAACCCTTAGTGACGAAGTTACGCTCGAGTATCATCCAGAAGAACAACCGCAACACGAAGAACACGAGGAAATGAGCGAGATCCTTATTCATCAAGCCATCGAAACCATCGAATACGTTTTAAGCACCGTATCTCACACTGCCTCTTATCTAAGATTATGGGCTTTGTCTTTGGCTCATGCTCGTAAGTACGAGCTCGGATCGAGCCGCATATACATACATACTTGAAAATGTGAATTCGCCAATTAAGTGTCCAACGTCGTACTCACATATACGTCGTCGCAGTACTGTATTTCGACATTAGCTCTTGTCACCTTTTGTCTCAGTCATATAGGATCTTGTGCAAGGAACGTAAAAACCGTAATCGGAGTAACAAGGCTCGTCGTAGGAACTCGAAAAGAGGATCTTGAATTAAATTTCTGTTTAGGACTTACTCGTGTTTGTATGTATTGTACAGAAATGATATTCGTGATTCGCCGACCACAAGATTATTTCAATTTATATCTGTTACCCGTGTGTATCCTGTAATCTTCCAACCAGCGTTTATTTCTGCTTATGGTCGTGACCAGTCTGTTGTATCAGGAGAAGTAGAAAAACCTTTTAGGAGGCAAGTTAGGACGAAGCAGGGGGCAACAATGGATTTTCTGTTTTGCCGAAGGAGAGGGAGGACCAAGTTGTCTGGGAATTATGTCCCCATTTATAACACTTTCTTCCCAGCTTTGTTTCCGATGAAGTCCACTAGGATTTCCTCCTTATTATTCACGAATTGATTGGAGTTTCCAATCTAATAACAGTATAATCTTTTTTCATTTGTTTTTGTTTTTCGCTCGCAGAATTATCTGAAGTGCTTTGGAACATGGTTCTGAGAGCAGGCCTGACGGACGGGTCATACTTCGCTCCTGTTATTTTATATGTAACTTTTGCCGCCTGGTCATTATTCACAGTTGCCATATTAGTGATGATGGAAGGCTTGTCAGCTTTCTTACATACTTTACGTTTACACTGGTTAGTTGACCGGATTTATCTCACGTCTTATTGAAGCAGTAATTAAGAGACGATAATTGTTACCTTTAAACGCAGTTCTGATGTCCTTAACTTACCTGTGATTCGAATAATCGTTTACAGGGTCGAATTTATGAGCAAATTTTACGCCGGTGCTGGTTATCCATTCCAACCGTTTTCTTTTAAACATATTCTAGAAAGTGAAGAAGTCGTGGACGAGTGAGAAAATCAATAGCAGAAAGATTTTAAAATTTTAACTTTTTTAAAATTATTTTTAATTTATTTGTTGTGCAAAACACGTACTTTTTACTTTAATTTTTAATCATCAAAATTTCGAGCTTATTTTATTACCATTTTTTTCTCTCTCTTTTAGACTAAAAACTTCTGATAATTATCGTTAATATTTCGGAATTCAGAAAATGTTAATTTTTTTTTATACGTACGTTTACCTTTTACGATTTGTTACTTGTTTTTTTCTTCTTTCTTTTTTGCATCAATGTTACTTTTTTCAAGTTCAGTAAATGGTTTCTATGTAAGTCGTTCGGCTAATCATGTTTTTTGTTGAGGGATGACTTCGACTTCTCACTGACATTTTCTGAGATCGTGAACTAGTATCTATTACAGACTAGTGAGTTTCTTGTTATAATCACGCTGAAATTTATCTTTTTTTTTCCTTTTTTTTTTGTCATTTTATTTCACTTTGGCTTACGACACTGACATTTATTTATAACTCCGCGATTGTGAATATTATGTCCCTAGTATTTGTAGAAATATAACCTCTGTTAAGCGTGCGTGATACTAGAATCGCAGTTTTCAACATTGAGGGCGTAGTTTTGAAACCTATGGTTTGAAATTTCGTGACAATGGAATACCTGCTACTCGCATCATCCCTAAAATTTCAACTTCGGATATCAAAACTGTTCTCGAAAGTATGAACATAATCAATAAAAACAAATAGATTAATTTGTCTTTTCCTCTCGGGAAGTATTTTATTTTCGCTGTGAACAACATTCACGTTGCAGTACATTTTGGTTTGGCTGACATCGCTGATTTGTACAAACCATGTTTGTACGTATGTGCCCCTATTATTTTAGAAATGCAACTTATTGAACACGTGTTTATTAGACTCTTACGGCTTCTAATGTCAAAAACGTATTCTTGAAACTAATGATCTGAAATATCAGTAGGTAACGTTTTTTGCATCCTGTCTGGAAATCGTGGGGCCAGCCCGAATTCCGGCATCGGTGCCAGATATACGCGAAATTTACCCTTGATTCTGGCGCAAATCGAGCATCAATCGAAAATTGGCGCCAGGCGCCATAGTCGGGCCAAATATACGCCGGCCCCAACTGGCCCAAAGTTCCAGCAACGGCGCTTGCATGTATTTCAAATGAGAAGGCGCTATAGCGCCAAACTGGCGTAAATTTGATGTTGGCCCCACGATTTCCAGGCGGGGTAGGCAGTAATTTCAACTTCATCTGTCAAAACTTTATCTTTACAATGTTCTCAGAAATATTAGTATTAATCGATAAAAACAAAATGATTCGTTTTATCGTTTTCTTTGTTAATCAAAGAGAGTTCAGCTGTTGGCTACTGATGTAGATGATATTAAGTGAAGTGGCCGTCTGTAGTCTTCATTATTTATCTCGCTTAGAGTTAACATTCCAAAATGGTTCCGAAACTATTCTGTAACAGAATGAAAGAAAATGGCGATTCCAATAGTAATCTGGAACAAAAATACATATGTAGTTTCTCTTAGAATGGAGTGAATGACGTTTCAAAATTGGCTCCAAAACGGAATTTTTCGAGAATTCTATGACATAAAGAAAGTAAACACCTAATTCCGATTTCTTACATTTTAGAATATTGAATTTTCGTGTAACGGAATTCCAATCCTCATCCCAAATTTTAACCCCTAAAAAGCTTAAATTATCGAGTAAGATGCTGTTAATTTTTTTAATTAGGTAGGTAACTACCGCAAAGTCTATCCCTAATCCCTATACATACCTAATTCTTCCCGAATTGACAGCCAATCGATTCCCGGAAGTTTCTTTTAAATCTTCCCGCTACCCTCTGGGTTAAGTATCCACGGTACACTTTGATAAAACTTGCATACATACAGTAAGAGATAACCTAACGAGGAAAAGTGAGAGGTCATTTTTCAGAAAAAGAAATTTCTCCGTTATAGCAGTAAAGCTCATACATACTCGTAAATACTGTATTGTGAAGGTATTTTTGCCGAGAAATAAACAAATAAACTACCAAACACATTAGGCTACTCAAATTAGTTTGGATTAGGATAAAAATCAAAGAAATACCCGAGTTCCTGCGGAAAAAGAGAACGAAAAAAATAAAAAAATGTAAAATATTCCGTAGCAGAGCGTGGTTTCGATCCACGGACCTCTGGGTTATGGGCCCAGCACGCTTCCACTGCGCCACTCTGCTCTTACACGAAAATGGCCTTCGTCCAACATATACTACAAAATATTACATCTTAATTTTCATTATATCTGAACTACTTGTAGATAGTTTTAATTTACGATCAATCAGCTAATTTTTTTTATCTATTACGTATTATTAATTTGAAGTGTTCATTGTTATTTAGTCGACTCGCGGTTACTTTATCTTTTCTCGTATATTACTATATTATACAAATATTATACAGCTTTTACAAAGCGCTATGCGTGCCTTGGGTAAAGAAAGCTACCTATAGTTGTTAGTCCCCGTGATGTTCGTTTTTTGGGCTTGCTCGATTCTCAGCGTGGCTGAGAGTGCCTCATCAATATTGATTTTTCCTCCATCAATTCTTAGGCCTTCAAAAAAAAAAGATATAATAAGATGAGAGCGATGTCAATATTTTTCTATAAGGGCCAAGGCTAAGGATTAGGGTCAAATTATACATAATTTTATCAATTTTGACTCGTGCTTATATTTGATTCCCCCTAAACTAAAACGGGAGGTGTCTGAATAATATTTGCCGAATTCTCGTTCAAATATCTACCCATTATTTCAATAATAAATGAGACTCTGGTAGTCAAAACAGCAAAAATGCGTTAAATAGTAACGTCAAAAACACCATTACCTGTTTATAAAGGGAATAGTTTCCTGTTCCGTGGTAAGAAAATAAAGCAATGGCGTACCTAAATAAAAGTAGAGGTTATGGAGATTTACCTATCATTATCTTCATTCCCTGCGAGATAATAAAGATTTTAAAAATTACCCATTTTACGAACTTACATAAATAATCGTAAAATTCAAAGTGTTTTCCGCTTATTCCATTCGCAATCAAATTATTTCGGTAATTTTTACGAAATTCCGAGTGTATAGTCGTCTCCTACAGCAGTATCCTATTTACGTTACCATTCCTTAGTGACTTAGGACTCTGCCCTTGTCAGTGTAAGAGAGAACAGTATTTAACGTAACCAGCTCCCAGTTTGAGAGAAGGGGGGAGTAAATGTGATTTTTCAGGGAACAAAGAAGTTTTCGTATTGTTCTTTTTTTAATTGCAGTTTTGTTTTTTAAAGGGTACATTCTAATTTCTTCACTGCAGTTCTCTTTTTTCTAATACAATAGGAAATTTTGCTAAGAGGTAAACGAAGTGGACAAGAGGCCCAGCGTCCTGGCTCCTCTTGGTTATAGACTCGGTATTTTTTACAATTTGGAACGTAGGAGTCAGCTAAGAATTTGAAAATCATGATTTTTTCTGTAAGCCGTTGCACTGATCAGTATTTTCAAACTCGAAAACTAAAACAGGTCACAGGGTGTAGCCAAGAACTACTTTTGAAGGGCATTAAGACGAAAATGATCGCGAAGAAATCTGCGAGTTCGGAAAACAATTTTTATTGAACATTTAAAAAATACGAATATTACTGAAATTATAAATCAATTTTACGAATACTTGGTAAATTTGATTCCCATTATATTGTTTTCAGCAGTAATCGCTATCACCTACTACAAATTACGAGCAAACAGTTCCACCAGCTTATACTTACGTATTTGCAACGCCGAGATTATCCACTTAAATGTCTTCAAATGTTCATCATACACAGTGTGCTCCTTCAAGAGTGCTAGCGAGAAAGAACATCTACATCTGTCACTAGTAGTTGCCTACCTATACGATTGAAGGAAGAAAGGATCACGCACTGGAGGTACGTGTAATTCGTTAGCTTATTTTTTGATTTCATTGATCCGACGATAGCGAGAGTTGTAATTAAGTTAGGAAGCTAAAATTCGATTATGTTATCCGTGGTGATAGTACAAAAGTCGAAGATGGACCCCATTGGGACCACCAAGGAGGAGTAAGGGGTTAAAATGTGTTTTTTGGAGATGATGTACAACGCTCTCGTCAGCAGTAACTGACCTAGCGAATTGAAATTCTTATCGTAAGTTTTCAAAAGCCTTTTAAATTCGGAGATTTAGGGGTGCTCAAAACAAGCGAAGCTGATTTTCTTTAAAAAATTGTGTTTTACGACCCATGAGCCTATCCAACTTGTGTGACGACAAAAAGTAATTTTTTTTTTAAAACAAATACACTAGAAGTTTGGCAATAACTATGTACATTTACCTTCTGTAATTTTAGTATTGTCGGCTGTTGAGATTCTTGACGTTGAAGGTTGTGGGATCCAGTCAGTTATTGTTTTGTGAAATATTCCCGTATGGGCGGCGATAGTCTACACAAATAAATGTTCTCTTCTAATCTCTTGGTCATTGATTGCATGGTGAATGGCCCGATAAATAATTTGAATACGGTTGCCCTGTAGTTGCCTTGTAGAATAGGGTAACTGTTGCCGTTTTAGGGCAACTACAGGGTAACCACGCTGAAGGACCGCCCACTTCTAGAAGTTGCCTCATATTCTCCAGCAAACTTCACTGTTGCCCGTTGGTTGCCCGTTGGTTGCCCTTTGGTTGCTCTTGGTTGCTCATTGGTTGCCTTTCGGTTAAACAGTTTTTATTGTACAACTTTGTCCAGTATTTCCGAGATACGAGTGTTGCGTGAAAGATTGCTGAAATTGTATTTCATACGTTATTAAAAGTGAAAAAGCGAAGCAATTTGAAGTATAGTCAGATTCTACACCGTTGCCGTTCAAAGAGGTGAGTACAAGTAAGACGTACATGCTAAACGTAATACGTTTTCCGTATATATTTCTGTGTACCTACGAAACGTGTAGCAGCATAGCATTATAGAGTGACAGGTATCAGAGGATTGTGCATGGTGCATTCTTAGGGTGCATTCATGCCGGACTGAATCAGAAAATTCCGCTGATTTGTTTAGTCGTGGATCACACGGAATTTGCACCAGATATCGCATATTTGGCTTGATCAAATTGCAATGCTTCGTTGCAGATATTCAAAAACGGCAGAAGCCATTAAAGCAGCAGAGGTTAGAATCAAAAGTGACATTATTCGCCAGAAAATGTTTTCAGAAACTGAGAAAAATTGATGGGATTTACTGCGCGTGGCCTGGGGCGGTTTCTCCTACTAATATGGTAGGCAGGCAACTCACAAAACGTACGTGACAAACATTTTCATGTTCCGTTACCGTCAGGAACGCTCACTAACCCATTTCAAATGAAAATTGGATAAAGTCACTTTTGATTCTCATCTCCTCAATTACTCAACAACGACACAACGAACCGTACGCTCATTACTCGTATTTTTGCAATGATATGGTGTAATCAATGCCCCTCTACCATCGCCTAGAATGCATATCTTGCTATTTCGCACACGATAATGCGTGAAAGAGGAGGGTTCGAAAGTTTAGAAACCATTCACATCTCAAAATCAATAATTTAGCCATAAGGTCTACTCCTTCAGAGCCGGTCACATATTATTCTTTATATTTCAAATGTCAATTCTATTCAATAATATGTAACTGTATAGCTGTATGCTGACGCAGCCATTCATTATCCTATTTTTAATAATGTATACGGGTCATTCTACCGAAACCTTGTTACTTTTGTCCCAGATAGATATCTGGCAATGTATAAACAATAGGGTCCTCTAATACTGTATAAACTCAGAGGATAAATTATTGTATCTTTTTTATTAATTTGAAGTATCGTGCCCCTACCCCTTTTGGAAATCTCATTTAAATGCTCAAAAATCCCTTCGACATAATTGTCCTTCGCCATGGATTGGACTTCAAAAATTTTTTTGTAAATATTATCTCTGCGTGTTTGGATAAACTGATGCGTGTGTACAGTTTTTGTGAGTACAGTGAACAAGTTGGTAATGCAGTACGTGTTATAGACTCGATCAGAATCAATGCGCAAGCCATATTTGATAACGTGTCTCTCGCTTTTTTGTCCTTCACCATGGTCAAATTTGAACCTGTCAGAAAACAGACACAGAGCAAATATTTCTGAAAAAGGATGCTGTGGGTGGAAGGAAAACTGAGTAATTATTAAGGTAAGAAAGTGAGAAAACATTTTTTCTAGTTCAGTTTAGTGCAGTGAAAATGCAGTCAGCCACAGAAAAATATTTCAAACTAATCATAAGTTGAATAAACCACAAAACGAGAAAAAACAACGAAAATCCGGATTTTCCCCAAACTTTCCGGACATTATTCAAAAATTCAGATATTTTTTGCCGAAGGTCGATCAATCCGGAGATGGACTAGAAAATCCGGAGCACCTGGCAGCACTGATACGAATTCATTGATGTGTGTGTGGAAGAGTACGTGCGTATTCACAGTACACGGGCACGCGTGCGCGTAGGAACTTCTTTCTATAGCCAACAGTTCCTTCAACGTGGGCTGCCATTCCTTCAGCGTAGTGGTCTTATCATTTTGAGCCCCCTCTGTCTCCTCCCCTAGGAAGTATGCTATTGGTTTAACCTCATAAATACGTTCTATTATATGCATATAAATGATTTCGATGAAAAAACAAGTAATAATGTTTTGTCTTTATATTTTTTTTAAACAAAAAAAGCATGAATTATCAAGGTTTCGGTAGAATGACCCATATATAAGAGATAGGTACCTCATTTTCATTTCCTTTGAGGATTTTTATTGGATTACATCCTCATTCCCTTCTTTTACATAATATGTATATACTCAATCTTGTTTTCCAGTTAATATAGCCTTTGACTTTTACACTTTTATTCCATTTTGTCACCTGTGATATAAGTGAGTGTGTCTTCATGGGGGAGTAGTACTGAACTGAACATCCTGGGAACCATAGGGCAACAAGAGGGCAATTCAGAAGGGCAACTGAGAGAGCAACCATGGGGCAACAAGAGGGCAACCAGAGGGCAATCCAGAAGGGCAACTGAGAGAGCAACCATGGGGCAACACGAGGGCAATCCAGAAGGGCAACCGATAGGGCAACCATGGGGCAATCTGAAAAGGCAACTCAGATGGCAACTTGAGGGCAACATGTTGCCTTTTTACGCAATGGTAAAATAGTGCGTTCTGATTGGTCGGTGCTGGAGTGCTGGAGGGCAATTACAGGGCAACCAGTTGCGCCTTTTGCAGGGCAATAAGTCCGGGGCAATTTCAGGGCAACCAAATTCTTTATCGGGGGGGGGTTGGGGGAGTTGTGACACCTGTTGATCAGAGATACAGCAAAATTGATCGAGCAGCAGCCAAACATACAGATTTCCTACGTATGAAAGCGGATAATTCAAGATCATATTCTAGGTTTATCGATAGCAAAAGTTCGTACGGTTCTTTTCCCATTTGGAAAATTTCATTCTTCAGTCGGAGCCTTTCAGGGTCCAGCCTCTTGGGAATATTAAGACCCGCACTCAGAAAAACAGAAAAGACGTAGAATTTTATTTTTCCTTTTGCTTGTCAATTCAATTTGGTAGCATTTTAGTCGGATTTTCAGCCTTTACCCCCACCCCCGGTCCCATCCCAAATTAACGTATTTTTTGCGCCGGTCCTGCCCATTCGTCATCAACTGATCAGTTTGACACTCGCGAGAGGAAGCAGATGTTACTAAGTATTTTTACGAAGCATTATTCGTAGATTCATTGTATATTTGTATCTTTCAATTTACCAAAATATGCTGGTACTATACGTATGTATAGCAAACGTGTTGGTATCATAATGCACAATACGGCATTGCGGCGTACTGGTTAGTGGTTACAGATAACTCCTCAGATACACACACGACAGATTGTTGTACCGAAAATCGTACACGTTCGCATTCTTGGGAATTCTTTCCTTTTTTCTTCCTCTTCTTCTTTCTGTTTTCCTTGCTTTTATTTTACACTTTCTGAAGAACATTATCTGTCTTATTCATCAATGTTGTCTTATTATTTACTCAACTTTAGTATTTGAAAGGGTTGATAAAATTCTATACTTATTTTAGATGTAGGTATCGTACATAATATGTAATTCTTTTCCGCGACGAGCGAAATTTTCGTATTAACCTCTAAGAAAAAAACCTAGAATAATATATGCCAAAAAGTGAAAAATGAGGTAAAAGGATCAGATAGCATGTTTTATATTAGCACGTTGTGACAGTTCATATGTCGAGATTTATTGTTCATCGGTAGATGTATGAAAAATTGTGCTGATAAGAATCACGCATGGCGACGTTTTTCTTTGATTAGCCAATTACGTTACGTGTGTTTATTTGAGCTTACACTCGGCTACTAGTAGCAGAAATCTAATACGTAGGTAGTATTACTGTGGCATCGCGTAGATTCATCATGCCTAATAAATCGTCCCCAGAACGTTCATCGAAACGACGAAAATATAAATGGTTAAATAATGGTAACTCGAAAAGCTGACCCGCATTTAATCGAATTAAACCATTTAAAACGAACGATTATTCTTCAGAGTCAGCGGAGCCATAAAGATACCTAGGTAGATACGTACAAAGCCTTAAGTTATATGTACATATCGTCCCTCTATTTTTGAAACTTCTCGAGTGCCACTTACGAAAAGATTAACTTTATCATTCAGATCGGCAATGACCACAGTAATTCACCTTAAAGCTTTTTTCCCGGTCACAAGAAATGACTTTTAGACATTGAAACCGCATTTGACTAAGAGAAAACTCGCCTTTTGCCAGGGAGGATAGCGAAGTAACCAGGGAGACTGAGCCTGTCGGTCTCTCCCCTACTATCCCAAGCCACAGAGCGCACAGACCTGGCAGATGAATGTGATTTGTAAACGTTCTCTCGTCTTTTGAAGATAAAATACTCGAGATTATAAGTAACGAAATAGTGCGACAATGTATGGAACACGAGTAAAAGTGACGAATCAAGATATGGTTTTTCTAAACTACAGGAATATCAATTTTGTAGTTCGGATTATAATTGAGATTTAACAAAACCGAACGCAAAACGTGTTATCAACTTACGCAATTCAAAAAAAAAAATCCAAATTTTAGTACTTAGCGAGAAAATTTGAGAAATGTTCGCGTAATGAATGGCAGCATTCCGGTTACCGTTAAAACTTTCGCGTTTGTTTCTATATTATGTATGTAGGTACTTACTTGACTACTGAAGAGACTGATATGCTATACCTATACCTAATTATGATGCTCGAAGCGTACCACCTTCTGTTTCGAACGTCAGCAAATCTCTACGTCTTGGTGATGAAATCTAAAACTAGTTTACTAGTATTCGTAGTTTCCAATTTTTCCGCTAGAAAAAGCCAATAACCCGCAGGTTTGTTAATAGTCGAGGAAAAAAGTAGTACACGATTTAGGCACTATTGCTCTATTCTATTATAATAACGCAAATCACGAAAAAAAAAACAAAACAAAAAAAAACCAAAAAAAAACAGCGTGAATATAGGTTTAAAAGTACTAGTGTTTATTTTTGATGAGTACGTATACGCAGAAACGTAAATGGCCGATTTGGAAATTGGGGGCTCATGAAGGCTGATAACTATCGAAATAATGTTAAAATCTCTTTCGCGCGTATAATTTTTCAGTTTTTCTTTCGTTACCGTAGAGGAAAGGGCTGTCAAATAATTTAGGAGAGCTAAGCCCCCAAGCCCCCTCCCTCATATTTGCGCTTATGCGTATACGTAGGCAGGTAGTATAGGTACGAATTGCGAACGCCCGATGTACGTGTATCAGCAAAATTTCATTCTCGGGGAATGGGACAGTATAAGAGAGAAAAGAAGATGAAATTATGATAATTACTATTATAAAGATTATTTGTGTAGTGTAATAATATGGTGTTATCTGCAGGTATCTGAGTACCAGGTTTCGCGTCCCTCTGTGCATACGAGGATAGGCTATCTTGTATCGGAGTAGGTATCATATTATCGTAGGTATACAGCGTGTATATGGTAGAGGTGGTGGTGGTTGCCATAGTGGTGGTGATGGTGGTAACACTGCAAGTTCATTCATCTTGGCGCGAAATCAGCCCGAACTACGTTATAACAGAATCCGACTGGTACAGTTACAGTTAGTTCAGTTCGTTGGAGCACTCCGTACGTATATTTTACGTTGGTGTACCGTAACCGTAACCGTAAACGTAAATCTCACGAGAGACGATTTTACGAGTAACTAGTGAACACATGTAACGTCAATTTACGAAATACAATTTAATTAGAATAATTAATAAAATTGATTAGTCGGTGACGATAGTTGGACGTTTTCTTCATTTTCTGAAAAATAGAACCAAGATTCTTTAGAAATCGGATGATTCGAGTCATATATGTACGCATACTTACATTTCAAGAAGAAACCACGTGAGCGTTCGGTAAGCGTGAAAAATCAAAACCGTTATGCGCCACTAGCCGCTTGTTTTTTTATATTTTAATTTTCTTCCTTCTCTTTAAATCTCCAATTTACACGAGTTTTAAAACTATTCGTAGCACTCGACTACTTTTCGGGTTTGTCAAAAAGTATATATAAATGGTGCGACATCTTCGTGTTAACGCGACGGGAAACTTTTTTTATTATAAGAATAAATTACAAAATATTAGGAGCGTAGGTAGATATTAAAATTTTACAGTAAATATGGCGATTTTTTTTTCCCACACCTGTTATTGTCGCGGGTGATTTTGCCAGTTCGCTGAAAAACTGGAAAGCGCTCCGTTTTAGTGTCGATCGGTTTGTCTACTTTTTTCGCCATAGTAAGTACGATTCGAATTGAAAATTAGAAAGTTGCGCTCGTATGTTTTGTTTTGTTTTTTTCTTTCTTTGTTGGTTTCCCTATATATTCGTACGATCGAATTCATATTCCAGTTCCTTCTTCGATGAAACAGTCAATTGGTGAGCGGTAAATGTTCTTTTATTTATTGTAACACGCGCAAAAAGACTATACGAGTATCGAAAAACAAAACCGTATAAGTTAGACTGGTCGGAAGTGAACCTTTATTGTACGTACAACGCGATAAACGGACGATTTCGCCATTTGTTTTGGTAAATTTTGGTGAAAAAGGACGCTGACTTGCCGACCACAAAAGTCAAGCGCAGCAACTAAGGAAGACAACGAGTTCAGACGTTCAATTAGCCTTTGTAAAACTTTAAAATGTTCGCCTTAAGTTAAAATTCTTTGTCCTCTCTCGCAATATTTCCCTCCTTTTCCTATTAACGTAATATCGATGGCGTGGTGGGACGTATAGGGCGATATGCACGTATGCCAAAGTGGCCCCTGAGACACCGCACCCCCGGCCTTGGAAACTACCCTTTCGAGTATCGCATCAGTGGCCGGAGGGTGCATTAGAATACTAAATGTATGAACTTGAACTGAGCACATATATATGTTTGGTTCGTACCACTAGTGGACCAATCAGTGTAGCGTCCCACGCCATAGAAGTAAGTTATAAAGCGTACATAGCAGGTACATATTATGTACATATGTAGGTAAATGGCATTCTACTGATACACTATTATAACACCAGTACCTATTCTCATGCTTACGCACAAGTAATTATACGAGTATTATACTTACTTATAGAAATAGACGGATGGAATAACCAGAAAAATGAATTTTTAACGTGGCTTCGGCTTTCGATATTATCATTGGAACAACTTTGTGTGTAATGGATGTATGTGTGTGTGTAAACTGTTCTGAAAGAGTAAAGTTTGCTGTTTTCACTATCGCGCGTTCTCGAACGAGTAAAAATTTACGTCAATATCAACGAATATTTCAAACGCGTATTTTACCGTATTATTAAATATAAAAAGGACAGTTAGACAGATAGACGGAAGTTCGGTTAGCGTTGGATTTTCGCGAGGAGTAAAATGGATCAAATACGCCCGGCGCGCAGCCGGAAAATTAACCTTAAAAACGAGAAAAAGTAAAGAAGAGTGAAAGAATGAGAAGACAAAAAAGAGGAAAGAGTAAGGACATTATTAAGAAAAGTGTACATAATAATCCCAAGTCTATATTGGCAGTAATCTTGAAAAGTCTTTAAATAAAATTTAGAAGAAACGCAAAGAGCCTCAAACAGTCTCACAAGTTCTAAAATAACGATATAGAGAGTTCTCGCAAAAGGGTCCGTAAAAGTCCCCATTCCCATTGATCAGATCATTGAAAAACTTCTGCTCTAAAGGAAAATACGCACTTTTTTCTGTCATTTTTTCGTTCTTCTCGTTTTTCAGGCGCACCCTTCCAGCAGAATTCTGCTGGAACTTTGTCAGTTTTTGCTCTTTTTGTAATTCACCGCCAAGAATTCAGTCACCTTGTATCTTTAATGATTAGTAACTACCAACCGCCGTTTCTTCGGAAGTTGACGTTTGGAAACTCCTGTAGGTGCGCTAGTGTCGTGGACGAAAAAGTGATCACGGTATTTTTACCATAAAAACATGTATTTACAAGTAAAATGAGCTCTAGCATCTTCAGTTTTGTTTATTATGGAAAACTGAAGGAAACTAAAGTGTCAGCTCTAACCAGTTCCTTGCAGATGAGCCCAACTTCAGGTTTTTTGCAGAACATTTTTATCACTGAACATATTTTTGTTCAAATACACCAATCAGCGCGTCGCATTTCTATAAGCGGCTAGAAAGCGATTCTTTAGCGTCCAAATGCGAAAAGAAATATCTACACTTAATGTAGACCTACCACCCTACCAGTACTATCGGAATGAGTCACCGGCCTATCCAGATGAGAGCGTATTATTTTTATTTTGAGACGCCTTCCTCGGCATGTGAAAAATATCCAAATATTGCCCGTAGGTATAAGGATGCTGTTACCATTTTGCTGTGTTCGGTAAGGAGACGAGCTTCGGATGGTTATTTTAGCCTTTAACTTGTAATTATTCTAAAGGGAGAAGGTGAGGGGGCAAGAGCTCAAATTTTTCAATTTTGCACCAAATTATAAATTTTTTAACGAATATTTCGCTAATTTCTTATTAGTTTGCGGTACAATTTTTTTTTTTTTGCTTATTTGCTTTTTGACTTTTTGTCCTAGCCCCGAATTTTCTCTTCATGGCCCTGTCGGTAGATATAACTTGCATCGGGATAACGCGTGCAGGCTTTCGATGTGATATTAGCGGTTTTTTTCCCTTTTACATCTCGGCTACTGCTAGCTTCTACCAGTACTATTACTATATCTTAAGCGGCGCAAAGAGGAAGACGAAAGCGAGAATCGCTAAACTTTTGTAATCGATTTTCTCGTCAACAAATGGTTGCAAAGAGCAACGAGGAAAAGTATTTGGAACTTTCGCGTTAGAAAGTTTTTGAAATTAATCCACTAGCAAGGAGCTGCTTCGCTTATTCTAGGCTCGGCCGGCCTAAAATCTGGTGTTTTCTCCCAAACGTTCGCTGTGCTGGAAATACGAGTGGTGCTGCAAAGCCCGACCCGAACTTCTATGTACGGAGGGTACGACACCGACGCCACATTAATAAACATATACATGGGTCATTCTACCGAAACCTTGATAATTCATGTTTTATCAACTTTTCGAAGAAAAGGGAGGTTTTTTTTTTAAAATTATTATTACTTTTTTCCCCCATAGAAATCATTTATATGCATATAATAGAACATATTTATGAGGTTGAACCAACAGCATACGTCCTAAGGGAAAAGATAGAGGGAGCTCAAAATGATTAGGACCACGCTGAAGGAATGGCAGCCCACGATGAAGGAATTGTTAGCCATAGAAAGAAGTTCCTACGCGCACGCGCGCCCGTGTACTGTGAATACACACATACTCTTCCACCCGCACATCAGTGCACTCGTATCAGTGCTGCCAGATGTCCGGATTTTCCAGTAAGTTTCCAAATTTTTCAACCTTAGGCAAAAAATGTCCGAATTTCTGAATAAGGTCCGGAAATTTTGGGAAAAATCCGGATGTTTGTTGTTTTTTCTCGTTTTGTGGGTTTATTCAACTTCTGATTAGTTTGAAATATTTTTCTGTGACTGACTGCATTTTGACTGCACTAAACTGGACTAGAAAATAATGTTTTCTCGTTTTTTTACCTTAATAATAAATTACTCAGTTTTCCTTTCACCCAAAGCATCTTGTTTCAGACACCAAGGTTAAAAACAAATCCACTAAAATTAGATTCGAATCAGAATCCACGAATAACTATTTTTTTAATTTTATTGGAATATGATTCGAGAATGATTCACGTTTGCTGTGATTCAAATCGGATTCGAATAAATGGACTGGATTTGTGGATTCGAATACACGAACTGACCGGTTCTGGCATCCAAATCAACTTTTCTAGGGTCATCTTCCATTTCTTTCGGATCCGCCATTAAAATTCAATTAAAAGTTGAAAATAATCATCTTTTTCCAGCGCGTTTTTGGTTATTTTCTTTTTCGTTTTCCACCCGAAAATTATGGGCTTTCAGTGTGAGATTCACAAAGAGACAAAAAATAGTACAAATCCGACGCATCTACTAAAAAGATTCGAATAAATTTCACGAATTCATAACGTTTATTAGATCGAATTATTGATACGAATCCATTCCTAATATCTCAGCTCTCATTCAAATTCAATATAATGGAGGAAAATGCTCCTGGGCCATCGATTTATGCATGGTTCCAAAATGAAAATAAAACAGTAAAAAAATTTTCAGTTTCCCAAATGTAGAGATTCAATTTGGTCTATGGTAATTTGTTGTGTGAGATATTTGAGTGATTTTTAATAGGGCATTTCCTTTCTCTGTTAATTTAATTTTGGGTGCATTATTTAGTAAAACTGAAAATAAAACTGAATTCTGCATGATGTTTCCTATAAAAAACATTAATCTCCTTTTATTCCTAATAGTTTTATCATTATTTTCTAGTAAATTGAACTTTAAATGTTTTTTTTTTTTTTCATCGTTACTTTTTTAATAGTTGTAATGTACTTTTTTCAACTTATGAAACTCGGGGCAATTAATTTTTTTAGAATAATTGGTAAAACTGAACATGGATTATTATTCTACACTTAATTCCATGCCAGAAAAGCTGAAAAAAAGATTTTTTATTTTTTCACCCTAAGGTCCCTTCCCTTTGGACATCACATTTGTGTCCTGGTTTTTCCGGATTCATCTTTCTGGACCGTTCTCCAGATTTTGGCAAAATAAATCTGACAGCACTGATATGACTCGTATTCACAAATTTCCGGATTCCTTCGTCGTGGCTTTCATAATTCCTGTTGTCACGGTGATGGAAATGGCAAAAGATTTTCACAAAATTAATTGATAAAGGTTCGCTGGATCTCTCGATTTTGACCATAGGTATTTTAAAAAGTGATGAAACGATGAAGTGTGATCTGTTGTACCTTAGCCATATATTTAATTGCAACTATCAAAAATTTGAGTCGCTTGCAGCACTCATCACAATGCACCACGTTTAAGGAATCTCTGTTGGTAAAATCTCTTGTTTCCAGCACTTTTCTTGAATTAAGCGGCAATCCATTCAGAATTCGCAAAAAATCATATGTGCACACCACCTGACTGATAAAAATACTTCAGGTTGGCTATTCTAAGTACAAAAATATTGGCTTCGAGTCTGTTTTCTGACTGGTTGAAATATGACTACGGTGAAGGAAAAAAAACGAGGGGCACGTTTTCAAATATGGCTGCACTGATTCTGATCGAGTCTGAAACATGTACTGCATTGCCAACTTGTTCACTGTACTCAAAAATTATACCCGCGCATCAGTTTATCCGAACACGCAGCGATAAAATTTAAAAAAATGTAGTTCAGTTCACGGTGAGGGACAGCCACGATGAAGGAATATGAAATTTCCACTATAGGGGTGGGGGCACGATACATCAAATTAATAAAAAAGATACAATAAGTTATCCTCTGAGCCTATACAGTAATAGGGGCCCTATTGTTTATACATTGCCAGATATCTAGCTGGGACCAAAGGAACAAGGTTTCGATAGAATGACCCACATACAGACAGTTTCACAAATTGGTCCTCCCCACTTTTTTTTCTGTCATTTTATTTTATTTTCATTATCACGGGATTGGATCATCACGGGACAAGAAGAGTTTGCCAAATAGCTAGGTCTAGTTTCTTTTCATGGGTGGGCTCTAACGTAACCCAAACTTTGGAATCTTAAAAATAAATAAATAAATAAAATATATGGAAAAAAGATCAAAATAAGAGTTCTTCTGGTCGCCGATTTCTAAAATCATGTCGTGTTTTCAATATTACCTCGATTTGAGCCCAAAATTGAATTTTTCCTTTTTTAAAGGAGCTAATTTGACTTTGCCAAAAATTGAACGAGGTATCAAAATAGAGGATTCTTGGAACGCCGAATTCGAAAATTCTATCAAATTTTTGGTCCGATTATGACTGGAGTCTCAAAATTTATATTAGCCTACTCGAAAGGGTCAAATTAGAATTTTGGAACCCAAATCAAGGTCGGATTAAAAATATGATAAACAATTTTCAAACCTAATGACCTACAAGATCCTTTGTTCGATAGTTGTTCGATACCCTTTTAATGAAACTTCCAAAGTTGGCCGTTATAGTTCTAGCCTCAATTTGACGGACAGCAATTTTTTTTACCCTCTCACCCGAAAAGTAATAAAACCTTGTCACTCGAAGTACCGCTTTTGTCCCGTGATGATCCAATTTCGCAATCAAGAAAAGATAGTGGTAGAGGAGATCAATTCGTGAAATATCCGGCATACGTAGATGTAAACAAATTGTAAGTACCTATAGGTACGAATAAATACAGTCACAGCAACTGCAAATATCTCGAGCACAGTACCTACTATTACGCGTACGTGGGTAATTCTAAAAAAAAAAACAATTTTCAGGTACCAATGCAATTCTCAACAACTAAACACGTTTTCCAATTTTTTTTTTTTACTGTGTTGTAGAGCAACGTGTCCCTCACTTTTTTCAACAATTAGAAATAATATGCCCCCTCTCCTAATTTAAAAAAATCCTTCAGAATCCTCGAAATCTCCAATGCCGTGGCTGAACTCACTAGTCCTTATTTTATAAAAATCTCCATAATGATGTTAATTAGGCATTATTTCACGGGAAATCAATATAAATATTATTGGAAGGGTTAAAGCAAAGACAGACACCTACAAAATGGACAAAAAGTTTTCTGTGACCCAGAGGAGAGCTTTTAGTTGTGTAACTGGGTTTTTGTTCCTATGCCGTGGCCATTTTTTAAGTTGCTTCTTCTGGCACACTGTTTACATGTTTCATGCGGCTGCGAAGCTGAATGGCTTCGTTTGAATAGTGATAACATAATCCGCATCTTAGATCTTGGATACTGTACGCCTTATCGATTCTGTAATAATAAATCAGTGAAATTAGTGTTGTGTACAATTTTTGGTATCCGATAGCGTGGCTGTTCGTTCTCCGCCAAAATGATAGGATTTTCACCTGAAACAAGAAGGAGAACCCTTAATTAGTACGTGTGATTAAATTAAGATTGAAAAGTAGCTTTGAAAATACTTTAAGGCTGTAGAAAAATAGAATTATTGAAAATTTTCCAATGTCGTGTCTTGCTTTTTGTCTCTTATGTCGTGGCATAAGCTGTTTCCACTGACCACGGCATTGGAAAGTGATAACCACAACATGAGATTTTGAAAGTGAAATGTATGTACTTGTTCATTTAAACCTGCTTAATGTTTGTTTATCAGTGGCCCTTTCCCATAAAGAACGATTGAAGCGAAAGAAAATTGCCGAGAGGAAGCGACTGCTAGGTATCAAAAATGATCCAATGTATGTAAACGAGTCTTATCCAAAATTTTATGTTAACTATTAACTAAATAATATTAAGAGAAACATTTAATTTCATGCAAAAGTGTCTCATCTTGCTTAGAGAGTATTTTGATATTTTTACAAGTTTGTTCATTGAGTTTTTGTTTAAATATAATGATTTTGTCTGCTAGTCGTAAATATCAAAGATTTATTTAGTAATTTTAAGTGAGCAATTCCGTGATTCTATGAAAGTAGTCCTAAATTTTTAGTCAGAATAAGTCTAAGGCTATTTCTCTGTGTTAATTTTTTGTTTGATTAATGAGTACTGTCCTAATCTCATTTCAAATTCAACTTAACAAGATTTTTCAAAATATTGTGACTGTTTCATTACCTGTCCTTTGTATGGGATTCAACTGCAGTCTGGTACCTTACTCCTAAAACATGGTTCTCCACATAATTTTTGCACTGAGATAAGTGGGTAAGTTTTTAACACAATTTAAACGTGGAATGAAACATATAAATTGTAATACCTATTATAAGTATAATTTTTCAACTAGTCCCCACCATTCAATACTTACCTAATAAACGTTGGTCATTGTTCTCCAACAGGTTAAATACAACAGCATAATATATCTTCTCTTCATGTTGAAGGTTTGAAGTTGAATAACATCTGGCCACGGCATAAGAATTTCCAATGCTGTGGCTCATTTTTACTGAGCCACAGCATTGGAGAATAGCCACGGCATGAGAAATTCTCATGCCGTGGATAGATAATATTTTAAAATGCTCTGCCCCCTCCCCTGGTCAACATGAATTGAGCAGAAGGGTGTTTATGTCTTGTGGGACACACAAACAATAAATTCCACCTTCAAATTCCCCCAAACAGAAATTTTTTGAATGGAAAATTTTACTCTGTGAAAATTGCTTTTTTTTTTTTAGAATTACCCACGGATCTAAGCAACTGAAAGTTTATTTTCAAATTATTTTTGGATTTATCTCCAAATCGCACGGACTCGGCGAACTTCTTGATCGATACAATCTTTTGAAACGTACTCTGGTCAAGTTCGAATTTTGCCTAAACGAATTTTAAGTAGAAGAGGAAAAGCGGTGACAGTACGAGGCATTGAACGAAAAAGAAAAAAATACTTAGTAAAATGGACAAAGGACTGTATTAACCGGTATACTCAGTCGGATATGCGCGTGTACAAATGTACAATTATACAGTACCAAGTACCAACTCGTATATCTACAATTACAAACGAAATGGCATAAAAATAACACGCTCACTGACTCCATGGTGCGGGAGAGAGCGCCGACTTAAAAAAGATGGGAAATGACCAGTTTGTTTTTGTTTGTCACTTGTGGAATCGAATTTGTAAGATATCGAGCACCTCGAGATTTGTTTCTAGATTAAGGAGGATTTCTAAAACTATCATATTCGCGCGTAGATACGCGACTTCGTATGGATACGTACTCGTACGTCATTCATTACAAAGGTGATAAGATGATAATACATATGTACATACAAATATCAGGCCTAAATTTTGTTGAGAGATGGGCGTATCGGCCTACTACGTACCATGTACCAAGTACCAACCTGCCGAGTGGATTTATTGACGGCCATTAACCTCACTGTCGATGACCACAACTGCCAGCAGCGAGTCGGTTTGTTCAGCTGTTGTTGTTGTTATTGTTATATGTAACTACGAGAGTCACGTCACCAACTATCTTATCATATCGTATCGATCGTATCGTATCGTGTATACGTATCTGTACTCACTGATTAAGACCGGCGATGCGATGAAATGCGATGCGGTGCGATGCAATACGATTGGTAGATACTAGATAGGATGTGAACTACTGCCGTCGTCGCCTCCGGTCGCATCGCTTCGGTTCACATCACGTCATGTCGTGTCATGTCGCATTGTCATTGTTGTATCAACGTAAATAGACTGCAAAAATGTCCTTCGGCGTAACTTACCAGTGCCAGAGACAGCACCAGCGAATTTGTACGATACACAGAATATTATTAGCTTTCGTAGGTTTACGGCTCTACACCCCTATACACACTTGTCGCACACTCTTCTCGCTTCACCTTTTGTCCTGCGGACAGAATGAGTGCTCAAACCGTCTCCGCTTTCGTGGCAGCGTAGCACCCACATTATGTATCTCTTTTTTTTTCTCGCCCTCTTAAGCAATATTTTCTTTCGATCGATCCAGTCTTCGTGTGCACAATGTTGGAGGTGACAAAGGACCCTACTTCGACGAAGTAAGCAGACGCCTTATCTTACAAATGTGTGCATACGCTAAAGATATTGTGCCCAAAGGAATCGTTTTTCTTACGAAGAACCGTAGGATTAGGAGCGCAGTTTTTCTGAGAAAATTTAAAAAAAAAATATGAAAGTTTGGCCGATAATTTTTATTAAAGTCGATTATACGCACTGTCAAATCAATTTCGATAGTATTTTGTCTGTGTCTCGTATTACTACATTTGTATCGATGCGTTAGAAAGCTCTATTATTTTATCGTACTTCTGTAATAGCCGATGAAATTAGTAATTTCTTCTGGATAGTAAGCGAACATACTTATCCGACGCTCGCTCACCCAAGTGTAGAATAGTCCGTCAAATTCGACGGTCGCCTCGATAAGTACGTATATACAATATACGTGGGTACATGCAGCGTAGGACCGCGTGATTGACGGTCGAATAAATTATACGCTCGAGTGAGATGAAACGTCTACCCTACCTATGTACGAGTATACGTGCATACTAATACGAGTAAAAGTCCGATCATTCGAATGGAAAATTCGTTAGGTTTAGGTATAACGAAGGTTTACAGCTTGGCCGACTGAGCCGATATTGATACGAGAGTATCTCACCGTACCTACTACCTACTCTACAACGCCTCTAGTTCCCCATTTTCCAAGCCGAGTTGAATTAGCCCTTCCTGTTGAAAGTAAAATTTCAACTTGCGAGGCTATACAATAGAGATCTAAAATCAAAAGGCTAACGAAATATTCAAATCAGTGACTCGCAATTGTCTAATTTCGATATTTCATTCGATATAATGTTTATTATAGGACGAGTCGTACGCGTCGATCAAAAAACATCGACATATTCACTCGGGAGCTCAAAATTAGTAGACTGAATGTACGGAATCTCTGACACAATATTCGAATTCGCATCCCAAAACATTCCGTTTCGATACTCTTTCAAAATCGAGTCAGTTTCGCTCAGTTGAAGAGCAAACTGAAGTTCAGCACCTAAATTCGGTTAGACTAAAGATTCAGTGATTTTCGATCCGAGAACTCTCTTATTTCGATACAGGTACTTAAGTACCAAATTTTTAAATTAAAAATCGATTCGACCCGTATTGAAGTACTAATCTGTACGTAAGCAGCTGTACCGCGAACCGTTTGAAAACCTTGTTCCACCGCAGACGATTCGTCCTCTACTACCCACCATCAACAGTTGTGAAGATGGTTGGAGTGGAAAACAGCCAAGGCGAGGATGAGTGAATTAGCCTGAAGTTGATGCTAGCTGAAATTCGCAACGTCAAGGAAATAGTCTCGCAGGTCAGAGATGAAATGAAAGGAGTGAAAGATAGAGTCGAAGTGCTGGAGGCAGACAGTTCTCAGATGAAGCAGGATATTACCAAACTGAGCAGTGCGGAGGCCAATGTGAATGCCAGAGTAGCGGCTCTTGAACAGTATACCCGGCGCAACAACCTAGTTATTTCCGGTATTCCAATCCTTCAAAATGAGAACCTGCGCGAAATTGTACGAGCAATGGCCGGCAGTCTGGGTCTTGACGTTCGTGAATACGATATTGATGTGGTGCATAGACTCCCAGAGAGAAGAGGTCAGTCGCCAATAATAGTAAAAATGAACAGTCGAGAGTTGAAAGAGGCCATCATTCGAAACTCCAGGAAGAACAAATTGAACAGTGAATTTCTGAATATTGCCGACCATCCAGTGACCCAGATTTACTACGAGGACCAACTGGTACCAGAAAATCGAAAGTTGCTAATGAAGGCCAAGCAGTTCAAGAAGATAGGCGCGATCAAGTACGTTTGGGTTCGAGATTGTGCTATTAGAGTCAGAGTCTCTGATGATAGTCAAGCAGTCGTCATAACTAACGAAGATCAACTGCAGAGGTTGGCTCCAAACCAGATGTTGTCCCAATTCTCGGGTGGAGGCATGGTGCTAAGCAGTCAACAAGAAAGCAGTGCAACGAATAAAAAGAGAAACGTCGAAACCAGAAGCCCGGATGGACCAGCGACTCAAAGGGGCAGTCAAAGCCCAAGTCAAGGCGGCAGTCGACTGATAAAACAAGCCAAGCTGAATGTCCAAAACTCAGAACAGATTAACCATCTAGCCAGCCCCAAAGGAAATCCAGGCCGGCAAGCAGCTTATTAACGTGTTAAGGTAACTGGAGGTTCACATATCTCGGGCTCCTCACCCAGTAATTCAAAATCTAAAAAATATAGTGTTGGTCGATGGGCGCCATGGGGCAGTCAGCCCATAAAATTCGATCAAGTCAATCCAAATTAAACTCAAAAATGTTGAAAAAAAATTTCGGAAAATTTTCTCAAAAAATATCCATCTGTTATTTTAACTACCAAGGTCTGGCGAACGAGGAGAGGCTTTTGGAACTTGAGTATGCTCTTTCACAAGGTAAAATAGATATTGTAGGTCTAGCTGAAACAAAAAGACAAGGGGAAGCTCTTATCAAAAGAAACACTGGAAATTTATTTTACTATTTTGGCTCAACTAAAGGTTATAGGGGGGTGGGTTTTTATATTAATAAACATTTGGTCAACTCAGTTACTGAAATAAAAGGGATATCCGAAAGGATGGCAATATTAAGAATAAAAACAATCAATAATAAAAATATCTCGTTGATACAAGTCTACGCCCCGACTCTGGCAGCACCGAGAGAAGAGACAGATGAATTCTATGAGGTACTAGAAAATTGCTTAAGAATTGATAATCGAGACTACAAAATTGTGATGGGAGACTTTAATGCCAAAGTGGGAAAAAATTCATGTCTAAACCTAGGAGTGGGTCCAGAGGCGGCTGGTGTGACTAATAAAAACGGGTCTACACTAATCGAATTTTCGAATAAAAATGATCTTAAAATTGCAAATACTTTTTATAATAAAAAACCCCAAGGAAGGTGGACCTGGAAGTCGCCTGATAACAAAACAACGAACGAAATTGACCACTTGCTAACTAGCAATCTAAGCATGATAAACAATATCAAAATAATTCGTAGATTTGCTTTATCCTCGGATCACAGACCTGGTTTATGTACTGTTGTAATAAAAAATGAGCTCTCAAAAAATCCCCGAAATAAGGGTAAGTCTTATTCCAATAAAATAATCCCGGTTTCCTCCAAAGGCGATGCCGAACAAGTTCTATTAGACTATATTGGCCAGGTCGATTGGAATAATTTGAATAAAGATAACTTTCAGGAAAACTATGATTGGCTGATTTCGTCTCTGGAAAATGTAATGAACGAATTCGGCATAAATAAAAGTGATATTAGAACGAAACACAAACTTTAGCTCAAAAACCCAAAATCTTATAGCCAAGAGATCAGCAATCAAACAAAAAATTAACTTGACTAGAAATGAACAGATTGAATTAATAGAAATTAAAAAACTGATCAAAAAAGAAATCAGAAATGATATTCAAAAATTTGATCAAGATTTAATCAAAGAAATCATAGAATCGACCTGGTCAACTAGACAGACTAGGAAAGCACTAGCCAAAGGCAAATGGCTTCTTCCTAAAGTTAAAAATGAGAGAGGCGAACTAGTTTATGATAGAAATACAATTGCTAGAACGGCAACAAAATTTTATAAAAAATTGTATGATGACAACAGAGTTGAGGGGGAGGAAAGTGAGGCTGGTCACTGCGGAGACTCAGTCGTCAGTCCAAAAATTCAGGGGAGGGATGTCGACGGAGCAATTACCTCTTTAAAATCCAATTGTGCACCAGGGCCGGATAAATTAGAAAATTCAACACTAAAAACATTCGAAAAAACTCTCATTTTCCCGCTAACGTCAATATTTAACTGCACTCTCTCGCTGGGTCTTGCGCCAGAGCAATGGCATCTCTCTGAAATTATACTCCTTCATAAAAAAGGTGACAGGTCAGATATTAACAATTATCGGCCCATAAGCCTCGCGTCCAATATTTGCAAACTTTTTATGAAAATTCTCAAAAATAAAATTTATCAGATTCTAGATTCACAGCAACCTGCCGAACAGGCTGGTTTTAGAAAAAATTGCAGCACCATTGACCATATTCATACACTAAGTCAAATTTTTGAAAAAGCTAGGGAATTCCAACAAAAAGTAGCAATTATGTTTGTGGATTTTAATAAAGCATTCGATTCGTTTTTTCACAATAAAATTTGGCTACCTCTGAATAACCAAGGGGTTCCTCATAATATCATTCAAGTCCTGAAAAAACTCTACTCCAAATCAGAAGCAATAATTGGGTTGGAAGGTAACACAGAAAAATTCAAAATCAGAAGGGGGGTTAAACAGGGCGATCCGCTATCACCCAATATATTTAATACAGTGCTCGAAGAAGTCTTTAGAAAATTTGACTGGGAAGGGATGGGTATCAACATGGGGAAAATCCACTTCTTTGGAAAAATTAAATACTTGAACAATCTGCGCTTTGCTGATGACATAGTGCTAATTGGTAAAAATAACGAAGAACTAAAAGCTATGGCAACTGACCTAGCGAGAGAGAGCAAAAAGTGGGGTCTTTCAATAAACTTTGGTAAAACTAAAATCATGACAAATATCAACAATTTCGAGGAAATCAAAATTGAAAACAATATCATTGAAATTACTGAAGAATACACATATTTAGGCCAGAATATGACACTTGAAAATCGTACTAAAAATGAAATTAAAGTGAGGAAAGCTAAGACTTGGAGAGCCTTTTGGGCCCAAAAAGCCATTCTCAAAGGTGTGTAATTTGAAACTAAAATCTAAAATTAAAATTTTGGAAAGTACTATTTATCCGGTCCTAACCTATGGGGCGCAAACTTGGGCGTGCACAAAAAAGCAAATACAAAAAATAGGAATAACGCAACACGCAATGTTAAGGAATATTTTGGGTATTAAAATTCAAGACAAAATCAATATTTCAGATATTTTTACTAAAACAAATGCAAAAAGTGTAGTTCAAAAAATACAAAATTTAAAACTTAAATATGCAGGGCATGTGGCAAGGTAACGTGAGGACAGATGGAGTAAGATCTCCACGTTTTGGCATCCTAGAAGAGGCAAGCGCAAAGTAGGCAGACCTCCACTGAGATGGGCTGACGGAGTAATCGCAGTGGCCGGGCCAAGCTGGCCTCAAAAAGCCAAAAACAGAAAACTTTGGATTGGCTTGATCGAAGCTCATACACAGAAATGTGTTACTGGGTGAAGAGTTAAGATTCGTTGTCCAACTGAGTACAAGAGCAATAAATAAAAAAAATAATAATAAAAATCGACCCGTATTTCAAGCGGGAAATTCGTACGAGATCGACAAAAGCTTACAAAATATTCGAAATCAGCGACTCGAAAAACCGGTATTATTTTTGTTTTTTCCTAATTTTCTAAAAAAAAAAAATAGTCGAATTTCGTTCGCTTCAAATTCTGATTTCAATGCCTAAGTCGAGGCTGAATCAACAATTTACCAAAATTTTCGAAATGAACGACTCGAAAATCACAATTTTGATAATTTTTTCGATAACATTTCACGTATAAATCGTAAGATTGCGTGATTTTTGAAAAAACCTATTAACAATCGCTCAATTTTTTTCTCTTTATTAATTTTTCGTATAATGTTTCGAACTGAGTTAGAACACTGTCACTAGTGCGACGGCGTTGAAAACTCGTTTTTAACGGCGATGTCGCTGCGTTCCCATTAGGTAATTTAATTTAAAATAACGAACGAAGAAAGGCGTAGATTTCTTCCGACAGTTTTTGCAGTTTTCCCCAAATTTTTACTCGCTTTTCCAAAAATTGTCGCTACCTTTCGAATAACAAGCAAACTCAGATGAGTGAAGTTGGCCGCCACAAAATCGTTCGTAACGGCGGCACGTTATCCGCTTGCGGCTACCTGTCAACGCTACGAGTAGAGTCTAGAGTCTGCAGTCTGCAGGGACAGCTACTGACAGCGTAGACAGGAGACGGAACGTCATTATTAATACTGTTGTAGGCATAAGGTTCTGTTATGTGGATCGCGATTGGTGATTTTGCCAAAGAGTTACATTGAATTATTCGATAGTCCGCGAATTTTTGGTCGGGGGATCATTGTTTCACTGAACCACGGATTGGGAAGAAATTCGAAACTAAAAGCCGGTCGAGAAAGTTGGCGCCATAAGAAGTAGGCACTAGGCACCAGCGTAACGTGATCGAGGAATGCTGTAATTAAAAAGTACGCGAAGCTGAAAGCTATTCGTGTATGAAAAGATTAATTCGACTTCGGCGGAAGCTTACGAGCGATTACTCTTCGAAAACCCGGCGTATTATCGGTTGGTTTTCTTTCTCCGCGTCGCGCGTCCTATTTCGTCGTGATGCACTGTCAAGCGGCGAGATGATACAATCCACAATATGGAGATGTGGCACGGTAAACAGTATACAGGGTGTCTGAGTTTCGGTTGCTAAGCGGGGAGGAATGAATAGTACTAGAGTAGACAAAGCAAAAGTGTTATTATCACCTTTTGCCTAATCACAAAATTGAAGGCGCCGCATCTTTGTAAAAATCGAAAAATTCACTAATTTTGACCTATTACAAAAATCACGAGTAATGATGTTGCCCAGTCTACAATGATGCCATGGTACAGCACTCACTTGGAGTAACAAAACAAGTTATTACGAAATCCGGCCTGCTCTGAAAATTTAAGCAGGTAAATGGCATCCAAAATTCAGAAATTCCTATTTTTTTACAAAATTGTGCAAAAAGCCTACTTTTACTGAATCCCAACATGAATAACCAAAGGCCGGCGTACAGTTCTCATTATCAAAACTGGTAGCCCTGATTCAGATGAACAAAAAATTATACCACTATCTCCTTCCAGTTTTCAGAATTTAAAAAGTTAAGACGCGTTGAAGTACTTTCAAATTTCAAAAAAAAACAAAAAAAAAAACAGAAAATTTAACTCGCCCTAAAAATTAAACTGTTAGGGGGAAAGCTATTTAGTTTCTAGGCTCCGCTCAAAAGTAAGTTCCCCTAAATTCGTAGGCAGAAACAAAAATAAAATAAAACGAAATGAAAGGGAAATGTAAATCTTTAGTTTTGCACACTCTGGAATAGAACTGGAGTTGCTATATCAGTGCTACAAAGATGAGCCAACATTTCGACGTGCGTTGCTTGTGAATTACGAAGTGTAATTTCTACACCGCGTAACCGACGTTTGACGGAAATTCACGAGAAATTGTGTCATACAGTCAACGGCGCAGCTAGGGGTTGGGGGGCACAATAAGGTTTTCAAGGAAGAAAAAGTCGAAAATTCTATTTTTATTTTTTTTTTTTAATCGCCAATATTAGAGGACTATGTAAAAATACTGAGAGGGCATAACCCCCCCCCTCCCCCGACGCTACACCACTGCATACAGTGGCGAATTTCAGAAGAAAAGCCAAGTCTCTTGCTTCCCGGTTTCAAAATTTTGCAAGAAAACGTCGAGTTTGCAGACATACTAACAGAAGATAAAAGTAAAGCGCACTTTTAATCGGAGGGATAACTGGTACATTCAGTAAGAGTTGATAAATTTTTTGAAATAATTTACTTAAAAAATTATTCTCAATCTGGTAACGTCTCAAATTTTTAGATTTCTTTTATAATGTGGGGAAATCAGTTAGTGTACAGAAGACAAATGCTGCTAAAAAACTGAACAGAATTAAAGCCTGTTGTTCATTTGCAGCGAAAGTGCACAAACCATAACAATGGCTTGTCATAAAATGAATCAAGTTTCATTCATCTACTTTCAGCGAGAGGTCTTCTTGTATTCCAGTGCCTATTTTATGGTGGTTAGACAACTAGTTCAACAGATGGAGTCTTCATGTAACGCCAGTCATTCATTCAGCCATAACGACTATTGAAAGTTACAATAAATTAGAAGCGTTTGTAATTTTTCTTTTTTTTCTTTTTCTTTTTTGATCATAAGGTTCATTTTTCGATCATTTCAGAAGCTTCATGAACTTCAACGCGACATAACTTTTTAAATTCTGAAAACTGGAAGGAGATAGTGGTATGATTTTTTGTTCATCTGAATCAGGGCTACCAGTTTTAATAATGAGAACTGTACGCCGGCCTTTGGTTATTCATGTTGGGATTCAGTAAAAGTAGGCTTTTTGCACAATTTTGTAAAAAAATAGAAATTTCTGAATTTTGGATGCCATTTACCTGCTTAAATTTTCAGAGCAGGCCGGATATCGTAATAACTTGTTTTGTTACTCTAAGTGAGTGCTGTAACATGGCATCATTGTAGACTGGGCAACATCATTACTCGTGATTTTTATAATGGGTCAAAATTGGTGAATTTTTCGATTTTTACAAAGATGTGGCGCCCTCAATTTTGTGATTAGGCAAAAGGTGATAATAATACTTTTGCTTTGTCTACTTTAGTGCTATTCATTCCTCCCCGCTTAGCAACCGAAACTCGGACACCCTGTATGTAACACTACACAAGAGCATAAAAAACAATGGGATGAGATCGTATGATTTTAGCTGTATTTTGAATGCCGAATACGATGGCGTTATCCATTTTTCTCGAGAACCTCTCGCTTTCCATATTCAAAGTTAAAATTTTATTAAAATTTTCACTTTTTATTCCTTTTTGTCGTGCAGGAATAGCTACACTGATACCGATAATAATACTGAACGCGTATACGTAGTTGTTCGAGCAGTAGTATCATCTCGATGATACTAAAATTTGCATGATAGGAAAAATATGAACTGTGATCAAAAAATTAACATCGGCATTAAATTCCTCGTTGAAAATACATACAGAATCGTGTATTCTCATACCATTGTTTTTTGAAAAATTTCAAATTGTTGTATAATGTAAGCATTCACCCACTATAGACTCCTTCATTCTGGTGATGCGAGTATCTATACATATATGGGCTACGAGCTGCGAAGTGAAAAATGAGTAAAAATGAGTATACACTACATACGTACATATGTATGCACGCGATAGGGCTCGCGTCGGATGTTACAGTCACATAGACGAGGAGCGAGCGAAAATTCTATCAAGAAGAAGAAGAAGAAGAGAAATAAAAACAAGGTCAAGGCGACAAAAGTGTCGTGCGATGGTTTTACGAGACTAAAAGTTCGAGTATAAAAATTTCGTATTATATTTTCGAAGTAAAACGCTATCATAAATTTCCGCTAATAACCGTTCTCGTCGTTAAGCTTCGCCTCGTGTGTGTGTGTGTGTATGTGTTTCTTCTTCCTTTTTTAGCTTTTCGCGCTTCGCTATACATACGTCACCACACTTCATTATGAGACACCGCTTCTTCTTCTTCTTTCGAGGGCGCAGGCGATGAGCCACGAGCGTTCAGCCGATTGTATAGTAGTACTAGATGCGATGTTATTAAAAGAAATAACTTTGTACCAGTTAGCGTAATAGAAAATTATAAATGTAATAACGACGATGATGCTTAATTGCTAGAGCGAGATCCACAGCTGTCTTCTCGAGTTGTAGCTCGTAGTACGCGACGTACAAGCTTTTAACTTTTCCGACACGCGCACGCTACTTTCACGTGTGAAATTCCCGATCTCATCTGAATTCGAGGTTAAGATGACGATAAACTACGAAGAAAACAATCGAAAACCCGGGGCACAAGCGTATTGCTACGACCCAAGAGATCAAACGAACTCGAAAATAGAAAATTAATACGATATGTATCTATACGTAGTATGTTGGTAAATAGCGATGTAATTAGGTAAAACGGGCAAATATGTTGCAAAAGAATATCGAGAGGCCGCGCGTACAAAATTTCTACGAAGACACAGCATTTACTGGTTTGGCAAATTCACGGCATAACTACGATATCGTTTGCCAATTAACTTTTCATTCAAATTCTCGGGGTGATGCGTTTGGTAGGTTTTATACAATGTACATATATACGAAGAGACAGAATATGATAAATGATGGTACTTGTGGACAGCAAACGCGTAAACGATGTACGAGTAAGGGTGCTGGTCTGGTGTCTCTTGTGCGCGCGTGAACTTCCATTGCGAGGTAAATTGACGATGTTTGATTTGCGGTGTATCGTCCTATAGCTTCAGTTGGCATGGTACGTGATACGTTCACGTACCCGATAATTAATTTGAATACGGTTGCCCTGTAGTTGCCTTGTAGAATAGGGTAACTGTTGCCGTTTTAGGGCAACTACAGGGTAACCACGCTGAAGGACCGCCCATTTCTAGAAGTTGCCTCATATTCTCCAGCAAACTTCACTGTTGCCCGTTGGTTGCCCGTTGGTTGCCCTTTGGTTGCTCTTGGTTGCTCATTGGTTGCCTTTCGGTTAAACAGTTTTTATTGTACAACTTTGTCCACTATTTCCGAGATACGAGTGTTGCGTGAAAGATTGCTGAAATTGTATTGCATACGTTATTAAAAGTGAAAAAGCGAAGCAATTTGAAGTATAGTCAGATTCTACACCGTTGCCGTTCGAAGAGGTGAGTACAAGTACGACGTGCATGCTAAACGTAATACGTTTTCCGTATATATTTCTGTGTACCTACGAAACGTGTAACAGCATAGCATTATAGAGTGACAGGTATCAGAGGATTGTGCATGGTGCATTCTTAGGGTGCATTCATGCCGGACTGAATCAGAAGATTCCACTGATTTGTTTAGTCGTGGATCACACGGAATTTGCACCAGATATCGCATATTTGGCTTGATCAAATTGCAATGCTTCGTTGCAGATATTCAAAAACGGCAGAAGCCATTAAAGCAGCAGAGGTTAGAATCAAAAGTGACATTATTCGCCAGAAAATGTTTTCAGAAACTGAGAAAAACTGATGGGATTTACTGCGCGTGGCCGGGGGCGGTTTCTCCTACTAATATGGTAGGCAGGCAATTCACAAAACGTACGTGACAAACATTTTCATGTTCCGTTACTGTCAGGAACGCTCACTAACCCATTTCAAATGAAAATTGGATAAAGTCACTTTTGATTCTCATCTCCTCAATTACTCAACAACGACACAACGAACCGTACGCTCATTACTCGTATTTTTGCAATGATATGGTGTAATCAATGCCCCTCTACCATCGCCTAGAATGCATATCTTGCTATTTCGCACACGATAATGTGTGAAAGAGGAGGGTTCGAAAGTTCAGAAACCATTCACATCTCAAAATCAATAATTTAGCCATAAGGTCTACTCCTTCAGAGCCGGTCACATATTATTCTTTATATTTCAAATGTCAATTCTATTCAATAATATGTAACTGTATAGCTGTATGCTGACGCAGCCATTCATTATCCTATCTTTAATAATGTATACGGGTCATTCTACCGAAACCTTGTTACTTTTGTCCCAGATAGATATCTGGCAATGTATAAACAATAGGGTCCTCTAATACTGTATAAACTCAGAGGATAAATTATTGTATCTTTTTTATTAATTTGAAGTATCGTGCCCCTACCCCTTTTGGAAATCTCATTTAAATGCTCAAAAATCCCTTCGACATAATTGTCCTTCGCCATGGATTGGACTTCAAAAATTTTTTTGTAAATATTATCTCTGCGTGTTTGGATAAACTGATGCGTGTGTACAGTTTTTGTGAGTACAGTGAACAAGTTGGTAATGCAGTACGTGTTTTAGACTCGATCAGAATCAATGCAGCCATATTTGAAAACGTGTCTCTCGCTTTTTTGTCCTTCACCGTGGTCAAATTTGAACCAGTCAGAAAACAAATACAGAGCAAATATTTCTGAAAAAGGATGCTGTGGGTGGAAGGAAAACTGAGTAATTATTAAGGTAAGAAAGTGAGAAAACATTTTTTCTAGTCCAGTTTAGTGCAGTGAAAATGCAGTCAGCCACAGAAAAATATTTCAAACTAATCATAAGTTGAATAAACCACAAAACGAGAAAAAACAACGAAAATCCGGATTTTTCCCAAACTTTCCGGACATTATTCAAAAATTCAGATATTTTTTGCCGAAGGTCGATCAATCCGGAGATTGACTAGAAAATCCGGAGCACCTGGCAGCACTGATACGAGTTCATTGATGTGCGTGTGGAAGAGTACGTGCGTATTCACAGTACACGGGCACGCGTGCGCGTAGGAACTTCTTTCTATAGCCAACAGTTCCTTCAACGTGGGCTGCCATTCCTTCAGCGTAGTGGTCTTATCATTTTGAGCCCCCTCTGTCTCCTCCCCTAGGAAGTATGCTATTGGTTTAACCTCATAAATACGTTCTATTATATGCATATAAATGATTTCGATGAAAAAACAAGAAGTAATAATGTGTTGTCTTTATTTTTTTTAAACAAAAAAAGCATGAATTATCAAGGTTTCGGTAGAATGACCCATATATAAGAGATAGGTACTTCATTTTCATTTCCTTTGAGGATTTTTATTGGATTACATCCTCATTCCCTTCTTTTACATAATATGTATATATTCAATCTTGTTTTCCAGTTAATATAGCCTTTGACTTTTACACTTTTATTCCATTTTGTCACCTGTGATATAAGTGAGTGTGTCTTCATGGGGGATTAGTACTGAATTGAGAACATCCTGGCAACCATAGGGCAACAAGAGGGCAATTCAGAAGGGCAACTGAGAAGGCAACCACGGGGCAACAAGAGGGCAACTGAGAAGGCAACCATGGAGCAATAAGAGGGCAATCTGGAAGGGCAACCACTGGGCAACAAGAGAGCAATCCAGAAGGGCAACCACGGGGCAACCAGAGGGCAATCCAGAAGAGCAACTGAGAGAGCAACCATGGGGCAACAAGAGGGCAATCCAGAAGGGCAACCGATAGGGCAACCATGAGGCAATCTGAAAAGGCAACTCAGATGGCAACTTGAGGGCGACATGTTGCCTTTTTACGCAATTGTAAAATGGTGCGTTCTGATTGGTCGGTGCTGGAGGGCAATTACAGGGCAACCAGTTGCCTTTTGCAGGGCAATAAGTCCGGGGCAATTTCAGGGCAACCAAATTCTTTATCGGGTACATATGTATGTAGTATGTACATGGATATAACCCGTAGTCGGTAGCTCGATAGATGCTCGCTATGTACTTACGTACGTGTTGAAGCTAACCATCACATATTAGAGACATGGAGAAATGCCGACTGTTGTTATATAACACGACCGGTAGTTTATTGAAGAGTTGCAAAAACGAATTCGTTGTAGAAATGCCGACATATTAATTCGTAATACATATAGTCGGCAGTTATTTTAGAATTTGTATATAGTTTTGGGAATCAATTTTTTGTTCCATTGTAATGCTGGGTCATTTCATCGAGTAATTTTCGTATACGTAGACATACATTACGCATCAGGTAGATATGCAAC
Organism: Acanthococcus lagerstroemiae; assembly: GCA_031841125.1. Lineage (NCBI taxonomy): Eukaryota > Metazoa > Arthropoda > Insecta > Hemiptera > Eriococcidae > Acanthococcus > Acanthococcus lagerstroemiae. Next base: position 34,354,241 of record CM063114.1, on the reverse strand, counting down.
TTGAGGATGCGAGCGTTGTTGTCTTTCTCGTGTGAACGCCGGTCCACATTGTCGTCTGTAATGCCCTCTTCGTGTTCTTACTTATAATGCACGTCTACACCTTGTCTGCAACAAGTCGGAAGAGCCGTCGCCGCACCACACCGTCAATTTACTACGAGTGTAAAAAAGAATGCGCGAGTGCGAACACATCGCGCTAACATATTTTACTTTAAAACTCGCCTTTTATTACGAGCGAACATGTAAATTAATAAACAGGAGGGGTGCCGGGGAAACAGGAAAAATGAAAACAAAGACGGAAAAAATTAACGGAGAAAGAAAGACATAGGCGCGGTAGAATGAGAGAAAGAGAATGCGTGGCGGCGATTCGGATAAAGTGTTACGATAACGCGAGAAAGCAACTAGCGAATGCCGCTGGCTGTCCGTTGAAATTTGTAACACATTTCTCGAATAAACGATTACCTAATAAGCGTGCGAAAAATTCGCCGGACGATGCTGGAAAAAGTGTGTGTCGTTGGATCGGTAAAGCTAAATACGTACGCACGTTGGTTGACTTACGTCAATCGGTGATGTTACCGTTGCCGATACTCTGGTAGGTAGGGTAACTACATCGTACTCCTATGTACGTACATAGGTATCTCTACCCAACTGTCTGTCTGGAAATCGTGGGGCCAGCGCAAATTTGGTCCGTCTGCGGCACCTCTTTTTATAATTTGTTCTCGACCCGAGCCCTGGAATCCGCCCTTTCGAGCATTACTTCAGAGACGTCGGGGAGGCTCTTAGAGCTGTCTTAAATCCTCTTTCCTTCTGGCCGAAAGATCGGCCTAGGTCGAAATCTGGCGAGTTGCTACGTGGGCTCAAACCCAGGACCTCCGAATTCCGAGACCAACGCGCTATTCATTCAGCCAACCAGACCTCATGAAAACACTTTTGAGAAAGTAGTTATCAGTCTGCAGTAACTGTTGCTGTAGCTGACCAAGCTGGGGACTTTGGAATAGAATTAAACCAGACATCATCCGATGGATAATGTTAATCTCGAAACGAATGTACTTTTTATCAGTAGTAGCGTCGGATTTTCTTTTCGGAATTATTATTTGATATTATTCGCGATTCTATAAGTTAATAAATAATGAGTTTGTAGGTGTAAGTTAATTCTTTCATTATTGGACAGACGTTAAAAAATTAACCTGACTAGAAATGAACAGATTGAATTAATAGAAATTAAAAAACTGATCAAAAAAGAAATCAGAAATGATATTCAAAAATTTGACCAAGATTTAATCAAAGAAATCATAGAATCGACCTGGTCAACTAGACAGACTAGGAAAGCACTAGCCAAAGGCAAATGGCTTCTTCCTAAAGTTAAAAATGAGAGAGGCGAACTAGTTTATGATAGAAATACAATTGCTAGAACGGCAACAAAATTTTATAAAAAATTGTATGATGACAACAGAGTTGAGGAGGAGGAAAGTGAGGCTGGTCACTGCGGAGACTCAGTCGTCAGTCCAAAAATTCAGGGGAGGGATGTCGACGGAGCAATTACCTCTTTAAAATCCAATTGTGCACCAGGGCCGGATAAATTAGAAAATTCAACACTAAAAACATTCAAAAAAGCTCTCATTTTTCCGCTAACGTCAATATTTAACTGCACTCTCTCGCTGGGTCTTGCGCCAGAGCAATGGCATCTCTCTGAAATTATACTCCTTCATAAAAAAGGTGACAGGTCAGATATTAACAATTATCGGCCCATAAGCCTCGCGTCCAATATTTGCAAACTTTTTATGAAAATTCTCAAAAATAAAATTTATCAGATTCTAGATTCACAGCAACCTGCCGAACAGGCTGGTTTTAGAAAAAATTGCAGCACCATTGACCATATTCATACACTAAGTCAAATTTTTGAAAAAGCTAGGGAATTCCAACAAAAAGTAGCAATTATGTTTGTGGATTTTAATAAAGCATTCGATTCGTTATTTCACGATAAAATTTGGCTAGCTCTGAATAACCAAGGGGTTCCTCATAATATCATTCAAGTCCTGAAAAAACTCTACTCCAAATCAGAAGCAATAATTGGGTTGGAAGGTAACACAGAAAAATTCAAAATTAGAAGGGGGGTTAAACAGGGCGATCCGCTATCACCCAATATATTTAATACAGTGCTCGAAGAAGTCTTTAGAAAATTTGACTGGGAAGGGATGGGTATCAACATGGGGAAAATCCACTTCTTTGGAAAAATTAAATACTTGAACAATCTGCGCTTTGCTGATGACATAGTGCTAATTGGTAAAAATAACGAAGAACTAAAAGCTATGGCAACTGACCTAGCGAGAGAGAGAGCAAAAAGTGGGGTCTTTCAATAAACTTTGGTAAAACAAAAATCATGACAAATATCAACAATTTCGAGGAAATCAAAATTGAAAACAATATCATTGAAATTACTGAAGAATACACATATTTAGGCCAGAATATGACACTTGAAAATCGTACTAAAAATGAAATTAAAGTGAGGAAAGCTAAGACTTGGAGAGCCTTTTGGGCCCAAAAAGCCATTCTCAAAGGTGTAATTGAAACTAAAATCTAAAATTAAAATTTTGGAAAGTACTATTTATCCGGTCCTAACCTATGGGGCGCAAACTTGGGCGTGCACAAAAAAGCAAATACAAAAAATAGGAATAACGCAACACGCAATGTTAAGGAATATTTTGGGTATTAAAATTCAAGACAAAATCAATATTTCAGATATTTTTACTAAAACAAATGCAAAAAGTGTAGTTAAAAAAATACAAAATTTAAAACTTAAATATGCAGGGCATGTGGCAAGGCAACCTGAGGACAGATGGAGTAAGATCTCCACGTTTTGGCATCCTAGAAGAGGCAAGCGCAAAGTGGGCAGACCTCCACTGAGATGGGCTGACGGAGTAGTCGCAGTGGCCGGGCCAAGCTGGCCTCAAAAAGCCAAAAACAGAAAACTTTGGATTGGCTTGATCGAAGCTCATACACAGAAATGTGTTACTGGGTGAGGGACAAGTGGATCTCCCCTTACCTAAATATTAAATGGTATGTTATAGTAATAGTTAAGATTCGTTGTCCAACCGAGTACAAGAGCAATAAATAAAAAAATTAAAAAAAAAATTATTCGCGATTCTATAAGTTAATAAATAATGAGTTTGTAGGTATAAGTTAATTCTTTCATTATTGGACAGACGTTCGACTTTTTACTTATTTTATTTATAATAAGATCCGTTCTTCTGGTATAATCATAGTTTATGTCACCAGGTGTGTCACAAAAATACAAACGAATGTTATTTTTACTAAACCAAGTAAAACTGCGAACGACAGAGGAACCGATTTTCGCTTTTTTCCGCCCAATTTGGTGTCGAAACTGACATTATCCAAAATTCATATTCCCGCAGTTTCCGTATACACCGCCGAACATGCGAAATATTCGTCTCGTACGTTTTGTGAGTTGCCTGACTATCATATTAGTAGGAGAAACGGCACCTGACCGTGCGCAGTACACTCCCATCAGTTTTTCTTATTTCTCGAAAAATGTTTCTGGCGGATGTCGCTTCTTATTTTCACCTCCTCGTATCTGGCGCCGATGCCGGAATTTGAGTTGGCATCACGATTTTCAGGCGGGTTATCTACCGATTCGATTTCGTGTAGGATATCCGTATCGTGCTTTCTAACCTTGTCACAGAGTTCTGCGTGAGAGATGCGTGAACGAAGTCGACGTATTTTTCTCGAAATACCCGCGAACTATAGCGATTATTGACCCTTCCCATGATTGTCCTACTACACTCTGGAGATCGAAGTAGGTATTCCGATTTTAAGCGACAGTACTGCAGCTGATACAAAAATACGTACGTACAGAGGTCGAAATGCGAATGCGTAATGCGACGATCGAGTGATGAAAATTCAAATTTCTCGACAGTCTCGTTTATCCGGCCCGGCCTCAAATTTTAGTTTCCAATAAGCTCGGACGATCGTTGATAAAGGAAGTGTAAACGGATGAAATCCATTCTTTTGGAAATAAAAATGCGAAGCGGTGTCCAGAGTTAGGCTATAGAAATTCAGCTTCCCCGAGATCGTAGAATCGACGGAACGTTAGGCGGAGGCCTGAGGGTCTCGCCGGCAGCTGATACGAGTCGCAGCATTCGAGCAATTTTCGTCCAAACGACGATTTTCTTTTGGGTACCGATTTCTAGTCCGGACGATTTAAACCTGAGTTCAAACATTTTGGGGGTGATGGGGGGAGTTCATCTTAAAATGTGAGGTTGGGTGCCAGGAACAACATATCAAAAATCCCACCCCCCCGTTCCAGTGGAAAATTTTTTGTGGCACGTTTTAGCCCCCTGAAATCAGTTTTCAGTTGGTTTTCAACGCATATCTCGTAAAGTATGACTCGTACAGAGCTGCTTTTTTTTTCAAAATGTTCCTCGTAAAATTTCCTTTCGAATAGGCTACTTGAATGTTAGCCTAGGCCTACGCGTTAGCCTAAAAATTTCGCTCAAAAAGTCACACATTGCAATTTTCTCAATTTTTTCGATATTTTTCAACTTCTGGACGTGAAATCGTCTCTTGCGACATTTACTATGACATGATCGATGTACCTCAAACTTAGCCGATGTTCAAAAGTTCATGCAAGTCTGGACGAGAAGAATTTATTGTAGGCTATCGTACATACAAAGATATCAATACGGTACATAATGACTCATTCGTCATCGCTTGATTCAGAAACATCGGAGTCTTGACGTACATTTCCCAACTCTTCGTCCATCAAGAGATCCATCAACTCATCTTCGTTTTCATCCTCGATTGCTTCACTCTGAAGACCAGCGTTCAAGTAAGAAATGCCCACGCAACTAGAACACATCTGAGAGGCTGATAAACAACCTTTCTGACAACCACAAGAAATGAGATTCAACAGGTCCGCGGGTGCTGGGGCTGCGGTCATCTTTATTGGTATAAGTTGTCCGTCACCCAAGTGCCAGCCCCACTCTAGAGCCGGCATTACGTTTCCCTTCCACGTCTGAATTTGCTGGAATACTCGAAAAGCGTGCTGACGTAACGCGTCTGGGGTTGGCGGTAAAGAAGCGAGATACAGACTGCTTTTTGAGATGCTGAATCGGGTGTTAACGCGGACGCTGAGGAGCTACATTGTCTCAATCTTTTTTTCAACGGTGATGCCTATTCACAAAATAATACAATAATACATTCTTGTGCGTACTCATATTTTATAGGGAATGAAATTTAGATACTCACTTCGAGTTCTGCTAAACGTTTCGCTTCAGCAGCCGCATCGATATCTCGTTTCTTGTATAACTTTTCCGGCAAACGGTGTGCACTTTCACAGACGTCTTCCCCGCAATCAATTTATATTTATCGTCCCCCCGTTTTTTACTCGCGTCTGTAACAGTTTTCAACCCTTTTTCCCCCATATTAGTAATTTCTTCATTTTCAGCGAACTTTTTTCCACACACAAAACAAACATCGTCAAATAATAACGATTCCATCGTCACTCGCACTTCCACAACACAGCTCACATGTGAATACCGGTTTCTCCGATGCCAGGCACAAGGACGGCGACAGTACATAGCCTATTCGAAAGGAAATTTCACGAGGAACATTTTGGGAAAAAACAGCTCTGTATGAGTCATACTTCACGAGATATGCGTCGAAAACCAACTGAAAACTGATTTCAGGGGGCTAAAACGTGCCACAAAAAATTTTCCACAGGAATGAGGGGGTGGGATTCTTAATATGTTGTTCCTGGCACCCAACCTCACATTTTAAGATAAACTCCTCCCATCACCCCCAAAATGTTTGAACTCAGGATTTAAATGTCTAAATCGTCCGGACTATTCAGCGTTACTTCGATACGTAGCAAATACTTGCTACGTTTTTTGAAATCGTAGCCGAAGGGATGACATAGAGGTTCTACGTGGGATACGAAAAAATAGCGCGGGAATAGTCCGAGTGTTAGCGAGAGTAGCTTTTGCATCGCGACCTTTCGAACCAGCTACTACAGTTCGTGAAGATTCTTAGGTGTGCGCTTTCGATACGTGTAAGTCAGCGCAAAGCCCTCCTCATCATGCACTCGCTTACACCCGAAGTGAGAGAATGTATCATTTACTCGTATTGTCGTTTATACGGCAGATGTAGACAGTCGTACTACGTAGTAACTACTAACTACAAGAGCTATCGATGTCGATCGACAAGAATACAAATACCTACCAACGCTAGATTAACGATCGCTGGGCTTTTATTTCCTCTATCATTCGACAGACTTGTCGCTCGATGTTCATCTCGCTTGACTCTGTTTGTCGCGAAAGCGACGGTGCGGAGGTTCGAGGTTAGCGTTCTCGAGAATTCGGCCCCATTTGGTGCCGATTGTATAACTGCTAAAATAAATTTCTTAAGCTTGTCCGCAGACGGGCTCTCTACTCGGTAATGACGTGATTCGTGGTGATAGGACCGCGTACGAAATGCTGTAGCAGATGTTTCAGATTCGAGTCGGTAATCGTCGTCTCATTCTCAATCCGACTAACGTTTTCGCAACCGAAGATCCGCTACCGCTACCGTTTAGTTCTGTTTTCCAATGGTCCGTCAGGGTTGGAACCATTTTTTTAATCTTATACTTTCGCTATCGTGTTTTCTATCCCGTAATTTATTTATTTATTTATTATTTATTAGACATTTTAAAGCCCACCTCGCAACAGCTCCTTATGGGCCAAAACAGCGTGGGGGCTAAATGAATAACAATAATAATAATAATAATAATAATAATATTAATATTTTGGACCTGTTCTCTTTCTGATATACATTAATAACCTGTCTACAATACCGCTAACTGGCCAAGTCACCTCGTTTGCTGATGACACATCTCTATTATATCGTGCTAAGTCATACCGAGAAATTCAAATTGCCTTTCAAACTGACGAAATAATCCTTCGAAAATAATTTAGAGAAAATATGCTCAGCCTGAACACACTTAAAACGAAAGTCATTGCCTTCTCCCACAAGGAAATAGCCCAGAGTGACCTAAAATTAATTCTTCACTCCCATGAAAGTGAATCGCCTTGCTCATGCACGCCTCTTACACTTGTGAACAATATTAAATATCTAGGGTTACTAATAGACAGCAAATTAACCTGGGCAGCTCACATTTCTGAACTGATCAACAAGCTGAGATACGTGAACAGAACGTTGTATTTACTAGGTGAGCACTTTAGTGAAAGCCACATGCGTGTCATTTATCAGGCCCTTTACGATCCAGTTTTAACCTATGGCCTAGTTAATTGGGGGAGTGCTGCCCAATCCTTACGTAAGCCACTGCAAACTGCCCAAAATTATGCTATAAGATCAGTGATTGGATACACACGATCAAAAGACATGAGCACAAAGATGATATACAAAATTACAAATCTGAAACCCTTCCTCGAAACCTATAAATACCGTGCATCGATCTTCGCGTACAAGCACCCAAAATTATTCGACATCAGCTTAAAAGGAGAACGTTTCACAAGATCAAGTACAGGAACATTAGCTAGTCTTCCAAGCTGGAAAATGTCCCATTGTAGGTGGCAGGCTCGTTATAGCATAGCTAGCATATACAATTCGCTTCCACTGACAGCACGCACTGCAGGAACAAGGATAGGTGAATTTAAGAAAATAGTACAAAGTTCACAGGAATCGGTGAAAAATAGTTAGATGGCAAGCTCGCCATAATATAGCCACCATTTACCGACAACCCAATACATAGTTCTTCATGTCATCAACAAATCAAAATCGGTGAACTCAAAAGAAATGCAAGATGTTCTCTGAAAGTAGCAGAAATAAATATAAATAGATGGACTCTAACGGGTAATAAAATACTCTATAAACATCGAAATTTCGCAGAAAGCAACACCCTACCAACGTACACACACGAACTGATCATGAATACTGCAACAAAGAACATAACAGAACAAAAATGTACTATTTTAACTTTAAACAGCAGAATTATGCGGAGCAGCGTGAAAGAGGCCCTTGGGCGGTTCATCAGGCATTCCGGCCTGTAAACAACGCGAAGGGAATTAATTAAACTAAAATCACAAAGACAGTACTCGGAAACCCTGAGAAAATGAAAACTGGATACTGCCCTGGAACCGACCCAGGATACAGTCTTCAGTCGGCTGCTTTTGCCTCGACGGGCGGTGGGTGTACTGAAGGGTTGCCTTGTGCATGGAGGACGCGAAATACGCCCCATTTTCCATGGGCTCTGGCCGATTCGATGAAATTCAACCAAAATTCACGTTCGAATGAAAATTACTAAGAACCGTTGATAAAAACAAAATACTGCCTTGAGCACAAAACATTTAGTAGATAAGCGACGCTACTCTCGCAGCACGGGACCCAGACAGCAGCGTCTTATCTTCTATTGAAGTTAGGCTGCGGGCTGGGGGATGAAAGCCGGCGTGGGCGGCGTCACATTGAACAGGCTGGTAGACACAGCGACGCCGCCGTGCGCAGTTGCCGTCGTGTGCTGGCCAGCGGGGCCCTTAAGTGCTTCTACTTTGGGTACCGGTTGGTTGGGTGCGGCGGCAACGGGCACAGAGCTGGTTTTTGTGCGCCTTAGCTGCCCAGAGGCTCATGGAAGTGGTCCAACGGGGTATCTCTGGTATTCCAGGTGTAACGTTTTCCACATATCCGTTTTCTGTTGTCCATGTTTAGTGAATATATTTGTTCTTGTCTGTGCTCTGCTTATTTCTTATTTCTTATTTTCTTGCGGTTTTATCTTCTATTATTTCAAGTTTAGTGCCTAAAAGTGAGTCGAGTTACCTTTATATTTATTTATCTATTATTTATTATACTGTGTGCTATTACTGCTTTATTTACAGCTTAAATCTGTTCTCATATATTTATTTCTTATTTTCCTCTTTTATTTTTTACATGCCTGTTGCACGTTATTATGTTATTTCTATAAGTGGTAATCATGTTTATTATTATTCTCACGCCCCGCTCGCGTCTTAGGCGCATAGGGGCGTTACATGTATTTATATATTTTGCTTATTATTGACCAATAAAAGCTTATTCAATTCAATTCAATTCAATAATAATAATAATAATAATAATAATAATAATAATAATAATAATAATAATAATAATAATAATAGTGGTAGTAGTAATTAAACTAAAGATAGAAATGGGACCGGGATCATGTGCGCAGGTGTGCGGGATGGGTGCCCCCTGATACTGTCCTTACTACATATCAGTTTGAGTTTAGGTATGCGCGAGTACTTCTAATATTTCTTTTTTAAACTGTTCTTTCTTCATATCAAATATGTCTATTTTCGAATTGATTTTTTCTACTTCATTATGCAATTCCATTGCTCGGTTAAGCGGAGTTTTTTACGATTGTAATGTGCGCGCGCGGCTGGGGAGAAATAGTTGTCTTTTACGACCCTGTTTTCCAGGGACATACAGGTTTATCTGTTGCAAAAGGGAAGGGGCATTCGCCTTCCTGTGCAGTAGGTCGTGCAGCCATAATAGAGAGTAAAGTTTTCTTCTGTTTTTCAGAGATGTCAATTCATATCCCCGGATTAATTCACCATATTGTACTGCTGTGTCATAATATCCAAAATCTTTGTAGTAAAGAAACTTAAGAAATCGTTTTTGTATTCGTTCCAATTTGCTATCGTCGTTTTTTGTTGTTGGGTTCCATACATTTATTGCGTAGTCAATGTGCGATCTAACTAAGGAATAATACAGTGTTTTTAAGGTGTCTGTATTACGCAAGTATTTGGACTGCCTGATGATAAGACCCATGTTACGTTTCGCCCTACTTGCTACTGAATTTACCTGATTGGTGAATTTTAATTTTTGATCCAAGATAACTCCCAAATCTCGCACTTGAGTACGGCTTTCTAATAGGACCCCATTTATACTGTACTGAGTTGTTAGAGGATTCAACTTGCGAGTGAAAGTAATTTTCGCACATTTTTTGATATTGAGTGGTAGTTTGTTCTGATCACTCCAAACTGCAAGATTATCGAGGTCTTTTTGTAGGTAGTGCGAATCATATTGAGTGTTAATCCGCCGAAATAATTTTAAATCGTCTGCATATAACAACACTTTAGAATGCTCCATAATTTTCTCAATATCATTTATATACAACAGAAATAAGTAGGGACCTAAATTGCTCCCTTGCGGAACTCCAGAAGGACATTCGTAAATAGCTGAATGTGAGCTTCCGTATGCTACATACTGTCTCCTAGTTTGTAAATAAGATCGCAACAGTGATATAAGTGAATCAGAAAAACCCAACTTCTCTATTTTCCTTAACAAAATGTGGTGATTTACCTTATCGAATGCCTTCTGGAAGTCCGTGTAGATAACATCCACCTGTGCACTTTCATTAAAGGTCTGATGTACAAATTCTACAAGATCATGTAGATTTGTTTGCACAGATCTCGCGCGCATGAAACCATGCTGATTTTGTGATATTAGATTGTCCGTTTGCCGATATAATTTCCTGAACAATACAGTTTCAAAAATCTTCGCGGGGACCGGAAGGATGGCAATGGGTCTGTAATTTGAGACATCATATAGGATAGGTACTATTACTGCCGAAATCGCAGGTCCCTCGTTGAAGAAACACGCGTAGGTACGTGTTATATACTCTCGTGTCTAAATATTGGTATCTAGCTTCTTTAAGTCTGAATCAACGGCAAGTCGACTACAAAATTAGTCAGCGACCATTTCCTCTGATTTTGTAACGCGTATATTCGCTGTTTCAGACAATGACGTACACCACTATATGCGCTGAAAAGCCAACGAAAATTGTCGCTAATTGAATTTGTGACTGACTGAAATATCGGTATAATTCAAATTTGAGGAATATGTGTACAGAAGCAACAGCAGAAAGACTGTTACAACCTACCCCTCCCCCATCACCATCAGTATATCAGACGCTATTTCCAATGATTTTGGTCACCGCTAGTGCGAATGCGTGATTCAGATGGGGTAGGTAACAGATTTACGGGACAATTCGAGGCTGTGGTGGTGAAAACGATTGAGTGCAGTTTAGTGCAGAGCAATGCGATACAGTGCGGTATTAGTATAGGAAAAGTTACAAACGTAGGTAGGAAGGTCTTCTATTCGTCTGTTCAACCGTGTGTATCGGCCTTCGAATGAACAGCGACAAACAATGGGACATGTCTCGCTCGAATACGTCCTCGCTATATGTATATGTTTGTGCTCGGGCTCGCAGCTCATACCTCTTAGCCCCTACTTATTTTCAGCTACTTGTTCTCACTTATTTACTGGCAATAAGAGCAATGTACTGGATCATCCTCGTACACGCGTTTTCAGCCATTCCAATTGCGTACTCTCAACACACAGCACTCTCAGCTTCGTGATCCTGTAGATAATCCTAAGCCTCTACATACGTCGATCTCTATACAATGGCGATGGCACTCTGCTGGTACTGTCGATTTACCAACTTGCTGATACCTTAGCTACTCCCAAGTCGTATATTCTATACTCAGTATATACATCAGGGAGTCGATGTGTGGCCAAGTGGTTAACGGGTCCGCTTCGCAATCCTTGCGTCTCGGGTTCGATTTCCACCAACGCCGGAAAGCTAGTCATATTCGAATACCCCCACTATCATCCTAGCGAACACAGCGACTACAGTATCAATCGAAGTGGAAAGATAACGCGTCCTGTAACCCGACCAGTTCGAACGAACAAGGCATTACATGCAATCACAGGGCGTGTTACCACCGGATCAAAAGATTGGGACTGTCGGGTGCATGTCGTGACTAGCTTACTCAACGTTGGGAAACACGTGGCTAGTAAGTAAACTGCGGCTGCACACCCTCCGGCTCAGAGAAGGAAAACTCTGACGCAACAAACCGTGGGGAAAGCAACGGCAAACTACCCCGACTAACTTTTGCCCAGAAAAGTCGCGCGTCAAAAACCGCAACCGTCAACGTCCGGCATCGGATATGGCACCTGAAGGTGAAGAAGATATACAATACGTGGAAAGAGGTTAGAATCGAAACTGACACTCGCCATTTTACTCCAACTACGCAACCAGGCAAAACACTGTACAGAGGTACAGAAATATCTCTTGTGACGCCTCGAATGTGGAAAATCCGACTGTCGTGTCATCGACCATGCATGAATGGTTGCAGCTGCTTGTAAATTTATTGAAGGGGATATTCGGCAAGTGTCACTTTTCATTCTCACCTGGTCTTGCATTGTGAGAATTGTTCTGAATTCAACGTGAAACGCGAAGAAAAGTGTAGCGATGGAATGCGCTTTATAATAAAAATGTACCATACTACGCAGGATTAAACGAAACAAAATTTTCACTACTAATGAAGAAACTAAAATCAAAACCGACTCTTGTCCCCACCCTTCCGCCGCCAAAAAATTGAAAATAAGGCTAGGGCGTCGGCTTATAGAGCGAAAAAAAGGTGCTACAAGATGACCATGACGAGAAAATCTGAGAGACAAGATATTCTTTGTGAAATCGTCAGCAAAATCTGTTTTTTGAGAACACGCGATTCGAAGTTCAAGAGCCATATGTAGAAACTATTTTATTTTATTTTATTTTTGCCTTGGCGGCATCAGCGAGGTTTACAAATTTATTTACATGTCGACTTATAACTTTATAATGACATTTGTGAGCCTACCCCAACTGTCGGGTGTTGAGTGGGTCAACCTCGCCCTGTACCGCCCGCCCATCTCCGGGCATAGGCATCCACCGTACGCCTCCATATTGTCCTGTCTTCCGCTTGCTTTTTCCATAATAACCCAAAGTTCCTTAACTAGATTGTCTCTCCATCTTACCGGAGGGCGACCCTTTTTCCTTTCTGGTCTCGAGGGGTCCATTCTTCAATAATTTTGTTCCATTTGTCCTTCCCTCTAGACACGTGGCCCGCGTAACCAAACTTCAGTTTGTTGGTAAAGTTGCCGATATTCCCCGATTTAGTTTTAGTCTTTATTTCCGAAATGGGCACTTTATCTTTCAATTTAATCTCCAGGATGCTTCTAAGCATTCGGTTATGGGTAGTCTCGAGTCTCTTAGTTTGTGTTCCTGTCATTGCCCAGGTCTGCGCCCCATACGTCAGCGAGGGTAGAACGCATGCATTAAGAATTTTTATTTTTGTGGGCAAGGACATTTTGCTTTTTAAAATAATTTTGTGTTCCCAGAATTTTTTCCATGCTCCTGCGATTCTACTACTAATTTCCTTTTTCGTTCTATCCTGCAGTGAAACTAACTGGCCGAGGTATTTGTATTCGTCAACTTTTTCTATGATTTTGTTAGAGAGTGTGAAATCTCTCACTTCTAAATTCGACATTACTTTTGTTTTGGACAAGTTGATGGTAAGACCTACTTTCTCACTTTCCAAACACAACTCGTCGGCCATTGTCTTCAGTTCCTGGATATTGGAGCTGATTAGTACAATGTCGTCAGCAAAACGCAAATTGTTCAGCCTTTTGCCGTTGATCTTTATGCCTTTTCCTTCCCACTTCAAGTTTCTGAAGACCATCTCTAAAACGCTGTTAAATAGACTGGGGGAGAGAGGGTCCTCTTGTTTCACGCCTTTTCCCAGCCTAAATTTCTCTCCTGGAATGTCTGACTTTATATATGCCTTTGAGTTGTGGTATAGATATTTCAGAGTTTCCAGGATTGTTGGTCCTACACCTTGTGTTTTTAACGCCCTCTAGACCTCGTCCTGGTGGACCGAGTCAAACGCTTTGTTGTAGTCAATAAAGAGGAGGTGAAGGTCCATATTGTACTCTCTTGTTTTTTCTATTAACAAATTTAGGGCTAAAATGTGATCGATGGTGGAGTAGCCCTGTCTAAAGCCTGCTTGTTCATGGGGTTGATTAATATCCAACGTGTTGTAAATTCTATTTTTTACTATTTTTAAGAAGACTTTACTCAAATTTGAGGTCAGGCTTATCGGTCGGTAATTATTGAGTTCCCCCCTGTTCCCTTTTTTATAGAGTAAAATAACTTCCGAGTCGTGCCATTGATCTGGGGTAGTGCGTTTTTCCAATATTTTATTAAAGAGTGTAGCGAGGTGGGGTGCTAAAGCCTCTGCTAATAGTTTCAATACCGCATTTTCAATTTTATCCGGACCTGCAACCCTTCCCCCTTTTAGACTCTTTAACTCTTTTGTAACCTCTTCCCGCATGATTTTGGGGAAGTCTTTCCAGTTGTTTTCCAACGACTCTTGTTCCTGTGTCCCCTCCAGCCCCCTGCCACTTGCTTCTGCATGTGGATTCCTATATAAATTCTTGTAAAATTTTGTAGCCTCATTTATGATACCCTTGCGATCATAAACCTTTCCTTTACCGTCAATTGCATTAATATATGGAAACAGTTGTTGGCCTTTTTGTAGGGCTTTTTTGACTTTTTTTTGTCGACCAGGATTCCTCCACTATCTCCTTGACAATTTCCGATTCAAATTTTTGTATATCGTTTTTTATTTCTCTTTTGATAATTTTGTTTAGTTCGACCACCATAATTTTTTCTGGTTGTGACAATATACGTTTTTGTTTTAAAGCCGTTCTTTCTTTTATAAGTGCCTTAGTTTTTTCGCTTAACTTATCGTCTGTTGTTGGTCTTATTCTTGCCACTCCCACCTCTGAAGTTACCTCTTCCAGCACCTTTATAAAGACATTGTAGCTCTCTTGTACCTCATCGAATTTGTTCTCCCATTCCTCTTTCAACCTTTTACTAAGAAGGCTGTTAGCTTCCGCTGTTTTGTGCACTGGATGAATTTTTCGTTTGCCATTTTTTTGCCTGCTGTCTGCTTTAGTGCGACACATTTCCCTGGAGAGATCAAGCGTTAACCTACCAATCCTATGATCTGACGAAACTTGAAATTTGTTTAGAATTTCACAATTTTTAACCATTCTCAAATCGTCCGTCAATGCATGGTCAATTTCGTTTCTTGCTACGTCGTTCGGTGATTTCCATGTCCACCTTTTATTTAAGGGCTTTTTGAAGAATGTGTTGACTATTTTAAATTTATTGCCCATAGCTAAGTTTACCAATTTTTCACCGCTTTCGTTCGTATTTCCGAAGCAAAATTTACCCACGCTGTTTGACAAAGGTTGGTCTGATCCTACTTTTGCGTTCCAATCACCCATAAAGATTGTATGGGTCCCTCTCTCCCTTTCGATCGTATTTTCCACCAGGTCATAAAATTCCTTTATCAACGATTCATCAGATACACTGGTAGGGGCGTAGACCTGCACAACTGACAGTTCAGCTCCTGTACCTAAACTAAGTTTCAGCACTGCTACCCTCTCCGATATGCCTTTAACCTCCTTAACAAATTTTGCCCACTTGCTACTTATATAGAATCCCACCCCCCGTGCCCCTTTTGATTGGCCGTAAAAGTAAAAGGAATTTCCGTTGTTTCTTCTTACAAGTTTCTCCCCCTCCCTTCTAACCGCCGAAATTCCGACAATGTCCCAATTAATTTTTCCCAAGGCAGTTTCCAGTTCAAATAACCGATTTTCGCTTGCCAGCCCCTGGCTGTTATAACAATTTAAAGTTTTTGAAAAGTTCGTTTTTTCTGCAATAATCTTCCCGTTTACTACCTTTTTTGTTTTGGAGGGGACTTGTTAATATTCCGGAGGAATTTGTATTCGCCAAGTTTTGGTCGGCGTGCGGTGGATAATAAATGCAGGCGTTTGCCCCCACGGTGCCTGCTGTAGAAACTATATGACATAGAATTTACTGATAAGCTTTTTTCAACGTGAGTACACATTTTTGAATGGGGGGGGCCCAATTTTGAAAAATTCTACATTGTACGCTCTTTCCAACGATACTAATAACCCATTTTGTTTACAAATGTTGGTTGGTTCCCTTACGCTGAATAGCGCGTCCGTATGTACACTGAGAACCAAAACTGACTTTTGATCTCGGCCAATGTCAGCTTTGATTCTTAGTGTATACATATTACATATACATCGTGAATTAATTTACAAAGAATACCTTGTTTCTCAGATTCTCTCGTCGTGGCCATTTTGTAGTACTTTTTTTGCTCTATCAGCCGATGCTCTAACTTTGGGTTCCATTTTTTTAGACAAGTGTCGTTTTCGTTGCAACCTTTTCATTATAATATGTATCTAGTCGCGTGAAAAACGCACTTGTGCGAATTTTTATCGTCGCGTCGTTCGCTGAGCTGTTCATGATCCAGATTTCTTTTCTCACGCCCCGTAAATTCCGCGTGAAAAATAATTTCAAATCGAATCGCCGCGTTACTCGGCGTCGTACATACATATTTACTTGGAATTGAGGAGGAGGGGAATACGCAAGATATTCGGTGACTATCGGTCGAAAAAGCGTAGAAATGCTCTACGAGCAATCCTTCATTTCCATCAGTATAAATTCCCCACGAAAATGATGTAAGTATTCGAGTTGAAATTCATTTCTTTTCGTAACACGAGCTGACTTGCAAGTATTTTGATGCAGAAGGGAGAAAACTCGTTTCGCTTAACATGTACACCGAATTCCACTTATGTATAATATAAATGCGACGCTCTAGTGTCAGTCGCGATGTAAAAGTCCGCAGTACGTAATTACGAGCGCGTATTAATTAATAAGTTTCCCGACATACCCGCGTGTGTATCGTAAATCTACTCGAGCGAGGTTATTACGCGGAAGCGTATATTTTTGTACGTATGCGTGCATTTATCCGGATCTAGAATGATCATCTAATGCGAGATCTGACGAACGCGCGCATATTGCACGCGGTATTGTAGGTACAAAAGTACAGGTTCAGGTACAGGTACAGAAAATACCAAAGCCTTACCATAAGGTAACATAATATATAATAGTTACTAGCTGAATTACCCGTCCTTCGGACGGGCTCAAACATATGCATTAGTATATATGAAACGAAATATCATGTAAATTCCCATACAGAAAAAAAACAGGCGTTTGGAAAAAAAATAAAGAAAACGAAACATGACATTGTTTTTTCCTAAAATGGATAAGCTTTGTAATCTTTGGAAATTAAATAGAATTGCCCATTCTTCTCTATCTCCAACATGAGGTATGGTCGAATTATCCTATACATTTCACATTCTCAATAGAAGTACTGAGCGGTACTGTTGCCCAAACATATGCAATAGTATGAAACGAAATTACATGTAAATTCCCATATAGAAATAAACAGGCTGATACTTATACGTTTTGATAATTTTCTTTAATGAAAGAAAATGAAGCATGAAATTGTTTTTTGATAAACGTGTAAGTTTTGTAATCTTTGAAAATTAGATCGGATTACCCGTTCTTCTCTATCTAAAAAATAAGAAGTGATCAAATTATCCTGTACATTTCACGACCTCAATAGGAGTACTGAGGGTGTTTTTGATCACTGTCACGTCCTGCTTCAACAGTAATAAAATTACCTATCATAAAGAACTTATTACTACTTGTGACAGTTACTTTTGAGTTTTAAGCATTTTTGGATTTTTGGTGAATTTTTTCCCAAAAGTTCTCAAAACCCAAGATTGAGTGCAGCTCCCAATTATGGGTATTTTCTGATTCTCCAACAATTCACTGTAAAATATCCTCACAAATGACACTGAGGACTACAGAATCTGTACATGGACAACTATTGAAATTCAAAAAGCACTCTGAGGCCTTCTAAGTTGTTCAAAATTCCAGGCGGAATTTTCTCGATCCGAACAACTTTTGAAAATACCAATTATTTATAGATAACAACTTTGATAGGTAACAGTTTGTATGTTTGTGTCACAGGTCGCGCTATATTATGTTCTTCTTATCATTGTATGCAGTACGATTGTAACTTCGCACTTTGAAAATGCCTAGCCGGTATACTTTACTTATCATCTAAATCTCTTTAATCTCTTCAATAAGTGAAAAATGAAGCAGAAAAGTATTTGTAAAATAAAAGTTTTATAGTAAAAAAAAAAAACGCACTAAAAGATTCGACGCTATAGTGCTTCTACAGTTTGCACAGTCCCAGTCAGAGGCTCTCAAAAACATTAAAGATATCGGCTTTGATAACAGCTTGTACATTTATGTCACAGGTATACCGCTATAATATGTATATTCTCTTTATCATTGTATAATAACAAACGCACTAAAAGATACGACGCTAGCGCTTCTACAATTTGCCCAGTCCCAGTCAGATGAAATAATAAAAAAAAAAGTATTATTTGTAAAATATAAAAGTTTGATAGTAAAAAAGCGCAACATGAAACATCTACTTACATCTCTTTAATCTTCTCAATAAATAAAAAATGAAGCAAAAAAATGTTTGTAAAATGAAAGATCTATAGTAAATAAACGCAACATGAACTGAGTTTTGAACTTGGTATATCTGTCTCCCAACCGGATGCGCAATCAGTTACCCTAGTTACTCGCGGAAAAGTCACCCATCCATTTGCAAACGTCAGTTGGACGCTGTTAAGCGCAAGGAAACCAGCTGACATTTGTAAGCAGAATGATTTATTAGTATTGTTATTGGTGAGTGCATAAAAAGCATAATTTTTCAAAATTGGCCCCCGATTCAGAAATGTGCACTCACGTTGAAAATATCTTATCCGTAAACGCTATGTCACATAGTTTCTACATGGCTCGTGAACTTCGAATCACGTGTTCTCAAAAAAACAGATTTTACTGGTTGGTTCCCTTATGCTTAACAGCGTCCAATTACCCTCACATTACCCAGAAACCTGTCAGTTACCCTTGGTTCCCTTTCAGTTACTTGGACTGGTGGGATTCTGCGCATTGGAAAGTCAGTACGTTTTACGTTACAGTTATCAAAAAATTTTCACGCCATAAGCCTGCTAGGGAATACTTACTTTTAGATGAGACATTTTTAAAAAGATTTCCTTCAGTAATACCTGAGAACACTGGTGAGGAAAAATCGAGACTTGTCTTTATATATTACACTAATCTCTTTAATAAATGTAAAATGAAGCAAAAAAGTATTTGTAAAATGAAAATTCGATAGTAAAAAAACGACACATGGCCTAAGTTTTGAACACATGAAGCCCTACAAAAGGATTTGTGAAGTAAAAGTTCAATAATAAAAAAACGCAACATGGCCTGATCAACCGCAGTATGTACACTGAGACGCTTTCAGATGAAAGAAACCCTGATCGTTCTATATTCACGATGTGTTATATAAAATACTTCCTACTGGTCACACTGATCACTCTAACACGCGTTTACAATGACGGGGTAAGCGCGCGGAACACTCACACATAGACACAGATGCAAAACGACTTTAAAACTTAATTACAGCTTACTGAATGCACTTCTTGTAGACTCTGCAATATTGTTTGTCATAAACCTTCTCGGGAATACTAACTTTCATTTGAGACATTTTGCAAAACGATACGTTCAGCGTATGCCATCACATAGATTCATTTATAATATAGATAATATCGGTCATTGAGGCACCAAAATTATAGGATAAACGTCAGTGTGGCACCACAAATAATGTTAAGGCAGCAAAAATCAGTGCCACAACGTTTTTCAACGGGAGTGATCGCAAACGACTAGGAACGCTCTCTAAGTTCAAAATACGAAAAATAGCTCTGGTGCCTGAACGTCGGTATTTTCAGTACTCATATTATACGGAGGTGCACACGGGCCAAAATAATTTTCGAATCGCTACCTACGTGAAACATAATATTCGTAGGTATGAACGAGTATCGATGAATATATATGTAGGTATATGAGAGCTGTTCTTCCAGAAGGCAATGTGTCCGTATTTATAAATTGTTCGTGACAAACAAAAAACTGTCCGCATATTTCAGTTCAGATTTTCTGTTGTCTGGTTTTTGACAAGAGAGGTAGCCTCTAACAGACGTGACTAGAAAATTTCATTTTTAAGATTTAAATGTACGCAAAAATATACGCCGAAAAGAAACTTCCAAAACTCATAGCGTTTTGGAATTAGAATACATAATAATTATAACGAATGACCTTATTGCGTTCTAAAATTCAACTTTTTCATTAGTAAACATTGCCATAACTTACGAAGAAAACTAATTTTTTTCAATTCGACAAAAGGTATCTACCAATGAATTAGGAGTTCCATCACCCGATTTCCAAAAAACAAAAACAATGTGCTTTTCACGTTTTTTTCTTTCTTATTTTCTCTTCTAAAAATGCTTTCTTTTTTCATTAGCAAATATTGTACATAATAACTCGAGGCGAGACGATAATTTTGCAATTCGACGAAGGGATATTGATATATTGAGAGTTCCATCATCATCGGATTCCGAAAAAAAAATAATAATAATAATGATAATAAACGAATAAATAAAAACAAACTTATTGCATTTTGGAAAAGCAAGTCTTATATGTTCTTCATTTTCCAGCCAATCAATTCTCACTTCCCTAATTTTTCAAACAGAGTACCGAACTATAGGGTTCGAAACGGCAAATTTTTGCGGGAATAAGAAGATTGGCCGTAGTTCAAAACCAAACCAGAGATCGAACATTTACGAGCGTTTGGAAGAAAGTGAAGTGAACAAAGGACGAAAAAGACGCTTCAAAAGCAAACCAGGGAAGATTTGTTAGTGCTCGTATATCAAGAGAGAGTTGAACTGCCCATATATGCCCGCGACTGGACCGACAGCAGTGCGCATAACGAAGTGTGAAACCTGTCCGTGAAACCGTCCACCTTTCTTCAATGAGGCGCACGGAAAATGAGTGTATGCGGAAATGCTCTTACCTCAATACTTTTGACGGGTGGTAGGTTTTTTTTAGTTTTTTTAGAAGACGGCCTGTTTTATGAACATTTTGGAAGTGCACGTTTCATGTTTTTTTTTTTTTTTTTTTTTTTTTCCAAAGTTTTATTAGTACTGTACAAGAGCTAGTACATTTTCCAATTTTTATCAACGACATGTGACGGGTTTATAAAAACAAATTATGTTTGGCCGAATATAACCGCCATTGGATGCACGTTTCATTTGTCACGATGTGGGTACAAAATTCGGGATTGGTGGTACAAATTGGTACAAAATAGGTACAAAATTATGAGATAGTTTTTGACCTCAGAATCTAATTTGGGGGGGGGGGGCTGGCGAAACTGACCTGCTTCATCTGATTTTTGGGATGTCACTGTTACCATCAGATCATGTTGCTGAATGCTTTATCATGGACGTTATTCCAAGCATGCCTGCAGACAATCGTATTTTCGAGTTGGTTGAACACCTGTTGCAAAACTACATTTATGATTACTGCCCATTTCTGGGTCTCGGACACTGTCACATCACAACGTACTACCAACGCTTGCGAGTCATTCCATTTTTCCTTTTCAAATAATTTTTATTTTTTATATACATATTATTTTATTCATGCAGGCTGTTAAGGATCAACAAGTATCGACATCTATTCTGCTAAACTCTACACATGGGCTAAAAAAATTGAGGAAAAAGTATGCTTTGAAGAAAGCTCAACTGGACTCCTTCATCGATAGTTATAAGAGTGGCAATTTGGATTCTATTGATTTTTTGAAAAAAGCTCATCATCATTAAAGCTCTTTACTTGCAGGGCCATTGCTCTATGCTTGTGTCATGGATCTCACTAATTAAAAATGAAATGCCAAAAATATGGAAAAACCGCGCTAAAATGTACACTGACCGACCTGAAACATGTCTATCGAAATAATGAATGAAATCTTTAGAACCGCAGTTTCTTTTTTTCAGTGCTGCCAACTTTTCTCCGATGATTTTAAAGGAATTTTGTTACAAATTTTTAGAAAAAAATTTAGATAATTTCCGCACAACTTTTCTGGAAATTTTAGAGGAAATCTGCAATCATTTTAAATTACAGAAACTCGCGGAGAAGTACCTCTGTTGTTGATTTTTGAAGGATTACTTCAGGAAAAAGTTTTGATGATATCCAATCGGAAATTTTCGGGTATTAGCAACAATTTCCGAAGAATCTCATTAGAAATTTTCAAGAAAAATCTCCCATAATTGCCAAAAAATTTCATGAGAAATATTTGAGAGATTTTTTTTGATTATCAAAGATAATTTCCAAGGAATTTTATCAAAAATATTAGGAAACAGTTCCGATTTTTTTTTTCAAACAATTTCATCGGACATCATTGAAAAATATCTACGATTATTTTAAGAGAATTTTTTTCGTTTCGAACTGTTGGAGAAAATCTGCAATTATTCCAAAGGATTTTATTGGAAATCATTGAGAAGTATCACTGAAAATCATCGAAAATTTTTCCGTAATATTTTCGATAAAATTCCTCGGAAATTATCCTGAATAATCAAAGGAATCTCCTCGAAAATCATGTAAGAAATTCTTCGGAAATTATCAGAATTTTTTCCTCAAAATTTCCGATGATATTCTTGAAAAATCATTAGAAGATTTTTCGCAAAGTTTTCGAAGAAATTCTTCCGGGATTATCGAACATTTCTCCTGAAAATTTATAATAAAATCCTTCAAAAACTGTCGGAGTTTTCCACCAAATATTTCTTATGACATACTTCAATAAGCATCGAAGATTTCCCCTGAACTTTTCTAATGAAATTCTTCTGAATTTATCAGTAATGTAATTCAAAAATTTCCGATAAAAATCTCCTAGAAAATGAGAAATTATCGACTTATTTCTCTGAAGAAATTTTTCAAATTTCATCAGAGACACTTCTCAGTAATTTCCGATTAAATCCTTCGGAATAAATTCAGATTTTTTTCTAAAATTTCGAAAAAACTTCTCCTAAAATCATCGGAGATGTTTTTCAACACTCATGGGGATCTTTTCGAAAATTGGCCAAGAAATTCTTTGATTGAAAAATTTCCAATGCGATTCTTAGGAAATTATCGCATTTGAGAGAACTTCAAAAGATGTACTTCATTTTCAACTGTTCCTTGACCTTCCCACAGTTGGCGAACTCATCAAGCAGCAGGCCACAAGATATATTCGTCGTCCACACCTTCATCCCAATGTCGAAGCAATTGTCTTGCTAGATACAACAGAGGACACTCGACGTCTTCGCCGTCAACACCCACTCGACCTGATCAACTAAAGTCGAAAATTTATCTGTGCCTTTTAAATCAAAATTTCACCCTGTATTTTCTCTCAGGCTTATTGCTAACAATGTATAGTTTAATTATTTTATTTTCTTTTTCAATAATTTGTTTTTAAAAACCCGTCACATGTCGTTGATAAAAATTGGAAAATGTACTAGCTCTTGTACAGTACTAATAAAACTTTGGAAAAAAAAAACACAAAAAAAAAACATGAAACGTGCACTTCCAAAATGTTCATAAAACAGGCCGTCTTCTAAAAAAACTAAAAAAAACCTACCACCCGTCAAAAGTATTGAGGTAAGAGCATTTCCGCATACACTCATTTTCCGTGCGCCTCATTGAAGAAAGGTGGACGGTTTCACGGACAGGTTTCACACTTCGTTATGCGCACTGCTGTCGGTCCAGTCGCGGGCATATATGGGCAGTTCAACTCTCTCTTGATATACGAGCACTAACAAATCTTCCCTGGTTTGCTTTTGAAGCGTCTTTTTCGTCCTTTGTTCACTTCACTTTCTTCCAAACGCTCGTAAATGTTCGATCTCTGGTTTGGTTTTGAACTACGGCCAAGAAGAGGCCGATTAGATACAATACAATACAATAACGTATTTCTCCAGTTTGTGTTGAAGCCCGCTCATTGTTCGCGCTAGGCCTAGGTATATTATTTTCAACAAAGAACCGAATGTTAAACTTCATTAAGAAATGTAAATCTTATACTCGTAGAATATTTACTTCGTTTATTAATTTATATCGAACCAAAAACATAGAGGTACAACCCGACTTTTAAAACGTTGCTGCCCAATTTAACTGACCATCATCGAATCCAAAATATTCGTCCTCAGTTTTGACTCGAGAACGGCCAACAAGCGGAGAAACTGGGCCAAAATGTGGCGAAGGGTTTTTCTCTTTTTGGTTATCGGTCTCATCGGTCGTTTGTCTATTCGTTGCAAAATAATTAGAATAATGAACAAATACGTAGAGACTAGAGATAGATAAAGTTCGCGTACCTACCGTAGGTACCTATTCGTGAAAATGTTTACGTATCTAGCGTATCGGTATAGTTACTTACTAACGCGAATAAATATTGGATATCGATTAATTTTGCATTGCAGAATGACAGAGACGGAAAGGGGAGCAGCAGCCAGCACTGAGGATTGCGAATGACTCACATACCAGAAGTTTTGGAGGTGATGGAGGGCAGTGGCGGCGACAATTCCACATCCAAGAAGAGCGAACGGGTCCTTCGAGTGCCATACATTCTGGCCATCTTCGTCAGCGTGATATTTCTACTCTCGTTACTGGTTTCCACATTCCTATTCTACAAGTATATCGCCTGTTGCGATGACGCGCAACAGGCCAAAGTAATCGGCGACGGCGGTGACACCTCGGAAAACGACTTATGGGCCTTTAATTCATTCTACAGCAACAAACCGGCCAAAGATGTGCGGCTACCGAGAGCCGTCTTTCCGGATTCCTATCGACTGAAAATCATCCCTTTCATTTGGGAAGGTAATTTCGAGCACGAGTGATTTCAGATGTCATCTCGCGACACAGATAAACAGTACGTGTATGTTCGCCAGAAACACATTCGTCGTCTTTTTTTGGTTTCTATATCGAACACACTCTGAGCGCGAGATACGCGCCGCAGTTATAACGACTGTAGGCGCACCAATAGTAGTCTCATACTTGTTCGTAGGTTATCGCAATTTCATTATTTTGCCAACCCGAACGAAGTCTCAATTACCATCCTCTACAGTCTCAACTTGCCGAGATTCGTTAAAAAAAAAAAAAAAAAAGTGTACCTGTAGTCTTAAAGTACGTTGTATAGGCGATTATTTAGTGTCCCAAATTTTACCTTACGTTTCCGACAGTCAACATGTTGGACCTACTTTACATAGACTGACCTTGCGGAGCTCAGTCAAAATGTTTTACTCCGACACTCGTACGAAGTTTTGTGAAATTCTGTCTGCCATTCTAGTTCTCCAACCAACGAATCCCAAAATTTCAACCCGGTTTTGTAATAAATTATACAATCCTAAAATCTCGGATACGCAAAAAGAAACAGAATTGGACGCGCGTAATTGTGTCGAAACGACGAGTTTACGCAAATTAGATTGTTGTTTCACGTAAAATATTTCGATCTAGTCAGACCCCGGAAAATGTAAACGGACGAAATTACTAAGCAACATTTATAGCGTCGGAGAAAAGGAAGGAAACCGTGTGACTTGGCTGAAAGGAACGAGGAAATACACGAGCGCAAATCGGCAAAATCTCGGAAACTTGGGATTTTAGCCCACTCTCTTCCAAATAGTACTAACAGCGCCTCCCCCAGAAAATGTGAAAATTACGTAAGGAAAACAGATGGCGGAGCCATGTTATACATATTGGTGAGCGAAAAATATTCTAATGGTTTCTGTTGAAAAGCTCTTTACCCAATTTACGATAAAGTAAAAAGAACGATGAAGTCGCAAAGTAAAAAAATGGGGGGGGGGGGAGAGATGTCGAATAGGACGTTTTTACTCGGCGTGGCAGTGCAATACACATATACGAAGTATAAACGCGTGTTACTCTACGAAGTTGATTCTTACGAGGATCTTACACCTTGTACGTAAGTACGAAGTATACGTTGTTTTCAGGTAACTTTACGTTTAACGGAGAGGTATCCATCGTAGTGAACGTAACCGAGAGCACGAAAAATATTACGCTACACTCGTTGAATTTAAACGTTTCCGAATGGCGAGTATACGAGTTACCGAAACCAATTCCGGATCAACCCTTTGGTAGAGAAAGCGAAATCGAAGTATTCGGATCGTCTTACGACAGCGAGAAACAATTCTTCATTTTACATTTTGACGACCATTTGCAGAAGGGGAGCCAGTACCGCGTGCACATCCGATATGTGGGCCGCATTAACGAATATCTCGAAGGGTTCTACAGAAGTTCCTATAAAGTGGGAAACCAGACAAGGTAAAACCGAAAGCAGTTTCAATCTACATAAATGTGTATATTTTATACGTTGTTTTTGCATACGGTATTAGGTATTAGTTCGAACGACGGTTTACTCGAGGTAAAATATTCAGAAATTAGGTAGGTATTTGTACATTACTATTCGATTTTCGAGACAAGTACGACCTCTAACAGGTGTCTGATGATAGATTCGAATATTCGAAGCGTGTACAATACCATAACTGCAGAAAAATTAACGTCCTTCGTGGGAAAGGAGGAGGAACTGGAAAAATTCGCATCAGTGAACCTGGGCACAGACGATATAGGAAAAACATAGGTATACTGTAGTGTATAGCGTATCTAGTACCTATGTATACCTATCACACTACAGGTACCTATTAGTTTGATGCCGATGATTCGGCACCGCACCACCGACAAACGATGCGAACGAACAGGCGCGCCAGCAAATAAAGCTTTAAAACAATTCAATTTGAAGTCTGTCAGTAACATAGGTACTCGTAAAATATTTATTCAGTATGCGCTTCTGTGCTTCCGCAGGAATCTCGAATGAGCTCGATCGTTACACAGTACACACTTGCAATCCTGTCGCTCGTTGTTTCGTGTCCTCGGACATGGGGCCTCAAAATCCTCATTTACATTTAAAATTTGCAAAACTGACTCGTATTTGGAAAATTAAACAAAATCTTTGAACGAGGTTTCTGTTTTATCGCAGAATTAGGTAGGTACATATGTACTTTGTTTTCGATTTTCCAAGTCGAGTCGAGTTCTTTCGCCTCCTTCATCGAAAGAGTTTGATTTTGAAAGTTTACATCGGTATTAGATCAGAACTCTGGCAGAATATTTAAAAACAGCGATTTAAAAAAAAAACAAAAAAAAACAAAAAAAACACCGATATGTTGATCGATTTTACCCTTTTCCCTCCTAAACGTGAAATTTCAGTGCTAGCCCTCGAGATGGAATTGGGTGAAAAACTTCTCGGGATATCCGAGATTATAGTGAACCAAAAGAAAACTATTTTGGGAACTTACTCCATGTCTTCTTATTTGAAATTCAACAGTTGGTAATTTTGTCCCAGTCGGCTCTAGATAAGTTGCGGTCCGTATAGTGTATCAGTAATAATATGAGAGAGGTAAATTTTCCGACCCGATCTTTTTACGATGACGAGTAAATTATTACGTCCCGATGATTTCGTGATGACTGAACAGCGGTTAAATGGTAGAACAGATGAAAAGTACCTATCTCTACATCATATATTATAAGTAGTTTAAATTTCAGTTTTGTTGCTTTATACTCTATATACTTGATATGGAATTCATTACGAGTGAAAAAGCGGAGTCGCTCGATATTTAAGGGTAATTCTAAAAAAAAAAAGCAATTTTCAGGTATCAATGCAATTCTCAACAACTAGACACGTTTTCCAATTTTTTTTTTTACTGTGTTGTAGAGCAACGTGTCCCTCACTTTTTTCAACAATTAGAAATAATATGCCCCTCTCCTAATTTCAAAAAATCCTTCAGAATCCTCGAAATCTCCAATGCCGTGGCTGTAACTCACTAGTCCTTATTTTATAAAAGTCTCCATAATGATGTTAATTAGGCATTATTTCACGGGAAATCAATATAAATATTATTGGAAGGGTTAAAGCAAAGACAGACACCTACAAAATGGACAAAAAGTTTTCTATGTGACCCAGAGGAGAGCTTTTAGTTGTGTAACTGGGTTTTTGTTCCTATGCCGTGGCCATTTTTTAAGTTGCTTCTTCTGGCACACTGTTCACATGTTTCTTGCGGCTGCGAAGCTAAATGGCTTCGTTTGAATAGTGATAACATAATCCGCATCTTAGATCTTGGATACTGTACGCCTTATATCGATTCTGTAATAATAAATCAGTGAAATTAGTGTTGTGTACAATTTTTGGTATCCGATAGCGTGGCTGTTCGTTCTCCGCCAAAATGATAGGATTTTCACCTGAAATAAGAAGGAGAACCCTTAATTAGTACGTGTGATTAAATTAAGATTGAAAAGTAGCTTTGAAAATACTTTAAGGCTGTAGAAAAATAGAATTATTGAAAATTTTCCAATGTCGTGTCTTGCTTTTTGTCTCTTATGTCGTGGCATAAGCTGCTTCCACTGACCACGGCATTGGAAAGTGATAACCACGACATGAGATTTTGAAAGTGAAATGTATGTACTTGTACATTTAAACCTGCTTATGTTTGTTTATCAGTGGCCCTTTCCCATAAAAAATATTTAAACAAGTCGTATCAAGCCAAGACTGTGAATCCATACAAGACGATCTCAGTTCATTGGTTGTGTGAAGTCAGGAAAACCGGTTACCTTTTAACGTCAGGAAATGCGAAAAAATTTCTTTTACTAGGAAAAAGACTAAAATTGATTATAATTATAATATTGGTGGGGAGTACTTGCGCGACGTCACAACTGTAAGAGACCTGGGTGTCGTCCTAGATTCAAAATTACTCTATAAACATCATATTATGAAAGTAGTGTCAAAATCGCAAAGAATGTTAGGCTTTATAATGAGAAATGGGCAAAACTACGTTGATACTGATACAATAAAAATATTATACTTTTCACTTGTAAGGTCAAATCTTGAATTCGCTGCACTAATTTGGAATCCAGTTACAAAGATCGGAAATAAAGCAATTGAAAAAATACAAAATCGATTTCTCAAGTATCTGTATTACAGACTGTTTTCTTATTACCCTTTGGATTTGAGACATCAAGAATTGCGACAGGGCTTTGAAGTCGATAGCCTACAAGTTCGAAGGCAGCTTTCTTCTTTGCTATTAGTGTATGACATCATCAATGGCAAAATAACTGACGTCATGTTAAGCGAGATTCGTTTCCGTATCCCCTCTTTTCAGGGACGCTCCAGAGATCTTTTCGATGTTTCCAGTGCGAGAACAAATGGGTACAGGGAGTCCACTTTGATTAGAGCAATGCGTCTGTACAACGAAATACTTCGCTCTAGTCCGGAAATCGATATATTCTTCTTAAAGCGAAAAAATTTTCAAACAGGCACTGAGAGTCCTTCAGTCAATTAATTTCGAACCCTACTTGGTCATCATGCTTTCTGAGTACCCAGTTGGTCTTCATGCCTCCTGATGTTTCGAAAATAAACTGAGGCTGTGGTAGGGATGAGAGACCGGGAGCGTGACGTTGTAGGGAAGTAAGGGGTCAAAGAGTTTTTATTATTATTATTTTGAAACATTTTTTTTGTAACTCACCCCCCCCCCATCGTAATTGGCCTAACCGCTGTGATGGGGGAGGAAACTATTAAATAAATAAATAAATAAAGAACGATTGAAGCGAAAGAAAATTGCCGAGAGGAAGCGACTGCTAGGTATCAAAAATGATCCAATGTATGCAAACGAGTCTTATCCAAAATTTTATGTTAACTATTAACTAAATAATATTAAGAGAAACATTTAATTTCATGCAAAAGTGTCTCATCTTGCTTAAAGAGTATTTTGATATTTTTACAAGTTTGTTCATTGAGTTTTTGTTTAAATATAATGATTTTGTCTGCTAGTCGTAAATATCAAAGATTTATTTAGTAATTTTAAGTGAGCAATTCCGTGATTTTATGAAAGTGGTCCTAAATTTTTAGTTAGAATAAGTCTAAGGCTATTTCTCTGTGTTAATTTTTTGTTTGATTAATGAGTACTGGCCTAATCTTATTTCAAATTCAACTTAACAAGATTTTTCAAAATATTGTGACTGTTTCATTACCTGTCCTTTGTATGGGATTCAACTGCAGTCTGGTACCTTACTCCTAAAACATGGTTCTCCACATAATTTTTGCACTGAGATAAGTGGGTAAGTTTTTAACACAATTTAAACCTGGAATGAAACATATAAATTGTAATACCTATAATAAGTATAATTTTCCAACTAGTCCCCACCATTCAATACTTACCTAATAAACGTTGGTCATTGTTCTCCAACAGGTTAAATACAACAGCATAATATATCTTCTCTTCATGTTGAAGGTTTGAAGTTGAATAACATCTGGCCACGGCATAAGAATTTCCAATGCTGCGGCTCATTTTTACTGAGCCACGGCATTGGAGAATAGCCACGGCATGAGAAGTTCTCATGCCGTGGATAGATAATATTTTAAAATGCTCTGCCCCCTCCCCTGGTCAACATGAATTGAGCAGAAGGGTGTTTATGTCTTGTGGGACACACAAACAATAAATTCCACCTTCAAATTCCCCCAAACAGAAACTTTTTGAATGGAAAATTTTACTCCGTGAAAATTGTTTTTTTTTTTTAGAATTACCCATAAGTGTTTCTTGAAGCTATCATTTACCAGTATTATAACTGAGAGTAACCCAAACCATAACCGCGCACAATACGATAAGCAGGTCATTAACGGGCAAAAATTGAATAATTCGTTGTAATGGAAAGCTGCTGAGGATATTTGCATGCGACTTGCGACACTAATTCGTTAAAAATTGAAAGAAAAGAGGATATATGTAGGCTTCTCTACCTTGACGAACTCTAATTCGGACCTAGCAACGTAGTGGCTGACATCTGGTGGAAGTTTTTAAACAACACATCCGTTTACACACCATTACTAACGCACGCACATACGTCGCGCTCATCATCGTTAGGATGAATATTAAAGCTAATGGAACATGATGTAAAACTTCAATTTTCGAGTGACTCTGCACTAATTTCAATAAATTTTTTCGCAAAAACTTGTCCTAAATATTATTTAAACGTTACTGGGCTATTTATTTTTACTTGGATTGGTATCATAAATGAATTTTTGACGAAATTGGAACGAAACGAAAATCACGATTTTCCCATTTAAATGCATGGGGACGTTCACCGGCTATCCTAACGTTGGTGCGGCAAGGGGGCAGACTCGATGCTAGCGCTACACCGCGCTGCTAGGTCCGAATATTGGCTCTCATTCGACCCAACATAAGTATTCGAAGCTTCCAACTAGTGCCCAGGAAGCACAACATAATAGACTGACACGAACTTTATGCAGTCCGTCCGCTGAAAGAGGGAAGTTGGGCCGCAATTCGTACGTCCAAGGAAGACAGTTGGGCCGTAACTCGTACGTCACTTTACTGACAGACTGCAACTCACCAACACCGTCCTAATCTTTATTTCGAGGAGAAACTTATTTTAACCAGAAAAAGACCGTACCAATCGATCCGCGGGTAATTCGCACTCTTTTCCGCAAAATTCGGGGTCGAAAAAAGTCGAAAATTCAACGTTTGCGTCCTTCGAGAACCCGCGTCCGCCATGAGAACTGCGATAGCATAATGGGCTACTTAGAACCTTCTTCATTAGCGATCGACGTTTCTGGGATTCCTACAGTAAAACTGCGAGGGACATGTTACGGGGAATCCAAAGAGCATAGACGTATATTTTTGTTTGAAACTTTTTCGCATTAATTTTACCCCCGTTATAGACTAACTATAGTCTCAAATTCCGATGTTGACTCCGCTGCACCATCTACTCTGTAACTGTAAATCCATATTGAGGGCTCTAACGAGGTGACTTCGATATCAAATTTAATACTTAAGCACGCCTCGTAAAAGTCGCTAATACAATGTTTTACGCTTCTGAGACTGAGGGCGTGAATTTTACGAAATTTGACTCGAATTAAATTTCTAGTAATATAACGGCAAATATCTCCGAGACGATCTTATAATATTTTAAAAGATTACAACGGCTCGATGATTTCGTATATAATCACAACTGACGACGTGCCAGACAATACAATAATTTATAATGCTCCTAGTGAACCAAACAGAAACCAACAAACCTATTACTCGTACTCACCAAGATATATGTATAGCGCTATATTATTGACTGGTACGATGCTGCCGCAAGTCATTTTTCTATTCGTAGTATCCGTGGTATCAGCTAACTAAGCAATTGTAATGATTCGACTATATTAAGATAAAATACGAACTGTCAAAGGTGGATCGCAGTTACGCAGTTTCAAGCGACCGACGCGAGGCAGGCGTTCCCGTGTTTCGACGAACCTTCATTCAAAGCCAAATTCACGCTGAGCATTGCAAGATTTACGAACATGAGCACTCTTTCGAATATGCCAATCGACGAAAACGCTGCCAGATCGTAAGTACCTGACCTGTTGAAGTATTATGCATCGTGCATTAAGCAACTAATAGGTACCTACTTACACTCATTTGGCCTGTAGCTACCAAACCAATACATACTGCGGGTAATATTGTACCTACTAACAACCCTAGAGGGGGAAATACCCCAAGCCCGGACTTTCAGGGGGGCTCGATATTGTTAAAAGGCTTGGCAGATCATACGTAGCACCGTGTAGCTCGGTGGGCCCTTCCTATGTCATGTCTGTTCTCGTAGAGTGCCGCGGCTGCCGTAGTTAGTTGCCCCATAGAGAAGAACCGAGTAGATTACTGTCGAGTACAACCTTCTGCAGCTTTCACTCCCCCCCCCCCGAAGGTTCGGCATGAGTTGATGCAAGGCCTTCAGCGTCCGCGCTTTTTTCCCCGCTGTTGTTTGGAGATGCGGTCTTCAACACAACTCGTTTCCACCGTCATACCATCCGGGGCTGTAGGAGTACTGGCTCACCCAGTGTATCGCTAGGTTAAATGGCTGCGTGGCCAGTCCCCTTTCTGTCCGTAGGAAAGGACGGCTTCTATCTTCTGGACAGCCACCTTTAAGCCATTCGCGTGTCCCAGCGAGACACCATTTCGATGCTGGTATAGACCTGCTCCGAACTTCCCCTCAACAAGGAGAAGGGTGTTGTCGGTGAAGCCGATGGCCTGGGCTGCCCTGCTTAGCAGAAAAAGACGTATCTCAAAATTTTCGGGAAAATGAGTTATATGGCTTATTCAATTGTTGGTGGTCGACACTATGATGTTACTAAGCGAAAAGGACGTAAGTTGATGAAACAGTGTTGTAAAAGTCAAAAATAAAAAAGTCGTATCTCAGTAAATAATGGGGAAAACTAAGCTAATTAGACGTATGTCAGTGTTGCTTAGCAAAAAGGACGTATTTTCCATTCATGAACGAGATACGTCGTTTTTGCTAAGCAACACTGTGAGATACGTCCAATTTCCTTGTGAAATGAGGATGAGGGTGATAAGCGGTGCTCCGGTCGCGTGACTTTGATAAGAAATGTTGTTTGTAGTGTTGAGCTTGGAATTCGAAATTTTGCATTGACGATTGTGAAAATGTGATCAGAAACGTGACTTGTACGTTCTCGAGTTCGTCCAGTAAGTATTACACATGAGAATGGAGCGTTCTCGGAAACTGGTACAATTGGCTTTAATGAACGCATCTTTGCGACGAAACTTGGAGGCGGCATCGACATCAATAAATCAGTCTGGAATCAAGCGAAGGAGACTCGTCAGAGATCAGGATGAAGATGATCCCGATGACCCGGACTATAAAATTTCAGACGATAGCTCCACAAGCGATGATGAGGAAGAGGATATTGGGTCTACCGCTTTTACTGAAAACTCTGGTTATCGTCATTCGCCCGAAAAAGTTATAAGAGCTCGGCGTCAGCTGAAATTTCCACCAACTGATAATTCTACGACGATTTCCAGTTGAAAAGAGATTTTACCAAAATTGTGTTGTGGCTAGATAATTGTTCGGCCCAGAACAAAAACTGGACTTTCATTTCATTCTTGATTTACCTTGTAAATTCCAATGATGTAGCCGCAAATGAAATTGTTGTCCGATTTTTTGAACCGGGCCATACATTTATGGCCGCAGATTCATTCCATCACCGCATCGAAGAGAATTAAGAAGGTGTATGACTTTTCTGATTTTTCAAATTGCGTCCGTAAAGCAGAACGTTTCACAGAAGTCACAGAAATGAAAATACATGCTTTTTATAATTAGGTCGATTACAGTTCCCAATATAAATTAAGCAAACTAAATCCAAGGCCATATTTGAGTGAGATGGTAGAAATTACTGCTAGAAGAGGATCTAACGATATATATTATACAACACATTTCAATGGTGAAACACATGAACTGAATTTTATGGCTGCAAAATTCTCTAAGAACCGGGCCATACCTAAGCCAGCAAGTAAGGCTACTGAGATTGGTATTAGTGGAGAAAAGAAAAAGAAATTATTATCAAATCTCAAAGGTCTCATCCCAAAAAATAGAATAAAATTTTGGGAAAATTTATCAGTATCATAAAGTTGCTTTGCTCTCATTTTTATACATTTATAACTACATAATTAATTATTCCTAAATATAAGTACCTATGACCAAAGTTATGTGAAAAGTTACTGATACCTACTTAATGTGTTATTTTGTGATGTTTTGTCTTATTTTCGTAAATTTGTACCTACCCTTCATTTAAAGAAACTTACCTGCAGAAGCATACCAAGCAAGGTATTTTTCATAGCGTTGTTCCTTTGTTTTCATTTTTAATGACTTTCTCATAGATACCTACATTGATACTTACCTGAGATTATTTGTTCTTTCTTTTATATTTATAAGCAAGTACCATTGTTTCCAGTTTTCATACTTATTGACTTATTTCTAGAGGTATATTTCAAAAGTTTTGGAACGACCTTACTTGTTTTCTCAACAATTAAACAATGATGTTTAACTGATCTGATAATTCTTTCTAATTTAAGAAACGAGAATGAATGGAAAATTTTTTTTCAGAGATAGTGTGTCATAGACCCTTAGATAATGAAGTCAAACAGTAAGTGAAAACAATGACTGAACATCTTCTCGCCTCAAATGAAAAATGAATTTTATTGAGATACGTCCTTTTTGCTTAGTGAATGCCGCATCAAATGTATAATAATTACTTAGGTAAATAGACGTATGTCATTTTCTACTCCATGGAAAGGGTTTAAAAGATCAAAATATCCTGCAAATAATGCTCGGTCACTTTAATGTCCCCATCGCCCCCCAAAAAATGGAAAAAAGTAATAAAAAGTAGGTGCGCAATCATAATTTATGAAAAATCGCTTTCCTGAAAAATCGTCCCGATTTGAGATACGTCTTTTTTGCAAAGCAGGGCAGTGGGATCCTCTTTAAAGTGTGAACCGCAGGACCCTGTCAAAACACAAGTTCCATAACAGCGGTCCTAAAATCGATTCCTGGGATACAACGGCCGAGATGATCTTCTGGAATTGTTGGCCTTCCGCGTCCATGTACGCTATCTTTCTGTCCGCCAGGTAGCTCCTGATGATCACTCGTAAGCATAGGCGCAAATAGTGGGGGGCTTAGCCTTCCAAACTTCTGAATAGCCCCTCAAACACTGCGAAATTACAAAAGAAAGTTATGCGGAGGGATGATGTTGCTTCATAATACGGGGGCTTAAACCCCCCTAGTTCGGGGCCCTATTTGCGTTTCTGCTCGTAAGTGTTCCAGGAGGTCTCACTCTACCACCTCTTTTACAGTACGCTTACACACACAGTCCTTCAGTCTTTAAGTATTATAAAGACGACCTTGTGTCGAATAGAAATCGCAATCTGTGAATTACTGCGCTTTACTTGCAGTACAATAGTTTATGTAAAAGGCATACGTTATCCGGCCCTCGAAAAGAAAGAAAAATCACGGGAAAAATCGGTATTTAACACGGAAAATGAATAACTCGAACGGAATGAAATACACTTCTCGACAATATAAAGTATGAAAAAGGGAAAGAAGGTAAATGCCAGTAATATAGATGTAATGAACGGCAATTTCGAACGACTTAATAATGAGAATACCGGTGATGACAATACCCACCACGGTAAAAAATAAATTCGCGCGTCATATTCCGTAATTGTAGTCTTTGAACTTTGAAGGGAAACCGAGAGCACCGTTGCGGGTCTGCCTTTTTAAAACGCGTCCGATGTACCTTCTGGCATCAATCGCAACTGGAACTTTTCTATTAATTATTATTTCTAATACAGAAATTTGACTATCCGCAGGTACGAACTGTCGCCAGACATGGTCGTTGATACTTACAGGGAGTCGGTACCGATGTCTACATATTTGGTAGCTTTTGCCGTCACCGACTTCCATCATTTATCGGAAAACAAGATCCACGTATGGGCCAGGCAAGAGGCACTCGATCAAGCACGCTATGCGATGACCTTGGCCTCAAAAGTACTTACTTTTTACGAAGAGTTTTTCCAAATTGACTTCCCCTTACCGAAGATGGACATGATCGCGTTACCTGATTTTAGTTCGGGGGCGATGGAGAATTGGGGTCTCATCACCTACAGGTATAGTTTTGTAGCGAACGAACCGAGCTTAGTTCTTCATAATTTTTCTACGAATCACGTAGGTTTGTGCGTCGTATCTTATAAAATGTTTCATTTTTCCCGGATCCTCCGCAAATGTTTTTCATTGCCTGTATTAATACATATTCGTATATCCCTGAGATCTTTAGCCGAATCGGATAATATTTACTCGTGGCAGCTGCCCCGGCGTAGCTTCGCATAATCGATTGTTGAACAACCACGCTCTACACTGAAATAGAAAAATCCTCGTTTCTTACCCCCTGATAATTCAGTTATGTTAAAAATCAACAGTCTTCCAACCTCTATCTCTCCCCGGGCCCATAGTAATTTCGGTACTATTCGTTCAACATTTTTGAGCGACGATATTGCCTTATTTTGTGCCTGGCCCGTGCGATTTCTCGCCTCGTCTTGGCCTTTTTCTAACAACGTACATTACCGATGGATCGTTTTGCTCTGCCGCTAGGTCGATCGGTATCGTACGCGTCAATAAGCAAACTGCAACTGTCGGTACAGCGCGGCGAGCACTAACACGCACCTTAATGCAGATTTGCGTTGAACCTGCGTTCAACTCTACCCCCTTATGTAGGAGATCTCGGCGGCGTGTGACCAGACTGGGGCTCCGTGTGTAGGGCAACCGATGTAAAGACGTTCATAAACGCTCTCCTAACCGAT
Organism: Acanthococcus lagerstroemiae; assembly: GCA_031841125.1. Taxonomy (NCBI): domain Eukaryota; kingdom Metazoa; phylum Arthropoda; class Insecta; order Hemiptera; family Eriococcidae; genus Acanthococcus; species Acanthococcus lagerstroemiae. Next base: position 34,317,296 of record CM063114.1, on the reverse strand, counting down.
TTTCTCGGTCTTACCAAGTTCCTCAAGAGCCCACTGAGGGCCGATCACCTTACGGCTTACTTTCTCAGCCGCCATCTGGATGTGCTTCCGGAAGCTCAGTTTCCCATCAAATCACAACCCCAGATACTTGAGATTGTGTCGAGTCACATCTCCATACTTTTCGGTCGGAAGGTGGAGGGATTGTACCTTCGACGGTTCGTGAATAACACAGCTGCCGTCCTCTGGGTTGCTCGACACAATCGGGCTGATTAGAATCCAACGCGTCTAAGCCTCCAGCACCTGGATGATCATCGTCTCTATCTCGGCTACGGTCTCCACGCTGCAGACCGCCAGAATGTCACCCGCATCAGATGAGCTTCACCCCTAGTGATCGAGCGATCTTTAGGATGTCGTTGAACGAGAGGTTTCATCGGATCGGCCCGCAGGCCGAACCCTTCAGAACCTTACAATTGATCATCTTGCTGACTATGCCTAAGTTCAAGAGGTATGCAGTCTAATACTCGTAATTCACACATTTTAGAGATGCGATTAGCGACGAACAATCGAACATATAATATTGAAATCAATACGGATGGGTTAAAACATCTGGTGCTCGAAGTGTGTATTGATTTCGAGCATAATCGAATAATCGGATGGCGAGAGACGACGAACTTCCTGTTCTAGTAGAGGGCAGCTGTTCATCTATCGACTACGCGGAGTCACGCTAGTGGTTAACCGCATCGCGTTTGGACGCGCACGGGCATGCGTTTTCGCCACGTCAAACTGAAATAGACACGGATAATACCTACTTTCTGATTTGGCCAAAATTTTCGGAAATTTATTTGTATTTTCACACCTACAGAAAAAGATTCGGGAATGAAAACAGAATTATAGGTAGGTGCTCCTAATGCGGTCGGCTGTAACAGAAATTTTTATTTTAGAGAATCGACGATGTTATATAAAGAGGGTGTGTCGACGCGATATAATAAACAATCCGTAGCGAACATCGTAGGTCACGAATTAGCCCATCAGTGGTTCGGAAATCTCGTCACCCCCGAGTGGTGGTCTGATTTATGGCTGAATGAAGGCTTCGCCACCTACATGGAATACCTTGCAACCGAAGCGGTAAGGTATTTTCCATTATTAAGTTTTAGAGATAGCCGGTAAAACGAACGGCGACAATGTCGTCTCCAATCCACATAGTTACTTTTTCACAGGTGGAGCCCAGCTGGAAAATATTGGATCAGTTCGTGGTCGATGAATTGCAGCGTGTACTTACGTTAGATGCGCTGGTGTCGTCGCATCCCATTTCGGTCAAAGTCTCCGACCCGAACGAAATAAACGAAATCTTCGACGGAATTTCTTACAGCAAAAGTAATATACTCGTATTACGTCAAATTGTTTTGCTTTGTATTTGGCAAATAGAATATCGAAAGTTGGTCAAAAAACAGGGAGACCGCCAAAAAACTACACATATACAGGGTGTCCGAGTTTCGGTTGCTAAGCGGGGAGGAATGAATAGCACTTGAGTAGACAAAGCAAAAGTGTTATTATCACCTTTTGCCTAATCACAAAATTGAAGGCGCCGCATCTTTGTAAAAATCGAAAAATTCACCAATTTTGACCCATTATAAAAATCACGAGTAATGATGTTGCCCAGTCTACAATGATGCCATGTTACAGCACTCACTTAGAGTAACAAAACAAGTTATTACGATATCTGGCCTGCTCTGAAAATTTAAGCAGGTAAATGGCATCCAAAATTCAGAAATTTCAATTTTTTACAAAATTGTGCAAAAAGCCTACTTTTACTGAATCCCAACATGAATAACCAAAGGCCGGCGTACAGTTCTCATTATCAAAACTGGTAGCCCTGATTCAGATGAACAAAAAATCATACCACTATCTCCTTCCAGTTTTCAGAATTTAAAAAGTTATGTCGCGTTGAAGTACTTTCAAATTTCAAAAAAACAGAAAATTTAACTCGCCCTAAAAATTAAACTGTTAGGGGGAAAGCTATTTGGTTTCTAGGCTCCGCTCAAAAGTAAGTTTCCCTAAATTTGTAAGCAAAAACAAAAATAAAATAAAACGAAATGAAAGGGAAATGTAAATCTTGAGTTTTGCACACTCTGGAATAGAACTGGAGTTGCTATCAGTGCTACAAAAATGAGCCAACATTTCGACGTGCGTTGCTTGTGAATCACACGAAGTGTAATACATTTCTACACCGCGTAACCGACGTTCGACGGAAATTCACGAGAAATTATATCATACAGTCAATGGCGCAGCTAGGGGTTGGGGGGGGGCACAATAAGGTTTTCAAGGGAGAAAAAGTCGAAAATTCTAGTTTTTTTTTTAAATCGCCGATATTAGAGGACTATGTAAAAATATTGAGAGGGCATGAACCCCCCCCCCCCCCCCGACGCTACACCACTGCATACAGTGGCGAATTTCAGAAGAAAAGCCAAGTCTCATGCTTCCAGGTTTCAAATTTTTGCAAGAAAACGTCGAGTTTGCAGACATCCTAACAGAAGATAAAAGTAAAGCGCACTTTTAATCGGAGGGATAACTGGTACAGTCAGTAAGAGCTGATAAATTTTTTGAAATAATTTACTTAAAAAATTTATTCTCAATCTGGTAACGTCTCAAATTTTTAGATTTCTTTTATAATGTGGGGAAATCAGTTAGTGTACAGAAGACAAATGCTGCTAAAAAACTGAACAGAATTAAAGCCTGTTGTTCATTTGCAGCGAAAGTGCACAAACCATAACAATGGCTTGTCATAAAATGAATCAAGTTTCATTCATCTACTTTCAGCGAGAGGTCTTCTTGTATTCCAGTGCCTATTTGATGGCGATTAGACAACTAGTTCAACAGATGGAGTCTTCATGTAACGCCAGTCATTCATTCAGGCGTAACGACTATTGAAAGTTACAATAAATTAGAAGCGTTTGTTATTTTTCTTTTTTTTTCTTTTTCTTCTTTAATCATAAGGTTCATTTTTCGATCATTTCAGAAGCTTCATGAACTTCAACGCGACATAACTTTTTAAATTCTGAAAACTGGAAGGAGATAGTGGTATGATTTTTTGTTCATCTGAATCAAGGCTACCAGTTTTGATAATGAGAACTGTACGCCGGCCTTTGTTATTCATGTTGGGATTCAGTAAAAGTAGGCTTTTTGCACAATTTTGTAAAAAATTGAAATTTCTGAATTTTGGATGCCATTTGCCTGCTTAAATTTTCAGAGCAGGCCGGATATTGTAATAACTTGTTTTGTTACTCTAAGTGAGTGCTGTAACATGGCATCATTGTAGACTGGGCAACATCATTACTCGTGATTTTTATAATGGGTCAAAATTGGTGAATTTTTCGATTTTTACAAAGATGCGGCGCCTTCAATTTTGTGATTAGGCAAAAGGTGATAATAACACTTTTGCTTTGTCTACTCAAGTGCTATTCATCCCTCCCCGCTTAGCAACCGAAACTCGGACACCCTATATATTTCGCCCACTATCAAAATGAGATTTGCTGCCTTGTACAGTATTTGGAATCTTTTCGCGTTTCTCGTTTTTTTCTTCTTTTTCTTCTTCTTCTTCTTCTCGTCGATCTTGAAACGTTCGAGATTCCCCTGCCACCCCTAAAATGTCGCCCAAACTCTTTGATGATTGACGTTTTATCGGAAAATTCTTTTGTTTATTATCATTAATTTTTACAGGTGCATCGGTCATAAGAATGATGGACCACTTCTTGACAAGAGACGTTTTCAAGCAAGGATTAACTAATTATCTAACGAAAAAGTGAGTTTGACGCATTACTATCATTTTGCTCTCACTTTGTAAGTCCACGTACACTTATCGATATTGATTATTCGTGTAGATATTCTACAAAAATTGAGTTATAACGTTGAGGCGAGTTTGTAGCATCGGTAGCCTAATTTTAAAATATTGACCGGAAAATTCGTGGTCAGATTGAAAGTTTTCCAAACATTTACGACTACAGAAAGAAAAAAAGAAGAGAGAGAGAAAGAGAGAAATTTACGTAACCCTTCGAGATGACGCGCCTTGATTATAATTGCATAATGTATGTACCGCTATCGAATGACATGTTCAACATTGCCAGACAGATGCATACTTAATCGTGTTATTACTTTACCTAAATCTTGTAGAGCATATCAGTGCGCTACCCAAGATGATCTGTGGCAAACACTGACGGAAGAAGCTCATCGTATCGGCACTCTGCCGCGAAATATTACCGTCAAGCAGATCATGGATACGTGGATCTTACAAACGGGATTTCCAGTAGTCACCATAAAGCGAAATTACAACGCGAATTCCATTACCGTGTCGCAGGTAGCCTACGTAATTATACGTACTCTCGTAAAGCAGATTTATATCCGAGTCTGTATAAGCGTGCGGCTCTTTTTGTGGCTGCAGCTTTATCAAATATGTACCTGCGTATAAGTAGGTACATACTTACAAAGATTTAATGGTAAACCGACGTAAAAATACTCGAGTAGTTAGACGGCAGCCGCATTAGGTCGAGAGAAATACCCGCGCAACAGAATACATTTTTGAAACTTCATTTTTCATAAGGCCGTCCACTCGTCTGTATTTATGAAAGTCTGAATTTAAATTAGCCTAAGTAAGGCATTTGCTACTGCGATCCATGAAACGTTGTAATACGGCAATTACCGATTGTTTTTAGAGCAGATTCTTTGTGAACAATGAAAATAAAACCGAAGACAAAGTTTTGTGGTGGGTACCGTTAACGTTCACTACCAAACGAGAGCTAAATTTCAAGAATACCAAGCCGTTGTATTGGCTACGTGCAGAACCCGAGCTGACTATTGAGAATGTTCGGGTGGCTGAAGACGACTGGCTGATTTTCAATACAAAACAAACTGGTAAGTACTTACGTAGATTATTAGAAACATCGCCGACAGGGCCGTCTTGACAGAGGTGCTCTCCACGTATAGTTTGGAAAGTCCGCATTCGGACAATTCTAATAGTCAGTTCTGCAAAGTTGACGAAGCGAGGACCTTTTTAATTTCTTTTCTTTTCTTTCTTCCTTCCTTTCTTTATTATTTTTTTCTCCCTAAAGTTTCATCAGAAACGTTACATAAATTTTATCGGAATTTTTGCTGGTTTACAACCCCTCCCCCCTAAGAAAATGAAACTTGCGAGTGACGGCCTCTTGACCGCCGAAATGCGTACAACTACACTTATCAATTTCCAGTTACTACAAGTGCTCACCATACGAGTACAACATACGTCGTATAAATAAATGTATAACAAGTTTTCAAATTAAAATTATGGTCCATTGTAACGTTATAAACCGTCGTATCCGTCCCGTAGGATATTATCAAGTAAATTACGACGAAAGAAACTGGGAACTGCTGATTCAGACTTTGAACAATCCCGAAAAATTTCAAATGATTGGTAAGTACCTTTAAATCGTTGTCACGCGGGTAGAGTAAGTTCGGCGACATTCGGATGTAAGCAACTTTCAGTAGACGTCTGCATTATTACATTATAAGTACGTGCACGATTAATACGAATAGCAATGCTATAGGGTGCTGGTGTCTACACAGTACCCACGTGCCTGCCTATATTACAATAATTATGAAGTTACGTATACTGTACTTAATACCTACACGCTAACAAAATATTTATTATTTACGCGAACTTACACGTACATGACAGACAGACCTTGATTTTTCTACCTTTCAAATTATTTTTCAAAAATAATGTAAAACGTGCTTTCTTTTCCTATTAACTCCCCTCGATATAGTTTTTAAAAAATACTACTTTTTTCTAATAGCGGTGCAAGAATATAGAATTTACAGCAAATGAAAATTAGTTGCGTGTTCCGCGTCAAAATTTAAAAATATCTACAACTCGAATGTTCGATATAATTTCACGGTGATATAACAATACGAAGAATTATGGGATCGTCGTTCGTCTTCGAGTATTCGAACTACAGAGATTTTACGGACGAAGAGACCGTTCACAGGCGATAACTGTCGAAATTTAGACAGTAGGAAAACAATATTCCTAAAGAGAAATTATTGCCGATTTCGGATCTGATGTTGAAATTTTGAATAAAATCTTTTTTCCCCGTATTCTCCGAAAAATTACCTATTAGTAGCTAAAACCTACCTTTTAGGGATTAAAACAGATGAAAAAATCTTTTATCGAAATTTCGAGACCACTTCAGGAAGCAGTAGGTATAAAGTTTCGATTTAGAAACACAGTTTTCCTGTTTCATGTGAGGTCTGAATTTTGGCACTGCCCGCCTTGGAACGGCCTCCGAGCTCGGAAAATCGTTGTAATTCGAAGAAAAATGGTGATTCAAAATTTTTTGAATTTTTTTACGTCGTGAAGGTTCGTGGAAGGAAGTATATCGATTAAAATATTGGTGCATAACTGAAGTGTTTCAGCGTTGATTTCCATTTTAAGCGAGCCCTTCAAAAATTTCGAAAACTTATATAAATGACTTTCGGAACAAAATACGACAAAAAATAAAAATAATATAAAATTTATGGTTTCTCGATAGGGTAGCTGATTGGCGCGTCGAATCCTAATAATGGGCCAAAAATAAAAATACAAAGTAAAAAACGATTTAAAAAAAATAAAAAAAACAAAAAAAACATAGTTTTAAATTAAAATATGAATAATTTGCTTCTCCAACAACTCTGTAAAATGTGGAAGGGACTCAAACTTTTTGTAAGTCGTCTTTTTTTAATAATATATACCTACCTATTTTTATGTCGCAGGCAAGGTATGAAATCCGGCATTTTATAAAAAGCCTGAAGTATTTCCAGACATTTTATACAATACCTAACAAGTACCTAATGCAAATTTTGGTCATTTTATAAAATTACGGAAAATTGTAAGGCATTGTACAAAATATTAACAGCGGGTTAGGCAAAATATAAAGGAACGAATAAATCTCACACCTTCGTGAAGTCGCTTGTGAAGTGAAATAAAATTCGAGTAAAATAATAAGACTACAGATAACACGAAAACCGGGTTCGATCGAATCGAGAAAAAGGATGAATTTTATAAATTGGTTTCGAAGAATGGACGCTTACCACAGTTGTACGTACGCTCTCAATTTTCGCTTTTCGCTGAGAATTTTCTTGAGGAACTAGAATGGGAAACAGATCTAATTTTTCTACGTGCGGCTGCAACAAAGGACTCTGAAAAGGTTAGTGGCCATAGGGAAAGGTTCGTAGAATAACACCTGGTGGGGGGGGGGCGCATGAGGATAATGTACTTGTGCAAGATGGTTATCGTTTTCTGAATTTTGGAAATCGGAGAATTTAGTTTTTACACTGATTTGCTGGTATGTATCATGGCAGATTGAGCGCAGAAATGCGTCACATATCGGTGTGCCTGGCGTCGCAGAATTTTTGCGGTAGTAATTGCCATAATCGCTCAACTCGTTGTAATAATAGTATATTATTATACAAGGTGCTAAAGTGAGCGATTAAGTTCGAGTGCGAGTTTATGAAACGAGCCGTCAGGCGAGTGAAGTAAACGCAGGAAAGAATCGCTCACTTTGGCATCGTTGTGTAATACAATGTTCTATTCTACAGATGAGAGAACAAAATTTAATCTGGAACGTCAAAAACGTAATGAGTTATCACATTATCAGTTATCGTTGAGCCTTCAGTGTAGAAACACGCGTGCGCGAAAACATATAGAACAGCTGTTTTGTCCAACTCATTAAATCCTTAGACATTTAAAATTTCATTAAATCCCACTTGCGACTTGTCCAAGAAAAGGACCTTAAGACCCTTTTTTCTTGTGTCACATCACGCTTCTATTCTTTAAAATCATGACGAGCTTAAACAGTCACTTTAGCTCCTAAAAACTGTGATTAAAATCGTACTTTACCATCATCTGTAAAATGAAGTATTTTTTTGGTATGTATTTTGTAATTTCTTAGTTTTTGTTTTACAATTTGTCCAACTTTTTACTCGCACTTTATTGAGTGTTTATACTCATTTTACAACCCGACTAGTCAAAATATAATTAATAATCACAATTTATTACACATTTTGTTTAAAATCGCCCCGCATTTGATTTAATGCTCAGGCTTCTCATAGAATCCCTAGATTTCACACTGTGCCCGCAACATACGATGTACCTATATAGGTAGGTACACATTTAAAAACCATCGATGATTTACGAGCATTTTCTACCCTTAATTATTTATTACGGATACGAAAAACAACAGATTTTTCATAAAATGCCAAAGAACTCCGCTCTGACAACTGCATGAGTTATTGAAAATTTGCTTGGAAAAAAAATTTCACTAGATACAGTAAGATGGTAAAAACAAACTTAAAAGGCTAATATATCTTAATTCATTACTCTACCGATCAAAACATCCTCAGAAACCGGGAATCCCCTATTTTTTAAATTTTTGTCGGATCGATAGGTATGTGTAAATGAGGGAAATTTTTTAATACCGGTTAACACTCTCTCACTTTTTTGAAGGGAGGCTCTTGATTCTTGGCGTTGGTACTCAAGTATGATGATTTTTGCAACTTTATAGGCGAATTGTGAATGAACGGTAAGTGTAAGGTCGGGGAATTATAAATTCGGGATCAGTGTGATATGAAACAGGCTGAGGAGGATCGAACGCTGCATTTTTGTGTAACTTTCATTTTCTTCAAATTTACATTTTTCAATAAGTACTCCCATTTCTAACACTCACCAGAAATTCAATTTTGAACCTAGGAATGACTTTATGTTTTAAATTGCTCGGAATATGCGTTATATTTTTGTAAGCTATGTTGGTGAATTCACCTCGTCTTCTTCTATGAAGACGATTTCTAGAAGTGACGAAGTGTTTACACTGACAAATTCTCACGTAAATCCTGGTGTTGAACTTCGAGATCTTGAGGGCGTGAGCTGAAGATATTTTAAAATATGGAAATTTAGAGACATTGCTACGCTTTCATAGGTTGAAAAAAACTTAGTTTTTCTGCGCAAACATCTTAAATCTAGTCACGATCAAACAATCTGTTTTTAGTTTCGAATTTCGGCGCATTCATTTTACCTCTCTTTCTCTTTTGCGCACTTTTCAAAATAAGGAATTGAATAAGCAATCGTAGATTTCCATCTATGATATAGATAATAAAATAGAATTACCTATTGAATTCGATTTAATTAATGCGAAACAGACGCGATCAGTCGTGCGCAACTAGTCGACGGTGCTATGAAATTAGCGCATTCCGGGTATTTGAACTATTCGACAGCATTGGATGTTTCGTCGTATTTACACCACGAGTTGGAGTACATTCCGTGGACGGCAGGATTCAACGCGTTCGAATATCTCGACGAAATGCTACGCAAAACTGGTTCTTACGATAAATTGAAAGTGAGTAGGTACCTATCTATGTTCCTCTGCTAGAGAGCCTCTCTATAGTATACCTGATGTCTACATAGTATATTATGTATACTCGTATGTAGGTACAACATACATTTGATATGGTACCGGTAGCGGTACCACAATTCATTCTACAGGGTGTCCGAGTTTCGGTTGCTAAGCGGGGAGGAATGAATAGCACTTGAGTAGACAAAGCAAAAGTGTTATTATCACCTTTTGCCTAATCACAAAATTGAAGGCGCCGCATCTTTGTAAAAATCGAAAAATTCACCAATTTTGACCCATTATAAAAATCACGAGTAATGATGTTGCCCAGTCTACAATGATGCCATGTTACAGCACTCACTTAGAGTAACAAAACAAGTTATTACGATATCCGGCCTGCTCTGAAAATTTAAGCAAGTAAATGGCATCCAAAATTCAGAAATTTCAATTTTTTACAAAATTGTGCAAAAAGCCTACTTTTACTGAATCCCAACATGAATAACAAAGGCCGGCGTACAGTTCTCATTATCAAAACTGGTAGCCCTGATTCAGATGAACAAAAAATCATACCACTATCTCCTTCCAGTTTTCAGAATTTAAAAAGTTATGTCGCGTTGAAGTTCATGAAGCTTCTGAAATGATCGAAAAATGAACCTTATGATTAAAGAAGAAAAAGAAAAAAAAGAAAAATAACAAACGCTTCTAATTTATTGTAACTTTCAATAGTCGTTACGCCTGAATGAATGACTGGCGTTACATGAAGACTCCATCTGTTGAACTAGTTGTCTAACCACCATAAAATAGGCACTGGAATACAAGAAGACCTCTCGCTGAAAGTAGATGAATGAAACTTGATTCATTTTATGACAAGCCATTGTTATGGTTTGTGCACTTTCGCTGCAAATTAACAACAGGCTTTAATTCTGTTCAGTTTTTTAGCAGCATTTGTCTTCTGTACACTAACTGATTTCCCCACATTATAAAAGAAATCTAAAAATTTGAGACGTTACCAGATTGAGAATAAATTTTTTAAGTAAATTATTTCAATAAATTTATCAGCTCTTACTGAATGTACCAGTTATCCCTCCGATTAAAAGTGCGCTTTACTTTTATCTTCTGTTAGGATGTCCGCAAACTCGACGTTTTCTTGCAAAAATTTGAAACCTGGAAGCAAGAGACTTGGCTTTTCTTCTGAAATTCGCCACTGTATGCAGTGGTGTAGCGTCGGGGGGGGGGGTCATGCCCTCTCAATATTTTTACATAGTCCTCTAATATCGGCGATTTAAAAAAAAAAAAAAAAACAACTAGAATTTTCGACTTTTTCTCCCTTGAAAACCTTATTGTGCCCCCCCCAACCCCTAGCTGCGCCATTGACTGTATGACATAATTTTTCGTGAATTTCCGTCGAACGTCGGTTACGCGGTGTAGAAATGTATTACACTTCGTAATTCACAAGCAACGCACGTCGAAATGTTGGCTCATTTTTGTAGCACTGATAGCAACTCCAGTTCTATTCCAGAGTGTGCAAAACTCAAGATTTACATTTCCCTTTCATTTCGTTTTATTTTATTTTTGTTTCTGCTTACGAATTTAGGGAAACTTACTTTTGAGCGGAGCCTAGAAACCAAATAGCTTTCCCCCTAACAGTTTAATTTTTAGGGCGAGTTAAATTTTCTATTTTTTTTGAAATTTGAAAGTACTTCAACGTGTCTTAACTTTTTAAATTCTGAAAATTGGAAGGAGATAGTGGTATGATTTTTTATTCATCTGAATCAGGGCTACCAGTTTTGATAATGAGAATTGTACGCCGGCCTTTGGTTATTCACGTTGGGATTCAGTAAAAGTAGGCTTTTTGCACAATTTCGTAAAAAATTGAAATTTCTGAATTTTGGATGCCATTTACCTGCTTAAATTTTCAGAGCAGGCCGGATTTTGTAATAACTTGTTTTGTTACTCTAAGTGAGTGCTGTACCATGGCATCATTGTAGACTGGGCAACATCATTACTCGTGATTTTTGTTATAGGTCAAAATTAGTGAATTTTTCGATTTTTACAAAGATGCGGTGCCTTCAATTTTGTGATTAGGCAAAAGGTGATAATAACACTTTTGCTTTGTCTATTCAAGTACTATTCATTCCTTCCCGCTTAGCAACCGAAACTCAGACACCCTGTATATTAACGATGAGAGTAGGTGCAGGAATGAATGTACTTGTATTTATTATCTGGCCGTGTTGAGTGCTGGTTCGTAGTACCTATATGTACATTTTAAGCCATACAATACAACGAAAAGCTTACGAAAAATCTTACGTTGCAGACTTACTTGACCTTTTTGCTGACTAAACTGTACGAAAGTACCGGGTTTTTCGAAAAACAGACCGACGATCAACTGGAAATTTTAACACGGATCCAGGTGCTCAATCACGCTTGCATGCTGGGCTTCGAGGACTGCGTGCACAATGCGGTTAATCAGTTTCGTAGTTGGAGATATGTTTCGCAACCAGATCTGACCAACCCGTAAGTACCTGGGTACCTAATTATTTAATTTTACATACAATTAGATTACCTCTTACAAATCAGATGTACTGACGCGTTAGGGCGCCACATGCAGTAATTTAGGTACATCTATTCAGGCCGAGTGCGTTTTCTTATTCATCTTAGTATTTATACATAGGATATCATACAGATTACATAATATGTACCTACACTTACGTACATAATATGTATTATATTTATGTACTCGGAGTTGTTTTATACCTAATACTTACATGTACATCGAAAATTATTTATATTTCCCGTAAAAATTATAAATATACCAACGTAGGTATAACCGTATCAGCCTCTAGCATCAGTAAATATCCTATAAACGCAAGTACTCGCATACACCATAGTGGCGCCCATCGTGCCCGTGGATGCCGAATCCGACTACACGGAGCGTACCGCGTAGTCAGTTCGGCATCGACAGGCACGATGGGCTCCAATATGGTGTATGCGAGTACTCGCGTCAGTGCGGTGGCAAAAAATAACAGTCGCGCGAAGCGAGCCAATACTTTTTGATATTTTTAACTTATTTTGACCATAAAAGTTAGCCAAAGTAAGTAATTTTCAAATAAACTACTACGTACGAAATGTTTTCTTAGGAGCGAGGGCTATACATGAAGTGGCCAGGGAGCAATGCTCCCCTGCCTACGGTCCTACGTGTATGCGAATTGATACGAATTTCCAATTCATCCGGCGCAAACGGATGTAGCCGGAATCCGATATAAGATAGCTTAGGTTTATAAAATATCATCGTAGCTATCGTACTACGTTGTGACCTTTACGTACCTACTGTGTATCGCGAATAACGTTATTTCTAACCGAGGTAGTGTTCCGTAGTATTTCGCCGAATTTGAAAAACATCGTATATTGTACTGCAATACGCGTTGGAGCCCAAAGAGAGTGGGAATTCGCCTGGCAAAGATATTTAAAATCAAATGTCGGATCGGAAAAAGAGATTTTACTGCTTGCATTAGGTTGCACGCGCGAAACTTGGATATTATCTCGGTAAGTACCTACAGTTAGTATTTGTATCGCGGGAAGGACAAGTAGAGTTGGAAATGGGAGCTACGCTATACTTAGGCTCGTGCACGCCTATACATATACAGATGATATACATACCTATTTTCTGAATTCCAATCGGTGGAATTCGCTATAGTTTTTCAGCTAAAAGTAGGTCAATCAGCGAATTCGGCGGCCGATTCAAATTTAGAGAGTAGTTTGGTATCCGCGTATAAATCTTAATTCGTTCATTTTAGGTACTTGGAGTGGGCTTTGAATGAAACCTCTGGAATCAGAAAACAAGACGTGAACCGAGTGTTTATAGCTGTATCTGGAAATGTAATTGGCCAGCCATTAGCTTGGGCTGTCTTAAGAGATCAGTGGGATCGCCTCGTGAAATAGTAAGCTCGTATGATAGATGAATACAGGGTGTCTGATGAAATGCACCCCTCATCATCCTCCTGTTTTGATCGAAAAAATTGGATCGAGAGTCGACAAAGGAGCATCTTCATTTAATAACGCCTAGTTTTCTTTCGAGTAAGAAATTTTCGATCGCCCAAGAGAGGAGCTGGAATATTTTACTAACGTAGAATTTTTTAATAAAAACAAATCTAAATATCGAGATAGGGGTTTTCAGGATCACTGATTGCGAATAACCAGTGAGATTTTTAATTCGGCTCTGATTTTTTCACCAAAAATCTAAATTACACCTGTAAAATGGAGATTTTTCCTATAATCATTCAAACTAGTTATAAAAATAAGGTTTTGGGGGTCGCTGATTTCGAAAATTGCATCGGATTTGTGATCCGACTTCGATTTAAGTGACAAAATTTGAAGTTCCGTGTTTAAATAGGTAAATGAGCTTCGGATGAGGTCGAATAAAACATTTGATGAAATATTTGAAAACAGCGATCCGGAAACCCCCATTTATAATACTTTGTTCGAAATTCTGAGAAATGTTATTTCACACATTTCACGAGTAACCTTGACATTTTAGAGCTCCAGTCGGGGGTCGAATTAAAATTCGGATTCTATATTCAAAACCAGCGACCTAAGAAACTCCTATTTCGGTAACAGTGGCGTAGCCAGACTTGATATGAAGGGGGGGGGGTTCAGTTCAAACAAAAAAATATTCGCTAATAACATGATATCGAGGAGGCGGGGGGGGGTATGAAGTACAATTCGAAAAAAAATTTAAAAATAATAATTTTATATTTTTTCAAAGAAAAGATTCATAAGGACTTAACGAAATTAAAAATTTTTAATCTAATCGAAAAATTATAATTTGATTTTTTTTTAAAGCAATAATATGTATTTATGTAACAAACTAAATTTAAAATTTAAAATCTAATCTCCGTGTTTTTCTACAAAATTCTTCTAGTACCTCCTCCGGCGTGATTTTGATATCCGTATGTATATTAAGATGTGCCAATCCATTCAATCTTTGCTCGCTCATAGTATTTCTTAGATACGTTTTTAAACGTTTCAACGAGCTAAAACTTCTTTCTGTGTAGGCGTTTGAAATTGGTAGACAGCAGAAAATCTTTAGTAACTTGTATACATTTGGATACAAATCAGCATTACATCGTTCCAATAATTCCGTCACCTTTATTATTTTTGTGTCCGCAGCTCTATACATTTTGCTTAATAGCACTCGCCATAATTCAATTTCTGCTTTCACTTCGTCAGAACTTCCCAAGTCATCTTTATACATTTCTATCAATTCTTCCAAGGCAGCCACTTCTTCTTCTTCTGATAACATTTTTTTTTTCGTCGATATCAACATGTGAAACATTTTGAAAATATTTTTATGTGTAGTGAATTTTTCTTCGATCTGTGTTATAACTGTATCCAGAAACGGAATGAAAACGTTAATACGATAGTACGATATCACGCAAAATTTACAGAAAGCACCGTTCTTTGCTTTGGAATACGCCAGCCATTTAAATCGCTCCAGCCAGTTATATTGAAATTTCAAATTCCGTCCTTTTACAGGTACGACTGGAAATGCAAAATCTCGCGGAGGAACCCATACGTTTTTGAAAATTTCGACTTTATCTACATCTTTGACATTTTTATTCAAAAAATAACTTATATCATTAGAAAGTGCGTCAGTCTCAGTTCCATTATCTGGTTGAAATTCTCGAACGACTCGAAGAGAGGCTGAATCTACTGCTGGAGGCGCTGAAAATACATTTGATTGTTCGGATGATTTTGTTTCTGAAGTACCTGGAGCCGATAATCTTCGTTTTTTCGTTATAAATTTATCCATTTTTCATTGATTCTTGATCGCAAATTTGCAATACCACAAACTTTCACAAAGTAGTTATTAATAACTCGTTACAATGCAAAATAAATGAAATAAACGCACACTTTTATTCACACGCGCATACTTAAAGTACCTAACTGATCGAAGAAATGCAAATCATCGAAGATTTGTCGTATTAAGGAGGCAACGAGGCAATTCAACAGTTCCGTGCTATGACAAGTCGCTTGCTGTCTGCTGTCTCGTCGCGTATAGGCGCCACAAAAATGTGAGATAACAAAAAAACAAAAAACCGAATACGTATGCATGGAGATATGGACACAGTCGCAGAGTTGCATGTTCATCAAAAAAACAAAATTTTTCACGTTTACATGACAGGTATTTTAAAAAAAAATATTTTCGGCTGGTACCAGGGGGGGTGTTCAGACCCCCCCCCCCTCGTGGCTACGCCACTGTTCGGTAAGTTCTGGTTTTTGATACGTTTTCGTTTGAAAATCCGAAGTTGTTGGCACATTCTAGCTCCCGTTTCGGGGAGTGGAAATTTTTTTACGGAAACTAGACATTACCAAACTGAGTCCTGCTTTGTCGCGGGTCGATCCGACTTCGTAGTCGAGAATAAAGATCTGTAGGGGGAGGTGCGCATTTCATTATGTATATCCTCTATACATTCGTATACCTACTTGTAATTAATGTAAGAACGCGTATAATTAAGTATTTTAATTAGGTATTCTGATTTCTTTTTTCTTTTACAGTTTAGGGGCATCTCTGTTTCACTTAGGCACAATAGTGAAGGCGGTTCTCGATAACGTCAATACGGAGTACGAGATAAACGAGGTAAAACCTTTAAATTTAACACGACTATAGGTAAAAATCCGATTGTTGTTCGAAGTCATGCATCTATCTTACGTATTCGTGCGCATTACAGATTATAGAATTCGCTTTGAAACACAAGAATGACACCAGCCAAGCGAACCGAGTGTTACTACAGTCCATCGAGAAAGCACGATCCAACCAAATATGGATGAAAAAAAACTACAAAACCATAGTTTCGTGGCTGGAGAAAGCTGTATCTAAGTTACCTGCTTCGGTTTCAGAAAATATCGTTTAACACGCCGATGGCGTTTCAAGTTGAGAATCGAGCGATCGTGTTACCACATAAGCATAGCTGCGATCCTTATACACCTAAACTACATACGTATAACACTGTAAGTCCTAAAGCAGCTCCAGCTAGGTATATTTTACACGCTACGACGAAAACGGCGTCACTTATTACGATGAAAAAAATGCGCCAGTGGTCTGTAGTTTTCCTTTCGTGAAAAGAGAGAGAGAGAGAGCGAGAAAAGAGACATTTGAATCGTGACAAAATGATGGACAATATTTCGTCGAGACTATATAACGTGTAATAAGGTAGCGTGGTTACGCGAAGAACGGTAACCAGGTCCCGCCTGAATGTCAATAGGCCTCTAATGGTGTAAAAAATGTAAATGAAAACGAATTCGAGTACCTAGACGAGTTGTTGCTGTCAGCGTTGGTGTGTGTACAACCCGTTGAAGATTTTCCCACTAAAAACATGAAAATCTAGTTGCGCTGCGTACACGTATTAGAGTGGAAATGCCACTACGACCTTTTGTCTTTTCAAAGAAAACGCACGCGCATGGAATGCGAATGTCAGTGGCGCCACGCCGACGACGTATCTTTACTACCACTCTTGCATCTAACCCCGTTTTATATACAGAGCTCATCAATGTAGTAGTGGAAGTGGTTTTCCGAATGCGTTCCACTTGGATACGCACATCAAAATCTTCAACGGGCAGTAAGACTCATAGTGTGTTTGCAAAAACGACCGAGTAGTTCCATATGCGATCATGACGAGTGTCCTTGTACTTGCAGAATTTCATAATACCTAACAATCAAATCGCACTCTATACGTAGTACGTTGTACACACTTCGAGCGCGTGAAAAAATTTCGAATTACGATTAACTCGTTCAAATGTTAAAGAACAACTCAGGCGGGTCTACTTAATATATTAAGTAGCGCAGTGTAGCGAGGTTTTGTGGGCTTTAGAGGCGCTTAAGCTCCCTCAAGCACTCGAAGTCATCCTCCGAGCCATCTCAGAATCTCTCTGATCCCTTTTCCAGTTGAATTTAATTTTTTCCCGAATTCCTCCTTTTTCCCTCTGGAAAAACGAACATTCTGTAGCTAAGCCGTTTCATTTCCAAAGAAATGCCATTCTATCTCTAACGCAGTCCAGTATGCGTCAAAAGTTAAGCTACACAATGCGTAGGTAAGCTTTTGAACAGTAATACTTCTAATAAATATGTATTTCCTACCTATTTGTAGTCATCTGAATGTTTAACTGCTAATGCCATAAAGTATACTTAGCGAGTTAAATTTAATTCGCCGATATTCCGATGATATCTCACTTTCGGCGTTCGGTGATGTACCGAGGAGGCATTTTTATTCTAAAAAATTGTGTATTTTAATTTCATTACCGTAAAATTTTGCAACGTGTTATGAAAATGATTAAGTTCCTTCCCCTCTCCCCTCAAATAGTGGCTCTCAAATTTTATCTTTGATTTTGCCAACTAATGAAATAATGCGTAAACGAGAAAAACTCTCATTTCTCTTCATTCAGTACGTCTTTGCAACATAATTTATAACCTTCGAGTATACTATCGTATTAGCTTCAAAAATTACGTCTTCCGGAGTAACTCTTCTGGTCAGCGGCGGGTTTCTATACATGTTCTCCGAAAAAAATCTAGTAACGTCTGTAAGAAGTAATAAAATAATTTATTATATCCGCCGTCGGTATAACCTGTTCACGTGAAATGTATTTTGAATATTACACATAGATCGATTTTCCATATTACGCGTAGTAATTCCGCATTTATTTGCGCGCGTACGTACGTTTTTTAAGTTACTACGGTACGCGTGAAAACAAGCGCGTAATCTGTGATGACAAGGAAGGGCGGAGGAGGGAGGAAGTTCGTGCCCTCATGTTCTTCCTTATCTTCGATAATAAGTCGAAAAATATCCCTTCCCTTGTATTTGCTACAAACTGACAAAATTCTTCGCTTGTTACACTCGCGAACAGTATTTGATCTTTATTTAGTTCAAATTTATACGAGCGCCCTCCTTGAAATAAAATCACAGATACACGATTACGTACGCGAAAAATAAGTTGAAAAATCGAATGTGTCAACAAATTGTGCATACCTACGGCTTAAAGTTACATTACAAGTATTGATTCAAAATTCAGACTGCCCTGGTATTGATGATAAACAACTAAACTGATGTAAGTATCCCGCCGCAGACAAAATTATACATACAATATAAATAATGTGTATAAGTATACAGCGGAGGTACATTTCGCGTTTTTTCACTTTAATTTTTCATAACATTCCAAAAATTAATAACACGTGTATCAGATGTAAAATTATACGGTTCAAATTTTGAAGTTTCCATTTAATTTTTCGAATACTGATGGCGTTCTACACTTCAAGTTGAAAAGACGGGTCACCGACGTATCGCAACAATAAAAGCCGGTGGTACACGGACGGGGAAATATAAGTTGTTTGGTTGGTGCGAGTAAACATGTGATTGCTCATTTAGGTCCTATACTACCGTCTATAGGCACAAGTAAGTACATAAATTATGTATCTGCATATTATACAAACGTAAACATACGGTACGGAAAGAGAGAAATTTATTGTAGGTACATTTAAAGTATATCTACACTATGCTACCGCTTGTAGCAATTTCGGTACACTAATTTTGTACCTATATGACCTATGTAAGTCGACTTCGATGTACAGTACATACCGGCAAATATCCGTAGAGGTATACAGTGTTAGAATCCATTGCCTATGAATTGAGTTACCATCGGTGGTCATCAATAAATGCGCCGGACCAAATAACAGGAATACATATTATGTAGGTATCGTGTTGGTTTCGAAATCTTGATCCAGCATACTGCATACCTAATTTATTGACCCTTATTATAGCGCCTTAAATAGGTCGCCCTGGGACGCGATCGCGTTCATATGACCACTGGCCGGTTAGTAGTATCGCCGTCGTGGCTTTAAAAATTTGTTCCCATCATTAAGGATTGTATCTACTTCTCTTAATTCGTCGAAATTGCGGCATAGCTTTCCGCAGCCGAATTGGCTGTTTCGTGAAAGCAGGTAATGTACGTAATTCGCTCTCGCTTCGACTCGTCAAATACTCTCATAATCGTGCAGGTAACAAATTATTCGTTTTGAATAACTTGGTTTCAATTCAAACTTGATGCTAAGTTAAAGTTGAGCAAAATTATCTGATCCGAAAATCAAAAAAGTAGTTAGAGATTTGAGCCGACGGTTATCTTATTTCTTAATGATCTGAAAACGTGATCTGAGATTATACACATATGTAGAATAAGAAAAAAGAAACAATCGGGATCTATCAACTCGTAAAGATGAGGGGGAAAAAAATCAAAATATTGCGATCGGACGGCATTGAAAAAAGTTTATTAGATGTGTGATACCTTAACAATCGTCAGGGACGTACCGAAGAGTTTTTTCTGGGCGATAAAAATTGCGAATGTCCCAACTGACTCAACTCAAAATTCCCAAGTATTAGAGCAAAAAAAAACTTTTAACTCGTTGGATTTTTCCAACTGACTCAACTCGAAATTCTCAAGTATCAAAGCAAAAGAAGAAAAACCTTTTGATTTGTTAGATTTTTCTAACTTCTCAACTCAATTCCTATTAGTACCGAAGCAAAAAAAAAAAACCTTTTGACTTGTTGGATTCTTTCAACTCCGCTTGACTGAAATGATAAATTTTCCTAATTACCGAGTGAAAAATTACTGCGGGGTGGGGGGGGGGTAAGTTGCCTCCCTACTCCCTATCGGTAGGTCCTTGAATTTACTATAGGGGAGCATGGGGAGAACTGAGACACTTTTTGTTGGAAAACTGTTGTAAAATGACGTAGAACTACTATGGAAAGCTTTGAATAATTGTAACCTATAGTTACGTGACTGAACTACAAACCCTAAGAAATTCAACTTCCTCGGGCCATTTCTAAAAATCCTACAGCCCTTCAAAAATTTTGTCTCATATCACCCCACGAGAATTTCAAAGGGAGCATTGACACAGTGCATGGGGAACAATGAGACAACACATGGGGAACAATGAGACAACACATGAAATACAGAAAATTCAATCAAATGATCATGTTACATAGTACAACAAAGTATAAATTTATTTTATATGAACATTACAATTATTAAATTAAACTTGACATTCTGAAATTGAAGAGGGAAAAAAAGTTGGGAAAATTGTAAATAGGGACCAATGAGACAAAAACTGGGCAACTGATAAGGCCTCTCTGCGGGATGGTTTTCAAGTTTGGTTCGAAAAAATTTCCTGTAGGTGTTCAATGTATAGTAGTCAACACATTTATTCAGTTTCGGTGGGTAAGATATTCATACATCGCAAAAATGCTGCATCAACGAAAATTTCCGATATTTTATCTAAAAAGTCGTCTTATTGCTCCCTAATGCGGCAAAAATGTTCAATCGCTTATAACTCGAAAACAACTTCCTGAAAAAAAAAACGGTTTTGGTACAGTTTGGTTACTAAATAGATCATATTTTAAAAAAGATATGATTTACTTGGCAAATACAAATTTTCTTTCTTATGAACGTTTTTTCGTAAATGCTGAAAACTAAAAAATTGACCAAATTTCAATCACGTTATCAATATCACAGCTACTAATCGATAGAACTGAAACTTTTTCTACGATAGTGTTAGCTTACTGGATAGTGACGAATATGTGATGCAGTGTTGCCATTTATATTTTGTAGTGTCGGCTAAATCAGCACTGTCTCATTGCTCCCTTGTCTCAGTTCTCCCCATGCTCCCTACTTTGTTTTTTTATCTGTAGGTAAATGTTGAATTTTAACTGAAAGAGGATCCATAAGATCTTCATATTTTGATCTTGTACGTTCAATGGGATTTTTGAGTAAGGTACTATATTTTCAAAATCAAATTCATCTAACTCGACAAATGAATCTTTGTAGACCTCCATTTATATAGGATGGTGTGGTGGGACGTATGGCGATGCACGCATGCCAAAGCGGCCCCTATGATACCCCTCCCCCTCGTTCCTGGAAACTACCCTTTCGAGTATCGCATCGGTCCATTTATATAGGATGATAAATTCTTTTTTAAATGAAATAATAATATTTTTCTTGAATTAAAAGGTTAAATTTTTCATCAAACTGGTAGAGAAGATTCATATTTACTTCAAAAAGTTAAATATTCAATAAGGAGTTTTTTTTGGTCAAATGTTTTTGGAGAGCTTAAAAATGAGGTTGACGTCTTGAAAAGTTACAAAAAATGAAGACTGGTGTAAGTTGATTAGTTAAGCAAATCACAACTGCGCCAGAAATGGACCGATGACCTTGCTTTTAGAGTGTGTTAAAAAGGGTGGACAACCTCTGAACTTCTATTAAATTGATACAAATTGAATATAAAAATTGGAAAATTTTCAAACTAGTGGAGAAGAAAGAATAGGGTGAAATGAATCATATATTTTGCTTTACAAATTACTATAAATATTCCTTACGAAAATTTGGAGAATTTTGTGATTATCTTGAGAGCTTATCAAATGGGGTTAGCGCAAAGAAAAAACCTAGTGGCGCACAGTGGCGCAGAATATACATACATTATATATCTACTGGAATCTTTTATGAGAATGCTTCGGAGGGGGAAAACAGAGGAAAGAACAGACAAAAAAGTGAAGGTAGTCGTCTTAACCGCAACGCAGTGGTGTGTTGTGTGCACGACAATACTTGTATGGTACACATATATCACTTTCGTTAAGTCAGAGCGAGTGATAAGTGTTTTGACAAACAAACATTGCCCAGGAGGGTAGGATCGGGACTGTATTTTATAGGCTCGTAAGCTTTGTGGAACCGGAACTGGATATAAAATGAGTAATCAAACCGATACGAAGGAAAAATACGTCGAAGAAAACCGATCGAATCTCGAAGACGACACCGAAGAAAAATGACTGGTTTTTCGATTATTAAAAAGGTCATCGAATAATCGAACCAAGTATAAGCTAACTTCTATTCTCACGCGGAAGAACTTCATTTAAGGTTGAAGGTGAGTAAGTCTTCGAGACGCCGGAGTATATACCCGCATTTATAGCTTCCGGCAATTGACAATTACGAATTTTTTTTTCTTCTTCTTCGAAGGTACTTAATTTTGTGTCCCCTCTCCGATATTCGATGTGCACATACGTTATTAAACCTGAATTCCCAAGGAAATAAGAATATGCGAGGGCAGGTAGCCTATATAGTTATTTCTTCCGTTTTTAAAGGTCTACATACTCTTGTACTATATAAACGCGAATGGACCACACTTGCGTGGAAAGTGTCCGATTTTCAAAATCAACGATGTCAACGTTCGCTTTTCATAATTTCGTCATAATTGTCATTTCGCTCAGTTCCTGCAATGCGATCCCAGCCACAAATGGTAAGTATGCCAATAATTTATTCTCGTACTTACATAAACATTGTAGATGAGTTTTTTGATGAACATAGTATTCCTATCAATGTCGATCATCGATATCGGCATACTTGTACTCACTAGTACTGTGTTAAGCAGCATAGCGTAACTAGATTTAATCATTTTTGGAAGGGGGGGGGGCGCGACAAAATGAGCCGTATTTCTTACAAATTTTCTCGGAGGTTCTTGGTGGTGTCGCGTTGTAGGTACCTAAATTGAGGCCTGGCTGTGGGGCGACTTTAAATTAAATCTCTTTCGGGTGGAAAAAAGTGAATTTTTAGTTAGCTCTAAATTTGAATTTTTTAAAATTGAAACCTTTTGGTCAACTGATACGAACTCAATATTTGTGAAAAAAGGTGCACTCTTATCGTACTCGTAGAAGAACGATTGAGAAACTTGCCGGTCGGGTCAGTGTTAAAATTCGTCACATCGACGTCCGCAGTTAAAGGGAAATATGGGTCAAAACTGAAATTCAAGTTATTCGCAAAATATTGGGGGAAAACTGAAGTTCGTCGAATTCGTTGTAAAATTTTTTTTCTCATACTTTCGTAACGACGCACACTGGGCCAGAATGCGAAAAAACCCGCGCATCTAGCAAAAAATGAAACTCTTGTTACCATCAAACTGTCTAGCTACGTCGATAACGTATACATCGACGGTGTTAAAACAACCGGTGATCAGCTGTTGTATCCCCACTACTGAGTTATGGGCGTGCCGAACGTTGTACTAACGTGTTAGTAGCGGCTACTGTGTAACGTGTTCAAAATAGCGCGTGTGTTTTATGTTATTGTTGTTAAGAAAAAAAATAGTATTAATGTCGTGAATCATCATGGAGAAAGATAAAAGTAAGTACTTTTCGAATATTGAAACATCGTACCTGTATCTTTTTTCATTTTCAATATATGCGGGGTCAAAGTTGAATAAATTTTAACGAAACGGTAATGAATTTTTTTTACTATAATTATCGATAAGTTTTTATATCCAAAAGTATCCAAAACGACGAATACGAGAAAATGTGTACTGAAGTATGTAGAAAGGGACTGTGATAACTTTTTTACCGGATACTGCCGGGATCTCATACTTATGCGGCATTGAAGCCATGAAAATGCTATGTAGATAAGAAAAAACCCGGCTTATTTTAATTATTCTAAAAGTTTTGAAAAATTTTACTGTACGGACTATTGAAAGTGTCTATACCTGAGTAATTTACCACGTAGAACTCGATTTTTCAGTCCTTTTTTGTTTTTGGCCCCTTGGGGGATTGGTATTTTTACCAAAATTGTCAAAAATGTGAAAAAAATCAAGTTGGGTGTTAAAATCAATGTCATTTTTCGTGTAGAACTTGATTTTCGAGTCCTTTTTTGTTTTTATCCCCCCCCCGGAGGTGGTACCTTTTTGAAAATTTCAAAAGGTGCAAAAAAATCGAGTAGAGTGTTGAAATCTAGGTCATTTTTGTAGTCAAGTTTCATTTTTTGGTACATTTAGGTTTTCGGCTGTAAAGCGAGTGGTATTAGATTTTTTATAATCAATTTTCTAAGTTTGAATCATCTTTTCATTTTTGAAAAATTAAAAGGAAAAATCGGAAATTCGGTTGCTGAATTAGAAGAAGAAATATTAAAATGTGCTGCTGAAGAAGGTATCTCCGTGTCTACAAACACTGTAAAAAACTTTATACTCCACTTAATAATTGTTTGATTTTGTTAAACTTACTCGGCGAAGAATCACAAGAAGGAAGCCATAAGTTTTTTTAAATTTTCCGTGATCGATTTTCTCGCAAATCGAAAAGAATTGACACCATTCGCGATATTGCTAACCGATTCCTCGTGTTTTCTGATCCATTCATCAGAAGCATGATGGAACTGGTCACAGAAAAAAAAACTCAATTGCCGGAAGAAGTGGTCGCAATGAAGAAATGTGAGAAAAATAACAAAAAAGACAGCGAAGATGAAGAAACCGAAGAAAAAGAAACCGAGGATGAAGAAACCGAAGATGAAGAAGACAGCGAAGACGAATGAATGAAAAAACATAGTTTTTTAAAACTTCTAAAAAAAATTTAAAAAATTTTTAAAATTGTTTCATTAAGTATGTTATTTTTTTTAAGCGATGTTTTTAAAACTTCCAAAAAAATTGTTTGTTTTTTTTGTAAGAGGAAAAAAAGGTGAAAAATATATTACAACTGTATTTCAATATCAAAATTTTTTTTAATTTTTGACAATTTAAAAAAGGTACCACTGCCGAGGGGGGGGGGTCGAAAACAAAAAAAGACTCAAAATCAAGTACGAGAAAAATTACCTCGATTTCAACACACCCAACTCGATTTTTTTTCACATTTTTGGCAATTTTGAAAAAGGTACCACCCCCCTTGGGGGCTGAAAAAAATTACCCAAAAAAACGAATTCTACGTTAAAAATTACTTAGAAATAATTACTTTCGACTTTGTTTTGAGTGACCATTTTTTTGAAAAAGTACATGCGCACCTTTTTTTCTATTCTGGCCCAGTGTGCGACGCTAGAAATGTAGTAACTGATGTATCACGTCACCCCACCGCAATAAATTAACGTGGGCTTTACGATCGAAAATACAAAATTTTTGACGCTGATTCAGGGGTTCCAAATCCGACGATAAGAGGGGATGCTGACTGTCCACGAACGCTCGCACTTTATCTGCGTTCGTATATCAGATCTTTCCGGAAGATATCAAAGATAACACGTGTATAGAAATACAATATCTTGTGTTTTATGGAAACACGCTCTACAAGTGGGATTTATCGAATTTTTATACTTAAGCAAAATAAATTAATGGAATCGACGTACTTACACTAAGGATTTCAAAGTTACTGGATCGATTTTTGGTGTCAATTCACCAAGTTGAAGAAACGTGCCCCGCCGGCACACCGGCTAGATCTTCTTAAGTAAAAGGAAAACACCAAACAATCGGTGCAATAAATGATGAGTGAATATTTATTATGGAAGTTTAGCGCGCTCTGTATTGAGTTCCCCCCCCCCCATGAGGCGCGAAGCTCCGAGTTTGTCCCCCCACTTCCTTTTTATATCCCCATGATAGTTATGAAAAAATGTCATGAAAAGGCATGACATTTTGTTTCCCAAATCCAGTAGACACCCTGGAAAGGTCCTATAAAAGTCTACCGGAGAAACGGAGAAAATGCGCGGTAAGGTCTATGTTGAAGTAGACGGGTACTTCTACCACGATCTCGTGTATTTACACGTTCGATTCGTGTGTTACCTAATTTATCTATTTATAAGCATCGCATATAATATAATACAGTTAATAATTTGTCCCTGCGTTAATATTAGTATATATTACAATGTATTATTATTGTTACAGTGCCATCGATACCTTCGTGCAAAATTAAAGATGGACACGTTAACGAATGTCTCAAAACATATTTGCAAGAAGCTATCAAATATTCAGCACACGGTACGTCTTACGTTCTACATATGTACGTATTCGGATCGACGACTTTTTTCTAATCGAAATTTATTAATAGCCGACACGATTCTTTTTATAATAGGTAACCTAGGTATTCCGTGATACTCGTACTTAATAATATTTATTCGTGTTTTCAGGTAGCCAACAATATTCAATCCCACCGCTGGACCCGTATTTCGTACCAAAAGTCGTGATGTCTCCCACTAAAAATGTAGGAGTCAATATCGAAATGAAAAATTCGTCGACTTACGGATTCAGTAGTGCTAGCATAACCAAAGTCAAGTACGTTACTGGAAAATATAAGCACGAGTAGACGCGTACATAATTAACTACATACTTGTAATACCGCGCAATTCTGAAACCCCTAGGGTTCAGTCAAACAGCAGACAAAAAAAAAACTCCTCGCTTTCATTTAAAATGTTTATGGCGATGACAAGACTAATCTTTTGTATTCTTCTCAAATATGGATTATTTTGCGAAAACGGAACTCATCGGTTTTGTTATTTTGTTAACTGTGTCTTTCAGAGCTGACCCTGCTCACGGTCTGTTCGAAGTTCACTATCGAATCCCTGTGTCGACGCTACTCAGCAATTATAATCTCACTGGAAAAATATTTTCCATTCCTATTAATGGTCAAGGAAAATCGAACATCACTTTTTGTAAGTATATAGGTAATAGGTATATCCACTGGCAGATTCTCATTTATGTAAGTGCATCTTAGAGAAGACAGTCGCACCATTAATTTATCGAGTACTATCGTTAATAATATCCGTAGGGTTTGGTAGGTATTGACAAATTTCAAAATATTTTAACCTATTTTGGATTCGCGGGAAATTAATTTTGCATCTCATCTGGAAATAAAAAAATTTTAAGCCATCGTGTCATAGGCAACTGAAAAATTTTTCATTTTTACGGGTATTAATGGATGAAAACTAATTTGACGAACTATCTATCGTGCTCACTTGGATCTTCCATAAATACGATTGTACATCTATCTAGATCTTCGTGCAAAAAATTACCTCTACAAAGTGGACTTTGTATGCTCATCTAAAATGCAAACTATCGAGTCTGACGGAGAATTTATATTATCTACATACTCGAACTCTTATACTTGCCTATCTTTGGTTTCCTAGGAGCCAACTACGAACCATTTCATTTACCCATACATTTTCTCATATAATCCGCATTTCAGATGACGCAAATCACGAAGTTAAAGTTCAAGGCAACGTAGTCTATAACGAGAACGATGGGAACAGATATTTTGTGGTCTCGTCAGTGACCATGCATTTAAAGCCGAAAAAAATAAAATTTCAATTCGATAAGCTGTTTAAAGATAATAAAGAACTTGGTAAGTGTGATCGGTTGACCATTTTCCTTTTCAGCATTAGGTAATATTACGTTGCCGATAATTGTAGGCGCTAGGTCAGAGCTAGAGCGAGAAACTCTATCCCTTTTTAGAAATTAAATTTCAGGGACAATTTGTTACAACTGAGAACGCGTTTTTTTTTTCTTTTTTCTTTTACTTGTTAGCTACATTTAAAAGATTTTAAAAGACATTTGCGTTATCTATACAGTTATTCCCCCGAACCCCAGCCCAATGAAATAAAAATAAATTGTACACACCGGCCTTGTCTGGATGCTGACATACGCAGGGTGTTCCACAAATTAGTCCTTCGTTTTGTTTTTTCTTAAATCGCGAAGCCGGATTACCGAGGGACCGAAACAGTTCTTTAAAAGACAAGGTCTAGTTACTTTTAGGGTAAAACATTTTTCTTTCATCCAAAAGTGAAGCTCAAACATACCACCAACTTTGAAATAGTTTTTTTTTTTTTTTTTTTTTAGTCGTTGAATTCGAAAATTGCATTAGATTATCGATCCGATCAAGATTTGGACTCAAATTCAAATTTTTCTTCTTCAAGGGGGGCCAATTTGACCTTGTTAGAAAAATTGAAGAAGGTATCGAACTAGGTTTTTTTATAAGTTACTATGTTACAAAATTTTATCAAAATGTTGATCGGATCTTACTTTGGAGACAAAAATTTTAATTTAACCCTTTCTAGCAGGTCGTTTTGAATTTTAGTACCCAGATCGCCATCGGGTCAAACATCTGATAAAATTTATAAGCCGGTAATTTAGGAAAAAAAAAAAAAAAAACTCTAGGTATTTAGATTTTTTATTCAATATTTTTCGATAAAGTCAAATTGTCCTTCAGAGGCGGAAAAGTCGAATTTAGGGAATAGACCGAGATATGCGATCGGACATCTAATGCAATAGTTGAAATCAACGAGCAAACAAATCTTTATTTCAATATTTTGATCGATACTTTTCCATTTAGGATTTCGAGTTGATGGCATGTTCGAGCTTCTTTTAAGGGAAGAGAACATTTTTTCACACACCCAAAGAAATACACCTTATTGCTCGAAGAACATTTTTCGTCCCCTTGGTTATCCGACGTCGCGATAAGAAAAACAGAATCAAATTTTTGGTGAAACACTGAATCACCATAATATACTTACGTTGAGTACTTTGAAGAGTGAAAGCGAAATTGCGAAACAAGTTTTCAACATATCGAAACGAAAGAGGTCACGTTTTCATGCAAAACGAACTTTTCATTTTGTTACAGGAGATGTAGTCAATCAGATGATGAACGATAACTGGCGAGATATATTTGCTAGGTTGCAACCGAGAATGGAAGAAGATTCGTCCAAACATGTGTTTCAGTTGTTGAATAATTTCTTCCAAACAGTTCCTTACAACAAAATCTTCGCAGATATTTAAAACATTCGCGTTTTAATGTCAGCAGAATTTGTATGCACTCTTTTCCCTATTTATTGTTTCGTATACTTGTAAATAATTTATTTATTATCGCCGTACTTCATTCGTTTACAGATCGTTGTCTCGGTCATTTGTTGAAATAAAAATTCAAAATGTTTTTCCATGCATGGTTATAAAATGATTCGAAAATTAAGAGACGTTCGAAGCAACCGCAATTAATTAATTACAAAAAAAAGAAAAAAAAAATGAAGCGAGACACTGAAAACAATTCCCGCAAATCGCAGTCGGTAGGACTCGAACCTACGCTCCCAGAGGGAATCTGATTTCTAGTCAGACGCCTTAACCACTCGGCCACGACTGCTCTTCTTCAAAGTCACATTTTATCAGTACATTACCCTCTGTGTACGAATTATCGTGTTTATGGTTTGAATTATTATGTAACGTCTATAATACGTATCGAAATTCACAAAATACATATATCTCGGCTACCGAGTGCCTCTCCAACATTGTGTCTACTCGATTCGCACGGGCCGTCAAATACGTACACTTTTTCCGAGACACACGAGCCAGTTACGTAATTCTACATTTTCAACGGGATATCTCGAAAAAGGAAAAACCACCCGATTTCCGATACGAAAACAATGGATACATTTTTAAGGAGCGTATGGCGATGCACGCATGCCAAAGTGGCCCACCAGACACCGCACCCCTGGCCCCAGAAACTACCCTTTCGAGTATCGCATCAATGACAAGAGAAACACATCGAGGATGACCCGAGCCCCCTTTCGCCTCTTCGCTTCAGATTCGTGCTGTCCTACCAGGGCAACTATAGGACACCCTATACTGACCGAGGTAACGTTTACCGAGCATTAACCTGGAATTCAGGTGCACCACAGACGGACGGGTTTTACCTGCTTCCACCCCTCACCTCCTCGTCTCGGTACGTGTGCGGTGACGCCGGAGCTGGTGAACGAAGACAACGGATATGTCAGAGCCTAGTATAAAAAATTAACCGCATGGGGGAAAAAGCTATCCAGCGGAAAGGAGGTACAGGTTCTTGAAATCGACGCCTTTGTGAAGTACTACCTTGGGCCCAAATCATTTAGGTATGGAAATTTTAGCACACAAACCTGGTACTCGCTGGGGTTTATATTATTCAAATTTTTAGGTCGATAAACAGATACATAGACAGATTAATACAAAATTAGAAAACAGGGTCACAAGGATAGGGGGAAGGGTAAAGGGACCCCCCCCCCCCCGTAGGAGTTATTTACTCAGCAGTTGGGAAAATTTGCCATTTCAGTCAGGCGGAGTTGGAAAAGTCCAACAAGTCAAAAGGCTTTTTTTTGCGTTGCTACTTAGGAATTGAATTGAGAAGTTGAGAAAATCCAACAAATCAAAAGGTTTTTCTTCTTTTGCTTGGATACTTGGGAATTTTGAGTTGAGTCAGTTGGAAAAATCCAACAAATCAAAAGTTTTTTTTTTAACTTTGATATTTAGGAATTTTGAGTTAAATCAGTTGGGGCTTTCACAATCCCCCCCTCCCCCACCCAGAAAACCTTCAAATCGCTTGAAAATTGGTCGTCTTTCAGTTCTCGATTCAACCCAAGGATAGGATAAGGTGAAATTCGGCGACAGTGCCGCACTGGTGTAATTTCTACGAAGGCGACATTGGTCTAACGAACTGATACCTATATATGTATGTATATCTTACTGCGGTCTCGCACTGTACCGGTTTTTCATTCAAATGTTTGCAATCATATGTTTGCTAATTTGTGATCTGCGGCTCAACAAAAGAAGACTTGCAGGAGAAAAAGTAAGGGGAAAAAACAGTATTCCATTTGAACCAGTACTTTATTTGAGGTGGGACAGATGGCAGTGCCAGATTTCCCATTAAGCAGACAAAGCGGTCGCCTGCGGCGCAAAAATTTCGCGGCATTTCGCGGCGCGGAATTTTTGCACCACATTTTGAGGAATTGACCAAAAATTCGCGTCCTGAAAAAATTGATAACAAAATTTGTTCCGTGAAAAACTGATTAAAACTTCACAATCTCAATAAAAATCGATGTACTGTTCTTTTTCACTTTTTGTAAAATGCAAATGTAGAATAAACTTTTTTCTGTGATTACTACTGAAAGCATTTTTTTCGAAACAAAATTAAAAATTTAGGCAGTAGCGAATACAGAAAATAATTTCGAAGGGAGGTGGTCCGAATGAAAAATGTTATAGAAAAAAGATAATAAAGAAGTTGCGTTGGTAGATATACATTAGATATTTCAGGGGTGGGGGATCCGGACCTCCCTCCCTGTAACCGCTCCTAAACCAAGGTATTGTTACGGCGCGAAAAAACAAGCCGCTTTCAGCGCGAAATACCCTAATCCGGCTCTGGCAGATGGGTAAAACTTAAATCGATTAAAAGATGGTTTATGGATGTTTTTAATATATAATTTCTACCACCCGTTAGAAATGCTTATAATTTTTGGAAAATCTAGTACCTAACTACGTAATATTTATAAATTCCAATAATTAGCGAAGAAAACAATAATAATAGTTCCTTTTGGTCCATCAGATTCCTTTTAATTTCCATAAGCCATTTTACTCATCTCATCAGGTAAGATAGCTACAAAATAGATCCTTTTTTATTTTCCAAATTTTTCTTTAATTTGTTCGTTAGAAAGGAAATATTGATTTATGATAGGTAGGAATCAATCACGCCAAGTATTCGAGGAGAAGTGAATAAAATTTCAGCTCTGCTTTTTCTTTTCCTTGTGGCCTTGTTCTTAAGATATTTTGATTTGCAAAAAGGAGCGGTATTTTCACCAAATTTACATTTTGCGTCAAAATTCGTGCCGTTGCCAGTTCGCAACTAAAAGTTAACCCATCCAAGGCATGATAGAGCACAGGAAATCTCTTTCAAAGTCACGTAATCTCCAGTTTCCATCAGGATTTGGAAATGGGACAAATAATTTGTAAAATTTTGAGTTAGTACACGAACAAGGGGTATTTAATAAGGACGATAGTTGAGTTTTTTTTTGTTTTTTTTTCAAAACAGAATAGGTACGTTGGAATTTGAGACTTCGGGGAGTTAGTAAAATTATTAAAATTATAATTCATTCGAAAAAGTACCAATTTATCATTCGATTAGGTAGTCTTTAATTAGGCGTGACCTCATTGTCGATTCTTTAAACTTTAAAGTACATACAGTACGATATACCTCCTCTTATCAGAGGCTATACATCGGCCCTAATCATCATCCAAGAGTAATGGTTGGAGCGCGAGCTTTCAAGTGCCCAGTCTGCTCAGCTGAAGCAGTTGCTGTAAGACTAACTGTACTCTCACGAGGCTTACGGAGTATCATAACTGTTTATTCCAAAGGGATATGGATAAATTAGGGGGAGGGGGTCGCGTGGTTATGCATACTACGGCATCAGTAATATACCGATGAACACGATGGGTAGACTATAGCGTCTAACAATTTGTCTGTTCAAGTATGGTAAGCACATATTAAGGTAAACTTACTCGACTATATCTATGTATATTGAAAATTACACTCGTTACTTTCTAGTATTTATTGACAGGGGCGCAACCAGAACTTTTTTTTGGTGAGGGCTAGAATTTAGAAACAAAACAACAAAAACCTTGGGCAGGGGTGAATGCTCGATTTGGTACCTACCTGTTTTCATGAGCTGTGAATTCGTACAAACCTACGACGCAACGTAACCGCATCAGGCCACCGGCATCAATTTTTTCCAATTTCAAATTGATTTTGAAAAAATTTCGAAGAATTTTGGAGGAGGTTATAGCCCTCTGGCCCCCTCCTTGGTTACGCCCTTGCTTATAGGGAGGAAAGACAGTACAATGAAATAATTCAATATACGAGTATAGTGACTAGTGTGAGTACTTACTAGTCGACTAAGGAGATTTATAGTTACCTACTAAAACTATTTGCGCGTGTGTATTACATATCTTAATATGAGGAGAGCTTCTCCAAAATGCAGTAAGCACGCATTTTCTTCTTCTTTGGAAGCGTATGATAGAGTCCCAGAATCATCAATAATCTCGTAGTCGAATAGTAAAATAATAATTTCCCTTCGTGTTGTTGCAATATTTTCCGATAGGAAACTCATTTCCAACACGCAGTAAGTCCAATCGCCCTGTACTCGAATTCCAAAATTCAGTAAGTACACTTTTTGGTGTTTTCTAAAACTATGTTTCCGATTTTGAAAATGAAATTTCTAAAATGTTACCTATGAATAGAAACTTGAAGAAAAAATCAAAATTTTTGAATTGAAGACTGTTTTTTACTCAATTTTTCGCGCTGAGCTCGAATTCGTTGTTCAAATTTGGCGGCGACGCTCCGTTGGCGAGATACCCTCGAAAATGTGTTCAAAATTGGATAAAAAATTAATCTAGCTCAATTTTGACAACGGATTCGAATTCGCCACGAAAAATTGAGTAACCAGCCCCAGCCCCGACGCCGAATCTCTCCGAAATTTTTTTGACCCGAAAAAAGACATGATGTATAGTATGGAGAAATCTTCAAAATTTTCAAAAATCAAAATTTTTTAATTGAAGACTGTTTTTTACTCAATTTTTCGCGCTGAGCTCGAATTCGTTGTTCAAATTTGGCGGCGACGCTCCGTTGGCGAGATACCCTCGAAAATGTGTTCAAAATGGGTCAAAAAATCACTCTAGCTCAATTTTGACAACGGATTCGAATTCGCCACGAAAAATTGAGTAACCAGCCCCAGCCCCGACGCCGAATCTCTCCGAAATTTTTTTGACCCGAAAAAAGACATGATGTATAGTATGGAGAAATCTTCAAAATTTTCAAAAATAAAAATTTTTTAATTGAAGACTGTTTTTTACTCAATTTTTCGCGCTAAGCTCGAATTCGTTGTTCAAATTTAGCAACGACGCTCCATTGGCGAAATACCCTCGAAAATGTGGTAAAAATGGGTCAAAAAATCAACCTAGCTCAATTTTGACAACGGATTCGAATTCGCCACGAAAAATTGAGTAACCAGCCCCAGCCCCGACGCCGAATCTCTCCGAAATTTTTTTGACCCGAAAAAAGACATGATGTATAGTATGGAGAAATCTTCAAAATTTTCAAAAATCAAAATTTTTAATTGAAGACTGTTTTTTACTCAATTTTTCGCGCTGAGCTGGAATTTGTTGTTCAAATTTGGCGGCGACGCTCCGTTGGCGAGATACCCTCGAAAATGTGGTCAAAATGGATCAAAAAATCACCCTAGCTCAATTTTGACAACGGATTCGGATTCGCCACGAAAAATTGAGTAACACGCCCCAGCCCCGACTCCGAATCTCTCCGAAAATTTTTTAACCCGAAAAAAGACATGATGTATTATAGTATGGAGAAATCTTCAAAATTTTCAAAAATCAAAATTTTTTAATTGAAGACTGTTTTTTACTCAATTTTTCGCGCTGAGCTGGAATTTGTTGTTCAAATTTGGCGGCGACGGTCCGTTGGCGAGATACCCTCGAAAATGTGTTCAAAATTGGACAAATAATCAATCTAGCTCAATTTTGACAACGGATTCGAATTCGCCACGAAAAATTGAGTAACCAGCCCCAGCCCCGACGCCGAATCTCTCCGAAATTTTTTTGACCCGAAAAAAGACATGATGTATAAGTATGGAGAAATCTTCAAAATTTTCAAAAATAAAAATTTTTTAATTGAAGACTGTTTTTTACTCAATTTTTCGCGCTAAGCTCGAATTCGTTGTTTAAATTTGGCGGCGACGCTCCGTTGGCGAGATACCCTCGAAAATGTGTTCAAAATGGGTCAAAAAATATCTCTAGCTCAATTTTGACTACGGATTCGAATTCGCCACGAAAAATTGAGTAACCAGCCCCAGCCCCGACGCCGAATCTCTCCGAAATTTTTTTCACCCGAAAAAAGACATGATGAGTATGGAGAAATCTTCAAAACTTTTGAATTGAAGACTGTTTTTTACTCAATTTTTCGCGCTGAGCTCGATTTTGTTGTTCAAATTTAGCGGCGACGCTCCGTTGGCGAGATACCCTGGAAAATGTGTTCAAAATGGGTCAAAATATCACTCTAGCTCAATTTTGAATACGGATTCGAATTCGCCACCAAAAATTGAGTAACCAGCCCCAGCCTCGACGCCGAATCTCTCCGAAATTTTTTTCACCTGAAAAAACACACGATGAGTATGGAGAAATCTTCAAAATTTTCAAAAATCAAAATTTTTGAATTGAAGACTGTTTTTTACTCGAATTTTTCGCGCTGAGCTCGAATTCGTTGTTCAAATTTAGCGGCGACGCTCCTTTAGCAAGATACCCTCGAAAATGTGGTCAAAATGGGTCAAAAAACCACTCTAGCTCAATTTTGAAACGGATTCGAGTTCGCCATGAAACATTAAGTAACCAGCCACGGCCCCGACGCCGAATCACTCCGAAATTTTTTGGACCTGAAAAAAGACATGATGTATATAGTATGGAGAAATCTTCAAAATTTTCAAAAATCAAAATTTTTAATTGAAGACTGTTTTTTACTCAATTTTTCGCGCTGTGTTCAAATTTGGCGGCGACGCTCCATTGGCGAAATACCCTCGAAAATGTGGTCAAAATGGGTCAAAAAATCAACCTAGCTCAATTTTGACAACGGATTCGAATTCGCCACGTAAAATCGAGTAACACGCCTCAGCCCCGACACCGAATCTCTCCGAAAATTTTTTAACCCGAAAAAAGACATGATGAGTATGGAGAAATCTTCAAAATTTTTAAAAATCAAAATTTTTGAATTGAAGACTGTTTTTTACTCAATTTTTCGCGCTGAGCTCGAATTTGTTGTTCAAATTTGGCAACGACACTCCATTGGCGAAATACCCTCGAAAATGTGTTCAAAATGGGTCAAAAAATCACTCTAGCTCAATTTTGACAACGGATTCGAGTTCGCCACGAAAAATTGAGTAACCAGCCCCAGCCTCGACGCCGAATCTCTCCGAAAATTTTTTCACCCGAAAAAACACACGATGAGTATGGAGAAATCTTCAAAATTTTCAAAAATCAAAATTTTTGAATTGAAGACTGTTTTTTACTCAATTTTTTGTCCTGAGCTCGAAGTCGTTGTTTAAATTTGGCGGCGACGCTCCGTTGGCGAGATACCCTCGAAAATCTGTTCAAAATGGGTCAAAAAATCACTCTAGCTCAATTTTGACAACGGATTCGAATTCGCCACGAAAAATTGAGTAACCAGCCCCAGCCTCGACGTCGAATCTCGCCGAAATTTTTTTCACCCGAAAAAAGACATGATGAGTATGGAGAAATCTTCAAAATTTTCAAAAATCAAAATTTTTGAATTGAAGACTGTTTTTTACTCAATTTTTTGCGCTGAGCTCGAAGTCGTTGTTTAAATTTGGCGGCGACGCTCCGTTGGCGAGATACCCTCGAAAATCTGTTCAAAATGGGTCAAAAAATCACTCTAGCTCAATTTTGACAACGGATTCGAATTCGCCACGAAAAATTGAGTAACCAGCCCCAGCCTCGACGTCGAATCTCTCGAAATTTTTTGACCCAAAAAGAATGATTGTAGTATGGAAATTGCTCAAATTTTCAAAAATCAAAATTTTTAATTGAAACTGTTTTTTACTCAATTTTTCCCGCCGAGCTGGAATTTGTTGTTCAAATTTGGCGGCGACGCTCCATTGGCGAAATACCCTCGAAAATGTGTTCAAAATGGGTCAAAAAATAACTCTAGCTCAATTTTGACAACGGATTCGAATTCGCCACGAAAATTGAGTAATCACCCACCCCGCCGAACTCTCCGAATTTTTTTGACCCGAAAAGACATCGATGGTAGTATGAGAAATCTTAAAATTTTCAAAAATCAAAATTTTTTAATTGAAGACTGTTTTTACTCAATTTTTCGCGAATGCTAAATTCGTGTTCAAATTTGGCGGCGACGCTCCGTTTGGCGAATACCCTCGAAAATGTGTTCAAAATGGGTCAAAAAAATCTTACTCAAATTTGACAACGATTCGAATTCGCCACAAAATTGAGTAACCAGCCCCACCCCGACGCCGAATCTTCCGAAATTTTTGACCCGAAAAAACCATGATAATGAGAAATCTTCAAAATTCAAAAATCAAAATTTTGAAGACGATTGTTTACTCAAATTATTCGCGCTGCTCGAATCGTTTTCAAATTTGGCGCGACGCTCCGTTGGCAGAGAATACCCTCGAAAATTGTCAAAATGTCAAAAATTCATAGCTCAATTTTGACAACGGATTCGAATTCGCCACGAAAAATTGAGTAACGCGCCCAGCTCGACGTCGAATCTGCGGAAATTTTTTCACCCGAAAAACACAAAGTGTGGAGAAATCTTCAAAATTTTCAAAATCAAAATTTCAATTGAAACTGTTTTTTACTCAATTTTTCGCGCCGACTGAATTTGTTGTTCAAATTTGTCTGCGACGCTCCATGTGCGAAATACCTCGAAAATGTTTCAAAATGTCAAAAAATAACTCTAGCTCAATTTTGACAACGGTTCGAATTCGCCACGAAAAATTGATGTAACCACCAGCCCACGGCCGATCTCTCCGAAATTTTTTTGACGCGAAAAACTATATGTATGATGACAATCTTCAAAATTTCAAAAATCAAAATTTTGAAATTGAAGACTGTTTTTACTCAATTTTTCGCGCTAGAGTCAAATTCGTTGTTCAAATTGCGGCGACGCTCGTTGCGAGATACCCTCGAAAATGTGTTCAAAATGGTCAAAAAATACTCTACTCAATTTGACAACGGATTCGATTCGCCACGAAAATTGAGTAACCAGCCCACCCCGACGACAATCTCTCCGAAATTTTTTGACCCAAAAAAGACATGTTTAGTATGGAGAAATCTTCAAAATTTCAAAATAAAAATTTTTAATTGAAGACTGTTTTTACTCAATTTTTCGCGCTGAGCTCAAATTCGTTTTCAAATTTGCGGCGACGCTCATTGGCGAAATACCCTCGAAATGTGGTCAAATGGGTCAAAATCAACCTAGCTCAATTTTGACAACGGTTCGAATTCGCCACGTAAAATCGATAACACGCTCAGCCCCGACACGAATCTCTCCGAAAATTTTTAACCCGAAAAAAGACATGATATGGAAAATCTTCAAAATTTTTAAAAATCAAATTTGAATTGAAGACTGTTTTTTACTCAATTTTTCGCGCTGAGCTCGAATTTGTTGTTCAAATTTGGCAACGACACTCCATTGGCGAAATACCCTCGAAAATGTGTTCAAAATGGGTCAAAAAATCAACCTAGCTCAATTTTGACAACGGATTCGAATTCGCCACGTAAAATCGAGTAACACGCCTCAGCCCCGACACCGAATCTCTCCGAAAATTTTTTAACCCGAAAAAAGACATGATAGTATGGAGAAATCTTCAAAATTTTTAAAATCAAAATTTTTGAATTGAAGACTGTTTTTTACTCAATTTTCGCGCTGAGCTCGAATTTGTTGTTCAATTTGCACGACACTCCATTGGCGAAATACCCTCGAAAATGTGTTCAAAATGGGTCAAAAAATCACTCTAGCCAATTTTGACAACGGATTCGAGTTCGCCACGAAAATTGAGTAACCAGCCCCAGCCTCGACGCCGAATCTCTCCGAAAATTTTTCACCCGAAAAAACACACGATGAGTATGGAGAAATCTTCAAAATTTTCAAAATCAAAATTTTTGAATTGAAGACTGTTTTTACTCAATTTTTGCCTGAGCTCGAAGTCGTTGTTTAAATTTGGCGGCGACGCTCCGTTGGCGAGATACCCTCGAAAATCTGTTCAAAATGGTCAAAAAATCACTCTAGCTCAATTTGACAACGATTCGAATTCCCACGAAAAATTGAGTAACCAGCCCCAGCCTCGACGTCGAATCTCGCCGAAATTTTTTTCACCCGAAAAAAGACATGATAGTATGGAGAAATCTTCAAATTTTCAAAAATCAAAATTTTTGAATTGAAGACTGTTTTTACTCAATTTTTGCGCTGAGCTGAAGTGTTGTTTAAATTTGGCGGCGACGCCCTTGGCGAATACCTCGAAAATTGTTCAAAATGGGTCAAAAAATCACTCTAGCTCAATTTTGACAACGGATTCGAATTCGCCACGAAAAATTGAGTAACCACCCCAGCCCCGACGACCGAATCTCCCGAAATTTTTTTCACCCGAAAAAAGACATGATGAGTATGGAGAAATCTTCAAAATTTTCAAAAATCAAAATTTTTGAATTGAAGACTGTTTTTTACTCAATTTTTCCCGCCGAGCTGGAATTTGTTGTTCAAATTTGGCGGCGACGCTCCATTGGCGAAATACCCTCGAAAATGTGTTCAAAATGGGTCAAAAAATAACTCTAGCTCAATTTTGACAACGGATTCGAATTCGCCACGAAAAATTGAGTAACCAGCCCCAGCCCCGACGCCGAATCTCTCCGAAATTTTTTACCCGAAAAAAACATGATGTAGTATGGAGAAATCTCAAAATTTTCAAAAATCAAAATTTTAATTGAAGACTGTTTTTTACTCAATTTTTCGCCGAGCTCGAATTGTTGTTCAAATTTGCGGCGACGCTCCTTGGCAAACCTCGAAATGTGGTCAAAATGGGTCAAAAATCACCTAGCTCAATTTTGACAACGGATTCGATCGCCACGAAAATGAGTACCGCCAGCCTCGACCGAATCTCCGAAATTTTACGAAAAAAACATATGATATGGAAAATCTCAATTTTAAAATCAAATTTAATGAAGACTGTTTTACTCATTTTGCCTGACTCGAGTGTAAATTGCGCGACCTCCTGGCAATACCCCAAAATGTTCAAAATGGTCAAAATCATCTAGCTCAATTTTGACAACGATTCGAAATTCGCCACGAAAAATTGAGTAACCAGCCCCAGCCCCGACGCCGAATCTCTCCGAAATTTTTTTCAACCGAAAAAAGACATGATGTTAGTATGAGAAATCCTCAAAATTTTCAAAAATCAAAATTTTTTAATTGAAACTGTTTTTTACTCAATTTTTTTCCCGCGAGCTGGAATTTGTTGTTCATAATTTGGCGGCGACGCTCCATTGGCGAATACCCTCGAAAATGTTTCAAAATGGTCAAAAAATAACTCTAGCTCAATTTTGACAACGGATTCGAATTCGCCACGAAAATTGAGTAACCACGCCCCAGCCCCGACCCGCCGAATCTCTCCGAAATTTTTTGACCCGAAAAAAGACATGATTGTTGTAGTATGGAGAAATCTTCAAAATTTTCAAAAATCAAATTTTTTAATTGAAGACTGTTTTTTACTCAATTTTCGCGCTGAGTCAAATTCGTTGTTCAAATTGGCGGCGACGCTCCGTTGGCGAGAAACCCCTCGAAAATGTGTTCAAAATGGGTCAAAAAATAACTCTAGCTCAATTTTGACAACGGATTCGAATTCGCCACGAAAAATTGAGTAACCAGCCCCAGCCCCGACGCCGAATCTCTCCGAAATTTTTTTGACCCGAAAAAACATGATGAGTATGGAGAAATCTTCAAAATTTTCAAAATCAAAATTTTTGAATTGAAGACTGTTTTTTACTCAATTTTTGCGCTGAGTCGAAGTCGTTGTTTAAATTTGGCGCGACGCTCCGTTGGCGAGTATACCCTCGAAAATTGTTCAAAATGGGTCAAAAAATCACTTAGCTCAATTTTGACAACGGATTCGAATTCGCCACGAAAAATTGAGTAACCAGCCCAGCCTCGAACGTCGAATCTCGCCGAAATTTTTTTCACCCAAAAAAGACATGATGAGTATGGAGAAATCTTCAAATTTTCAAAAATCAAATTTTAATTGAAGACTGTTTTTTACTCAATTTTTCCCGCCGAGCTGGAATTTGTTGTTCAAATTTGGCGGCGACGCTCCATTGGCGAAATACCCTCGAAAATGTGTTCAAAATGGGTCAAAAAATAACTCTAGCTCAATTTTGACAACGGATTCGAATTCGCCACGAAAAATTGAGTAACCAGCCCCAGCCCCGACGCCGAATCTCTCCGAAATTTTTTTGACCCGAAAAAAGACATGATGTATAGTATGGAGAAATCTTCAAAATTTTCAAAAATCAAAATTTTTGAATTGAAGACTCTTTTTAACTCAATTTTTCGCGCTGAGCTCGAATTCGTTGTTCAAATTTGGCGGCGACGCTCCGTTGGGGAGATACCCTCGAAAATGTGGTCAAAATTGGTCAAAAAATCACTCCAGCTCAATTTTGACAACGGATTCGAATTCGGAACGAAAATTGAGTAACTAGCCCCAGCCCCGACGCCGATGCTCTCCGAAAATTTTTTCACCCGAAAAAAGTCATGTTTAGTATGGAGAAATCTTCAAAATTTTCAAAAATCAAAATTTTTTAATTGAAGACTGTTTTTTACTCAATTTTTCGCGCTGAGCTCGAATTCGTTGTTCAAATTTGGCGGCGACGCTCCATTGGCGAAATACCCTCGAAAATGTGGTCAAAATGGGTCAAAAAATCAACCTAGCTCAATTTTGACAACGGATTCGAATTCGCCACGTAAAATCGAGTAACACGCCTCAGCCCCGACACCGAATCTCTCCGAAAATTTTTTAACCCGAAAAAAGACATGATGAGTATGGAGAAATCTTCAAAATTTTTAAAAATCAAAATTTTTGAATTGAAGACTGTTTTTTACTCAATTTTTCGCGCTGAGCTCGAATTTGTTGTTCAAATTTGGCAACGACACTCCATTGGCGAAATACCCTCGAAAATGTGTTCAAAATGGGTCAAAAAATCACTCTAGCTCAATTTTGACAACGGATTCGAGTTCGCCACGAAAAATTGAGTAACCAGCCCCAGCCTCGACGCCGAATCTCTCCGAAAATTTTTTCACCCGAAAAAACACACGATGAGTATGGAGAAATCTTCAAAATTTTCAAAAATCAAAATTTTTGAATTGAAGACTGTTTTTTACTCAATTTTTTGCCCTGAGCTCGAAGTCGTTGTTTAAATTTGGCGGCGACGCTCCGTTGGCGAGATACCCTCGAAAATCTGTTCAAAATGGGTCAAAAAATCACTCTAGCTCAATTTCGACAACGGATTCGAATTCGCCACGAAAAATTGAGTAACCAGCCCCAGCCTCGACGTCGAATCTCGCCGAAATTTTTTTCACCCGAAAAAAGACATGATGAGTATGGAGAAATCTTCAAAATTTTCAAAAATCAAAATTTCTAATTGAAGACTGTTTTTTACTCAATTTTTCGCGCCGAGCTGGAATTTGTTGTTCAAATTTGGCGGCGACGCTCCATTGGCGAAATACCCTCGAAAATGTGTTCAAAATGGGTCAAAAAATAAATCTAGCTCAATTTTGACAACGGATTCGAATTCGCCACGAAAAATTGAGTAACCAGCCCCAGCCCCGACGCCGAATCTCTCCGAAATTTTTTTGACCCGAAAAAAGACATGATGTATAGTATGGAGAAATCTTCAAAATTTTCAAAAATCAAAATTTTTGAATTGAAGACTGTTTTTTACTCAATTTTTCGCGCTGAGCTCAAATTCGTTGTTCAAATTTGGCGGCGACGCTCCGTTGGCGAGATACCCTCGAAAATGTGTTCAAAATGGGTCAAAAAATAACTCTAGCTCAATTTTGACAACGGATTCGAATTCGCCACGAAAAATTGAGTAACCAGCCCCAGCCCCGACGACGAATCTCTCCGAAATTTTTTTGACCCGAAAAAAGACATGTTTAGTATGGAGAAATCTTCAAAATTTTCAAAAATAAAAATTTTTTAATTGAAGACTGTTTTTTACTCAATTTTTCGCGCTGAGCTCAAATTCGTTGTTCAAATTTGGCGGCGACGCTCCATTGGCGAAATACCCTCGAAAATGTGGTCAAAATGGGTCAAAAAATCAACCTAGCTCAATTTTGACAACGGATTCGAATTCGCCACGTAAAATCGAGTAGCACGCCTCAGCCCCGACACCGAATCTCTCCGAAAATTTTTTAACCCGAAAAAAGACATGATGAGTATGGAGAAATCTTCAAAATTTTTAAAAATCAAAATTTTTGAATTGAAGACTGTTTTTTACTCAATTTTTCGCGCTGAGCTCGAATTTGTTGTTCAAATTTGGCAACGACACTCCATTGGCGAAATACCCTCGAAAATGTGTTCAAAATGGGTCAAAAAATCACTCTAGATCAATTTTGACAACGGATTCGAATTCGCCACGAAAAATTGAGTAACCAGCCCCAGCCTCGACGTCGAATCTCGCCGAAAATT
This sequence comes from Acanthococcus lagerstroemiae, assembly GCA_031841125.1. Lineage (NCBI taxonomy): Eukaryota > Metazoa > Arthropoda > Insecta > Hemiptera > Eriococcidae > Acanthococcus > Acanthococcus lagerstroemiae. The sequence continues at coordinate 34,274,043 of CM063114.1, read as the reverse complement.
TTTTAACCCGAAAAAAGACATGATGTATTATAGTATGGAGAAATCTTCAAAATTTTCAAAAATCAAAATTTTTTAATTGAAGACTGTTTTTTACTCAATTTTTCGCGCTGAGCTGGAATTTGTTGTTCAAATTTGGCGGCGACGCTCCGTTGGCGCGATACCCTCGAAAATGTGGTCAAAATGGATCAAAAAATCACCCTAGCTCAATTTTGACAACGGATTCGGATTCGCCACGAAAAATTGAGTAACACGCCCCAGCCCCGACTCCGAATCTCTCCGAAAATTTTTTAACCCGAAAAAAGACATGATGTATTATAGTATGGAGAAATCTTCAAAATTTTCAAAAATCAAAATTTTTTAATTGAAGACTGTTTTTTACTCAATTTTTCGCGCTGAGCTCGAATTTGTTGTTCAAATTTGGCGGCGACGGTCCGTTGGCGAGATACCCTCGAAAATGTGTTCAAAATTGGACAAATAATCAATCTAGCTCAATTTTGACAACGGATTCGAATTCGCCACCAAAAATTGAGTAATCAGCCCCAGCTTCGACGCCGAATCTCTCCGAAATTTTTTTCACCCGAAAAAACACACGATGAGCATGGAGAAATCTTCAAAATTTTCAAAAATCAAAATTTTTGAATTGAAGAGTTTTTTACTCAATTTTTCGCGCTGAGCTCGAATTCGTTGTTCAAATTTAGCGGCGACACTCCGTTTGCGAGATACCCTCGAAAATGTGGTCAAAATGGGTCAAAAAATCACCATAGCTCAATTTTGACAACGGATTCGAGTTCGCCATGAAAAATTAAGTAACCAGCCCCAGGCCCGACGCCGAAACTCTCCGAAATTTTTTTGACCCGAAAAAAGACATGATGTATTTCGGGAACGAAGGGTCGCCGCCAAATTGGAACAACGAATTCGAACTTAGCGTGAAAAATTGAGTAAGAAACACTCATTAATTCGAAATTTTCGAATTTCTCAAATTTTGAAAATTTCTCCATATTATAACATCATGTGTTTTTTCGGGCGAAAAAATTTTCGGAGAGCTACGGCGTCGGCGCTGGCGCTTATTACTCAATTTTTCGAGACGAATTCAAATCCGTTGTCAAAATTGAGCTAGAGTCATTTTTGGACCCAAATTGATCAATTTTTCCAACTTTTTTGGGTGTATCTCGGGAACGAAGGGTCGCCGCCAAATTGGAACAACGAATTCGAACTCAGCGTGAAAAATTGAGTAAGAACCACTCATTAATTCGAAATTTTCGAATTTCTCAAATTTTGAAAATTTCTCCGTACACTCATGTGTTTTTTCGGGCGAAAAAATTTTCGGAGAGCTACGGCGTCGGCGCTGGCGCTTATTACTCAATTTTTCGAGACGAATTCAAATCCGTTGTCAAAATTGAGCTAGAGTCATTTTTGGACCCAAATTGATCAATTTTTCCAACTTTTTTGGGTGTATCTCGGGAACGAAGGGTCGCCGCCAAATTGGAACAACGAATTCGAACTCAGCGTGAAAAATTGAGTAAGAAACACTCATTAATTCGAAATTTTCGAATTTCTCAAATTTTGAAAATTTCTCCATACTATACAGCATGTGTTTTTTCTAGCGAAAAAATTTTCTGAGAGCTACGGCGTCGGCGCTGGCGCCTATTACTCAATTTTTCGAGACGAATTCAAATCCGTTGTCAAAATTGAGCTAGAGTCATTTTTTGAACCAAATTGATCAATTTTTCCAACTTTTTTGGGTGTATCTCGGGAACGAAGGGTCGCCGCCAAATTGGAACAACGAATTCGAACTCAGCGTGAAAAATTGAGTAAGAAACACTCATTAATTCGAAATTTTCGAATTTCTCAAATTTGGAAAATTTCTCCATACTATACAGCATGTGTTTTTTCGGGCGAAAATATTTTCTGAGAGCTACGGCGTCGGCGCTGGCGCCTATTACTCAATTTTTCGAGACGAATTCAAATCCGTTGTCAAAATTGAGCTAGAGTCATTTTTTGTACCAAATTGATCAATTTTTCCAACTTTTTTGGGTGTACCTCCGGAACGAAGGGTCGCCGCCAAATTGGAACAACGAATTCGAACTCAGCGTGAAAAAATTGAGGAAAACCCCTCATTAATTCGAAAAATTTTTGAATTTTTCCAATTTTTAAAATTTTTCCATAATATAACATCATGCGTTTTTTTCGGGCGAAAAAAATTTTTGGGGAGCTACGGCGTCGGCGCTTGCGCTTATTTTCTCAATTTTTTGAGACGAATTCAAATCCGTTGTCAAAATTGAGCTAGAGTCATTTTTGGACCCAAATTGATCAATTTTTCCAACTTTTTTGGGTGTATCTCGGGAACGAAGGGTCGCCGCCAAATTGGAACAACGAATTCGAACTCAGCGTGAAAAATTGAGTAAGAAACACTCATTAATTCGAAATTTTCGAATTTCTCAAATTTTGAAAATTTCTCCATACTATACATCATGTGTTTTTCGGGCGAAAAAATTTTCGGAGAGCTACGGCGTCGGCGCTGGCGCTTATTACTCAATTTTTCGAGACGAATTCAAATCCGTTGTCAAAATTGAGCTAGAGTCATTTTTGGACCCAAATTGATCAATTTTTCCAACTTTTTTGGGTGTATCTCGGGAACGAAGGGTCGCCGCCAAATTGGAACAACGAATTCGAACTCAGCGTGAAAAATTGAGTAAGAAACACTCATTAATTCGAAATTTTCGAATTTCTCAAATTTTGAAAATTTCTCCATACTATAACATCATGTGTTTTTTCGGGCGAAAAAATTTTCGGAGAGCTACGGCGTCGGCGCTGGCGCTTATTACTCAATTTTTCGAGACGAATTCAAATCCGTTGTCAAAATTGAGCTAGAGTCATTTTTGGACCCAAATTGATCAATTTTTCCAACTTTTTTGGGTGTATCTCGGGAACGAAGGGTCGCCGCCAAATTGGAACAACGAATTCGAACTCAGCGTGAAAAATTGAGTAAGAAACACTCATTAATTCGAAATTTTCGAATTTCTCAAATTTTGAAAATTTCTCCATACTATACACATCATGTGTTTTTTCGGGCGAAAAAATTTTCGGAGAGCTACGGCGTCGGCGCTGGCGCTTATTACTCAATTTTTCGAGACGAATTCAAATCCGTTGTCAAAATTGAGCTAGAGTCATTTTTGGACCCAAATTGATCAATTTTTCCAACTTTTTTGGGTGTATCTCGGGAACGAAGGGTCGCCGCCAAATTGGAACAACGAATTCGAACTCAGCGTGAAAAATTGAGTAAGAAACACTCATTAATTCGAAATTTTCGAATTTCTCAAATTTTGAAAATTTCTCCATACTATACATCATGTGTTTTTTCGGGCGAAAAAATTTTCGGAGAGCTACGGCGTCGGCGCTGGCGCCTATTACTCAATTTTTCGAGACGAATTCAAATCCGTTGTCAAAATTGAGCTAGAGTCATTTTTGAACCAAATTGATCAATTTTTCCAACTTTTTTGGGTGTATCTCGGGAACGAAGGGTCGCCGCCAAATTGGAACAACGAATTCGAACTCAGCGTGAAAAATTGAGTAAGAAACACTCATTAATTCGAAATTTTCGAATTTCTCAAATTTTGAAAATTTCTCCATACTATACATCATGTGTTTTTTCGGGCGAAAAAATTTTCGGAGAGCTACGGCGTCGGCGCTGGCGCTTATTACTCAATTTTTCGAGACGAATTCAAATCCGTTGTCAAAATTGAGCTAGAGTCATTTTTGGACCCAAATTGATCAATTTTTCCAACTTTTTTGGGTGTATCTCGGGAACGAAGGGTCGCCGCCAAATTGGAACAACGAATTCGAACTCAGCGTGAAAAATTGAGTAAGAAACACTCATTAATTCGAAATTTTCGAATTTCTCAAATTTTGAAAATTTCTCCATACTATACATCATGTGTTTTTTCGGGCGAAAAAATTTTCGGAGAGCTACGGCGTCGGCGCTGGCGCTTATTACTCAATTTTTCGAGACGAATTCAAATCCGTTGTCAAAATTGAGCTAGAGTCATTTTTGGACCCAAATTGATCAATTTTTCCAACTTTTTTGGGTGTATCTCGGGAACGAAGGGTCGCCGCCAAATTGGAACAACGAATTCGAACTCAGCGTGAAAAATTGAGTAAGAAACACTCATTAATTCGAAATTTTCGAATTTCTCAAATTTTGAAAATTTCTCCATACTATAACATCATGTGTTTTTTCGGGCGAAAAAATTTTCGGAGAGCTACGGCGTCGGCGCTGGCGCTTATTACTCAATTTTTCGAGACGAATTCAAATCCGTTGTCAAAATTGAGCTAGAGTCATTTTTGGACCAAAATTGATCAATTTTTCCAACTTTTTTGGGTGTATCTCGGGAACGAAGGGTCGCCGCCAAATTGGAACAACGAATTCGAACTCAGCGTGAAAAATTGAGTAAGAAACACTCATTAATTCGAAATTTTCGAATTTCTCAAATTTTGAAAATTTCTCCATACTATATACATCATGTGTTTTTTCGGGCGAAAAAATTTTCGGAGAGCTACGGCGTCGGCGCTGGCGCTTATTACTCAATTTTTCGAGACGAATTCAAATCCGTTGTCAAAATTGAGCTAGAGTCATTTTTTGTACCAAATTGATCAATTTTTCCAACTTTTTTGGGTGTATCTCCGGAACGAAGGGTCGCCGCCAAATTGGAACAACGAATTCGAACTCAGCGTGAAAAATTGAGTAAGAAACACTCATTAATTCGAAATTTTCGAATTTCTCAAATTTTGAAAATTTCTCCATACTATACATCATGTGTTTTTTCGGGCGAAAAAATTTTCGGAGAGCTACGGCGTCGGCGCTGGCGCTTATTACTCAATTTTTCGAGACGAATTCAAATCCGTTGTCAAAATTGAGCTAGAGTCATTTTTGGACCCAAATTGATCAATTTTTCCAACTTTTTTGGGTGTATCTCGGGAACGAAGGGTCGCCGCCAAATTGGAACAACGAATTCGAACTCAGCGTGAAAAATTGAGTAAGAAACACTCATTAATTCGAAATTTTCGAATTTCTCAAATTTTGAAAATTTCTCCATACTATACATCATGTGTTTTTTCGGGCGAAAATTTTTCGGAGAGCTACGGCGTCGGCGCTGGCGCTTATTACTCAATTTTTCGAGACGAATTCAAATCCGTTGTCAAAATTGAGCTAGAGTCATTTTTGGACCCAAATTGATCAATTTTTCCAACTTTTTTGGGTGTATCTCGGGAACGAAGGGTCGCCGCCAAATTGGAACAACGAATTCGAACTCAGCGTGAAAAATTGAGTAAGAAACACTCATTAATTCGAAATTTTCGAATTTCTCAAATTTTGAAAATTTCTCCATACTATACATCATGTGTTTTTTCGGGCGAAAAAATTTTCGGAGAGCTACGGCGTCGGCGCTGGCGCTTATTACTCAATTTTTCGAGACGAATTCAAATCCGTTGTCAAAATTGAGCTAGAGTCATTTTTGGACCCAAATTGATCAATTTTTCCAACTTTTTTGGGTGTATCTCGGGAACGAAGGGTCGCCGCCAAATTGGAACAACGAATTCGAACTCAGCGTGAAAAATTGAGTAAGAAACACTCATTAATTCGAAATTTTCGAATTTCTCAAATTTTGAAAATTTCTCCATACTATAACATCATGTGTTTTTTCGGGCGAAAAAATTTTCGGAGAGCTACGGCGTCGGCGCTGGCGCTTATTACTCAATTTTTCGAGACGAATTCAAATCCGTTGTCAAAATTGAGCTAGAGTCATTTTTGGACCCAAATTGATCAATTTTTCCAACTTTTTTGGGTGTATCTCGGGAACGAAGGGTCGCCGCCAAATTGGAACAACGAATTCGAACTCAGCGTGAAAAATTGAGTAAGAAACACTCATTAATTCGAAATTTTCGAATTTCTCAAATTTTGAAAATTTCTCCATACTATAACAATATGTGTTTTTTCGGGCGAAAAAATTTTCGGAGAGCTACGGCGTCGGCGCTGGCGCTTATTACTCAATTTTTCGAGACGAATTCAAATCCGTTGTCAAAATTGAGCTAGAGTCATTTTTGGACCCAAATTGATCAATTTTTCCAACTTTTTTGGGTGTATCTCGGGAACGAAGGGTCGCCGCCAAATTGGAACAACGAATTCGAACTCAGCGTGAAAAATTGAGTAAGAAACACTCATTAATTCGAAATTTTCGAATTTCTCAAATTTTGAAAATTTCTCCATACTATAACATCATGTGTTTTTTCGGGCGAAAAAATTTTCGGAGAGCTACGGCGTCGGCGCTGGCGCTTATTACTCAATTTTTCGAGACGAATTCAAATCCGTTGTCAAAATTGAGCTAGAGTCATTTTTGGACCCAAATTGATCAATTTTTCCAACTTTTTGGGTGTATCTCGGGAACGAAGGGTCGCCGCCAAATTGGAACAACGAATTCGAACTCAGCGTGAAAAATTGAGTAAGAAACACTCATTAATTCGAAATTTTCGAATTTCTCAAATTTTGAAAATTTCTCCATACTATACATATGTGTTTTTTCGGGCGAAAAAATTTTCGGAGAGCTACGGCGTCGGCGCTGGCGCTTATTACTCAATTTTTCGAGACGAATTCAAATCCGTTGTCAAAATTGAGCTAGAGTCATTTTTGGACCCAAATTGATCAATTTTTCCAACTTTTTTGGGTGTATCTCGGGAACGAAGGGTCGCCGCCAAATTGGAACAACGAATTCGAACTCAGCGTAAAAAATTGAGTAAGAAACACTCATTAATTCGAAATTTTCGAATTTCTCAAATTTTGAAAATTTCTCCATACTATTATACATCATGTGTTTTTTCGGGCGAAAAAATTTTCGGAGAGCTACGGCGTCGGCGCTGGCGCTTATTACTCAATTTTTCGAGACGAATTCAAATCCGTTGTCAAAATTGAGCTAGAGTCATTTTTGGACCCAAATTGATCAATTTTTCCAACTTTTTTGGGTGTATCTCGGGAACGAAGGGTCGCCGCCAAATTGGAACAACGAATTCGAACTCAGCGTGAAAAATTGAGTAAGAAACACTCATTAATTCGAAATTTTCGAATTTCTCAAATTTTGAAAATTTCTCCATACTATAACATCATGTGTTTTTTCGGGCGAAAAAATTTTCGGAGAGCTACGGCGTCGGCGCTGGCGCTTATTACTCAATATTTCGAGACGAATTCAAATCCGTTGTCAAAATTGAGCTAGAGTCATTTTTGGACCCAAATTGATCAATTTTTCCAACTTTTTTGGGTGTATCTCGGGAACGAAGGGTCGCCGCCAAATTGGAACAACGAATTCGAACTCAGCGTGAAAAATTGAGTAAGAAACACTCATTAATTCGAAATTTTCGAATTTCTCAAATTTTGAAAATTTCTCCATACTATACATCATGTGTTTTTTCGGGCGAAAAAATTTTCGGAGAGCTACGGCGTCGGCGCTGGCGCTTATTACTCAATTTTTCGAGACGAATTCAAATCCGTTGTCAAAATTGAGCTAGAGTCATTTTTTGACCCAAATTGATCAATTTTTCCAACTTTTTTGGGTGTATCTCGGGAACGAAGGGTCGCCGCCAAATTGGAACAACGAATTCGAACTCAGCGTGAAAAATTGAGTAAGAAACACTCATTAATTCGAAATTTTCGAATTTCTCAAATTTTGAAAATTTCTCCATACTACATCATGTGTTTTTTCGGGCGAAAAAATTTTCGGAGAGCTACGGCGTCGGCGCTGGCGCTTATTACTCAATTTTTCGAGACGAATTCAAATCCGTTGTCAAAATTGAGCTAGAGTCATTTTTTGACCCAAATTGATCAATTTTTCCAACTTTTTTGGGTGTATCTCGGGAACGAAGGGTCGCCGCCAAATTGGAACAACGAATTCGAACTCAGCGTGAAAAATTGAGTAAGAAACACTCATTAATTCGAAATTTTCGAATTTCTCAAATTTTGAAAATTTCTCCATACTATATACATCATGTGTTTTTTCGGGCGAAAAAATTTTCGGAGAGCTACGGCGTCGGCGCTGGCGCCTATTACTCAATTTTTCGAGACGAATTCAAATCCGTTGTCAAAATTGAGCTAGAGTCATTTTTGGACCCAAATTGATCAATTTTTCCAACTTTTTTGGGTGTATCTCGGGAACGAAGGGTCGCCGCCAAATTGGAACAACGAATTCGAACTCAGCGTGAAAAATTGAGTAAGAAACACTCATTAATTCGAAATTTTCGAATTTCTCAAATTTTGAAAATTTCTCCATACTATACATCATGTGTTTTTTCGGGCGAAAAAATTTTCGGAGAGCTACGGCGTCGGCGCTGGCGCCTATTACTCAATTTTTCGAGACGAATTCAAATCCGTTGTCAAAATTGAGCTAGAGTCATTTTTGGACCCAAATTGATCAATTTTTCCAACTTTTTTGGGTGTATCTCGGGAACGAAGGGTCGCCGCCAAATTGGAACAACGAATTCGAACTCAGCGTGAAAAATTGAGTAAGAAACACTCATTAATTCGAAATTTTCGAATTTCTCAAATTTTGAAAATTTCTCCATACTATACATCATGTGTTTTTTCGGGCGAAAAAATTTTCGGAGAGCTACGGCGTCGGCGCTGGCGCTTATTACTCAATTTTTCGAGACGAATTCAAATCCGTTGTCAAAATTGAGCTAGAGTCATTTTTGGACCCAAATTGATCAATTTTTCCAACTTTTTTGGGTGTATCTCGGGAACGAAGGGTCGCCGCCAAATTGGAACAACGAATTCGAACTCAGCGTGAAAAATTGAGTAAGAAACACTCATTAATTCGAAATTTTCGAATTTCTCAAATTTTGAAAATTTCTCCATACTATACATCATGTGTTTTTTCGGGCGAAAAAATTTTCGGAGAGCTACGGCGTCGGCGCTGGCGCTTATTACTCAATTTTTCGAGACGAATTCAAATCCGTTGTCAAAATTGAGCTAGAGTCATTTTTGGACCCAAATTGATCAATTTTTCCAACTTTTTTGGGTGTATCTCGGGAACGAAGGGTCGCCGCCAAATTGGAACAACGAATTCGAACTCAGCGTGAAAAATTGAGTAAGAAACACTCATTAATTCGAAATTTTCGAATTTCTCAAATTTTGAAAATTTTCCTACATAACATCATGTGTTTTTTCGGGCGAAAAAATTTCGGAGAGCTACGGCGTCGGCGCTGGCGCTTATTACTCAATTTTTCGAGACGAATTCAAATCCGTTGTCAAAATTGAGCTAGAGTCATTTTTGGACCCAAATTGATCAATTTTTCCAACTTTTTTGGGTGTATCTCGGGAACGAAGGGTCGCCGCCAAATTGGAACAACGAATTCGAACTCAGCGTGAAAAATTGAGTAAGAAACACTCATTAATTCGAAATTTTCGAATTTCTCAAATTTTGAAAATTTCTCCATACTATATACATCATGTGTTTTTTCGGGCGAAAAAATTTTCGGAGAGCTACGGCGTCGGCGCTGGCGCTTATTACTCAATTTTTCGAGACGAATTCAAATCCGTTGTCAAAATTGAGCTAGAGTCATTTTTGGACCAAATTGATCAATTTTTCCAACTTTTTTGGGTGTATCTCGGGAACGAAGGGTCGCCGCCAAATTGGAACAACGAATTCGAACTCAGCGTGAAAAATTGAGTAAGAAACACTCATTAATTCGAAATTTTCGAATTTCTCAAATTTTGAAAATTTCTCCATACTATACATCATGTGTTTTTTCGGGCGAAAAATTTTCGGAGAGCTACGGCGTCGGCGCTGGCGCTTATTACTCAATTTTTCGAGACGAATTCAAATCCGTTGTCAAAATTGAGCTAGAGTCATTTTTGGACCCAAATTGATCAATTTTTCCAACTTTTTTGGGTGTATCTCGGGAACGAAGGGTCGCCGCCAAATTGGAACAACGAATTCGAACTCAGCGTGAAAAATTGAGTAAGAAACACTCATTAATTCGAAATTTTCGAATTTCTCAAATTTTGAAAATTTCTCCATACTATATACATCATGTGTTTTTTCGGGCGAAAAATTTTTCGGAGAGCTACGGCGTCGGCGCTGGCGCTTATTACTCAATTTTTCGAGACGAATTCAAATCCGTTGTCAAAATTGAGCTAGAGTCATTTTTGGACTCAAATTGATCAATTTTTCCAACTTTTTTGGGTGTATCTCGGGAACGAAGGGTCGCCGCCAAATTGGAACAACGAATTCGAACTCAGCGTGAAAAATTGAGTAAGAAACACTCATTAATTCGAAATTTTCGAATTTCTCAAATTTTGAAAATTTCTCCATACTATACATCATGTGTTTTTTCGGGCGAAAAAATTTTCGGAGAGCTACGGCGTCGGCGCTGGCGCCTATTACTCAATTTTTCGAGACGAATTCAAATCCGTTGTCAAAATTGAGCTAGAGTCATTTTTTGAACCAAATTGATCAATTTTTCCAACTTTTTTGGGTGTATCTCGGGAACGAAGGGTCGCCGCCAAATTGGAACAACGAATTCGAACTCAGCGTGAAAAATTGAGTAAGAAACACTCATTAATTCGAAATTTTCGAATTTCTCAAATTTTGAAAATTTCTCCATACTATACATCATGTGTTTTTTCGGGCGAAAAAATTTTCGGAGAGCTACGGCGTCGGCGCTGGCGCTTATTACTCAATTTTTCGAGACGAATTCAAATCCGTTGTCAAAATTGAGCTAGAGTCATTTTTGGACCCAAATTGATCAATTTTTCCAACTTTTTTGGGTGTATCTCGGGAACGAAGGGTCGCCGCCAAATTGGAACAACGAATTCGAACTCAGCGTGAAAAATTGAGTAAGAAACACTCATTAATTCGAAATTTTCGAATTTCTCAAATTTTGAAAATTTCTCCATACTATACATCATGTGTTTTTTCGGGCGAAAAATTTTCGGAGAGCTACGGCGTCGGCGCTGGCGCTATTACTCAATTTTTCGAGACGAATTCAAATCCGTTGTCAAAATTGAGCTAGAGTCATTTTTGGACCCAAATTGATCAATTTTTCCAACTTTTTTGGGTGTATCTCGGGAACGAAGGGTCGCCGCCAAATTGGAACAACGAATTCGAACTCAGCGTGAAAAATTGAGTAAGAAACACTCATTAATTCGAAATTTTCGAATTTCTCAAATTTTGAAAATTTCTCCATACTATACATCATGTGTTTTTTCGGGCGAAAAAATTTTCGGAGAGCTACGGCGTCGGCGCTGGCGCTTATTACTCAATTTTTCGAGACGAATTCAAATCCGTTGTCAAAATTGAGCTAGAGTCATTTTTGGACCCAAATTGATCAATTTTTCCAACTTTTTTGGGTGTATCTCGGGAACGAAGGGTCGCCGCCAAATTGGAACAACGAATTCGAACACAGCGTGAAAAATTGAGTAAGAACCACTCATTAATTCGAAATTTTCGAATTTCTCAAATTTTGAAAATTTTTCCGTACACTCATGTGTTATTTCGGGCGAAAAAATTTTCGGAGAGCTACGGCGTCGGCGCTGGCGCATATTACTCAATTTTTCGAGTCGAATTCAAATCCGTTGTCAAAATTGAGCTAGAGTCATTTTTGGGCCCAAATTGATCAATTTTTCCAACTTTTTGGGTGTATCTCGGGAACGAAGGGTCGCCGCCAAATTGGAACAACGAATTCGAACTCAGCGTGAAAAATTGAGTAAGAAACACTCATTAATTCGAAATTTTCGAATTTCTCAAATTTTGAAAATTTCTCCATACACATCATGTGTTTTTTCGGGCGAAAAAATTTTCGGAGAGCTACGGCGTCGGCGCTGGCGCATATTACTCAATTTTTCGAGTCGAATTCAAATCCGTTGTCAAAATTGAGCTAGAGTCATTTTTGGGCCCAAATTGATCAATTTTTCCAACTTTTTTGGGTGTATCTGGGGAACGAAGGGTCGCCGCCAAATTGGAACAACGAATTCGAACTCAGCGTGAAAAATTGAGTAAGAAACACTCATTAATTCGAAATTTTCGAATTTCTCAAATTTTGAAAATTTCTCCATACATATCATGTGTTTTTTCGGGCGAAAATTTTTCGGAGAGCTACGGCGTCGGCGCTGGCGCTTATTACTCAATTTTTCGAGACGAATTCAAATCCGTTGTCAAAATTGAGCTAGAGTCATTTTTGGACCCAAATTGATCAATTTTTCCAACTTTTTTGGGTGTATCTCGGGAACGAAGGGTCGCCGCCAAATTGGAACAACGAATTCGAACTCAGCGTGAAAAATTGAGTAAGAAACACTCATTAATTCGAAATTTTCGAATTTCTCAAATTTTGAAAATTTCTCCATACTATACATCATGTGTTTTTTCGGGCGAAAAAATTTTCGGAGAGCTACGGCGTCGGCGCTGGCGCTTATTACTCAATTTTTCGAGACGAATTCAAATCCGTTGTCAAAATTGAGCTAGAGTCATTTTTGGACCCAAATTGATCAATTTTTCCAACTTTTTTGGGTGTATCTCGGGAACGAAGGGTCGCCGCCAAATTGGAACAACGAATTCGAACTCAGCGTGAAAAATTGAGTAAGAAACACTCATTAATTCGAAATTTTCGAATTTCTCAAATTTTGAAAATTTCTCCATACTATACATCATGTGTTTTTTCGGGCGAAAAAATTTTCGGAGAGCTACGGCGTCGGCGCTGGCGCTTATTACTCAATTTTTCGAGACGAATTCAAATCCGTTGTCAAAATTGAGCTAGAGTCATTTTTGGACCCAAATTGATCAATTTTTCCAACTTTTTTGGGTGTATCTCGGGAACGAAGGGTCGCCGCCAAATTGGAACAACGAATTCGAACTCAGCGTGAAAAATTGAGTAAGAAACACTCATTAATTCGAAATTTTCGAATTTCTCAAATTTTGAAAATTTCTCCATACTATATATACATCATGTGTTTTTTCGGGCGAAAAAATTTTCGGAGAGCTACGGCGTCGGCGCTGGCGCTTATTACTCAATTTTTCGAGACGAATTCAAATCCGTTGTCAAAATTGAGCTAGAGTCATTTTTGGACCCAAATTGATCAATTTTTCCAACTTTTTTGGGTGTATCTCGGGAACGAAGGGTCGCCGCCAAATTGGAACAACGAATTCGAACTCAGCGTGAAAAATTGAGTAAGAAACACTCATTAATTCGAAATTTTCGAATTTCTCAAATTTTGAAAATTTCTCCATACTATACATCATGTGTTTTTTCGGGCGAAAAAATTTTCGGAGAGCTACGGCGTCGGCGCTGGCGCTTATTACTCAATTTTTCGAGACGAATTCAAATCCGTTGTCAAAATTGAGCTAGAGTCATTTTTTGAACCAAATTGATCAATTTTTCCAACTTTTTTGGGTGTATCTCGGGAACGAAGGGTCGCCGCCAAATTGGAACAACGAATTCGAACTCAGCGTGAAAAATTGAGTAAGAAACACTCATTAATTCGAAATTTTCGAATTTCTCAAATTTTGAAAATTTCTCCATACTATACATCATGTGTTTTTTCGGGCGAAAAAATTTTCGGAGAGCTACGGCGTCGGCGCTGGCGCTTATTACTCAATTTTTCGAGACGAATTCAAATCCGTTGTCAAAATTGAGCTAGAGTCATTTTTGGACCCAAATTGATCAATTTTTCCAACTTTTTTGGGTGTATCTCGGGAACGAAGGGTCGCCGCCAAATTGGAACAACGAATTCGAACTCAGCGTGAAAAATTGAGTAAGAAACACTCATTAATTCGAAATTTTCGAATTTCTCAAATTTTGAAAATTTCTCCATACTATACATCATGTGTTTTTTCGGGCGAAAAAATTTTCGGAGAGCTACGGCGTCGGCGCTGGCGCTTATTACTCAATTTTTCGAGACGAATTCAAATCCGTTGTCAAAATTGAGCTAGAGTCATTTTTTGGACCCAAATTGATCAATTTTTCCAACTTTTTTGGGTGTATCTCGGGAACGAAGGGTCGCCGCCAAATTGGAACAACGAATTCGAACTCAGCGTGAAAAATTGAGTAAGAAACACTCATTAATTCGAAATTTTCGAATTTCTCAAATTTTGAAAATTTCTCCATACTATACATCATGTGTTTTTTCGGGCGAAAAAATTTTCGGAGAGCTACGGCGTCGGCGCTGGCGCTTATTACTCAATTTTTCGAGACGAATTCAAATCCGTTGTCAAAATTGAGCTAGAGTCATTTTTTGACCCAAATTGATCAATTTTTCCAACTTTTTGGGTGTATCTCGGGAACGAAGGGTCGCCGCCAAATTGGAACAACGAATTCGAACTCAGCGTGAAAAATTGAGTAAGAAACACTCATTAATTCGAAATTTTCGAATTTCTCAAATTTTGAAAATTTCTCCATACTATACATCATGTGTTTTTTCGGGCGAAAAAATTTTCGGAGAGCTACGGCGTCGGCGCTGGCGCTTATTACTCAATTTTTCGAGACGAATTCAAATCCGTTGTCAAAATTGAGCTAGAGTCATTTTTGGACCAAATTGATCAATTTTTCCAACTTTTTTGGGTGTATCTCGGGAACGAAGGGTCGCCGCCAAATTGGAACAACGAATTCGAACTCAGCGTGAAAAATTGAGTAAGAAACACTCATTAATTCGAAATTTTCGAATTTCTCAAATTTTGAAAATTTCTCCATACTATACATCATGTGTTTTTTCGGGCGAAAAAATTTTCGGAGAGCTACGGCGTCGGCGCTGGCGCTTATTACTCAATTTTTCGAGACGAATTCAAATCCGTTGTCAAAATTGAGCTAGAGTCATTTTTTGACCCAAATTGATCAATTTTTCCAACTTTTTTGGGTGTATCTCGGGAACGAAGGGTCGCCGCCAAATTGGAACAACGAATTCGAACTCAGCGTGAAAAATTGAGTAAGAAACACTCATTAATTCGAAATTTTCGAATTTCTCAAATTTTGAAAATTTCTCCATACTATACATCATGTGTTTTTTCGGGCGAAAAAATTTTCGGAGAGCTACGGCGTCGGCGCTGGCGCTTATTACTCAATTTTTCGAGACGAATTCAAATCCGTTGTCAAAATTGAGCTAGAGTCATTTTTGGACCCAAATTGATCAATTTTTCCAACTTTTTTGGGTGTATCTCGGGAACGAAGGGTCGCCGCCAAATTGGAACAACGAATTCGAACTCAGCGTGAAAAATTGAGTAAGAAACACTCATTAATTCGAAATTTTCGAATTTCTCAAATTTTGAAAATTTCTCCATACTATACATCATGTGTTTTTTCGGGCGAAAAAATTTTCGGAGAGCTACGGCGTCGGCGCTGGCGCTTATTACTCAATTTTTCGAGACGAATTCAAATCCGTTGTCAAAATTGAGCTAGAGTCATTTTTGGACCAAATTGATCAATTTTTCCAACTTTTTTGGGTGTATCTCGGGAACGAAGGGTCGCCGCCAAATTGGAACAACGAATTCGAACTCAGCGTGAAAAATTGAGTAAGAAACACTCATTAATTCGAAATTTTCGAATTTCTCAAATTTTGAAAATTTCTCCATACTATACATCATGTGTTTTTTCGGGCGAAAAAATTTTCGGAGAGCTACGGCGTCGGCGCTGGCGCTTATTACTCAATTTTTCGAGACGAATTCAAATCCGTTGTCAAAATTGAGCTAGAGTCATTTTTGGACCCAAATTGATCAATTTTTCCAACTTTTTTGGGTGTATCTCGGGAACGAAGGGTCGCCGCCAAATTGGAACAACGAATTCGAACTCAGCGTGAAAAATTGAGTAAGAAACACTCATTAATTCGAAATTTTCGAATTTCTCAAATTTTGAAAATTTCTCCATACTATACATCATGTGTTTTTTCGGGCGAAAAAATTTTCGGAGAGCTACGGCGTCGGCGCTGGCGCTTATTACTCAATTTTTCGAGACGAATTCAAATCCGTTGTCAAAATTGAGCTAGAGTCATTTTTTGACCCAAATTGATCAATTTTTCCAACTTTTTTGGGTGTATCTCGGGAACGAAGGGTCGCCGCCAAATTGGAACAACGAATTCGAACTCAGCGTGAAAAATTGAGTAAGAAACACTCATTAATTCGAAATTTTCGAATTTCTCAAATTTTGAAAATTTCTCCATACTATACATCATGTGTTTTTTCGGGCGAAAAAATTTTCGGAGAGCTACGGCGTCGGCGCTGGCGCTTATTACTCAATTTTTCGAGACGAATTCAAATCCGTTGTCAAAATTGAGCTAGAGTCATTTTTGGACCAAATTGATCAATTTTTCCAACTTTTTTGGGTGTATCTCGGGAACGAAGGGTCGCCGCCAAATTGGAACAACGAATTCGAACTCAGCGTGAAAAATTGAGTAAGAAACACTCATTAATTCGAAATTTTCGAATTTCTCAAATTTTGAAAATTTCTCCATACTATACATCATGTGTTTTTTCGGGCGAAAAAATTTTCGGAGAGCTACGGCGTCGGCGCTGGCGCTTATTACTCAATTTTTCGAGACGAATTCAAATCCGTTGTCAAAATTGAGCTAGAGTCATTTTTTGGACCCAAATTGATCAATTTTTCCAACTTTTTTGGGTGTATCTCGGGAACGAAGGGTCGCCGCCAAATTGGAACAACGAATTCGAACTCAGCGTGAAAAATTGAGTAAGAAACACTCATTAATTCGAAATTTTCGAATTTCTCAAATTTTGAAAATTTCTCCATACTATACATCATGTGTTTTTTCGGGCGAAAAAATTTTCGGAGAGCTACGGCGTCGGCGCTGGCGCTTATTACTCAATTTTTCGAGACGAATTCAAATCCGTTGTCAAAATTGAGCTAGAGTCATTTTTGGACCCAAATTGATCAATTTTTCCAACTTTTTTGGGTGTATCTCGGGAACGAAGGGTCGCCGCCAAATTGGAACAACGAATTCGAACTCAGCGTGAAAAATTGAGTAAGAAACACTCATTAATTCGAAATTTTCGAATTTCTCAAATTTTGAAAATTTCTCCATACTATACATCATGTGTTTTTTCGGGCGAAAAAATTTTCGGAGAGCTACGGCGTCGGCGCTGGCGCTTATTACTCAATTTTTCGAGACGAATTCAAATCCGTTGTCAAAATTGAGCTAGAGTCATTTTTGGACCCAAATTGATCAATTTTTCCAACTTTTTTGGGTGTATCTCGGGAACGAAGGGTCGCCGCCAAATTGGAACAACGAATTCGAACTCAGCGTGAAAAATTGAGTAAGAAACACTCATTAATTCGAAATTTTCGAATTTCTCAAATTTTGAAAATTTCTCCATACTATACATCATGTGCTTTTTCGGGCGAAAAAATTTTCGGAGAGCTACGGCGTCGGCGCTGGCGCTTATTACTCAATTTTTCGAGACGAATTCAAATCCGTTGTCAAAATTGAGCTAGAGTCATTTTTGGACCCAAATTGATCAATTTTTCCAACTTTTTTGGGTGTATCTCGGGAACGAAGGGTCGCCGCCAAATTGGAACAACGAATTCGAACTCAGCGTGAAAAATTGAGTAAGAAACACTCATTAATTCGAAATTTTCGAATTTCTCAAATTTTGAAAATTTCTCCATACTATACATCATGTGTTTTTTCGGGCGAAAAAATTTTCGGAGAGCTACGGCGTCGGCGCTGGCGCTTATTACTCAATTTTTCGAGACGAATTCAAATCCGTTGTCAAAATTGAGCTAGAGTCATTTTTGGACCAAATTGATCAATTTTTCCAACTTTTTTGGGTGTATCTCGGGAACGAAGGGTCGCCGCCAAATTGGAACAACGAATTCGAACTCAGCGTGAAAAATTGAGTAAGAAACACTCATTAATTCGAAATTTTCGAATTTCTCAAATTTTGAAAATTTCTCCATACTATACATCATGTGTTTTTTCGGGCGAAAAAATTTTCGGAGAGCTACGGCGTCGGCGCTGGCGCTTATTACTCAATTTTTCGAGACGAATTCAAATCCGTTGTCAAAATTGAGCTAGAGTCATTTTTGGACCCAAATTGATCAATTTTTCCAACTTTTTTGGGTGTATCTCGGGAACGAAGGGTCGCCGCCAAATTGGAACAACGAATTCGAACTCAGCGTGAAAAATTGAGTAAGAAACACTCATTAATTCGAAATTTTCGAATTTCTCAAATTTTGAAAATTTCTCCATACTATATCATGTGTTTTTTCGGGCGAAAAAATTTTGAGAGCTACGGCGTCGGCGCTGGCGCTTATTACTCAATTTTTCGAGACGAATTCAAATCCGTTGTCAAAATTGAGCTAGAGTCATTTTTGACCCAAATTGATCAATTTTTCCAACTTTTTTGGGTGTATCTCGGGAACGAAGGGTCGCCGCCAAATTGGAACAACGAATTCGAACTCAGCGTGAAAAATTGAGTAAGAAACACTCATTAATTCGAAATTTTCGAATTTCTCAAATTTTGAAAATTTCTCCATACTATATACATCATGTGTTTTTTCGGGCGAAAAAATTTTCGGAGAGCTACGGCGTCGGCGCTGGCGCTTATTACTCAATTTTTCGAGACGAATTCAAATCCGTTGTCAAAATTGAGCTAGAGTCATTTTTGGACCCAAATTGATCAATTTTTCCAACTTTTTTGGGTGTATCTCGGGAACGAAGGGTCGCCGCCAAATTGGAACAACGAATTCGAACTCAGCGTGAAAAATTGAGTAAGAAACACTCATTAATTCGAAATTTTCGAATTTCTCAAATTTTGAAAATTTCTCCATACTATACATCATGTGTTTTTTCGGGCGAAAAAATTTTCGGAGAGCTACGGCGTCGGCGCTGGCGCTTATTACTCAATTTTTCGAGACGAATTCAAATCCGTTGTCAAAATTGAGCTAGAGTCATTTTTGGACCCAAATTGATCAATTTTTCCAACTTTTTTGGGTGTATCTCGGGAACGAAGGGTCGCCGCCAAATTGGAACAACGAATTCGAACTCAGCGTGAAAAATTGAGTAAGAAACACTCATTAATTCGAAATTTTCGAATTTCTCAAATTTTGAAAATTTCTCCATACTATACATCATGTGTTTTTTCGGGCGAAAAAATTTTCGGAGAGCTACGGCGTCGGCGCTGGCGCTTATTACTCAATTTTTCGAGACGAATTCAAATCCGTTGTCAAAATTGAGCTAGAGTCATTTTTGGACCCAAATTGATCAATTTTTCCAACTTTTTTGGGTGTATCTCGGGAACGAAGGGTCGCCGCCAAATTGGAACAACGAATTCGAACTCAGCGTGAAAAATTGAGTAAGAAACACTCATTAATTCGAAATTTTCGAATTTCTCAAATTTTGAAAATTTCTCCATACTATACATCATGTGTTTTTTCGGGCGAAAAAATTTTCGGAGAGCTACGGCGTCGGCGCTGGCGCTTATTACTCAATTTTTCGAGACGAATTCAAATCCGTTGTCAAAATTGAGCTAGAGTCATTTTGGACCCAAATTGATCAATTTTTCCAACTTTTTTGGGTGTATCTCGGGAACGAAGGGTCGCCGCCAAATTGGAACAACGAATTCGAACTCAGCGTGAAAAATTGAGTAAGAAACACTCATTAATTCGAAATTTTCGAATTTCTCAAATTTTGAAAATTTCTCCATACTATACATCATGTGTTTTTTCGGGCGAAAAAATTTCGGAGAGCTACGGCGTCGGCGCTGGCGCTTATTACTCAATTTTTCGAGACGAATTCAAATCCGTTGTCAAAATTGAGCTAGAGTCATTTTTGGACCCAAATTGATCAATTTTTCCAACTTTTTTGGGTGTATCTCGGGAACGAAGGGTCGCCGCCAAATTGGAACAACGAATTCGAACTCAGCGTGAAAAATTGAGTAAGAAACACTCATTAATTCGAAATTTTCGAATTTCTCAAATTTTGAAAATTTCTCCATACTATACATATGTGTTTTTTCGGGCGAAAAAATTTTCGGAGAGCTACGGCGTCGGCGCTGGCGCTTATTACTCAATTTTTCGAGACGAATTCAAATCCGTTGTCAAAATTGAGCTAGAGTCATTTTTGGACCCAAATTGATCAATTTTTCCAACTTTTTTGGGTGTATCTCGGGAACGAAGGGTCGCCGCCAAATTGGAACAACGAATTCGAACTCAGCGTAAAAAATTGAGTAAGAAACACTCATTAATTCGAAATTTTCGAATTTCTCAAATTTTGAAAATTTCTCCATACTATTATACATCATGTGTTTTTTCGGGCGAAAAAATTTTCGGAGAGCTACGGCGTCGGCGCTGGCGCTTATTACTCAATTTTTCGAGACGAATTCAAATCCGTTGTCAAAATTGAGCTAGAGTCATTTTTGGACCCAAATTGATCAATTTTTCCAACTTTTTTGGGTGTATCTCGGGAACGAAGGGTCGCCGCCAAATTGGAACAACGAATTCGAACTCAGCGTGAAAAATTGAGTAAGAAACACTCATTAATTCGAAATTTTCGAATTTCTCAAATTTTGAAAATTTCTCCATACTATACAGCATGTGTTTTTTCGGGCGAAAAAATTGTCTGAGAGCTACGGCGTCGGCGCTGGCGCCTATTACTCAATTTTTCGAGACGAATTCAAATCCGTTGTCAAAATTGAGCTAGAGTCATTTTTGAACCAAATTGATCAATTTTTCCAACTTTTTTGGGTGTATCTCGGGAACGAAGGGTCGCCGCCAAATTGGAACAACGAATTCGAACTCAGCGTGAAAAATTGAGTAAGAAACACTCATTAATTCGAAATTTTCGAATTTCTCAAATTTTGAAAATTTCTCCATACTATACATCATGTGTCTTTTCGGGCGAAAAAATTTTCGGAGAGCTACGGCGTCGGCGCTTGCGCTTATTACTCAATTTTTCGAGACGAATTCAAATCCGTTGTCAAAATTGAGCTAGAGTCATTTTTGGACCCAAATTGATCAATTTCTCCAACTTTTTTGGGTGTATCTCGGGAACGAAGGGTCGCCGCCAAATTGGAACAACGAATTCGAACTCAGCGTGAAAAATTGAGTAAGAAACACTCATTAATTCGAAATTTTCGAATTTCTCAAATTTTGAAAATTTCTCCATACTATAACATCATGTGTTTTTTCGGGCGAAAAAATTTTCGGAGAGCTACGGCGTCGGCGCTTGCGCTTATTACTCAATTTTTCGAGACGAATTCAAATCCGTTGTCAAAATTGAGCTAGAGTCATTTTTGGACCCAAATTGATCAATTTCTCCAACTTTTTTGGGTGTATCTCGGAACGAAGGGTCGCCGCCAAATTGGAACAACGAATTCGAACTCAGCGTGAAAAATTGAGTAAGAAACACTCATTAATTCGAAATGTTCGAATTTCTCAAATTTTGAAAATTTCTCCATACTATACATCATGTGTCTTTTCGGGCGAAAAAATTTTCGGAGAGCTACGGCGTCGGCGATTGCGCTTATTACTCAATTTTTCGAGACGAATTCAAATCCGTTGTCAAAATTGAGCTAGAGTCATTTTTGGACCCAAATTGATCAATTTCTCCAACTTTTTTGGGTGTATCTCGGGAACGAAGGGTCGCCGCCAAATTGGAACAACGAATTCGAACTCAGCGTAAAAAATTGAGTAAGAAACACTCATTAATTCGAAATTTTCGAATTTCTCAAATTTGGAAAATTTCTCCATACTATACAGCATGTGTTTTTTCGGGCGAAAATATTTTCTGAGAGCTACGGCGTCGGCGCTGGCGCCTATTACTCAATTTTTCGAGACGAATTCAAATCCGTTGTCAAAATTGAGCTAGAGTCATTTTTTGTACCAAATTGATCAATTTTTCCAACTTTTTTGGGTGTATCTCGGGAACGAAGGGTCGCCGCCAAATTGGAACAACGAATTCGAACTTAGCGTGAAAAATTGAGTAAGAAACACTCATTAATTCGAAATTTTCGAATTTCTCAAATTTTGAAAATTTCTCCATACTATACATCATGTGTTTTTTCGAGCGAAAATTTTTCGGAGAGCTACGGTGTCGGCGCTGGCGCTTATTACTCAATTTTTCGAGACGAATTCAAATCCGTTGTCAAAATTGAGCTAGAGTCATTTTTGGACCCAAATTGATCAATTTTTCCAACTTTTTTGGGTGTATCTCGGGAACGAAGGGTCGCCGCCAAATTGGAACAACGAATTCGAACTCAGCGTGAAAAATTGAGTAAGAAACACTCATTAATTCGAAATTTTCGAATTTCTCAAATTTTGAAAATTTCTCCATACTATACAGCATGTGTTTTTTCTAGCGAAAAAATTTTCTGAGAGCTACGGCGTCGGCGCTGGCGCCTATTACTCAATTTTTCGAGACGAATTCAAATCCGTTGTCAAAATTGAGCTAGAGTCATTTTTGGACCAAATTGATCAATTTTTCCAACTTTTTTGGGTGTATCTCGGGAACGAAGGGTCGCCGCCAAATTGGAACAACGAATTCGAACTCAGCGTGAAAAATTGAGTAAGAAACACTCATTAATTCGAAATTTTCGAATTTCTCAAATTTTGAAAATTTCTCCATACTATACATCATGTGTTTTTTCGGGCGAAAAAATTTTCGGAGAGCTACGGCGTCGGCGCTGGCGCTTATTACTCAATTTTTCGAGACGAATTCAAATCCGTTGTCAAAATTGAGCTAGAGTCATTTTTGGACCCAAATTGATCAATTTTTCCAACTTTTTTGGGTGTATCTCGGGAACGAAGGGTCGCCGCCAAATTGGAACAACGAATTCGAACTCAGCGTGAAAAATTGAGTAAGAAACACTCATTAATTCGAAATTTTCGAATTTCTCAAATTTTGAAAATTTCTCCATACTATACATCATGTGTTTTTTCGGGCGAAAAAATTTTCGGAGAGCTACGGCGTCGGCGCTGGCGCTTATTACTCAATTTTTCGAGACGAATTCAAATCCGTTGTCAAAATTGAGCTAGAGTCATTTTTTGGACCCAAATTGATCAATTTTTCCAACTTTTTTGGGTGTATCTCGGGAACGAAGGGTCGCCGCCAAATTGGAACAACGAATTCGAACTCAGCGTGAAAAATTGAGTAAGAAACACTCATTAATTCGAAATTTTCGAATTTCTCAAATTTTGAAAATTTCTCCATACTATATACATCATGTGTTTTTTCGGGCGAAAAAATTTTCGGAGAGCTACGGCGTCGGCGCTGGCGCTTATTACTCAATTTTTCGAGACGAATTCAAATCCGTTGTCAAAATTGAGCTAGAGTCATTTTTGGACCCAAATTGATCAATTTTTCCAACTTTTTTGGGTGTATCTCGGGAACGAAGGGTCGCCGCCAAATTGGAACAACGAATTCGAACTCAGCGTGAAAAATTGAGTAAGAAACACTCATTAATTCGAAATTTTCGAATTTCTCAAATTTTGAAAATTTCTCCATACTATACATCATGTGTTTTTTCGGGCGAAAAAATTTTCGGAGAGCTACGGCGTCGGCGCTGGCGCTTATTACTCAATTTTTCGAGACGAATTCAAATCCGTTGTCAAAATTGAGCTAGAGTCATTTTTGGACCCAAATTGATCAATTTTTCCAACTTTTTTGGGTGTATCTCGGGAACGAAGGGTCGCCGCCAAATTGGAACAACGAATTCGAACTCAGCGTGAAAAATTGAGTAAGAAACACTCATTAATTCGAAATTTTCGAATTTCTCAAATTTTGAAAATTTCTCCATACTATACATCATGTGTTTTTTCGGGCGAAAAAATTTTCGGAGAGCTACGGCGTCGGCGCTGGCGCTTATTACTCAATTTTTCGAGACGAATTCAAATCCGTTGTCAAAATTGAGCTAGAGTCATTTTTGGACCCAAATTGATCAATTTTTCCAACTTTTTTGGGTGTATCTCGGGAACGAAGGGTCGCCGCCAAATTGGAACAACGAATTCGAACTCAGCGTGAAAAATTGAGTAAGAAACACTCATTAATTCGAAATTTTCGAATTTCTCAAATTTTGAAAATTTCTCCATACATAACATCAGTGTGTTTTTTCGGGCGAAAAAATTTTCGGAGAGCTACGGCGTCGGCGCTGGCGCTTATTACTCAATTTTTCGAGTCGAATTCAAATCCGTTGTCAAAATTGAGCTAGAGTCATTTTTGGACCCAAATTGATCAATTTTTCCAACTTTTTTGGGTGTATCTGGGGAACGAAGGGTCGCCGCCAAATTGGAACAACGAATTCGAACTCAGCGTGAAAAATTGAGTAAGAAACACTCATTAATTCGAAATTTTCGAATTTCTCAAATTTTGAAAATTTCTCCATACTATACATCATGTGTTTTTTCGGGCGAAAAAATTTTCGGAGAGCTACGGCGTCGGCGCTGGCGCTTATTACTCAATTTTTCGAGACGAATTCAAATCCGTTGTCAAAATTGAGCTAGAGTCATTTTTGGACCCAAATTGATCAATTTTTCCAACTTTTTTGGGTGTATCTCGGGAACGAAGGGTCGCCGCCAAATTGGAACAACGAATTCGAACTCAGCGTGAAAAATTGAGTAAGAAACACACATTAATTCGAAATTTTCGAATTTCTCAAATTTTGAAAATTTCTCCATACACGTCATGTGTTTTTCCGAGTGAAAAAATTTTCGGAGAGCTACGGCGTCGGCGCTGGCGCTTATTACTCAATTTTTCGAGACGAAGTCAAATCCGTTGTCAAAATTGAGCTAGAGTCATTTTTTGACCCAAATTGATCAATTTTTCCAACTTTTTTGGGTGTATCTCGGGAACGAAGGGTCGCCGCCAAATTGGAACAACGAATTCGAACTCAGCGTGAAAAATTGAGTAAGAAACACTCATTAATTCGAAATTTTCGAATTTCTCAAATTTTGAAAATTTCTCCATACTATACATCATGTGTTTTTTCGGGCGAAAAAATTTTCGGAGAGCTACGGCGTCGGCGCTGGCGCTTATTACTCAATTTTTCGAGACGAATTCAAATCCGTTGTCAAAATTGAGCTAGAGTCATTTTTGGACCCAAATTGATCAATTTTTCCAACTTTTTTGGGTGTATCTCGGGAACGAAGGGTCGCCGCCAAATTGGAACAACGAATTCGAACTCAGCGTGAAAAATTGAGTAAGAAACACTCATTAATTCGAAATTTTCGAATTTCTCAAATTTTGAAAATTTCTCCATACTATACATCATGTGTTTTTTCGGGCGAAAAAATTTTCGGAGAGCTACGGCGTCGGCGCTGGCGCTGATTACTCAATTTTTCGAGACGAATTCAAATCCGTTGTCAAAATTGAGCTAGAGTCATTTTTGAACCAAATTGATCAATTTTTCCAACTTTTTTGGGTGTATCTCGGGAACGAAGGGTCGCCGCCAAATTGGAACAACGAATTCGAACTCACCGTAAAAAATTGAGTAAGAAACACTCATTAATTCGAAATTTTCGAATTTCTCAAATTTTGAAAATTTCTCCATACTATTATACATCATGTGTTTTTTCGGGCGAAAAAATTTTCGGAGAGCTACGGCGTCGGCGCTGGCGCTTATTACTCAATTTTTCGAGACGAATTCAAATCCGTTGTCAAAATTGAGCTAGAGTCATTTTTGGACCCAAATTGATCAATTTTTCCAACTTTTTTGGGTGTATCTCGGGAACGAAGGGTCGCCGCCAAATTGGAACAACGAATTCGAACTCACCGTAAAAAATTGAGTAAGAAACACTCATTAATTCGAAATTTTCGAATTTCTCAAATTTTGAAAATTTCTCCATACTATACATCATGTGTTTTTTCGGGCGAAAAAATTTTCTGAGAGCTACGGCGTCGGCGCTGGCGCTTATTACTCAATTTTTCGAGACGAATTCAAATCCGTTGTCAAAATTGAGCTAGAGTCATTTTTTGACCCAAATTGATCAATTTTTTCCAACTTTTTTGGGTGTATCTCGGGAACGAAGGTCGCCGCCAAATTGGAACAACGAATTCGAACTCAGCGTGAAAAATTGAGTAAGAAACACTCATTAATTCGAAATTTTCGAATTTCTCAAATTTTGAAAATTTCTCCATACTATACATCATGTGTTTTTTCGGGCGAAAAAATTTTCGGAGAGCTACGGCGTCGGCGCTGGCGCTTATTACTCAATTTTTCGAGACGAATTCAAATCCGTTGTCAAAATTGAGCTAGAGTCATTTTTTGACCCAAATTGATCAATTTTTCCAACTTTTTTGGGTGTATCTCGGGAACGAAGGGTCGCCGCCAAATTGGAACAACGAATTCGAACTCAGCGTGAAAAATTGAGTAAGAAACACTCATTAATTCGAAATTTTCGAATTTCTCAAATTTTGAAAATTTCTCCATACTATATACATCATGTGTTTTTTCGGGCGAAAAAATTTTCGGAGAGCTACGGCGTCGGCGCTGGCGCTTATTACTCAATTTTTCGAGACGAATTCAAATCCGTTGTCAAAATTGAGCTAGAGTCATTTTTGGACCCAAATTGATCAATTTTTCCAACTTTTTTGGGTGTATCTCGGGAACGAAGGGTCGCCGCCAAATTGGAACAACGAATTCGAACTCAGCGTGAAAAATTGAGTAAGAAACACTCATTAATTCGAAATTTTCGAATTTCTCAAATTTGAAAATTTCTCCATACTATACATCATGTGTTTTTTCGGGCGAAAAAATTTTCGGAGAGCTACGGCGTCGGCGCTGGCGCTTATTACTCAATTTTTCGAGACGAATTCAAATCCGTTGTCAAAATTGAGCTAGAGTCATTTTTTGACCCAAATTGATCAATTTTTCCAACTTTTTTGGGTGTATCTCGGGAACGAAGGGTCGCCGCCAAATTGGAACAACGAATTCGAACTCAGCGTGAAAAATTGAGTAAGAAACACTCATTAATTCGAAATTTTCGAATTTCTCAAATTTTGAAAATTTCTCCATACTATACATCATGTGTTTTTTCGGGCGAAAAAATTTTCGGAGAGCTACGGCGTCGGCGCTGGCGCTTATTACTCAATTTTTCGAGACGAATTCAAATCCGTTGTCAAAATTGAGCTAGAGTCATTTTTGGACCCAAATTGATCAATTTTTCCAACTTTTTTGGGTGTATCTCGGGAACGAAGGGTCGCCGCCAAATTGGAACAACGAATTCGAACTCAGCGTGAAAAATTGAGTAAGAAACACTCATTAATTCGAAATTTTCGAATTTCTCAAATTTTGAAAATTTCTCCATACTATACATCATGTGTTATTTCGGGCGAAAAAATTTTCGGAGAGCTACGGCGTCAGCGCTGGCGCATATTACTCAATTTTTCGAGTCGAATTCAAATCCGTTGTCAAAATAGAGCTAGAGTCATTTTTGGACCCAAATTGATCAATTTTTCCAACTTTTTTGGGTGTATCTCGGGAACGAAGGGTCGCCGCCAAATTGGAACAACGAATTCGAACTCAGCGTGAAAAATTGAGTAAGAAACACTCATTAATTCGAAATTTTCGAATTTCTCAAATTTTGAAAATTTCTCCATACTATAACATCATGTGTTTTTTCGGGCGAAAAAATTTTCGGAGAGCTACGGCGTCGGCGCTGGCGCTTATTACTCAATATTTCGAGACGAATTCAAATCCGTTGTCAAAATTGAGCTAGAGTCATTTTTGGACCCAAATTGATCAATTTTTCCAACTTTTTTGGGTGTATCTCGGGAACGAAGGGTCGCCGCCAAATTGGAACAACGAATTCGAACTCAGCGTGAAAAATTGAGTAAGAAACACTCATTAATTCGAAATTTTCGAATTTCTCAAATTTTGAAAATTTCTCCATACTATACAGCATGTGTTTTTTCGGGCGAAAAATTTTCGGAGAGCTACGGCGTCGGCGCTGGCGCCTATTACTCAATTTTTCGAGACGAATTCAAATCCGTTGTCAAAATTGA